>JABFTP020000186.1:3615252-4820336 GCA_013387265.2 Cryptolaemus montrouzieri
TAGATTGCCATTTCAAATTACTGAGTGGTATAACCGGAAATGGTATAATTTCGAAAATATTTCACTTCAATTGGAAATAGCTAGTTATGGCCGCGTATAGAATTTCAGCTTGATATTGTTATTGGAACTTACAAAGTTTTTTACGGACGTTCCCGGTGGATATCCCTGTATAGTAAACGCATATCATACCTAGGAGACAAAAAAATCATAAAAACCTTTGCTGCTTTGACGAAGATACTGGAGTTCAACGTTTTTAAGACTATGCGATAATTTCTAATTCATTTAATTGTTCCGTCATACTTGGCCAACCCTGTATAGAAGGGAGAAAGTGGATCTCATTTGTTATGATGAATTGTAGAGGAGAACCAGTCTTTCAGAATACGTAATCAATTTAATCATCAACTTTATAGAAACATGAGTTTCATACGTTCAAGCGCAGGTTTATGCTCGGTCTAGAAAAACGACCTACACTTGTGAATTTGGAGTTGGTGCAATCAACCCCTATTTCCAGCATCCCCAACTCAAAAATCATTCGATCGATAATAGGTCAAGTGGCACCTCGTTGGAAAGGTACTGCAATTTTCTCTTCGAATTTGGTATTTTCGAAATTCAGAATCATCATACAGGGTGTCCCGAAGCAGGAACATTGAAAATCCAAATAACTTTTTGAAACTGGTTCATTTCGGTATACGAGAACATGTTTGATCCGAGAATAGGACTTTCTTGTGTGGTTATAGAATTTTTGCAATCAACCCTTCCATTCAGCATCCCCAACTTGAAAATCATACAAATAATTCAAGTGGCATATCTTCAGAAAGGTTTTTGAATTCCAGAATGATTAAAGCATTTCATTCAGTTCGGCTCTCCATACAGGATGTCGCTTTCGAAAAATTCAATATCGTCATTTGAAATTATCAACTAAAATTAATTCGAAACTGTTAAAAGTATTGGGGTACGATGTGTTGAGCATCAATTACGAAGAAATAAAGCTGATTTCTGCATTGAAAATGTTCACATTTTTTTCATTTCCATCTGGCATGCAGTCATCTGTTATTTCTCATTTTTGCAATGAAATATTATTATTATTCAGATCAGTTCCTCATTATTGTTGTTGTTCGTCAGTTGAAATTAATCTGAAAATGGTTTATTCCACTGAGGAAAGGGTCGAAATTGTATCGACGTATTTTCGAAATAACAGTTGTGCCAAAGAAACGGCAAGGATATTCGATAGGAACCATCCTGAAAGAGAAAGGGGAGTCAGTCACCAGTACGTTAAATATTTGGTTGACAAATTTCTAGCTACGGGTTCGGTGGCAAACAAAAACATGAAGTGGCATGTCCTGTCAGAAATGAGGCAACGGAAGTGGCAGTAGTGGGTCATCTACAAATGGAGAATACTACTTCGATCAGAAAACTATCTCGTCTGACTGGTGTATCAGCTACAACTGTCCATAGAATCGTGAAACATCACAAATTTCACCCCTACAAGGTAAAATTAGTGCATGAAATAAACGAAGATGATCCAGATCGTCGTTTACAGTTTTGTGAAAATCTAAGTGAAAACCTAAACGCTAATCCAAATTTTCTGAATAACATCTGTTTTTCTGATGAAAGCACCTTTATGCTCAGTGGTGAAGTGAATAGACATAATTGTCGATATTGGGACACACAGAATCCTCATTGGTTTAGAGAGACCCACACGCAAAGGCCTCAGAAGTTGAACGTTTGGGCAGGAATTTTTGGCAATCATCTAGTTGGGCCTTTCTTTATTGAGGGTAATCTGAATGGAAATGGCTACCTATAGTTGTTAGAGGAACACATACATCCTAGATTGACAGAAATTTTACAGAACGATCCATTTATTTCTAAGGACGAAATGCGTTTTCAACAAGACGGTGCTCCTCCGCATTATGATGCTCGGGTGCGCCAATATTTAGACGAAAATTTCCCAGGAAGGTGGATTCGTAGAAGAGGACCTGTTGAGTGGCCAGCCAGGTCACCAGATTTAAATCCCCTAGATTTTTTTTGTGGGGCCATCTAAAATCTAAAGTTTATGCCACAAGACCAGAAAACCTGGAGGAGCTGCGGATGAGGATTATCACAGAATGCCGACTTTTGACTCCTGAAGTTTTCGCTCATGTGAGAAGAGAGTTCGAAAATCGTCTATATAACTGTATGGAGGTGGGCGGAGGTCATTTTGAACAATTGTTGTAATAATCAAGTTAGTTTTTGTTTTCAATTGAATACAAGTTCAATAAATCTCGTTTTCCTGTTTAGATGAGCATCCAATCAGTTTCTCTATCATCCCTCATCCTGATCCTCACGCCAGAAAACCTCGATTGCCAAACTGAAACCAATGCCTCAGTGATTCAGAAAATAGAAAAATCTTTCTGGAACTTTGCCACTCAACCTGTAATCACTTGTATGTTTTTTGAATATAATCATTTATATTTGATGCAATTAACAATGAATGAAAAACCTTGGCAAATAGAAAAAAGATTCGTGAAATATCAATTTATTGATAATTCACAATACATGTTCTATTCAGCAATTTTAAGCAGAGTTGGGATGTTGGTTTTTGTATGCCGTAGACAAGAGCTTGCCAATATTCACAATATTGTTGCAAACCATTCTTGGAAGTATTTACAGAGCAGCTGGTTGTTTTTGTTCGCGCACCGATGGGTTTGTAGCGAAGCCTCACAGTCACACCTTCTTCATGTTCCGCCGTTTACATTCCCAGCACGCCGCTCCGAAATTACAAATGGATGCCATTTAATTACATTGTCTTGGCAAGTAGTTATAAAAGTAACGGCCTGGGAGTTAGTTAGTAAACGAGCAAGCGCCTTTTGCAATCTGTAATCAGTCTGATTTAGAAACGCGTCTAGGAGAGGGCCCGACCTATCAGAATTCACTCCTTTGATTTCGCAAAAACTAGCCGCGAATACAGATGATCACTTCGTTTCATCAATACCGATTCAGCCGGCGAAATTAGGAAATTGTTTCTTTTTGGTGCAGTCGATACGGTGGAGTAATCCCGAATCAACATTTCAGAAAAGACACGAAATCACGACTAGGTATAAAAGTGAATCGTTCAATGCCCTATTCTGAACTACGTTTGTGATAGATTGAACGTGGAGGGTTTTCATTTAGTAACTTGATTTACCAAAATATATGTTTCGGGATTTTCTGATGTCGGTTAGATAATTCCGCTTCAATTGAAAAGTGCTGACATATAGGGTGGTATACGTACAAAGAGTAAACTGATTTTTCGTACTGGAAAACTTGAAAAGATTTTATTAGTTGAGAATTCGTTTATTCAACTCTTTTGTTATTATGAGAAGCGAATACGTAGGTTGCTTTATAAATATTGCACTTCTGGCATTGACAGCTCCATCCGACAACTGCGTTGTATATTTTGACATTGTTTAACCTAAACATACTTACAACAATAAGTGTTTTGTTCATAGTCATCTGAAAAATTCAACTTGGACAAAAAATGGAACTAACACTTGAACATTTTCGTGCGACCATTTTCACTGTGAAACGTTTTTCCACCCGATCGGCTAAAGTTCCCATGTTAGGAGAATTTGATTGAAGTTTCTTAGGTTAGATGAAACGCTCAACTAGTTACCAGAGATCTGAATCTGAGTCAATTTCGACCTCACATGTATAAAACGCATTGTAACTGGTGATGAGGCATAGGTTTATGAGTTTGATGGAACATGAGTTCATGAATTTGTCATGCGAACTAGTCAACAAGCTTCGGGAAGGTGCTTACCAACTGAATCGAAACCGTAAAACCACGTCAACCACTCGGAATACTTACCAGAAGTCAGAAGGTAAAAAACGAATATTATTCGGTAAAACTCATCTATTTTGCACCACCATTGCACAAGACTATCATTGTCAATAAATTTATGACCAAAAAATCAACAAATACCATCAAACAACCTCCGTTTACACCTGATATGGGTGCCGACTTCATTATTTTTCCAAAACACAAATTACCACTTCAAAGTACCCGTTTCGAATCGATAGAAGACATAAAAGAGAATTCGCGTCGTGAACTGAAGTAGATTTCGGAAAAATCGTTTAGATGATTAAAGTATTCATTGGCGTAAATGTATTATTTCGGAATGAGCCTTATTTATTGGCGATACAACGAATTTGGATGGAAAATAAATAATTAGTGTTTCATTGACCAATTTCCAGTGGTTTTTTGACAGAATGTATAGTGTTCAGAACCTTGTGGAGGATATTTGAGATTTGTCTGAGGTCCTTTCAATAGTTATAAATAGATCATCTACAAAGATTCGAACCATAACAATCCACAGTGAGATGATCGCTATTAGGTTAACTTTCCTAACCTAACCGAAGTGTTGAAAACAGTCAGACAAAGTTGGATTTTCAGATGTCCCATTTTCTAATAGTTATGTGGCTTCTCCATCCAATTGGTTATATATTGGTTTCTAAACCAGCGGTAACCCCCATAGCATATACCTATACTTAATTCTCCACAAATATCTACTCACGTTTTATGACCCGGAACAGGAAAATCTTCGAAAATGTGCAACTTGTCTTCAGATTTCCACCCGATAGGCTTAAGTTCCCGTGTTAGGAAAATTTGATTGAAGTTTCTTAGAATATGCTGTCACTGAGTTTAGGTATGAATACTTACAAAGTGAGATAGATGAGCGATATCTTTAAGTATTGATTCGAATTTCTGACTCGAGAAGAATAATTGAGAAGAAATCAAGATAATAACTGAGGCATTGAAAAGAATCAGAGCGGAAAATTAGATAATTCGCCACAGAAATGTGGCTTATGGTTTTATGTCCAATTATAGCAATAAGCATAGTATATTATGCATTACAAATAGAGAAGGAACAACCGGAGCCAACCGACCATTTCTTCAGGCCCTTTCATGAAAACTATCCCCCCATAACCCACATCTATACCTAATCCTTCACGAATGACTGCTCATGTTTCAGATGAGTCTTACAAACACCCTCGGATTGGTACTTCACCCTCGTAAGAGTATTCCAGTGAGATCTCAAGGATTTTTGTTCCATGTTAAGGGGTAGAAAAATATTCAAAGAGATGCAACGTATCTATAGAGTTCCAGACCGCAGGCTATAGCCTCCATACTGAAAGAATTGGCGTTAGATGGAAAGGTTAAGATTGACATGCTTTAAATGAGATTTGGCGTGAAAACCTAGCAAAATAAAAAACCCCGGTTGAGAGATGAATCTTAGAATTTCAAAGTCTTGATTGTGAACTTCCTGATGATCAAGAAAGAAAGATTGAGCAGACTTCGAAATATTACGAAAAATAAGGGTGACAAATATCAGATATTTCGTCACAGAAAACATCTGGCTACTATTTTTTAATCGAATTGTAGCAATAACAATAGTATATAATGCATTACAAGTAAGGAAGAAACAATAGGAGCCAACCAACCGATTCTTCAGGCCTTTTCATGAAAACTATCTCCCCATAACCCACATCTATACCTAATCCTTGACAGATGTTTGCTCATGTTTCAAATAAGTCCTACAAACACCCTCGGATTGGTACTTCACCCTCGTAAGAGTATTGCAACGAGATCTCAAGGATTTTTGTTTCATCATAAGGGGTAGCACAATCTTCGAAGAGATTTAACCTATCTACAGATACTAAAGAATCGACAGCAGTAACAGTTCTTTCAAGATGTTTATTTTCTTAAAAATAAGTGAAGAGATCTCACGAAATGAAATACAAGGTAGAGATGGTTTCTATAATATTGGTTCTGGAAACAAAAGAACTGGTACTACACTCTTTTGAGAGTATTTAAGGATATTTGTTTCACGTCTAAGAGGAGAAAAATCTCCCGAAAGAAGTACTTCGGAAATTAGGGGAATTTTCATTGAGTTGCAAGCTCCCCAGCGGAAATTCTGCTATGGCCGTAACCAGGACTAAAGACTAGGCAAGCAGGGATGTTATATTCTTTACTGAAACCCCTGAATTTATATCGAAAGATTCTAATATTGTTTCGAAAATTGGTTTAAGCGCAAGCATAAATATATCGATCTTCATGGAGAATACTTTGAACAACAAAAAAGCTATTTTTTCCCTAAGTTACTTGTTTTTCTTTGTCAGGTGCAAAACTTAAAAGGCAACTCACGTATTTGACTATGCTGCCGAATTCACGAATTCCCAGCATTTTTGTGCTGTATGTCCCAGAGTTTTCTATTCCAAACTTAACCTTAAATCATCAGCATTCATAGAGAAAAGACATGCTACAGTTTTGGAAGATTACATCCTTAACCGTTTTATTCCCAATTAAATGTCCTGCAAAGAAAAGTGTCACATTTTTAATGTTAACTCCATCTAAATGATGAGTATATTCACCACGAAGTCCCCGTATAAGATCGCAAACGAAAGATATTATTATAGGAAAATATTAACGAAATAACATATGTAGCCGCACATTAATGATAGCTAATTGATAGTTAATCATGATGTTAGTAAGAAAATTCACAAATCACAATGCATCCATCGAAAATCAGGATTGGAATTTCGGTCTCTTGTTGATGGTACTACACCATCAACAGTCACCTTAATCGAGCTACTGAAGAGACAGCAATAAGTCATCAAGGCAGCGTGCCAAACCTTGTCGGAGGCCTTGAGATATGAAGAGAATTCGCTCTGTATCAATTTACACGTAGGTGACTTTTCCACGAATTTAACGATGTCCCTGAAAATCTCTTAATGTATAATATAGTTCTCTGATGGTGCAAAGGCTAACTTTAATGTCCCCGACCAGATGGAAGCGTTTTTCTTCAACGTCCGATTCGAAGGGCAGAAACAAGTCTATGGGGCTGCAAGTCTGGAATGTGGGGAGGCTGGGCCAAGTAAACTCTCACGATAACGGCGATATGACTGGTTGCGTTATCGTGGCGAAGCAACTATGTGCCCTGAAGTTAATTCGCACGCGCTCGTGCAGAAAATTCAAGTAGAAAGCTGTATTAACGGGCTCTCGGGGCTGTAAGAACTCGTAGTCGACAATATCCCTCCCTTCGAAGAAGGCCATGTGCATGGTTCTTATCTAGAAAGGGCACCAGGGTACAGTTGTCCTTGATAAAGAGTATCAGATCATTATTCTGTAACATAAAAGAGTTGACAAGAGTATGGAGCCCTGGGCTACTCTCGCAGCAACCTGAAAAGATTCACTAGTCAACACCATCAACCACGATCTACGGAGATGAAGGTACTAGTGCAACAACGCAGTTTTTCAGGAAGTCCATATGCTATTAGTTCATTCATCATGCTGGGCGCCAAACCTTGTCGGTCTTCGAGATATCAAAAACAATTGCTTTTGATACACCATGTTTCTGGATTCTTGATGGTCACAAATGCTTAACGTGTACAAGGAGGTCACCACTTGAGCTTTGTCGACGGAAACCGTATTGTCAGTCACTGATGATACCCTGTCACTTGAGATATTTTATGAACTCAACGTGTATAACAATATCTATGACTTTGAACATAATATGCAACAATGCCTTTGGATGGTTATTTTGGAGTAGGCATTTCTTCCCTTCCTTCAAAATCTTTCCAACACTCAGGCTCTCATGCAAAAATTGAATCAGAGATTAAGAACAAATCAGGTTAACACACATGTTTCGAAAAATATACACACACATACCTGATTCAGCGAGTCTCAATCAAATATCAAGAAAGCTCAGAGAAAACCTATCATCGAAGTAAGCATTTCTTTTTGGTAAGTGTTTTGAAGACTCTCTGAGTATTGTTCAAAGCTGACCAGTATTAATCAATTCTGATCGCCTCAGAGTGTTCCAATCCTTATTGAAGTTTCTACTAAAATATATGTATTGTTTTACTCTTACCAATGGTTTATCATTGATAAATATGTTTCTTCTACTTTGCTTCTTGATGATGAACATGAAATTTTTCTTTTATATATTGAAGCCTAATTCATACTTTCTCTTGTCATCTGGGATTACAATCTGGACTGTCCCAGTATATCACTGTGACGTCTGCGTATCTGATGTTATTCGTTTTATTCCATTAGTGTTACACCTTCGTCTATATTTTGCAAAACTTTTTGAAATATTCGTTCTGCTCTGGCCTGACAGAGCAAACTAAATTCCAATGAAGATTTTCAATAATTTTCATAATGAATAATAAAATAAAACAAGTTACTATGTTTCAACTATCACTAATTTATTGATGTAAAGAATGACGAAATTTTACATTGGTTGGACCGGTTTCGGACATACGTCCATTATCAACAACAAGCTAATGAAAACTGAATACTCATGTACAATGCAGGAATTACCATCAATAAAATGCTAGTAGAGGTCACAGTAACTTGAATAATGTGATTGGTAGGTAATTAAGTCTACCTGGTCGTTAAGGAGTTTAACCCTTTCTACCCTAGATCCCTTGAAAATTTCCATCGATTCAAAGAAATTGAGTTTATGAGATTTATCACAGGAATGAAGAATGTTTAGCTGTTGAAGTTCGGAAAAGGATGACATTCATTCAGACAATGTGCAGCTAAAGCTGAGTCATATTTCTGATGTAGGAATGACTGGGAATGTTCTTTGTATCTAGCCTTGAAAGAGCGTCCTGTTTGACCTATGAAAAAGGAATTGCACTCAGAACATGTTAATTGGTATACTCCTGATTTTTCGAACTTATCGGTTCTTTTGTGTTGAAAAGCAGGCCTGACAATTTGCTAACTGGTTTGAATGCAATATGAACTTTTTCACTATCAGACAAAAGTCTAGCAACCTGTTCTGACGTCTTCCCAAAATATGTTAGAGACATCAATTTTTCGGGCTTTTCTCTCTTGGATTGGGGAATAGGTCAAGTGGCACCTCGTTGGAAAGGTATTTCAATTTTCTCTTCGAATTTGGTATTTTCGAAATTCAGAATCAGCATACAGGGTGTCCCGGAGCAGGAACACTGAAAACCCAAATAACTTTTGAAACTGGTTCATTTCGGTATAATACGAGAACATGTTTATGTTTGATTCGAGAATAAGACTCTCTTGCGTGAATATGGAATTTTTGCAATCAATCTCTTCCATTCAGCATCCCCAACTCAAAAAATCATACAAGTGATTACAGGTTGAGTGGCAAAGTTCCAGAAAGATTTTTCTATTTTCTGAATCACTGAGGCATTGGTTTCAGTTTGGCAATCGAGGTTTTCTGGCGTGAGGATCAGGATGAGGGATGATGGAGAAACTGATTGGATGCTCATCTAAACAGGAAAACGAGATTTATTGAAAACAAAAACTAACTTGATTATTACAACCATTGTTCAAAATGACCTCCGCCCACCTCCATACAGTTATACAGACGATTTTCGAACTCTCTTCTCACATTAGCGAAAACTTCAGGAGTCAAAAGTCGGCATTCTGTGATAATCCTCATCCGCAGCTCCTCCAGGTTTTCTGGTCTTGTGGCATAAACTTTAGATTTTAGATGGCCCCACAAAAAAAAAATCTAGGGATTTAAATCTGGTGACCTGGCTGGCCACTCAACAGGTCCTCTTCTACCAATCCACCTTCCTGGGAAATTTTCGTCTAAATATTGGCGCACCCGAGCATCATAATGCGGAGGAGCACCGTCTTGTTGAAAACGCATTTCGTCCTCAGAAAGAGTTGGATCGTTCTGTAAAATTTCTGTCAATCTAGGATGTATGTGTTCCTCTAACAACTGTAGGTAGCCATTTCCATTCAGATTACCCTCAATAAAGAAAGGCCCAACTAGATGATTGCCAAAAATTCCTGCCCAAACGTTCAACTTCTGAGGCCTTTGCGTGTGGGCCTCTCTAAACCAATGAGGATTCTGTGTGTCCCAATATCGACAATTATGTCTATTCACTTCACCACTGAGCATAAAGGTGTTTTCATCAGAAAAACAGATGTTATTCAGAAAATTTGGATTAGCGTTTAGGTTTTCACTTAGATTTTCACAAAACTGTAAACGACGATCTGGATCATCTTCGTTTATTTCATGCACTAATTTTAGCTTGTAGGGGTGAAATTTGTGATGTTTCACGATTCTATGGACAGTTGTAGCTGATACACCAGTCAGACGAGATAGTTTTCTGATCGAAGTAGTATTCTCCATTTGTAGATGACCCACTACTGCCACTTCCGTTGCCTCATTTCTGACAGGACATGCCACTTCATGTTTTTGTTTGCCACCGAACCCGTAGCTAGGAATTTGTCAACCAAATATTTAACGTACTGGTGACTGACTCCTTCTCTTTCAGGATGGTTCCTATCGAATATCCTTGCCGTTTCTTTGGCACAACTGTTATTTCGAAAATACGTCGATACAATTTCGACCCTTTCCTCAGTGGAATAAACCATTTTCAGATTAATTTCAACTGACGAACAACAACAATAATGAGGAACAGATCTGAATAATAATAATATTTCATTGCAAAATGAGAAATAACAGATGACTGCACGCCAGATGGAAATGAAAAAATGTGAACATTTTCAATGCAGAAATCAGCTTTATTTCTTCGTAATTGATGCTCAATACATCGTACCCCAATACTTTTAACAGTTTCGAATTAATTTTAGTTGATAATTTCAAATGACGATATTGAAATTTTCGAAAGCGACATCCTGTATGGAGAGCCGAACTGAATGAAATGCTTTAATCATTCTGGAATTCAAAAACCTTTCTGAAGATATGCCACTTGAATTATTTGTATGATTTTCAAGTTGGGGATGCTGAATGGAAGGGGTTGATTGCAAAAATTCTATAACCACACAAGAAAGTCCTATTCTCGGATCAAACATGTTCTCGTATACCGAAATGAACCAGTTTCAAAAGTTATTTATATCATGTTGAATGTGTTGTTGCGTATTTTTCGATTAATTAAACTCTCTATTGCTTTTATATCGAAGCCGTTGTTCTCTGCTATTAACATAATGGTGTTAAATTCTGATTTTCAGTCAATGTCCGATAAAGGCAAAGAAATCTCTCTGTGAATCATGGGTTTGAAGGCTGCTATTTTTTGAGAATACGGGTGAAATGAATCTATGGTTATGATATTATCCGTGCACGATGGTTTTCTGAAGATATTAATTGATAAACGGTTATTATTCCCCCGGGTAATTATTAGATCTAAGAAATTGATTTCACTATCGACTTCTGTTTCTACTTTGAACTTAATTTTATGATGAATGTTATTAATGAAATTCAGGAAGATTACTAGTTGTCTATTCGTTCCGATGAAATAGGCTAAAATGTCATCAACATATCGGTACCAAAATGGAATATGCCTTTTCGTCAAAGGTGACGTCATAATTTTAGTGTTTTCCAAATTAGACATGAAATTTTCATGTCTAATTTGGAAAACACTAAAATTATGACGTCACCTTTCCAGAACTTCAACAGCTAAAAATTCTGCATTCCTGTGATAAATCTTACAAACTCAATTTCTTTGAATCGATGGAAATTTTCAAGGCATCTAGGGTAGAGAGGGTTAAGCTCCTTAACGACCAGGTAGACTTAATTACCTACCAATCACCATTATTCAAGTTACTGTGACCTCTACTAACATTTTATTGATCGTAGTTCCTGTATTGTACATGAGTATTCAGTTTTCATTAGCTTGTTGTTGATAATGGACGTATGTCCGAAACTGGTTCAACCAATGTAAAATTTTGTCAGTCTTTACATCAATAAATTAGTGATAGTTAAGACATAGTAACTTGTTATTATTCATTATGAATATCAACTATCACGTAGTTCAGGCTTAATCGATCAATTATTTGAATAATTTTAAGGTCTTTAGTATCTATGGTTGTTCCCTGCAGCACATTTATCATCTTAGTCTATTAAACAGGGTCAAATGTGTTCTGATGATTGAAGAAGAATGCAAAGACGTCGTAGTTGACATCTGGATATCTTTGAGACAGCACTTGTATAGATTCTGCAGTTCTCTTTTGATATTTTAATGAGATTACTCATAAAAGTAATTGCCGTTTTCATATTATACTGGAAAGAAAAACTCTTGAATGGACAAGATTGTTATTGCTATAGTTGATTCCACATTGTTGGGGAACCGTCATTCATGCAAACGTATTCAAATCTTGTCGCATATTAGCGAACCCTTTCACTATTGCTAAAATATCAAAGTTAGTAATTCTAAATATTTCCCGATGGATTGAAATCAAAATAGGGTCTCACTCAAAAAAGGAAAGAGCCTTTCCCAATTATGGTGTTCCACTATGCTTATAAATACTATGTGGAAGCCCGCACGGCCCTGGGGTATTGACGCATCAAGGCTCCAGATCTGAAATGTAGAAAACGAAGTTACTGGAATGGAAAACATTTTAAATGTGGAAAGTTGGAATTGAACATTTCCTCTTACATGAGAGTCTAGTACCTTCACCCAAATGATTTTACGAATCGATAGATCAAATATTTAAACTGTTTTCGGCTGATTCATATTTAAATAAATTCCATCGATGAAAGGCTTGGAAATACTTTCAATTCTCAATTATTCTTATATTTGGACAATTATCCCGGATGATTTGAATCCAGATCCTCTTACTGATGTGGAATTAAGCTATAAAAAATGCTCTGTATCCAGCAGCCACAAATGAAAACGGTTTTCATTTTATTTTCTGAATTTCCCTGGGATTGCCAATCAGAATATTTTATCAGCGCAACACACAGTTTGACCATTAGATTCAGTTTGCGTAAATGAAACTTCATACCTGACAAGTGACCACTATTTCCACGTTATTTTCATTGGAAAATTTCCTAGCTAAACTGATTTTACAGTTGTCTTTTCAAGTCTTCGGTCCGTGTTTTATTTTGTGTTTGTTAATTGTCATGTCATGTACTCTTTCTCTTGATGTTCATACGTTAATAAAGATAATAATAATATAACTATATACAAGGATATCCACCGGGACCGTCCGTTAAAAACTTTTTAAGTTCCACTAATTGAAATTGTATACGCGGCCATAACTAGCGATTTTCAATTGGAGTGAAATATTTTCGAAGTGATACCATTTCCGGTTATACCGGAAGTGGGGCATCACTTTGTTATAGAAATAAAAACCGCATCGAAGAAAGAGCTGAAGGCCATCCTGGAAATAGGCTTTAACAACTGTTCTGAAAATTGGAAAATCCGTTGTCATAAGTACATTGTATCTAGAGGAGATAACTTTGAAGGCAACTAAATTATTTGAAAAAAACTGAAGACTCTTCTAGAGAAATAATTAGTCACTTTTTGGACACAGTATACAGAGATACCCACCGGGACCGTCCGTTAAAAACTTTTCAAGTTCCAATTACAATATCAAGCTGAAATTTTATACGCGGCCATAACTAGCGATTTCCAATTGGAGTGAAATATTTTCGAAGTGATACCATTTCCGGTTATACCGGAAGTGGGTCATCACTTTATTATTTCAAATGGCAATCTACCTTTTTCATTATACATCTAGAACCAACATTTGAGCAAGGCATAAAATACCCATGTTGTTGGCACTTATCTGTCAAAACTTTTGACAGATTCAATTATTTTTGTTATAAACTCGATTTTTGAAGAACATTTAAAAATATTGTAGCTCGTAGATCTTTTGCACTACAGACACAATTTTTGCTTGGGTAGATGGAAGAAGGATCCAGGAATTTTTTAAGCAGTCTACACATGTCAAATGTTTATTGCGTTGTTTGGTATGATTTTTTCGATTTGGCCTTTTTCAAACAGTAATAACTCAATTTTTTCAAATGGTACGTACCAATTTTTATATCGCAATCAGATGAGGCGTCAAATTTCAGATGGAATTGTATAAGCATGTACTATACCCATCTCTTATAGTTCCGAAATAATTTGGGAATATATTGAATTTTGATGATTTTGCAAGAACTAACAGAGAACGCTTTGAAATATTTGAATCAAGTAGCTGAACTGGCTACGCTCACCTGACAGGTGCCTAAAATTAATGTACTATCTGTCAAAAGTTTTGACAGATAAGTGCTAACAACTTGGGTATTTTTTGCCTTGCTCAAATGTCCGTTCTAGCTGTTTAATAAAAAAGGTAAATTGCCATTTGAAATAACAAAGTGATGACCCACTTATATATATAGTATATAGATGATGATGGTATGTCATTAAAAAAAAATTTCCAAATTCTAATGAGCCTTCTTCAAGAACATTAACAAGAACGGATTGAAACCACTAACTGTGATTGAAATAGTGAATCCATCAAGATTTCGAGCGATGCAAAATAATTTGGGGTAATTCTTGGCCAAATTACATTTCTAGACTGCTCTGTGGAGGACATGGGGTGTCAAACAAATATAGATGAAATGTCATGGAGGAAGCTTGAATTGTTACAAAACTTTCCATTTTCAGAATTAATGAGCCAGAGCATGTTGATCCCTCTCTGGAACTTGAATGCTCAACGATGCATATTCGAACCATGCTGAAATATTCTTTATCTTTTTACAGATTCACCCATTGACATACGATAATTGGATTGAAATAATTGATGTTTAGAGCGTGTTGAATTATTTTCTCATGAAATGTTTTTTTGCAGGCTATGGGCTTTAACGGCGAAACAGCCGGAATGGATTGAGTTCATGCAATCATGCATATCCTGATACCCATCTCAAGATTTGCGTCACTTCTGGTGCATGTGCTATTAATAATATCTCTAGGTAGGTATATGATAAAAATGATATCTAAGATTTCGGTAGCTTTATGGTGAATATTTTGTATATAAGTAAGAGATCATAGACGTTATGCTTCTTAGGTTGAATCTTTTAGCAATACTGCAAGAGTGCATATGATTTCAAGCAGAAGATTTCAGACCTACCATAGATCTGAACTAATTCTGTAATTGAAGCAGGGTATGAGTAGTATTTTCACGTTCTATAGAAGAATAAGTGTTTTTTCATGAAGCTCCTGTAGACTCAGAGTTAAATGAATGATTTTGTGATAATTTCTACATTGGTAGAACACATAGAAATTTTAATATTAGAATATCGGAACATAAACTCAGTTTTTCAAATAAAAATCAGATTCAAATTACGCGAATCATCTCTTAGAAAATAATCATTCTTTCGATCCACAGTTTGAAATTTTGCATACAGATAATAAATATTGGAAGGTAGATCTTTGGGAAACTTTAGAAATAAATAAATACAAACACTCAGGTAGACTCATCAATGAACAAGTCGATTTAAGCCCTTCACCTCTATTGAATCTTTTCGGGGAGCAATCTATTCCTTAATTTTATTGGATATACCTGCCATAAATAACCACTTAGGAGGAGCCGACCAATAAGCTTTTAATTACTCAAGAACATTTATAGTTATATTCTCATTTACATTTTTCTGCATAATCATTCGTCTGAAGAAGCTACGGTGTAGTGAAACGCGTTACAAATCGCAATTATTAAGTAAAATTCCTTAAAACACAGTACTTGTTTTTTATTATTAAATGAATGAGCTGAAAAATATGGATCATCATCAGCCTGTGGCCCCTAGTGTGTTATTTCTAGCCTTTGTTTTCAGTATTCCTAGACATTCTCTCTACACGAAGAGTTTACTGATAGAACTGAATAGATTTGCCCATTCCATATTAAGTTTTACTACGACTCTGACAGTACGGTCACACAAACAGTTTGAGGCCACATGTATATCAATGGTGATGTTCTTTTGCAGATTCAATAACTGAAAAGAACTAGTATTAAATTCTTTTGGTAGTATTGATGATTTATTTATTTTATGGAACTGTTCTTTGACGCACACAGACAAATCTTTGTTACCATAGAATTGTGAATATCTGACATGTTCCCATGAATTTTCGATGTTTTCTTTGAAAAAGACTTATTTAAAAATAATTGCAGTATAATGTGATATATATTTAGAAAGAAAACAAAATAATCTCTTCGTTTGATACCAGAATCATCTATAGCTCGTATTTGAAAGAACACCAGAGTGCTTCATGAGTCAGAAACCGATAGACAGAAAGAATTTTCGGATACTTTCCTGCATTCTACTCGAAAATCGAAATCCCGAAAAATTCCGCAATAACTCTGAAACTAGAAAAGAACAGGCAGTTTCATCTATCGAATGAATTAATTGGACACACAGTATAAGATTATGATAATTAAGCTGGTATGGCCAACACAATTTCACTCATTCTTTTATCAAACACCGCGTGTATGTGAATTCTGTGGAAGCACGAGGAAATAAACGATCAGTGGTACCAGGAACATTGGCCTCGCGTTAGTTACACTACAGCCAGAGATTTATGAATAGGTAGGTATTGTATCACCTTACTCGGTAATTTCACATATTTCACTCTTGAACCGTTAACAGTATCGTGAAAACCACATCGAATAAACACATATATACTTCCTAATAAAATTACGAATGCGTGAAATTACAACATAGATGTAAGCAGCACCATTTAATACAGAGTCGTGGATATAGTTCCAGCGCAGTATTAACCACATACTGTAAATGTTACCCAAATGGAATTTAATTATTGTATAATGCATTTGTGCACCCTGCATGGTGACATCTTATGAACAAACGATTGGTCCTACTCACGAGACCTATCATATTCAATCTAAACCCGTTAATTGACTAAATCGCGGGCGTAAAGCCGAGGCACTCGATTACAATGGCAAGCACGTAACGTAATTGCGATTCTAAGGTGGTTGGTTAATTATTCGAGGCACTGAAACAAAGGTGAACAATACCCTAAGTTGGATAGAAAACTTAAACAAATAACTCAACGACAAGAGAAGAATATCAATATCTTTCCTTGTCGTTGTTTTCGAAGAAAGAAAAAGTTAGCATGAAATTTATCCTTCAGATATAATGTATAACTTTCACAATGATAAATACAAGGGTTGTTTGAGAAATCTCTAGGTTTATTAACGGCAAACATTTTTCAATAAATCAGTTCAAAATTTTCAATTGAAAATTATTCAGGGGCTAGAAATATCGTGATATGCCAAGAAATAAAAGAAATTCGAAAATTTTCCTGGTCACTTAACTGTGAGCTTGCTGCAGCTGAAATTCCAACAGAACAGTCAAATGTAATTGCTTTATATCGCCGTCCTGAAGGAGATTCTCATATTTTTATGGATTGGCTTGTAAGAGTTTTAAATCTGGTGGCAGCCAATAAGGACGTTGTCATAAATGGCGACTTTAATTTATCATTTCACTATAACCTGGTCATGTTATATTATGGACCAACCATTTCTCAACCAACTCGCGTGGTGAATTGCCTGGACAATATCTTAGTCAACTTCAGGAGCCATAGACGTTTTTATAGTTCAGTAAGTGATCCTGGCTTATAAGACCATGGTGCAGTTGAGATTAAGATTGAATCTAACCTCCCCTCTAATGATAAAATTCAGCTTATGAGCAGGCCTATCACTTTCTCAGGGTGGCAGCAGTTTTTTTAATATATGAGTTAGACAGTTTGGCAATTGGTTGCTTCTCCTGATCTCGATGTTTCTGCTGAAATTTTATGTTTATTGATGTGTTCAAAAGGTCAGTCGACGTTTCCATCCCAGAAAAAACTAAAAGGGTATTAATTTTGTTCAATAACTTGCGCTATGGCTGGTTCAATGAAGAACTGAAGACAAGAGAGAACTTGAATTTGTTCAGCGAACTGAATAGAAAATATCCCAATAATGCCATAATTCAGAGAACTATCTGTTCCCTGAAAGACTCATACAAAGCCGACATAAAGAAGGCCAAATCTTCATCATACCTATGTCACATTACGAAAAGTAACAATAAAACCAAAGCATATTGGGAAATCCTCAATGCAAATCGCAAAAATAAAATAGGCGGCAAATTTCAAGTGAACCTTGATAAGCTCAATTCCTTTCTTTAGAGATACCACCTAAAATGGAAGAGACCATTCTAGCATCCTGTAGGCGGTTCACAGATTATCTTGGAGATATCCATGCGCCTGATATTCCTCCATTCTCTTTCAAACATGTCCCGTATATACAAGTTAGAGATGTTATACAGAAAATGTCCAATAAGAGTAGTACAGACTACTATAATCTAAATAAAGGTCTTATAAAGAGCAATATCTTGTATCCACTGACTAATTTGTTTGATCTATGCATTGATGAAGATGTGTTTTCCGATTCACTCAAAATATTGAGAATCATCCCGGTTCACAAGGGTCCCATAGATGATATCAGTAATTTCAGGCCGATCCCCATTTTTTCCAAATCTTCTGAAACTTGCCTCAAAATTCAGATAGGTGACTATTTTGAATCCTGTGGGTATTTTTTCGTCACGCTATAAATACGTTAATTGAGTACATAGTTCAGGGAATTGAAAAGGGCTTTGGTGTTGGCAGTTTTTTCTACGATCTACGGAAGCCTTTTGACTTGCTGAAAAACTGAGGTACTACAAATTCAGTACATCTTTTCCATTACTTTACATCTTTCACTGCCTAGTGGGCGGCAAGAAAGATGGAAGCCATACATTCAATAGAGATACAATTTTCTGACTAGAAACGTATGGATTACCTACGTCTGAACTCTAGCAGATTCAGTCTGAATAAGTTACCGGAATCTATTTGATTACTTGTTGCCTTGCAACATTCACCCTATTCACCTAATCTGGCTGAATGCGACTTATATCTGCTCCCTTAGATGCATTTGACGATGAAAGGAAAGCTGAACAACTCGATGAAGGCCATTGACAGTGCGGTGACTAACGCACCATAAACCATTCTAAAAAAGGAGATAGAGAAGTGGTTTGACAACCTGTTGGCACATGCAAATTTTATATATCAATACAAAAGCCGAATTAACTGACTAATAAAAAAGATTTGCATCAGAAATAATACTAGTTGTTTATATTTTCAAAAAGTTTGATTACATTTGGAATGGAGTGTGTAAAATCTAATTCTCGCACACCACGCCTGGAATCAAAATTCTCGTAACTACTTGATATTAGCCCTTATTGTATAGAATTAATATTAATAATTGTGGTACTACCGTACCGTTTTTGATGTAAGTGTTATGGAAATATGTGGGAAGCTGTTTTAATAAATATTAGGGGATCATCTTTGTTTAATGTTTGAGATCAAAGCATCTGCCTCACAAATATAATTTTTTTGAGCTGGTTAATCCAAAATACTATATCCTCCGTTCATTCAACAAATGGGTTAGTTTTCAGCATCATCGTGCGTATCTCATACCAGAGCTATTATGTTAGGAAATGAATCAAATAAAGCGATTCATAGTGTCAGACCCTTGACAGAAAAGCTACAAATAGCTGTTCAATTGAAACGAATACTGAGTTAAACATAAATGCAATGTTTTCAATGCAATGTAAACTCGGATATCAAAGAGATGGAAGACTACGCTACATAAAATTTTGTTATGCATGTCCGGGTTTCTATATGAATGATGAAGGCAAATTTTAACAGAATGTTAACTGATTTCTCAAAACTAGATTGAAATTTTGTGAATATTTTGGGTTAATAATTACTCATTATGTAAGTAGACTTTTCAATATTTCCAGGACAATTCTATTGAATGAAGCTCACATCTTTCAATCCATTGCTTTGGTTATATTGAATGCCTTTTTTGTGGAAACATTTATCATTGACTACAAAAAGGGAGTTCCAAATAGCTTATTTATTCGAACTTTTCCTTTCTAGATCATTGTATTTTCGTCTGCAGACATTGTTAAAAAGGCAACTATTCTTTGTTAATTAATGGGTCGTTTGCATTGTCTCTTAAAAAGTAGAAATTTAATAAAATAGTGAATAACCTAATCATCAAATATATTTCAAATGATCCTTGGGCGATAAGAAAACGAAAGAAAAAAGTATTCATTCTCTCTGGCCGAAGGAGCATGCGATGATGTGAGAGCCTATTTTCATGAACTTTTACGGAAAAAAATATTGTGACGAAACTACTCACCAAAAAAACTTATTACGCAAATAAATTATAGCAGAGTTCAGGCCGCTCCTGAATCTTGAACAAAAACGGTCTTCCAAACTGAAAACACCACCCAAGATTTTTTTATAGAAAATTGGGACACCCTGTTTACTGCAAAATAAATTCTTTTTACTTTCTAAATACAATACCGTTCGAACAAAATGAAATCTTCAAGAGTGTACGAGCCAATGGTGAATCACCCAGTATATATATATATATATATATATATATATATATATATATATATATATATATATATATATATATATATATATATATATATATATATATATATATATTCTGAATTTGTTTGGATTCAGTTCATTACTTACAATGTTTAAGTGAATTTCTGTTGTTTCAGTCTTCTTTCTCTTTGTCTGATAATTAACCACCTACCTTAGAGGCGCAATTAAGATACGTGTTTGGCATTGCAACAGGGTCCTCCTGCTTCAGCCCCCGATTCGGTCAATAAACAGTCGTTGATTGATTACCATAGTTCCCTTGGGCAGGTTTCTGTTAGAGAATTCGAAGGATTTTGTGCCAAAGGTCCACGTCCAGACAATTTGTAATACAGTAAATGTTTTTTTATCGGATAGTCCACATTATTAATTATTCGCAGAGAGCAAGGAACGAATGCGGTTGGAGATTTCCATGGTAATACAGTTTCACATGTTTTAGTGAAATTATATTTATTTCAAACAAAATAACGAAAAATCCATGCAAATGTTTAATTACCTGTGATTGTAAGTTAGTGAACGAAAAAGGTTTTTCGAACGTCAATCTCATATTTTATAAAACTTATTTTCTATTTTTACCTGGATTGCAAGAATCCAACAAAGAAGTCGAATTGAATTTTGTTATGAGGGTGATTTTTGTTCATGTTATACTTTCCACAATTTTATTTTTACAAGAATGACTGGTTTTGACCGGCATTCTCAAGTGGTCAATTATAGGAAATGAACTTACTTTTATACTAGCCTAATTTCATATTAAGTAGAAGAGAGGTTTTTACAAAGTTACAAAGAATTTATTATCTAATGTTATTGAATGTTTTGTGGTTTTTATATGATCACATATTGAAGAATTATTGACAGTCTAGGCATGCTTTGGATTAGGTTTTCGACCTCTTCTAGGGTGATATTGTGCCACTTTTTTGTGGCGGCTTGTATGAGCAGTTGTGGGGTTCTTGGATCATCCTGGCGCGATTTGATTTTCCTTTTGAGATTATCCCATGAATGTTCAATAGGATTTAGGTCTAGAGAGCAAGCTGGCTAGTCCAAAATAGCGATTCCCTCTGTTTCAATATAATGTCGAGCGAGGTCTCACTATGGGCTCCAGCACAAGGTCCACGTAATTTTCAGCCGTGACACTCGCAGGAAACGAAATCGAATCTGTTCTGCCTCCCAGCATAATGCCACCCCCAAACACCACACTGCTCTTTTGGTATTTTGAAATTTGTCTTGCTACTCGGGGTCTAGCTTATCTTCCACGACCCCTTAAAACCAGAATCCGGCGGTCATCTGATCGAATACCAATTCTGGACTCTTAAGGGCCTTCTGCTATATAAACCCCTTGAACGAAGTCTTTGGCGTATCGTTTCGACTGATAGACTGATGCCTGTTGCTTCCAGAAATTGCATTTGGAGTATGGGGTGCGACACAGTTTCATTGAACTGTGGGATCTTCATTTCGAGGAGTCGATACTTCAATCATTGAAATTGAGGACTTCTAAGGAGTTTGAAAACTCCCGAACTCTAAAATAGTTCAATTAATTTCCCAAAACACTATGTTTCCTAGGAATGAATATATAAAACAGTGGTATTCTCTCAGAAAACAGCTAGAGATTCGTATAACAGGAATTCATATCATTCGTTGAAATTAGTCAGTAAATATTTATTGGAGGGAAGTTTTAATATTCTCCGAAGTTTTAGAGAGAATTCATTAACCATTAGAAAATATTGAATCAGAGAGCATTTCTGTTTGTTTTTACTGAAAAAGCGGCCAACATTTCCCAACAATGGTTGAAGGGTTCTGATACAAATCCTCATTTTGCATGTTGCTTAATTTCTAGGTATTTCGATTTATTTTTTTAAGAAACTCGAGAACTGTGAAGGATTTTGGATGGAGAAGAGAACGAAAGTGAGAACTGTTAAAAATTGGAGTCAATTTATTTCGATTTTGATCAAAAGTTTATCCAAAATGAGATTTACGAGTGTATCTATGCATCTGTGTGTCTGTATGAAACACTGTAGCTCGTAAACGAATTTTCTGTGCCAATTTTATAATTTAACGATGTTTTCTCTCTTGAAAGCGGTTCTGATCCGAGTAGTGTTTCATACCTTACCAGGTCTCTTCAATTTGAAATTTATTATTAAGTTCAGAATCACGGAGGACATAAATATATCAATGAAAAACCGGCGCCAAATTCGTGCATATTGAAAATGTGATCGGCAAAATATGGTACCGAGGGCTGATACATTAGATGAGAGTTGCACACTTTCCGTTTTTTTTTTTCATTTTCAGGTGAAAGATCAAGGTTTGATTTAAAGAACTTGAAGAAAAAATTACTACAAATTGAAATTTTTAATTCATTTCCTCAAATTACTATAACGTATTCTTATTTGATTGAAAAATCGAATAGTTATTAATATTCAAGAGAGAAACGATGTGAGACAAGAAATTGGGCCATGCGCTTTGGCTCGCGCGGCAAAGTGACGAACCTTGCTAGATTAATTAATGTTTTTCATATAGTAATAATTATTTTCTCAACGATGAACAAGTGTTTTCGGAAGAAAATTTTACAGAGAATACGCTAGAAATATTAGAAATTTGATACCTGGAGATGCATTGTTAAAATTCGATTGAAACATTTTAATTGTTTATAACAATTCCAAATTGAAAATAATTTTTTTCAAGTACTATTGAAGCATGTTCTTTTCACCTTCAAAATGAGAAAAAACAAAATCTGTACCTCAAATGGAACCAGAATTATGAATTTCTCAGAAAATATACTACAATCCTCGAATAGGCATATCTTTATTGTCGTATAGAACACTTAAAAAAAGTTTTAGCTAAATCAGAAATGTGTAGGTCAAGTTTCGACCAAATCTGTAAGGTTTATGAAAGAATATTCCATAAACGAGTATAGCAACTCCCGTCGTAGACCGGAACTAGCAAACAACGGCAAGGAGTAATCATTCTCTCAGTGTTACGCATCAAGATCGTCTTCAGAAATGCAACTGGATCAATTAAATTTAACCAAACTGTCAGAAGAAGTTTGAATCCTCTTAGCTCGAAGAGTAAAGAATGAAAAAAAGTAATAGCGGGTTCAATTGACGAGGCTTTTAGATGATTGAAATCCATTTTCAAATATAATCAAACAAATATTACCACTAAAATATATTAATAAGTGCTCGACGCGTTTCGCTACACAGTAGCGAATGAATACTACAAAATTATCTTAACAAACGTTTACTTATATAGACTAAAGACTAAAGAAAAGAAAAAACTATAATTAGCTTTACAACCTATTTATCCAATCGGTGAACATCAAGACGAGTAATTCAATATTTCAAAATATATAGGCAATATTATCAATAATGTGAAATCTTTTTTAAAAATTCAAATTTGAATATGGCGTTCAAAACATCAACAAATTTAGGTTCATTTATCAGAAATTATAAGTCTCCAATCAATAAAGAAAATATATCAGCTGTTTAAAGATTGGAATGTACAGATTGCAATTGATTTCATATATATAGATCAGGAAGAAATTTCAATGTTAGAATCTCAGAACATAAACGCAGTTTCATCAATGGAAAAACCGATTCGAATTATTCTAATCATCTTAGCCAAAAATAGTCATTCTTTCAATTCCGAATTCAAAATCCTACATTCTGAGAATAGAGGTACAAACTCAACCTTCTGGAAGTACTTAAGATTAACAGATTAAGGTATTCCCCATAAATTCTTAATGACCAGATAGACATAAATAACTCACCCTTATTGAACTTGTTCAAATACAGATAACTCTGAATGGATTGCCTCTTTAGTCTATATAAGTACACGTTTGTTAAAGTAATTTTGCAGTATTCATTCGCTCTTGACGAAGATATTGTGTATCTAAACGCGTCGAGTATTTATTATTATATTTCAGTTGAAATCTTTTTTAATTATATTTGTGATAGCCGGTTTTGAGATCTCAATCAGACAGTGTTAAATAGGCATCAATAAGCATTAACAAGAATTCTTGATAAACCTGACTATTACTATTTGTCTTTTTAATGCTCTCTGCACATATCAAATGTGAAACCTGTGTACTTTTGCTTTATTTCAAAAATTTCCACTCATTTAAAAGAAATATTTTCAAATGTAAATGATAACATCACAAATATCAAGTACATAGTTGCTTTCACAATACACATCATTTCATTAAAACCGTTTTTATTTAGTATTTCTCTAAAAGATGAGACCTTTGGTGGTGCAATGCCTCAGTTTTTCACATTTTACCTCGCGATCCAATTTCAATTCCATGCTCGAAAATGTTCCACCGGGAACGACTAAATGAATGAACCGTAAATTTTAATATATGTAGTTCACTATAAAACATTTACACCACATGTGAATGTTGAATTTTACGAGTAGTTGTCATTAAACTTGAATAATATCTAAACCTATATTCCTTTTAATGCATAGCGAATATCGTTAGTTGAAATGCAATGCAAAAATTATTTTTGGTACTTTGTACTCTCGTTCGAACCATCTCCATTCTCATTCTGCCGTTAATTGAATACATTGAGTTTGGATTAATTGAAATTGGGGAGTTTTCATTATTCGTTGTGATACTTTTGTACATCAAAAGGACAATATCATGATAACTTTTCGCTACCAGGTACAATCATTTCTCAAAACAAATAGATAATTACTTATTACGTTTAGGTATCATCGGAGAATTTGGGATAATAATGCCCTTTTTAATTTCAGCCCCAAGACCAGTCGAGTTTTTGCAGCGACTAGTTTCACTCTCGATCAACAAACTTCTGCATATGATCATATGAAAAACCATGGAAAGCTGCTGTAATCTTATTTTTTGCGTTAAACTACTGTCATATTGTCTTGCATGTAAACGAGAGGATCAATTTGGAAGATCTAGTGTGATTCTTCGAATAGGTCTAATGAGTCCCAGTAGGGGATCATTTAAGCAACTATAGCTCTTGTCGACGATGTTGTTGGTGAACAATTCAAATACTAGCTTCTCGTAGACCCTCGATAGTTCTAGTTGAACTTCGTCCGACCTCAAATACATAAAGACGTTTTGTTGTGTAAATAGGAAAATATGAGAAGTAATTTATTTTCAGGAGGAAGCTACTTCGGAGATGCTTCTTATGGACCCAGAAGTAATTGCTGGGTGGATTAGCTCTTAGCGAAGTACCATGAGAGTCAGCAGTTCAATGAATGGGAAAGTAGTCAGCAGTATGACTGGCAAGAGCTGGCCGCATGCTCTGGACCTTGCTGGTTGTTCGGACAAAAATTGACGCACTTAATATAAATTTACAGACATACGCTGATGATACAGGCATCTTGACGCATGGAGATGACGATGATTTCACAGCTAGTTGACTATTTCATTCTACTAGCTAGCAACTGTTTTCCAAGCGGAAATATTTATCATTGACCTGTGTGCCTCTCGCTGCTTGTGGAAGAATGAACATGGAGGTCAAGTAAAATTATCTTAACCATTGCCAGATCAACAGATGGCAACAGACTGATGTGGGGTATTTGAGCATAGAGGGCAATGAGATGGGCATACCGTTGGATACTTCAATCCTGAAAACGAATCGGTGAATGAATCTGAAGGTGCTGAATCAATGACCTGTGATTAAGATGGAGCTTGTGAATGATCTCTGAAGAAGAGTATGTAACAAGATATTACTGGGCTGAAGTGGGGGAGCTGCTTGTCATTTCACACCCTAACTAATATTGTATTCTATTCTAATATTAGTTCTTAGTTCTAGACTTCTATCGACTAGAAAAGAAGACTTGCAGTAACAAATTAATCGTCTGATATTTCAAAAAATTCAAAGTTCCTACTGAGGCCATTGTCTATTTCAAAACTACTCATTGTACAGCATTATTGGTTTTTATATCCAAGATTAAATACATAGTCCTAAGCGATGATATATAATATCATTAACAATGGTATTCGGAGAGATCAATCATACACATCGAAATCTGTAGTGCCTTTGATATGGTTCGGATTGCAGTTTATTGGAATATACCACTTTTATATGGATTTCTGAAGGGAATGAGAAAACTAGTTGTTTATAAATGGACTCTCGGGAAAGTTGCATGGCTAGAGATCTCTAACCTCTCATTTTCAGAAGAAGGTTTCAAATATTTTACACATTATGCCAAATAACTAGCGGGCTTCACTCTAAAAAGATTTAATTTTTCTAGAAAATTTTAGGCTAAGCAACCGTTTTCATGACATAATCCAGCGGTAGACTATACGAATTATATTCCCTGAAAAGTGGTTTATTAGGTAGACAAAATTTTCATTCAAGGAACAATATTCAACCTTCCGTAGAATGTTAAACATCCTTCCTTGAAGGAGCTGGTGGTCTCATTCGACCTCGTCAGTATGACATACCGATTCACAAGGTCAGGCCAGACTGTCATCTACACATCTCACCTCGTTATAGCCTAACAAAACATGTAAATATTATTGCACCCACTCACCATCGCCACCGGAAAACTACGAAAATAAAGGGTAGATAGACAGAAAACCTCAAGAAGTTACACTATTTACCGCAACGCTACACACCGTGTCAGCAAAGAAGCGATCTGTCGAAAGACTAACGCTCCTTATTATTTATCATTATAAAAAATTCTTCAATGTGTATATACATATAGTCATAACGCACCTTAGAAGTGTTTTCAAGGGCAAAATTCTATATAATACGCGTCTATTTTGAAAGAGACGAGTTAGCAGACACCTAAAAACAATTTGAGATCACTCACTGTTGTTGCAGTCCATAATAATGTCTTGATTTTGATGTTTTTTTACAGGTGAAAAATGAATCTACCAAACAGGGTAGTTGAGTTTGTCGATAAGGATCTCAATTGGTGTTTCAACTTCTGTTGAACTGGTAATAATATATAATATACACTCATTTGTTTACAATTTTTTTTTGAAATGTTGTTGAGGCAACCTCTCAAAGTGATAGGCTTAAAGAGAAACATATTTTTCCTAGAATTTATTGTTAATGTTTAGGACAGCACTTTTATGACGGAAAACTTAAAAATTACCACATTTACTCAAAGCAGTGAAAAGGAAAAGGAAATTCCTTTTATAAATTCTGTGACAATTGAGAGTAGATATTGTTTTTGCTCTTCATTGATGATGATCATTTTATTACATTCCTCCATTAATGCCACACCGCGTTCTGCAATATCATTGACTACTCTAATTGACCTCACTATGTCTTTTCCAGCTGTATACTCCTCATCTGCTGGCCTGTCACTTCTTCAGCCTTTATTTAAAGCATTATCACGTGCAATATCAAACACTCCGTCCATTTGCTGCCATAGCTTCTCTTTTGGTTTTATTACATACGAACCATTTCCTTTCCCATTTTCAAGATTTTGCCTTTCTTTGAAGTATCATTCGCCTTAAGCAATCACATGTTTCTTGAATCTGATCGGCACACTAGCCTTTTCCAATATTGCCAAGTCTTCAAAGAAACTGGAGCACAAGTACATTTATTGTTTTGGTTCTTGTAGTCAAGAAATAACACTTCTTTGATTGATGGCAACTTTGATGCACTCAAATTGGGCGTCATTTCACCCACTTACCAGAATGTTTGTTCTATTTCTTTTGGAAACAGATCCATTCTCTTGCGTTTATTACGATATAGTAACAAAATAAGTGACAGGAACAAAACTGACGACGTACAGCCTCGATTACTATCGAAACGAAACTTATGTGAGTTGCGGAGCATGCCCTTGAGAATTTTAGGCAAGAGGGTAGTCAAATTGAGAACTAGTGCTCGAACACGTGTCAAATAAATACAAAACTCCTTTGTGAATTCTTTCATGAAAATTTGTCTTGTTTCAAGTTCTTTCTTGAATTTAAAATATCCGAAACCACCATCAAACGTCATTCAAAAATTTGTATTCATATCAAGGCAGGAAGGAAATAATTAAAGGATGCCCCATTGATATTTTTCACTTTTGAAGATTAGGACCACCACAGAGAATTTGGTTAAATCACATTCGAAACTTCTCATAGAACATAGTAAGAATTATAGTTTCGACGCGACTTTTATCGATTAAAATTAATAAGCCGGAACGTAGATGTAAGCGTAGAGAACAAAACAAGCAGACACATGCATATTTATGGGTCTACTAGATCAACAACTCATATATCTGGCGGCTGTTTCCCATGCTGAGCTACACAACGGCGAACATTTGTCAAGCAAGAACATTCGGTCAAATGCGTCCTGTCCAAGTCGATACGTCATCATGGCAATCACACCCAGAGCGCCAATCATTCCCTCAGTTCGAAATTGAAAAAGCACGAGTCACGTCTGCAATAAAGCTGAGCACTGGGCTATGGGTCCCGCGCGTTTATCGAGATAAGTTTCATCATGCACAGATGCCATATCTATCGTTTTGTTCAGTTGTGAGGTAGCGGAATTGCGAACTTTTCAGTTCTATTCCTGAATCGAAGCTTTCTAGATGCCGTAAAAAAGGGTGCTCTCAGTCAGATCATCCGAGTACGTATGGTTTTTTTAAGTTATTTAAAGTGTACTCCGAGATTTCTATGATGTATTGATTGAAAATGAATTTCTACTACCGTGGAAATTCGGAGGCGAAGGATACATCAATGAAATGAATGCTTTTACGATAGGTGCTTGGGATTGAAGAAAAGGGTTACGATAATTCTTTGAGTGTCAGGTATAGAGGTAGTCTTAACTACTCTTTGGAATTATTCGAATGTTCTAGATGAGGCACATGATAATAATATATTAATCAGGAACTTATGCTATAGATCAGAGTGGTTCTTAACTTTCAAAGTGAAAAATATCAACAGAGCACCCTTTAATTATGTTATCTGTTCTTTAATATGAATACGGATTTTTCATTTCATTTTTCAAACGTGGGCATATTGATTTATTTTATAAAATTTTCTTATGAGACGATTTTTTTCTTTTGAGGAGTAGTTTCTTATTATTAAATTAGCCCAATAGTGACTGAGGGACGCTATAGGCTAGATTATATAAGAAGATGTGTCCCACTATGTTGGATTTTTGCAATGACAGGAGATATTTTTTGAGCTGAGACCAGCTGAGGGTTCTTCATCAGATAATTCAGACCTTCGATTTTTGACAACAAATGAAGCGGCCTACCAAGTTAAATATTTTTTTGTAAAGGCGGTATGTTGATCTCTAATAGTTCGGTTGGACTCTTGTGTTTTCTAATCAGGGTCACCAGGTACTCCAGATCTATGCGCCATTAAACCCTAACTCTGTACCAAATTTCAGCTCTCTGAGTTTATGGAAAGTACCAGTTTACTAGTTCTATTCTGACGATTATGAGTCATGAGTGAGTGAGTGTCATAAATGCGAAATTCGCTTAACTTTGAAACTAAATGACCTACAGACTCAAAATTTTGAATTTTAAGTATGTGATTATAGCTTACTAGATCACGAAAATGAGGCGAAATGGTTCCAGTAAAGCGGTTTCTCTCCTTTGTGTGATTGTTGCTTCTAAGTTCTATGATATAGTGAACGTCAAACAACAAACGAAACAATGGCCGTAAATGAGGCGAGCGAAGCAATTGCTTAGTTTTGTGCGCATTTATATTGCAGAGAGAGCGAACGGGACACTAAATAAAAAAATTTACGCTTCTGTGTGTGTAGGTGACATCGTTTAGGGTGAACTATAAGGCCTTAAATATCGAGAAGCTTGAAAAAGATAAACAGTTTTTGCTTACACAACGTGGGGAGAGCCTTGCGGTCTAACCGGTAAGGTGTGCAAAGCGGTTTTAATCAAAGAGGCAAAAGTTCAAAAGAAGAAAGAACGGTTTGAGAGAATTTGCGAGCGTGCAGCAGAACGCATCAACTCATCAAATACACATCGTCAAATACTACTAGCACAGGCTCAGACACAAGCATTTCATGTGAAACTGTGTTTGCTTGTCCTTCTACGGCTAAGCCACTTGTGCGTAAACGAGGTCGAGTAGACAACATATAGTTTGTCAGATATATTTTCGATCTCGGATTCATCGTGAGATGACGATAGCAGATCGTCGTGCTCTATTTTTGGTACACAAGAGATTACCTTTTTTCATGAATGGAGTTGAAAGTCGGTATTTCATATTTATTTCGTCTGAACTATTCTTTTCAATGTCAGTTACACAATTGGCCAACCAATTTCTTCAACAGTCGCAACAGTAAGTTGTTGGTTTCAAAGCATCACATGGAGTAGATATTCCGCCAATATTATTCCATAAAAAAATATTTTGGCATCCTGAATATAATTTCTAATCCGTTTATATCTGGTTCAAGTATATATGTCTTGTCTGATTTTATGAACAAAAAAAACAACCACTAATACAACCTCTGCTAAACAAGACGACTGTTGATGGGAAAAATACTTGAGCCGTTTTGGACTTTGAGGATTTCAGGATTGTCAATATCGGCACAGAAAAGTTCTCTGCCCTGTCACAGCTTTCGAGATCTTTCTTGACGATGATCATCAGGGTGATCATATCGGAGAACTAGATTACGTATGAATGATGTTTGGTAATTCATGGATTGCATGGTTTCATTAAAACTTTTTTCGAATCAATTTTCATACCGAGAACAAGCTATAATACTCCATAATATGAAATATTGGAAAGAAAAAATAAGGAGAATGGGATAAAATCAAGTTTTAGTGATTATTCTGAATGACTTCATGAATATGTGGCTTTCAGGGTTTCGAACCAGAAAGCATACATTTCTATCCACCAGGTAATTTTTTTGAAAAAATCGTGTGATGTATAATGTTCGTTAATGCATTTCCTGAATTACCGTTGTATGATTTTCATTTCTTGTACTTTTAATACATCCACCCTGAATGAAAGAGAGGAGAATATCGAGATTTTACAGGTGCCAAGCGTGGATGCATTGTTCATGTAGTAGAACCTATATCCTTTCTGATTTGAGTACGCTTATGTATTTACATCCAGGAGCACTCCCGCACAATATCTCACCCTCACCCGCAATTATAGGTAAGTTGGTGAGTATTGTCTAGAGTTTGTAAAACCTCAGGGTTTTAGCGAAATTGCTTTTTACTTCGGCGAAATTGTATGATAACATCCACTCTCTATGGGACTGTCTTTCTTAAATTACCATTATGTACCCTTTCATAGGGTTAATTCACTTACACTCTGCTGGTGATTGTCCTGATGGTTTGTCAACACCACTAATGTTTTTTGGGAACTATGAACCTTTTATTACACCTACATGTGTTGTTTCTTTCGCAATTTATTGTCCGTTTCCGGCTCTGCTTCCACTTACGTAAATAAATAAAAATAATTTTGGATGAAATACAAAATTCTGATTTCAAGATATCGAATAAGGGTCGTTGATATTTTTCTTTTTCCAGTGTTTTAACCTTAAAATATCGAATAATTGTTTGAAGATATTTCAAAAGAAAAGTTATCTAGATCTAGCAAATGAATCAATATACAGAATGACACATATTATCCTACCAGAGTAATGTTTCTCTAAATAAATCAATTGAAATTTAATCGTATACATCAACCTTTGTATGGAATTAAATCAAAAGGTTTTTGAAGGTCAGATGATTGATGATCGTTTATCTCAGGTAATATCAGGTAATATTCTTCAGATGAAAAACCATTCGGTATATATCTTTTCTGTTTCTTTTTAACGTCACAGTTGCAGTGAACAAAACTTCTGGTTTTATTCATATATTTTAATGCAGTTTCGGTAAAAATTGCAGGTTTCAGCTTTCTGAAACAGGTGAATGCTCTTTGCGGAGGTATAGATACGCCAAGGTTTGACCACAAAAGTGAAGGCTTGCGACAGGCTCGGACAGACTGGAAGTTAGGTCAGGTTAGACTTGGACTTTTTAGAGGAATTTTCATAAAATGATTGAAGTCCGTCTACTCGGGAGTTTTAAAGGGCACGAATTTCATGACGACAAGTATTTTTGGTGCACCTGGAAAGCTGGGTGACTGGTATCTGGCAATTCACCTGGAATTTTGGGCAAATTTTTTATGAAAATGATTGATGCTTGCCAACTCTGGGGATTTCCACGTCGATGAGCACAAATTTCCCTGTACTGGTGATTTACATGATTTGTAGTAAGGTTCTGTTATCGAACTAGAGAAAAATACGCTGCCACTTTGAAATTCGAGCTCCTCGACCTAGAAAAACCGCCAAGTTGAGGAGTTTCAATTAATCCTGGAAAAATTTGGCACAAAAATTAAGGAGATGACTCAAATACTAGTCACTCTGGGCAACAGGTTCTCCAGAGGTCCCTTTCATTTCGAGCAATTATTTAGCTCGAAAAATGTCTACACAAAACGTTTATTTGTTCTAATTGAAAAATTTTTGAAATTTATTCGATAGAGTTTGCATGAAATACGAGATTGAAATACTTAAAACATGAAAGTAGGACAAATTTTTCTGAAAGCGGCAATGGTCTAGTGGACAGCATACAGGTCTTGTAACTGTGTGTCTAAGGTTCGAATCCCGCGATTGAAGAAAGAGGTTTTTCTGATGAAATAATCCAAATTGCTTCATTGGCATAATTTGCAGAATGTTGAATGATTTGAATCTCATCTCGTTGCGAATATAGAGATAATTTCTATCGATTGGAGATGGTGAAACAGCGCAATATTGGATGTTGCAATATTTACATTCAAAGCAAGCGATTTTCGAATTATAACGAAATACTGTAGCTTGAAAAACTGACTTGGATCAAAAATGTTAGGAACTGTTGATGATATAAATAGTATTTCTGTAAATGTTGCATCCAAGGTTCAAATCCAGCGATGGTAATCAAGAGATTTTTCTGATAAATATTCCTAATTGTGGAATAGCACGAATTGATGAAAGTAAGGACGATTTATTGAATAATCATCATGTACGACGCTGTGGAGAATGTGAAATAGTGAATTTTCGTGCAAGGAAAAAGTGACAACATTAACATTCGGAGCAAGTGATTTCCGAAAGTCTACGAGTGGAGGATTTAAAATAACTGACTTGAAAATGATTAGAAATTGTTGATAGTTGAATTGATGAGCCCATCGGTTAGAATCCCATATGTCATTTGAAAATTTACGGGTAAACAGAGAGAGTGAGAAATTCATGAGTTTACTCTAGCAAATAAAGGACTCACTGTCGATTTTTGCGAAGTAAGACGAATTTTTATGCAGAAATTCGCGTTCGATTCGAAAAGACCTCAGAGAAAAAATTTGTGAAAATTACTTTTGGGAAATTGTAAATTTGCTTATGGAAAATTCACTTTTGCAAGTGCATCTTGAATGACTGATGAAAAAGTAAAACTAGAAATACTATTGTAGTTGTGAGGTGTGGTGCCTAGATATTTTCGTTACTCAAGATAGCCTGCATTTGTTTCTATTGGAATATATATTTTCCGTAATTAAACAACATACAGATGTGCCTCAACAATTCATTAGCATGAGTCTGATTAATATGCTATTTCGCTACAACATCCAGAAATTCCTAGCAATATCTTGAATTCAGGAGTTCATAGCACTTTGTTTTCATCATCTCCGCTTAGTTAATGGATGAATATTTCAGTAATATATTTATTGGGGTCTAGTTAAGTTGAAAACCTTCATCGCTAAAAACTGGGAATGAAACCTTCGATCCACCTAATTAAATTCAAATACGTATATTTTCTCATGTCTTTTGAATTTCGTTTATAATTATTCTGATTTCAAAATAATTTAATCAACATCGAATGGAGTATGTTGTAAAATTTATAGGTTTGAATTTGAAGCCGTCTATATGGAGTTTATGTATGTAAATTACAACAATACGCAAAATGCTGAAAATATGCTACAAATTGATATCATTCTATCATATACAAAATGAAATATAGTGATTTTGGAATTCTTTTTTTGGTTTAAATTTCAAAATGGACCTCAATTATGTGCCATCTGATCTCGAAAGACCTTTGCGGATAATTTGCATTGATAACTTTTGAGAAATTTTATTCCAAATGCATCTCAAACGTTTATACAGAGTGCTTCAACGAAAACTAAACAGAGGCTGTATCTACCAAGATATTCATTCCTGATCAAAACGCAAAAACAGGTCGATTTTTGTTTCAAGAAGGACATCTTCTGGGATACTTGCCTGAAATATCAACCCCCTAAGCGAGGGTTGCAATCTTTGAACATTTTGGATAGGGAAGATGGGTCCAGTGATGACTCAAAAGAAAGGTGGTATCTTTTTCTACATCGCTGCGAACGAATTTTAATTTTTAATTGAAAACTGTAAAAGATACAGGGTGAGCAACTGAAAAATAGAGAAGACTATTTCCCTGAGACTATTCAAGTTTCAGTGAAGTAAAATGGAACAGATCCATGCTGATCAATGGCAGTCATCATCAAGTATCATCCTCATCTAGAATTTCAACCCCTAGAGCAGGGGTGACCACCCTTTAAAATTTGGAAGAGGGTAGATGGGTCGAGTGATACCTCGAAAGAAAGGTATTATCTTTGTCTGCATTCCCGTGAAAAAATTTCCATTTTTTATTGAAAACTGTGGAAGATACAGAGTGAGCTACTGAACACTAGAGGAGACCATTTAGAAAGCTTGTAACTGTCTCAAAAATGGAAATTTTTAATTTTCCGAAATAGGATACAGCTGTCTACATTATTTCTAAAATTTTGTTCGATTTTTTGATTTCAGATATCGCGTTCGATCTGTATCACTGCAACCGCAAAACCAATCATTTTTGAAGTGTCGTCATCAGCTCCACATTCTACGAAGAACATGCGGTGCTAAAAAAAACTTTTTTGTATACCTTTTTTTATGTAACAACATGTAAAAAGTTTTTCTTGATAGAAAATAAAGATGTCTAAAATTCTAAACAAACCTTCCATTTTGTCATTCTGAAGTGATAATACGCCTTAATATTCTTCATTAATTTTTCCATGAGTAAGTGCATAGTAACTGCAATAATGCAATATAATGAATTAAGTGATACCTACATATTGAAGAAGACTAAAAAAGTTGAAGCTGACGTGTGCGTATCGAATGCCAAAGAAAAGAATAGAACATTAGGCGATTAGACTTAGTAATTAAAGTTTATGGTAAAAATGAGATAAAAACACAAGGTTTAACTTTAATCTACACTCTATTTGAAAAAATTCGACGACGTTTCGCTGACACAGCAGCTTTATCAAGAATGAAAAATAGAATGAAGAGTATGGTATTATAAACAAATCGTAGAACAAGTTGGATGAATAACCGGAAAATCCACACCGAGCCATTGTACAGTTAGTATGAAAGGTAATAAAAACTAATTAAACAAGTTAAGTAGGGGTGAGTAATTCAAATCTACCTGTTCATTCAAAAGCTTGTCCGAATGTTTGTATCTATTTATTTCTAATGCTTCTAGGAGATCTAATTTTGAACTTTTTGATTTTATATGTAATATGTCAAAGTTTTTATTGAATGAATGGTTTTCTTTTATTAGGTGGTTTGAATAATTTGAATCAGATTTATTTTTATCGAAGCTACGTTTATGTTCAGATGTTCTTATGCCAAAACTCCTATAGGTCCTACCGATATAAATTTTATCACAAGAACCGCAATTGAGTTTATAGATTCTGATTTACTTGATTTTTCAACACGAGATTTATTATTTTTAATATGTTTACCTAAGTTATTAGAAGTTTTGAAAGCTATATTAAGATTTTGTTTGACGAGAAAGGATTTAATATTTGTACTTGCAGAACCGCAGAATGTTAAACTGTTGAATATTTTATAGTCTTTATGAATAGGATATACTTCATTTATTGCTTTCTGATAGAGTTTTTACGAATGATTAGATCTATCATATCTGGATTATATGAATTATTAATGGCTATCTGTTTGATAATGTTTAACTCTTTATTATAATCTTCTACTGATAAAGGTAAATTGAGTAACCGATGTACCATGCTGTTTAAAGCTGCAACTTTGTGTTGAATTGGATGTAATGAGTAGTTATGTATAATTGTATCAGTATGTGTTGGTTTACGAAAGACCGAAAAAACATGATTATTATTTTGTTTAGTGATTTTCAAGTCCAAAAATTTATGGAATCGTTCTGTTCAATTTCTATCGTAAAAACTGTATCAGAAAGCAATAAATGAAGTATATCCTATTCATAAAGACTATAAAATATTCAACAGTTTAACATTCTGCGGTTCTGCAAGCACAAATATTAAATCCTTTCTCGTCAAACAAAATCTTAATATAACTTTCAAAACTTCTAATAACTTAGGTAAACATATTAAAAATAATTAATCTCGTGTTGAAAAATCAAGTAAATCAGGAATCTATAAACTCAATTGCGGTTCTTGTGATAAAATTTATATCGGTAGGACCTAAAGGAGTTTTGGCATAAGAACATCTGAACATAAACGTAGCTTCGATAAAAATAAATCTGATTCAAATTATTCAAACCACCTAATAAAAGAAAACCATTCATTCAATAAAAACTTTGACATATTACATATAAAATCAAAAAGTTCAAAATTAGATCTCCTAGAAGCATTAGAAATAAATAGATACAAACATTCGGACAAGCTTTTGAATGAGCAGGTAGACGTGAATTATTCACCCCTACTCAACTTGTTTAATTAGTTTTTATTACCTTTCATACTAACTGTACAATGGCTCGGTGTGGATTTTCCTGTTATTCATCCAACTTGTTCTACGATTTGTTTATAATACCATACTCTTCATTCTATTTTTCATTCTTGAAAAAGCTGCTGTGTCAGCGAAACGTCGTCGAATTTTTTCAAATAAAGTGTAGATTAAAGTTAAACCTTGTGTTTTTATCTCATTTATATCATGGATCTACATCAAGTAACGGCCTCCACAATTCAAATGTTTATGGTAAAATTGGAAATATAATTTTATTTCTATAAACAAATGGACATGTGAAAGTAATAATAATGATATTGGTGAGGTAATTAGTTAAATGTCTGAATACTATGTTAGATTCATAATCACAAAAGAATTTCCGAAAGTTTATAACTTTCCAGCCAAGATAAATCAGAGAGATTTGAGAGGAAAACTTGTACATCCAGGCTTACAGTGAAATATGCTCAACCACACATTAAAAATACCAAAACCAATATTGTTCGAAACAACACGACATGGAACAACTGGCGCGAGCAACTAAAGTAGACAGGATGAAAGTGACAGGAGGAAAGCTTAACGTCAAACCAAACAAAATTAAACAGAACTTTTTCTTTTAGGCAATGTGCTGGTTGTAAGACTGGCTCTAGCCGCCCCGCAAAGTTTACGAGTCTAAGTTTTCTTTCGCTTCCCTGCATCTATGACTTCGTCCGCTTTCCTCCGGCTCGGAAAATTATAATATTGATGTCTCCCTACTTGAATTCGCGATGTATGGTACGTTTTGTCAAAAATCTTTTGCAATAAAATAACACGCCTTCATCTTACGAATACGGATAACGCCGCCATGACAGATAACACCGAATTCCTTAGGTAAGCACTATATTTAACGAGCAACGGCATTCCTCGGGAAATTTGATGGATACAAGTTCACGCGTGAAACGAGAAAAGAAGAGTGACACTTTTTGTGCGTTATACAGATAAAATTGAGTCGTAATTCAGAAAATACTTGATTAGGAACATATTCAACGATGGAAGGATGTAGGGATGAAGAATGAGCAATTAGCGATGTAATTCAGGAAAGTTGCTGGCTTTCAAAATCCATATAGGTTGATTGCTGGAGTAATACGTCAAGTTGTTTCTTTTTGTTTTCCTAGAAGATATTAAGGATCGATTTGGTAACTTTTCGTCGAGAAATAAGAAGTTTCTGGCCTTACTCATCATTTGTATACACTCCAATCCGTAACCGAACATTTTGAATATAGAAAAAACCATTGAAACAAATCTTTTTTATTAATCAGTATATTCACCTTCTGCGTTTGCATGTGGCAATAGATTGTCAAACGACCTCGAGAAAGCCGGCTCGGTGGCGTATGGGATATGATGCTCGTCTCCTACGCAGAGTTACCTGGGTTCAATCCCCACAAAGTCGGTGCGATTTTTCGGATTCTGGAAATCGCTTGAGTGTTCATCTTTCGGAGGAGATGTAAAGCTGTCGGTCCTGTCTAACAGAGATGTGTTGGACATTAAAGATCCCTTCCCTCGACACGAGAGGGGTTCGGCAAAATTCCCGGGTTAGTGAGGTGACAGAATTCCCCGGCGTGTCATTAGCCGAAAGGCAGAAACAGAGCACGTTAAAGGAAAACAAACAAACAAACAGACCTCGAGAAAATCGAAATATCCAACGTCAATCTTAAACATTTGAATTTGGGAGGCTTTTACTTGGTAAAATTCCATTATCAATAATAAAAAACAAGTACTGTGTTTTAAGGAATTTTACTTAATAATTGCGATTCGTAACGCGTTTCACTACACCGTAGCTTCTTCAGACGAATGATTATGCAGAAAAATGTAAATGAGAATATAACTATAAATGTTCTTGAGTAATTAAAAGCTTATTGGTCGCCTCCTCCTAAGTGGTTATTTATGACAGGTATATCCAAGGAATAGATTGCTCCCCGAAAAGATTCAATAGAGGTGAAGGGCTTAAATCGACTTGTTCATTGATGAGTCTACCTGAGTGTTTGTATTTATTTATTTCTAAAGTTTCCCAAAGATCTACCTTCCAATATTTATTATCTGTATGCAAAATTTCAAACTGTGGGTCGAAAGAATGATTATTTTCTAAGAGATGATTCGCGTAATTTGAATCTGATTTTTATTTGAAAAACTGCGTTTATGTTCCGATATTCTAATATTAAAATTTCTATGTGTTCTACCAATGTAGAAATTATCACAGTCATTGCAATTCAATCTATAAACACCTGATTTATTGTTTTTACCTGGTTTGGTTTTATTATTTTTTATATATTTGCCTAAATTATTATTAGTTTGGAAAGCTATATATTCAACACCTTAACCTACGTTGGCATTACAAGTGAGAAACTGAAATCATTCTTAAGTAGCAATAATTTCAACATAGCTTTCCAAACTAATAATAATTTAGGCAAATATATAAAAATAATAAAACCAAACCAGGTAAAACAATAAATCAGGTGTTTATAGATTGAATTGCAATGACTGTGATAATTTCTACATTGGTAGAACACATAGAAATTTTAATATTAGAATATCGGAACATAAACGCAGTTTTTCAAATAAAAATCAGATTCAAATTACGCGAATCATCTCTTAGAAAATAATCATTCTTTCGACCCACAGTTTGAAATTTTGCATACAGATAATAAATATTGGAAGGTAGATCTTTGGGAAACTTTAGAAATAAATAAATACAAACACTCAGGTAGACTCATCAATGAACAAGTCGATTTAAGCCCTTCACCTCTATTGAATCTTTTCGGGGAGCAATCTATTCCTTAATTTTATTGGATATACCTGTCATAAATAACCACTTAGGAGTAGGCGACCAATAAGCTTTTAATTACTCAAGAACATTTATAGTTATATTCTCATTTACATTTTTCTGCATAATCATTCGTCTGAAGAAGCTACGGTGTAGTGAAACGCGTTACGAATCGCAATTATTAAGTAAAATTCCTTAAAACACAGTACTTGTTTTTTATTATCAATCTTGAAGAAGATTCAAGATCGGAAAGATTACTTTTTGTCAACAACCAAACCTGTCGTTTGGACCTTTAGACCATCTGCAGAAATATATTAATCCTCAAATCAGATTCATTGTACATATACACAAAAATCGCGCATGTGTGTAAAATGTGGTGGAGAAAGAGTCAATGAGCTATAGAAACTCTCAGAACCACATAGTTATATTACTTGGTTTAACTGTCTCGATTCGTACTTTCACCATCAGATCCACTTGTGGATCTGATTCCTCATTATTTATTTCTAGAGAGGGAAATTCAGTCAAACTTGTTCTATATAATAGCAATAAAGATTCAGCATCACTATAGTGATGAGAAGCATAGAACCGTTTGTATCCTATCTATGTCCTCGAACAACTTTCTCCGAAATAAGTTAAAATTGGTACCATAGGACGCAGCAAGCTGGTGTCGTTCTAGACCTAGGACAGTCAAGCAACAAGTTTCGATGTCTATTGCTGTGCATATATGAATTGAAGACACTTTGTATGAGATAACCCTTCATTTAAGGGCTACAAAGATATCAACTTCTTGCCTAGTAGCGTCAAAAATGGGAAAACGAGAAAAAAAATTTCTAACCTAAAATCAGTTCTGAGATAAGTTGCGTGAGGGACTTCAATTTATACACATTGCAATTATTAAAATTATAGATGCAAGGGAAGGAGAACGTTCTTCGCCTTAGTATTTTTAAGAAAGTAATAATATCAAGAATTGCAGTGAAGAGTTTTATTATCTTTGTCTCCAACAATTGCGTTTTCCATTTGTACAATTATCGAATTTGAAAATGGTTTTCTTTTCTGTCGATTCAAGGAGACAGAGACCTTTATGATATTAATAGATCTTGAATGCTTTGAATGTTCAATAATTTGAGTTCAAGTATATTTTCAGTCTTTGCAATACTCATGCCTTCGATAGAAGATTCCATAAGATTATTATTCTAAATTGCAGAGCTTGAAATATTATTCAATTCAGAAATCATATTATGACGCAAGGCATTCGAGCAAGGATCATTATTATGCATATCAGGTATGAGGTTTATTATGGTTTGAGAGAATACAATTTGAGTTACTCTATTTGAACCTTTTCTGACCCAGTATTTATCTTTAGTTTATTGGATCTAATTCTGAATATAAATATCTGAGAATATTGCATAAGTGTAGCTTATACTTTATTTGATCCACGTTGTTCATTTTCTGTGAGATATGTAAGTCGAATTCAATCATCATATGTGATGAGGTAATATTCGAAATTCAGATATTTTACAATTCAATTCATTCGATTCAAGAACATTCTTTATATAGAACTTTCACTATTATTTCCGAAACTACATTGTTTTGATTTATTATGCAAAGATATTGTATCCTATACCTATTTATGCATGAATGAATTTGAAGACTATACAAATTATGTTATACTACCAAATTTTGATATTGTAATATGTACATTCTGTCAAAAAGTACCAGTAAATTGTCAATGAAACACAAAATATGGATTTCATTTATATCCAAATTTATTGTATCGCCTTCAAAGTAGACCTCTTCCGAAACATTATATTTACGCCAACAAATAATCCAATCATCAAAACATTTTTCAAACTGTTTTCGCGATATTGAATTAAGTTCTCACTGCTAATTCTCTTTTTTGCCTTCTATCGTTTCAAAATGGGTACCTTGAAGTGATAATTTGGGATTTGTGAAAAGAAAAAAGTCTGCCGTAGCCACATGAGGTGAATACGAAGGTTATTCGATGGTATTTATTAAGTTTTTGGTCAGAAATGCATTATCGTGGTTTAAAACCATGAGTTTTCCCTCCACAAATCTGGCCTTTTTTTTAATGAAGTTTCTCTCTCAAACGCCACATAATTTAGTTAATATTCTTTATTAACCATCTGACCTTCTGACAAAAATTCCAAGTGCACAACACCTCTATAATCTAAGGAAATAGTTAACATCACGTTAACTTTTGATCGAATAAATTCCATTTGCAATACGAAATTTCTGACAAATTCTTTGTTCAATCTGAAAACCTTTTTCCGTTGAGTAAATAAGAAAATTAATATTAATTGCTGCACTGATGATCATCAGAAGATTTCGTTTATGATATCATCCTTTAGCACCGGTAAAAGACTGGTAATGTCTATAATATTCGTATTTGTGTATCTGAGTGTACGATTGATATTTAGCGGACTGTTTTAAGAAAAGGAGAAACTCATTTCTACCTAATTATTCTCAATAAGGAAAAACTTTTGTGCTATAAAATATCAGAAACGAAAACCATAATTTCGAAAAACGAAGAAGAAAATTACCCTGAGGTTAAGTGTGACTGTATGTACATGGTGATTCTATGTAGATTTTTGGATTTTCGCCGTATTTGGCAAGTATTTTGCGCACGAACAATAGCACCTTGTGTCAGATGAACGAAATTCAATCGGCGTCGATCTGAGAGTCTCTGTGTGCTTCTCCTCGACAAACTTCTTTCTTTTTCCTTGACATTGCAGATGTTGCAAAACGTAGTGATGTGAGGGAAGAAGGAAGGGTGAAGTTGACATATTTTGATTTCAATCAGACAAGACGCAACGTGTGCCATTGGTTATGCTGAATAATTAGTAGATACATGTTGAATTATTTAAAAACTTAGTGAAATTAAATTGATGAAAGAGAATGAACTTAATTTATGATAGACAGATGAATGGAAGCGAAACACTGTGTATACGTCAGCATACAACTCTAATAAATTTGATCAACTACATTTCGGAGTCTTATACGAAATGAATTCGATACTGATCTACTCTTGTCATCGCAATTTTTAAAATGCAACTATAATTGTTGATAAAATTAACAATCATATAGAGCTATATGTGCTTCATTCCTACGCCAGATGAGATGCGTATCTTTTTATAGATGAAATTTTTATTCAAGGCAGACTCTCAGGCAATCAGAAGGCCCACACTAAATTACAGCTGACGTTATCGCAAAAAGTAGGGAGTCTTTAAATGTTAGCCCAAGTGGATTAAGGGATGGAATACGGTCATCCCTTGACAGCGAGTTATTGTCCATCTCCGATTTCACCATTTAGAGTCATATTCCTAGTCCAGCTCGATCTGTCGCCACCCTCGTGTAACAGAAAATTGATAACACCTCTACCCTATAAAAACCTTTGAGCTGTTCTCAGAAATCTTTCAGGCCACTCGATAATGGAGAGTGAATTTTTTTGCGGCTGCTATATGAATTCCGGGATACGAATTTGATTGTCTATTTTTATTCCGAAAGTTATGAATGATAAACGCGTTTTTGTACAAAATTGGATAACGTTCTGTGACTTTGGATACATCGCGATATGTTCAATTTAATATTAATGATTTTTTTAAAAGTGCAAGAAATATTTTAAGTCATTAGTTATTTGACGCATGAGATAGGAATATATTTCTCATACTTATGAGAAAATTTCTATTGGGTGAATTGAATTTTATGGATGATAACACTGTTATATGACTTGATGTTTACTATCGAACCCATACACATCGAAATCATGCTGACAAAACAGAGGCCTGTTCTCCTGCTGAAAATGGCGAAGAATCTGTGCAAATTGAAACTTTAACTGCGAACATTGCGAATGGAATAGGACTAGATGGGATCCAACAGATAGAATCAATTGACATTCAAGAGTTGCTTGGATAGCAAGATGAATTTTGACAGAAACCGACTTGGAAAATGTCAAATTCACAGCCTATAGAAGGCAAGGCTTCAACAAGCACTGAAAAAGTGACATTCAGTTCGAAAAATATTAGTGAAAGTTTAAAAATAGCAAATGAGCTTTGTGATTCCTATACTGGATGATCCACCAGTGGCGCGGTGTTCTGTAACTCGTACACTCTTGAAGATTTCATTTTTGTTCGAACGGAATTGTATTTAGAAAGTTAAAATCTACTTCAGCAATTTATTTTGTAGTAAACAGGGTGTCCCAATTTTCTATAAAAAAATCTTGGGTGGGTTTTTCAGATTGGAAGACCACTTTTTTATTCAAGATGTCTTTAAGTAATGAGATTTTTGGTGAGAAGTTTCGTCATAATATTTTTTTTCCGTAAAATCATGAATTAAAAGAGATTATCCTCATTTTTTACAGGAGCGACTCCAAAAAATAGTGTAATTTTAGAAATATCATATCTTAATTTTTCAAATAGAACACCCTGTATTTTATTATTCATGCCAACGCATAAAATATTGCGCTATATTTTTGCAACAGTAACCTTATCTTCATCTTCGATCATTTTCGAAATATTCGATTATTTGTGAAAATTTTTGATGAAAATTCTGCAAACCGTATCAAACTCATCAACATGCATCATTATTTGCACAGAAGTTTTTTTTTCTGTAATGATTCAAGTAGTAGAAAATGGAACCTAAACAAGATAATTCTTTTAACGAATGATAAAATCAAGATGATTAAAACGTAAATTGAGGTATGTGTTGACATTTTTTTTTATTTGTGCCTTCTGTCAGGTGTCTGGACAACCAAAAACTGCTACAGCTGAATACAACCAGTTATCAGTTTTGTTGACAGTGACAGAGGGCCCATATAAAAGCCAAAAAGAGATTTCTCAGTTAACAGATATAAGTCAAACTTCCGTCCAGAGAATCTTGAAAGTGAATAAATTTCATGCATGTCATATACAGCTGCACCAGGAACTGAACAATCTAGACCATGAAAATCGAATCAATTTTTGCAATAGGGCAAGTGACAAAGTAGCAGAAAATCCAAATATGTTTAGCAGAGTTCTTTTCTCGGACGAGGCAACTTTCCACGAGAATGGGCTTGTTAACAGGCACAACTTTCATTATTACGCCATGGAAAATCCATACATCATGAGACAAATATATGACCAGCACCGTTGGTCCTTGAATGTATGGGCCGCTATAATAGATGGATATCTAATTGGGCTGCACTTTTTCGACGGGTACCTCAATAGTGAAATGTATTTAGATTTTCTGCAAAATCATCTATCAATGTTATTCGCCGAAGAACCACAGCATATAAGACAAGATTTGTAGTTTCAACAGGATGGAACATCGGCACATTACTCACATCAGGTTCGGGAGCATTTGAATCATGTATTTCCAAACAAATGGATAGGACGTGGTGGTCCTGTTGCTAGGTCTCCGGACCTTACAAGTCTAGATTTTTTCTTGTGGGGTTATATTGAGGACATCGTTCACCAGATTCCTTCTACAACACAGTTGGATATGAGACAGAGAATAGTCGACGCCTTTCTGTCAGTTGATTCTCAAATGTTGTCGAGAGTTCAACGATCTTTTCTCAGAAGGATTGAGTTGTGTCGACAAAGAAACGGGCAACATTTCGACCACTTATCGAATTAGTTCAACACCTTGTAGATCATCTCACCAAAAACCAATCTATTACGTATTTCATACACGACTACCTTAAAATATCTCCATTTCACTGATCAAGTATAATGATATGTACTAACTAATAAACTCTTCCTTGGCAACCTCTGATTTTATTATTTGAGTTTATTTGTTTTCATTTCGAAAATAGTTGAAGATGAAGATATGGTTACTTCTGCAAAATTAAAGCACAATATTTTATGCGTTGACGTGAATAATAAAATACAGGATGTTCCATTTGAAAGAATCAAGATATGATATTTTAAAATTTCAATATTCAATAATTTTTTGAGTCACTCCTGTATAAAATGAGGATAATCTATTTCAATTCATCAATAAAGCTATCTTTGGGCGATAAGAAAACGATAGGAAAAAAGTATTCAACCTCTCTGGCCGAGAGAGCATGCGATGATGTAAGAAACTATTTTCATGAATTTTTACGGAAAAAAAATATTGTGATGAGACTACTCATCATAAAAACTTATTACTTAACGACATTATAGCAGATTTTAGGCCGGTCTTGAATCTACAACAAAAAGTTAACTTCCAATCTGAAAAAACCTCCCAAGATTTTTTCAATGAAAATTGGCACACCCTGTTTACTTCAAAATAAATTGCTGAAGTAGATTTTATCTTTATAAATACCAATGCCAAGCAAGAAAACATTACAAAATTCTTTGAACCATTGCATGATAATAATCAATCAATATGATCAAAAACTTTAGCATTAGATATTTCCGGTTTCTGTATTTGTGGTATATTCACGAAGTATATACCCCGCTAATAAAAGCTTATATTGTAACTAACTGACTTATATTCATAGACTGCTTATTTTCTTCTAAATTTTATTTTTCGGTCTTGATCCCAGTGTGCTAACGTTATACCTTCAATCATTCGTAAATGCAAAGTAAATAACAGAGTGTTTGATCGCTGGTAAAACGAGTTTACTTATACTTTCGTTGCTAGAAAAGCATGTGTTCAAGTGTGTGAGAGGGCTTTCATCCGAACATCGTAGTAATGTGGTTAGCCAGGACTACTCGATATTTTCACGCGTAAAACGGACCTGAGTTTTTATATATAAAAGTTTTATTGTAAGAAATTTTGACTATGAATGTGTTGTTTTCCTTTTATGTTCAATGAAAAAGTTGTTAACTTAACTTACGTTAAAATATTTCGATTAACAGAGTGGAATTCTAATACTTGAGAGTACGAAGTGTGATTACTATAAGACGAATTATTTGATTAAGAACGAAGTAAGATAGTTATTGAAACTTCGAAACAATCTTCTTCGGAGCTCTGTCCTTGGCTAAGAACGTAGTACATCCAAAGTTGAATCCATGATTGCAAATATTTTGGGAGGTTTCTTACGGTATTACTATTAGTTGCTTCATCGTTGCCATCTCAATAGTAGAAGTTTTATATTTTCAATAAATGATTTAATGATTTAATGATTTAAAAAATGTAATGGAAAAATGCTTTACATTCAATAGCATCCCCATTTTCTGACATACATATACCCAGAGTAGAAGTGTTGCAGAAGGAAAACCTTGTTAGCAACACACATGTGAAAACAAAAATCAGAGTAAAACACTCAGCTAAATATACTTATTAAACTAAATCTCAGACACAAAACAAAAATTTATAAATAACAATTTTTCCCGAGCCAAGAATAGCTGTCCTAAAAGGCTTCATTTAAATGAAATATTACAAAGATAATGCATAAAAAAATAAAAATATACCTACATATAAATAAAAATATGAATATAAATTCCCCCACAGGCTCCCCCAGTCAAACAGAATATCAAATGAACATAATATTGATAAAAGACCTTTCCCTTTGGACCCATCTGAAAACCCTCTTCTTAAAAACTTGTATTGAAACAGACGAATTTCTTAACTGACTGTCGAGAAAACTATACACTCTATTCAGATAGTATGTGAAAAACCTCTGTGTTATTCTAAAACATGCTTTGTGGGCGTAATTCAGGTGGCGTGCTACCCTCTGGTATCGTAATTATGTGATAATAGATTAACACTGATTTTACCATAATACCAATCAATCAACAGAGCTCTTACATAAAGTTGTCTAATATTTAGCAGGCCACTCATTTGAAAAATAAGTTCAGTAGAAAAATCATATGGTTTTCTGTAGATTGTTTTAATAATTTTTTTCTGAACTACACTCAAACCATCAAGATGTCTGTCATATACTCCTCCCCAACCTATGTAACCGTACTGCAAAATAGGACTCACTAAGCCGTGATAGGCGGATAATAAAGTTTTTGTATCAGCCACTTTACTCAGAATACGAAAAACATAAATGAATGGACGCAATTTTTTGCACATGTTATTTATTTGATCCACCCATCTGAGAGTAGAGTCAATGTATACACCCAAATACTTCGTAGTGTATTGCAGAAAGAGAACCTGAGTTCCACATCCACAATTTTTCACAATTTTCCGATTTTGGCATTCCATGCAAAAGCTTATACTATTAAAATGCGGCAATCCAACTGTACTTCTAGCAAAAGGGAGAATAGTAGTTTTTTTCTGATTTAGTATTAAACCATTGCTGTTCATCCAATTTCCTGCCAAAATCAGCCCTTTACGGACTAAATCCCTAGTAGCGTTCCAACTTTTCCCACTAAACAATAGCACCGTGTCGTCCGCATAAGATGTTATCTCACCTACAGCACTCAAACTAAGAAAGTCGTTTATATAACATAGAAACAATAAAGGACCCAACACAGTACCTTGTGGTATACCCAGTTTCACCTTTTGACTATCACTTACAGATTGACCTATACGGACGCACTGACATCTATCTGAAAGATACGACGCCAAGAGACGCAGAGGAACACCTCTCACCCCCATTCTATCAAGCTTACACAGTAGTTGTTTATGAGGTACAAGATCGAAAGCCTTGGTAATATCGAGAAAAACAGCCATCGGAAACAGTCCCTGGTCCAGAAGCTCATAGACGCGGCCCACAACCCTCCTAATCGCGTCATTGGTGGATCTACCATTTAGAAATCCTAATTGATTACTATTAATGACCTCATATTTATCAAAAAAATTTATAAGCCTCTTTTTGATGACCTTCTCAATTAGTTTGGCTATACACGATGTAAGGGATATAGGTCTGTAATTATTCATATCTGCTCTATCGCCCGATTTAAGTAAAGGAATTATTGTTGCCATCTTCAAACTATCCGGGAAGACACCTTCGCCAAGAATACGATTACAGATGTGAACAAACGGTCCTCCAATAATATCAACAAATTTCTTAAGTATTTCATTACTAATACCATCACCCCCGCCAGCAGAACGACTAATTTTAAGATCCTTTATCATTCCCTTCACTTCATTAAAGTTAGTAGGCTCCAAAAAAATTGATTTATCCTGAGTTAGAGTATGCGGGTTGGAATTGAAAGATCTATACGGACAAATGTTTTCAGACAACCTAGAACCTATTCCTGCGAAAAAATCATTGAATTTTTGAGCAATATACTGTTTATTAGTAGATTCGACATTGTCCACTCTAATTTTTCGATAATATTACTATATGAAATAAAACTATGGTATTTAGATTTTCACTATATTCACAAAACTATAACCGGTTTCACCATATTGTGGCTCCATCAGATAGACACAAACTAATGAACAGATTTATTCCTAATATATTATACATATTTCCTTCTAAATATTACATTAAGTACAAGTACAAGGGGTATGAGCTCGGACAATCTAACTTTGAAATTTCTGAAAGTTCTACCAATATAAATTTTATTACAATCCCCTCAAGACACTTTATGAACACCGGATTTATTACTTTTATCAATTTTAGATTCACAGTTTTTGATATGTCCGCCTAAAGAATCATCAGTTCTAGAGGAGGGTTCCAAACACAATTTAGAGTCGAATAATGCTCGTTTCCATTTCGATCTGCTAGGAATTGAAACCTAAATAGCCCTAAATTATTCATCGCAACTGGAACACCTAAAACACACTTCAGCGTTACTACTTCAGAAAGTGTTCAATAGTTTTCAACCTAAGAAATTCGAAAATACAACTTAAAAGTCCATTAAATCTAAGTACGTATCTGAAAATATCATATTCACCAAAGCAGACAAAAGTCATACAGACATAGCCTTAAATAAAGCAGATTATTTATTGGAAACCCAAAATTTCATTGAATCAGGTAGTTATGAACAAATTGGTAAAGGTCCAACTAATAAATTTCAAACCATAGTAAATGTATGCCAAATCTATAAAACCTACCAACCAAAAATATAAAATTTTCATTGACAACCCGCAATCACCAAAACTTTACCCCCTTGTCAAACTCAATAGAACAGGGTATCGCATTAGACCAGTAGTTTCATGTTTTCAAGCTCCAGCTGCAAAACTTTCACGCTTTCTCATAGACATCATTCAACAGTACGTTAATTTTGAACCTTTATTCTCAATAAAAACTCTTCAGCCCTAATGAATAAAATTGAGCACACGATACTACCACCACTAAACTTATGTCATGGAATGTAGTAAATCTCTTCCCTAGGGATCCACCTAGTGATACAGTGAAACTCATCAACATCGCTCTCCAAATTAATAGAGTCAGTCCGGTAATTCAATCAGAAAACTTACACCTTTTAGAAGTTGGTTTAGAACAAAATTATTTTAACTTCAATGTAACATTATATAATAGTAAAAAAGGTTTAATCATGGGTAATCATCTGATCCCTCTACTCGCTGAAATTTTCATGGATAATATTGAAGAAAACTATCCAAGAACATCCGTAATTCAAATACTTCATTTATTGGTTGAGATTTGTCGACGATATCATTTGTTGTTTCATTGGCAAAGACAATTAGAGTAAATCAAAACATTCATTAACAAAATTTACGATAATATTAAATTCACGTTAGAGATAGAAACAGAAAACTTCATCAACTTTCTGGATCTTACTATTACTAAAATTAACGGAAAACATGATTTTTTATTTTTCATAAGCCATCGCATACAGATATTACTATTCACAGCTCATCTACACATCCTTATCCACATAAATTCGTAGCTTACAATAGTATGGTACATAGACTCATTAATATCCCAATGTCACAAAATAGTTTCATAAAAGAGCTAAATATAATTAAACAAATAGCAGTCAATAACGGTTATAGTCCAACTATGATAGAGAACATGATTTCACGTATTTCCAAGTATAAAAAGTTCTAACACAAAATACAACAGCTTAACTTATATTGGTAATCCTAATCTAAGATTAAATCAATCATTTCAAAAACTGCAAATCTGAAATTGATAAAGGTAATAAATCCGGTGTTTATAAACTGTCTTGCGGGGATTGCAATAAAATTTATATTGGTAGAACTTTCAGAAATTTCAAAGTTAGATTATCCGAGCACAAACGTAGTTTCAATTATCATAAATCAGATTCCCATTATTCTAATCACTTACCCGAAGAAAACCATAACTTTAATGATAATTTCAAAATTTTACACAATGGACAAAAGACAAAAACTCAATCTATGGGAAATGTTAGAGATTAACAAGGAAAAATATTCAGGTAGGTTACTTAATAGTCAATTAGATCTAAATTCTTCTCCTTTACCCAATCTTTTCAATTCATAAAGTAAGCAACTCCGATGGGTTTTCCAACATAACCCTTGTACTTGTAATTATTGTAATATTAAGTAGGAAATAAGACTAATATGTAAGGAATAATTCTGTTCATTAGTTTGTATCTATCTGATGAAGCCAAATTATGGTGAAACCGGTCATAGTTTTGTTAATATAGTGAAAATCTAAATACCATAGTTTTACTTCATTGAAAATATGTATATCGATTTTCATCAAGTAACGACCTCCTTAATCAAAGTAGAAGTGGTGTCTAAATATTACATGGTGCTCAGTATAAAGAGTTTGGTGAATCTGATGAAAGAGAAAGACATTTATCGGTCATAAGCCCGCTAATCAGAAACACACGGAAAAGGTGCTCAATCTCTACAACCTTTGTGAACTAATCTTTTCAGGAAGAAGTCCCAACTAGCATTTGTGCACAAGTAAAATGAATTTCTTAATTGCATTTTGAAGTTGACACATATAAAAATTTGAAAAATGATTATTATAGTGGAAATGAATAAAAAACTGCTACTTGGCGGCTTTTTGGTCGCTGCAAATGAATACGAGATCTGCAAGAGCCTGCAAAATACCTGGAGCCCGCGGCGGGTGTCTTAAATGTCTTTGTCTGGAATATTATGAGAATTCATCATAGAATCAGCCCACATTCGTTACTCGAGGGTTTTTGAGGTCGCTGAACCTCTTTTATGCAGTTTTACGAAATAATAAATTTTTGGTTACTGCAGATTATCAACTGGAAGTTTGTAAAATTAATTGATTTAAGTCCTTCAGAAGCAACCCTGATTTTTCTCCTATTGAACTAAGTACCTGCTTTTACTATTGTTATACAAATATAAGCAACATCATCCCTTTGAATGTATTACTTATCTAATGCCACACTGTGGTGAATTGTGAATAACTAGTTGTTGCAATAAAGAATGATTCCCTGTATTTTCTTATTTCACCTCGTATGACATAACTTGCTTCAATTTGATTCTAAGAAATGACCTAATTATTTCCGTTTTTCATTAAAATACGGCTTATATTTTCCATCATATCACATCAGATTGTGGTTCTTCACTAAGCTTAGCTCGTTGTGGGTTATTGATTCCGGTATTGTTAATAGGATTTAGCTTGTTTGCTTTAAAGAGTAGACTGGGAACATGTGAAGAAGAAAGTCGAGGAGTATAGAAGTAAAATCGTTTGATCTTTGGTCTTTGAAATATTTCCTAAGAATTTTGGATTTCTTGTGAACACAACAGCAACTTCAAATGTTTTACTTCCGGTGTCTGCATGAAAATCTATATCATATAAATACCGATTGTCATTTCAACTCACATTCCGTAGATAGGCTCATTCATTTCAATAGTTTATCCAGAATTATGTCGTTGAACAGAATTTATGTATCAGAATAACCTGGTCAAACATCTCTAAATTTGTGACCGAAAACAGGCGATGTTATCATTATTTTGCTTAACATCAGTAAACTTCAACTGTACACAGTGTGAATGAATAAGTTTGAAAGATTTCACTAGGTAATTTCTCAATCCATTTTATGAGAAAAATTTCCATGAACTTATGTCCACAAATGCTTCGTTACTGAAATACTGGGTATTGAAGTCTTGAGATTTTTTAGTATTTTTCCTATGCATACTACAGTTTTTCAGATACCAAGTACATATTAAGCACATAGGTGCATTTTAGGTACATAATCAGATCACAGAAATACACTCCCCACAAAAATTGTGGCATCACCCTACTTTTACGACAATACTATATAAACTTTCAGATTGGTCATTCAAGAGTCGCTTGGTAACTTTCAGAAGTGTGAAATAAGAAGATATCATTCAAAAGAGATGAGTTTATGATGGAAAATATCAACAATTTTAGAGTTAATGAAAAATTCTACCATCTTCAAACATTCGCGGAGAGACCAATCAACTAGCGTCGAATGGTTACTAATCATTTTCAAAATCGACTGTTTCCTCCCCGGGCCGTAATTACTGTCAGTATACGTCTCGGAAGCCCCTCAAACAAATTTTGGATGTACTCTCGAGTCACTCAGTTCCAAATTTCAGGAAGCAGATTTTGTAGTTGTTGGAGTGTTCTATAAGGCATCCTTCGTTGCTGAATTTGCCACCCCATGTTGTCCCAAACAAATTCTATGGGATTCAAGTCGGGACTTCTGGCTGGCCATCTTTAAATATCAATTTCGATATTTTGCAGAAATTCTGTAACTACTCTAGCTGCATGAGGCCGAGCATTATCATGTAAATAAATGAAGTTTTCGCCAATCAATGGGCCAAAGGTTACAATATCAACAAGGATATCTGCGATTTATCTGGCCGCTGTCATTCTTCCACTATTCACAAGGACTCACTCAGTTCGACCATGAAAAGAAATGCCTCCTCACACCATTACTGAGCTCCCTCCGAAGTTTTTGGTTTGCCGGATATTGCATTGCTGATACCGTTCCCCTGGTCATCTGTTCACAGGCATGCGTCTATCATTTGACACTAGACAGAACCTGGACTCGTCGGAAAAGAGAATATTCCACCACTATGGAATACCCCAAGTTACCAAGCGACTCTTGAACGACCAACCTAAAAGTTTATATAGTATTGTCGTAAAAGTAGGGTGATGCGACAATTTTTGTGGGGAGTGTATATTTCCATCTTCAGGGCTGTATAATGAGGAGAAAAAATCACTTAGTTAATAACACTTTGTTATGAAAAATATAAAAAAAAAAAATTTCAAACAATTTTAAAAAATCATAGTTTATCTCAATTTTTTCCTCTCATTATAGAGCTCTGAAGATGGAAAAATAATTTTCCGCAACGTCGGCAAACTCAAGGATTGTTTTTCTTCCAACACCACCGGTTCCATTACCTAACATTCCTAATTGAGCAATTGAAGTGAACTACTATACTCTTTGTTGATTAGTACCAAATGTTGATCTCTATATATGTACTTCACATATTCTGTTAACCCATTTCTCTGTATATGTATATAAAACAATTGCTAATTCTTTATTTAGTTTTCAAACTCATTATTGTCTGATGATGAGCGAAACTCGAAATAGCAAAAAAAAAACGTTGAATGAATGTTTCCATCTTAAACATTGATATATTTTACGTTCTATTATTCCAAATCATCAAATTAGAAAATGAAGAATCCTATGATGATTTGTGCTTAATTTTCTAAAGAAATTGAATCCTGGGAAAACATCCGTAGATATCCGCTCATTAGCTAGCTGTCCGCTAGCACAGCTTTCAGGATGTTCATTCTCAGTTTCATTATTTCATGAATATACTCGGATTCGAGTAACCAAAAAAAGTTAATTCGTTTGTTTAATGAAAATTCATTGTTGACAATGAACTTTTATAATTCATCTAGGTCGGAAATTCACACAAAAAATGTAAATAATATCCCGTTCTCACTGCACTGCATTGTATTTGCTTCGTTATACTAAAAGCAGCATTAGTTCATGAAAAAAAATTAGCCCAAAATACCTGTAAATTAGGCAGTTTCATAAACTTCGGAAAGCTCGTTCAGAATGAAAACTACCAATCGGAGGAGTACCTACTCACAATATGTCAGAATTGAATTATGGGGGATCCGCCTTGTCACCAGCCAAGCCGAAAACTCCCATTAATTCTGAACATATCTGACACCATAATTTGTTCTGAAGTCGTGGAAAACAAATTCACTTCAGGTTTTTCATTATGAAGTCTTGGATTAGTCTGAGATTTGTGCGTGCGATAGGAAGCGCAAAAGTAATGTCTAATGTACTCCTTTGTCATTTCGAAGAGCAAAATTCAATTTACCAAAGATACAGGGGTGATGGAAAAATTCCATAACAGTTGGTCAAATAACCTTTTATTATTTTTATTTGTTTCTCAAGAAAATTCTGTTTTTTTCTGCGTGGTGCACTTAATCGAGACAATCGTAGATATTGAGCGCGTAGATCAAAACAAAGTTATATTGAATGGCCTGCTGAGTTTCCTGATTTGTCATCATTGGAATTATTTTATGGAGAAATTGAACTCAATCGAAACCCAATTTTCATGAAGACTTTCAACAAGGAATATTGCATGAGCTCTTGAGAATAAATACCAAAAATTTGGACGGCTCATGTCCACCCACCACTCATTCTGGTATGGTTCAGTATTCTGAGCTTACATGAATTGATGCTTGGTTTCATGTCCTGAATTCTGGATACCAAGACGTTCTTGATCAGGTTGTGCTATTGGTTGTTATAGGAAATTGAAAGATATTGTTGGTGTGATCACCTTACAAGATTTATAGAAGCAGAAAGACATTTGGCTATATTTTTCTTAGTAGAGAAAGCCTGGCAAAAATTCTTATAATAACACTGATCTTTATATTCATTTTCAAATTGAAATACCTTAACTTTAATAGAAAGAACCATTGTCCATTCAACCGAAAGTGAAGAAAAATTTTTAGTTTGAAAATTTGAAGCCTCCATTTCTTATACAGTTTTCTCTGAAAGATTGCGCTGTAAAACCATCTTGGACCGACCACAACTCATCAATATTTTTATTCAACTTATTCCTCAGGTTATAAAAAAAGATTTGAGACACTATCTGACAATATGACGCTGCAATGAGTGCTTTTCTACAATTGCAGAGTTTGTCAGATAGATAAGAATGGGAACCGAACCACCATTCATTTATCCCCTCTTGTTTCGGCGTCGTAGTTAATTTCTGTAGATAATAGAAGCGTTTAGATGCAAAACATGCGTCAAACTTTATGGAAACACATAGCCCTAAACGCAAGCGTCTATAAGTAGGTGAGATATAATCGTCTTTGAGGCCAATATATGCAAATACGCATGCATATTTATAAACCTTGTCGAATGAACAACTCGTATAGCCGTTTTGGCAGTAGAGTAGATTTTACTTCGACAATCTGAAATTTTCTTTCGCACAAAATGATATGCTTAAAGGATGAAACGAAAGTTAGCTACCTTCAGGTATTCCATGCTATGTTACGTTCAATCTTTATCAAGTTATTTTCATTAATCTCGTAATTCCCAAATTGATATTTTATGCTACTATTAGAATGCTAAACCAGAAAGAGAATATGGAAATATTCATGAAACTTGGAAAATGTTTCACAAAAATATGTATATCAAAATACTTGACATATGCTTCGGACTGTCACCCAATTTTCACGAGTAATCTGTCTGTTCGTTCATGGGGATCGCGACCAATATGAAATCAAAGAAGACCTGAGAATAATTATAGAAAGAAATTAAACTATGTATTTTACTATCACGAAAGATTTATTGAAAATCAGGATTGCAATTTTGATCTCTCTTCTTCAGTTGACAAGTACTGGACTGTAGTTGAAAATACATAAATACATCAGCAGATAGATACAAAATTAATCAGGTTGCAAACAAGAAGTCCTAAACTAATTAGGATAAAAGCAAGTATCATTTGAAGAATTCAAATAGGAACAAATAGGCCGAACCTACTGGTCGTTCAGAAGATGGAGGTTTGTTGCAGTTTGAAATTTTCGATGAATTCCACTCTCGTCCTTTAGGTATTCTGGGAATAATCTGAAGTTGATCTATGGCTGGAAGAAGATGGCCATTTTCGAAACAATCTGATGTGAAGTAGATTCGTCAGTTCTCTTGTTGTAATCTGATTGATGCTCTTTGTATCTAGTTTTTAATGAATGACCAGTTTAACCTTCACGCCATTCTGGAATACCCCAATTTGCATGTTCCCTCGCAAACTGAAGTCTTGCAACTCGATACTCTCTGGGAAGACGCGGGCCGGTAGAAGCCACCCTTGGTCTGATATCGTCTTCTCTGAGCCTGTTCCTAACAGTTTGTAATGAAATATGCACATTTCTGGAAAGTGCAAGTTCATTTTGTAGCATTTTGTAGTGCCGAACTATTAGTGCAGTTAAACGAAACCAACGATCATCAACTTGTGTTGTTCTCCGATTTCTTCACTGTAAGGTCCTGCTTTCATATTCACCTGTTTCGTGACACCGATTAATTGCTCTTGAAATGGTGCTTTGGTTCACATTCAACAAGTTACCTACTCTAGAAGGGTTACAATTCTTACCACCTCATGACCACTCAAATAGCGTCCAGGACGTTCAACAGCCATTAAAATGAATTCAAAGATTCGAAAATCAACAAGAAACACAGAAAACTTGCATTAATTTAGCGTGAAAACTGAAGAGAAATTCAATGAATACTGATAGTCCAATAAACTCATTCTTGTTTCAGACGTGTTTGAGATCATATGCAAACAAATATTACTACATAGATAAGATTTTTTTCCCCTCAAAGGTCCAAAAACCTATGTTCACAAAGAAATTGCGATCGATCTGCTTCATCGATTGTGGAATTCAGAATACCAGGTGATGCGACAATTTTTGTGGTGTGTGTATATGATTAAATAATGCTTATGATTTTTCAGTTAACTCTATAATTTTGGTAAATCTATTACAAGCCCAAGGTGGTATATAGAAATGTATTTCCGACAGTAGTTGATATAATTATTCATAATTTTATATAGACTTCTCTGACAGAGCGGAACTATTTTGAAACTTTGACGTATTGGTTGATAGTTGTAGTCCTCTATAATAATTTGGGCTTAGTATGCTAGATATTTATGAAATTTGTTCTGGATAGAATCGATTCTTCTGGAATATAACACCTGTTTAGGACTCCAAACGGAAGAAGCAAACAACAGCCTCCCAGTAACGAGAGTACTGGGTAAGTAATTTCGCTTAATAAATCCAACAATTCTTTCTGGTTCATCAACTAACCTGTCGATGTGTGGAGAAACTCCGTGTTGTATCCACAGTGATTCCTAACTCTCTAATTTCGTTGACTGTAGTTGGGACCGATCCGGACATATAATATTCGTGGTGGACAGTGTTTTTCTCTCTCGTGAAAGTGACTGAAAACATTTGGAATGGTTCGAAAACAAACTATTTTCTGAGCAGAGTCTCACGAAATGATCGAAATCATTCTAAAATTTCACACAGACACGTGGATCCCTAATGATATGGAAAACCTTCTAATCATCGGCTTAAAGTAATATAAAAGAGTGCAGAAAGCATGACCTTACAGAGTTCATATAAGTAATGAAAACGAGCGGCCCGAGGTGGCTGCCTTGGGGAACGCCGGATGTTGGAAAAAAGTACTTAGACCTGAATTCATATATACTCACAAACACTCCTCTCCGAGAAGATACGAGTGGACCCACCTCAATAGTCAGCTATCCACCCCGGCCTTCGCAAGCCTTTCCAAAATTATTCCGTGCTCTACTTTATCGAAAGCCTTGCACAGATTAGTGTGAACAGCATCCACTCGTTCATCTCTATCCAGAGCACCCACAACAACGTCAGAAAAACTGAGCGAATTCGACTCTACGGATCGCCCAGGATAAAATCCGTGCTGCTCATTAGTTATTAGGTGTTTCATTGACGAAATTATAAGATGATAGATAAGCTTCTCGAATATCTTATAAAATATTCCTGATTTACTTATAGATCTATAATTACTTATATCCCCTCTATCGCCTAATTTAAATAACGGTATGGCAGCAGTCTGTTTCCAACTATCAGGAAATATTCTTTGTTGAAGAGACTTATTGAATAACTTAGTTAAAGGTTTATAGATATTCAGTTTACAAACAATGGGGATATATTGTCAGGTTCAGCAGATTTATTTATGTCTAGCGAATCAATTATTTTCAACACATTAATTTCTTTCTCTTCATGTAATTGAGCAGAAGTATAATTTTTCGATTTTAAGTTCAGTAAGCCCTCTGGTTTGTAAACGCTATTGAAGTATTCCGACAAAAAATTACACACATCTCCACGGTCATTTGCCGACCTGCCATTATATGGCATTTCATTTGGTATCAAAGCATCATTTCTTCTTTTATTAGAGACAAAGTTCCAAAATTGCTTAGTGTTATGTTTGATTTTGCTTTCAATATCACGTGTATAGTCCTGAAAATCTTTATATATAGGCTGTTTCGACTTCTGAGTTCTGTAAAACTATTATATGCAGCTATAATTTCATATCTTTTGAATTTTCTATGAATTTATTCATCAGTTCAATAGTCTTATTAGTTTCCAATAATCGGGCCATACTGGTCGTTCAGAAAAATATATTTAACTTTCGTCCTTTAGGTATTCAGTGAATAATTTTAAGTTGATCTATGGGTGTAATGACCATTTACGATACAATGTGAAGCGAGAGTAGATTCGTCGGTTCTCTGATTATTGTTATCTGATTGATGCTCTTTGTATCTACTTTTGAATGAACGTTCAACTTTGCGTTTATTGAAAAACCAGCCGGTCAAACAGAACACCCTATATATCTTTTCTAGACAAATATTATAAATTAATTTTTGGATTTCATTGTTTTTCATTGCACATGCAACAATTGACTAATTTGTTTCCACAACGATTTTTAAGAGAATTTTCTTCCTTAAGGGGATATATAGAGAAAAATGGTGTATTAAAGTACGGCTTCGTTCAGTGAAGAACGGCGGCGAAAATGTTATGATAATAAATTGTGGGGTGATCGTTATTTGGAACCTCACTCCAATCGATATATTTTAGCAAGTTTGGCAGTTGGTGCTACTGGCAGATGTAGATTTAATAACCACATGCGTCGGATCCAGAAACTGTGCTTACCCCATCACTGGCTCATTGAATATCTGCCTTCAAGGAAGTCGAAAAACGGCCAATATATCGTTTACCACACAATGCGGGCTGAAGTTGTTCGTACAAGAGCTCCCACGAACTTACAGATAACGGTTGAAATTGTATTGCATTCCCAGTCTTGCGTAGTTTGCTTGTATCATTTTACCTATCGTTTCCTCATTTCACAATGGTTTATTCACTTACATTTCGATGAGTAGTTCAATAAATTGAATATACAGGCTTAGTAAATAATAGGGATCAATAGTAGTTATTGTACTCTTTTTTTCATGAGGATTGCGAATATTACTACGTGAAAATTATTACGAATATTTACGTTGGAAGAGTTCAATCAACGTTATTGCTATTTCGAGCTCGAGTAAAATAGCCCCTCCCCTTGTTGCGCATTAACTTTGCCGGTCACGTGGTCAAGAGCTCAATTCTAACCTTTGAAACTTTGAGAAGACCTAAGCAAACAGGACCGAATTGTGCAAATTTTATTTCAATATTTCTTAGTTTTGGTGAGGATGGAGTTCGTTTCCAATTTGAAAGGGAAAAATTTGAGTTGGCAATCCACGATCAGGGATGCAAAATGAACCTGCTATTTCCTCGAAAAAGCTTCAAGAACGTTTGCGGACTGTGCATTAAATTTAGAGCGAAATGAAGAAGATTGAAGATGGCGAAAATACCAGTTTTTCAACTCCTGATTAAAAGAGAAGAAAATCAGCAAAGGAAACATATCTCGATGACTTCGATAGTGCTCTGCTTCGAAGGTTCATCGTCAATTGTGACGTCGTCGATAAAATCGTACCTATATTGAAGCGAATCCATCAAAAATTCATCGAGGAGAATGGATCACGTGAGAGCATTCCAAAAGTTTTGAGAAGAATGGGGTTCCGTTGAATTAAGACGAAAATTAATAGAAACATCAAGCATTAAACGATACTGCCAAGAAAAAAGACCAATAATTTACATGGACGAAACATATATTCATTCCTCCCATACACACAAGAAGGCTTTGAGTGACGAGACAAACGACGGCCGACGTCAGCCTGCTTCAAAAGGACCAAGATTGATAATTTTGAACGCTGGTAGTGAATGTGGATTCGTACGAAACGCATATCTAATTGTAAAAGCAGTGATTATCACGATGATATGAATTTTTCAATTTAAGAGAAATGGTTGAGAGAAAAATTTTTTCCAAATTAACCACCAAAGAGTGTATAAGTGATCGATAACGCCCCATATCACAATGTACAAACAGAAAAACACCCAAATATGGCTTAATATTATTACCGAGAAATTCGGCACACACGATCACCTTTGCAGGATCTATCCAAAGCAGAATATAAATTTTGAAAATTTCAGGACCGGACTGAATAAATGTACAAAATTGTGTTAGGAGCGATAACACCCTGTATAATGATTTTTCAATGATTTGTTCACTGGTGCTCGAACCGCACCAACAGTGTGTACAAACTATGTATTAAAATCTTCTGGCACTATTGAGATGGCCTTGAAATAAATTTTTGATTTTGCTGACTCACGAAAAATTCACCTGAAGAAAATATTGTTATCGCTTTCTGCAAGAAATAAACGTGTTTGAAATCTGTTTATAAGTCCATTATGGTTTTTTTTAATGTAGCATCATTTGAGACCTCAGTTTTTCCTGTTTTATCTACGTATGGTCTTTGACTCACAATACAGGTCCGGACTATTAGCGGAATATTTTATTGCTTAAATCAAGACTGTTGCTATCAAAATGATGAGAATATTGATGAATAAATAGTTTTGTCGAAATATATGCAAGCTGAGTCATCCTACTTTTTGGACGTAGTAATATGTCAAAAAAAAATGTAAATTGTTTCAATCTCTTCGAAATAAGAATTATACAGCCTGGCTTGTTTGAGATAGAATACCCTGTATATTAACCAACATAATAACTCGAACTCTTCGTGAGCCATTTTAACTTAAAATTTACCAAACATTCAACCTATCACATTTGAAATACAGAAATTGAAATCTTTCCGATCATTTTTGTTACATCTGCTCTCACTGAAACACTTTTACTAAAATTGATTTTTCCGGCTTCATCTTAACAGCAATAATAATAAAACTATTCCACAATTGAAAATTCTCAGGTGTCCTTTACACTAGCAATAAACAGGAAAACAATTCAATAGAATAGGTATTCTGTTGACAATTCATACAAGTTCATCTAACCCAAAAAATTTATAACTGCACAACAAAATGATAAATTAGATCCCGTTGACGTAATGAACCTTCCTGGAACGTTCCATCTAAAGAACCAATTTCTCTAATAGATGAACTGCTCACACCAAACAGAGTGAATCCGGTCATCCATTCTGCAATTATGTCTATGCTAGAAGTTTCCATAAATCAGAGTTACTTCAATTTCAACGAGGTGAAACACATGAGTAATGAGGGTATGATTATGTATCTCTTTGTCCTTCATTAGCTGAAATTTTTATGAAGAACTCAGGAGTATTATTTTTGGGGATTTTATGAATGATGAAATACATTTTGTAGGCGATATACAGGGTATTCATAATAGTATGTCACACATTGATAGGGTATATCTACGAGCACGTGTTTTAAGGAATTTTACTTCATATTAAGTAAAATTCCTTAAAACAAGGTACTGTTTTTATTATTGATAATGGAATTTTACCAAGTGAAAGCTTCCAAAATTCAAAAGAAAACATTTCTCCCCCAATACCCAAATGGAATCTGAAAAAAGCAATTTAGGACCTTTTCTCTCAATATATCGAATCGAATATCAACAGTTGTTTGAGACATAGACTAAAGTTAAGAAGCTTTTTCGAGTATCATCATACAAGCAAAAGAACTTGCTATTCGGAAAACAAATCATATTAAAAAACATTGCCCTGTACCGTGGTGGAGCAAGGACTGCGAAAACGCCATAAAAGCGAGCAGAAATGCTTTCAATAAATACAAAAGAACACGAACGCTCGATAATAAAAACGAATTCCTAAAACTGAGAGCTATCACAAGACTTACTATAAAAACGTCTAGAAGAGAATCATGGAAAGAATACCTATCAACAATAAATAGTTCAACACCAATGCCCGAAATTTGGAAAAAAATGAAAAAAATATCAGGTACAAATATTGACTATAAAATAATTTCACTGAATTTGAATGGTAGAACCCTTTCCACGGATAATGAAATTGCCAATGGTTTTGCGGAAATATATCAACAATGATCCAGCACAAATAATTATAACGATGATTTCATAAACCTCAAGACTTCAACCGAACATGAAATAGATTGCTCTACAGCGAACAACAATCCATAGAACTTACCTTTTACAATGATAGAATTCAGAGAAGCACTAAACTCTCTCAAAGACACTGCAGCAGGCCCGGATAATATTTCAATAACACTTATAGAACATTCACCAAAAAAAGCCTGTGAGCACCTTGTGAAACTATACAATTTGATATGGCTGAATCATAAATTTCCAACAGAATGGACAAAATCTATTGTAATTCTAATCTTGAAACAAAATAAAAGTAGAACTAACCCGGAGTCTTATAGGCCCATCTCGTTAACATGTACCATGAGCAAACTACTGGGAAAAATTGTCAATAACCGTCTTTTATGGACACTCGAAAGTAGAAAAATCCTAATCTGGTTTTCGAACCAACAGGTCGAGAATGGATGACATATTGTCAATAGAAAGTGAAAATCATGAAGCCTTGGCCACCAAACAAACATGCGCAGCCTTATTATTCGATATTAAAGGAGCATAAGACACTGTCTGGAAATATCTAATAACGAAGTCTACATTCACATAACGTACGAGGACACTGCCTATCATTCATAAAAATCTTTTTAGGAAACCGGAAATTCAAAGTAAAGATAATGGTGTACTGTCATCTACGAGGAACTTAGAAAATGGAATCGCACAGGGCTCAGTACTGAGCCCAAAACTATTTCTGATTGCCATCAACGATGTCCTAAATAACTTGAAAACTCCACTCAAAGGACGAATGTTCGCCGATGACTTAGTCATATATGGAAAGAACAATAATGGGAAAAACCTTTTTGCTATATTGCAGAACTGCCTGAACAGTCTTGAGCAATGGTCAAAAGAAACTGGTTCCACTTTTTTCACAGAAAAAACAGAATACATAATTTTTACGGAAAAACCTATTGTTGCTTCAACACTCACATTATATAATGAACATTTGCCAACTAAACATAGTGTGAAATCTCTAGGAATGATTCCTGACGAAAAACTAAATTTGCTGGAGCATATTAGAATGGAGTGTAACTGTAGGCTAAACATATCGATATCAAACAAAGAATGGAGCTCAGATAGACAAACAACGTTGACACTCATTAATTAGATCAAAGCTAGACTACGATGCAGTAGCGTATTCCTCGACGAACAAATCTACACTGAAAATCTTAGACACAATACACAAGTGCATTGCGACTGATACTGGGAGCTTTCAGAACGAGTCCTACAGAAAGTTAATACTGTGAAGCCAGCAAACCATCACTTTTCGATGGAAGAATGTACCTGAGACTCATCTACGCAATAAAAAGTAATTCAGATGACAACAACAATACTTACAAATATGAGCACGATGAGAAATCCATAAACGTATTTGTTAACAAACCACGCACCCCAAAACCCTTTTTACTTTTATGTTCGAACTGACCTCTCTATTCTCAACCTAGCACTGCCTTCTTGTCTTCCTACAACATATAATTTCCCTTCTCCATGGACAATAAAACAATCGGACATAATTATGACCCTGACCAGTTTCGATAAGTACTCGTCAAATAGAACACATTTTCAAAATATAATGAGTCAATACGATGGTTATACGGATCTATATACTGATGCATCCAAATCCGAACAAGGGGTACGAGCAGCATTAGTGACACCTGACTCAGTACCGAAATTTAAATTACCATCCGAAAGCATTGTATACACGGCTGAATTATACGCACTACTACAAGCTATAATTTTCATCAACTCATCCCGATAAGAGAAATTCCTCAGTTCTCTCAGTTCTCTCAGTTCTCTCTAAACGATCAGGAGAATATACACGAAGAACTCGATTGCAAATAGAATCAAAATGGAGCTGGAAAGATCAGGAGTATAGGAAATTATTTTTATATGGGTACCATCTAACATAGGCATTCCAGGTAATGAAGAGGTAGATAAACACGCACGTGAATCGAGCTTTGACAATAACTCCAATAACAGTATAAAACATAACATTAACTGCGTTTGGCAAACCAAGTGGTCGAACACGCCCTCGAAACTTCAAATAGTCAAACCGTTCGTCAAAGCATGGTCTATATCACCTTCAGGGAAAAAACACAAAAAACACAAGTAACTATAACACGGCTCAGAATTGGTCATACAACACTCACCCACGGCTATTTAACTAGTAGAGAACCAGAGCCCAAATGTGACCACTGTGATGAGAGACTGACGATTAGTCACATCATAATAATGTGCCCTCGATTTGCAGCAGAAAGGGAAGCAAACCAGATACCACACAACATCACAGAAGCACTTGGACCAAAATGTAACTACCTTAACTTAATTAAATTCCTGAAATCGATTAATATTGTAAGCATCTGTAACATCGCTAATAACCCTAGTGTTGATGCGATTATTTATTGAATAAAAACAAAATAGGATCCAAACAGTCTAGAATATTCAAAGAAAGGAAAATAACTCCTCGAAGAAAAATATGTGTAAAATGAAAATGCTTGGTAGGGAATTATTTATTCTTTCAGTTAGCAATTCAATGAAAATACCAAAGTATGCTCACATTGTTTGCTATTCAGTGTGTTGCCGATGTACGACATTCCATTTGAAACAATGCAATTTTTCGAGCATGTTGATTGAGTACCTGCGATGTGTTTATGTCAGCACGAGGAAGCTAATATGTGTGATCTGAAATATGGTCCACTAGATCTAGCTTTTATTATGCTTACGGGGACGAGTGCTCAAGTAAGGGGTTGAAGGCGACCCCCGACTCCACTGGGACCGATATAAGATTGACTGTTATTACAGGAAGAGAGGGACCGTCACTTGGGAACTTCTAAATCCCAAAGTTATACAAGGGTTACTTAAAGTATACCATTACATTCAATAAAGGTACGGAACGGAATTCAATTGTGCGGCCCTGTCGATTTTAGGCTTACTCTCTTTCAACAATAATCCCTGAAATATGATAAATTCGAAATGCCTCTCGAAAATTCTTCCGCCCGTAATTTTAAACATGAATATGCATCCTTATAATTCCGTTGACATATTGGATTTTGTGAGAGGATTTCACAGGAGATCTAACTTTCGCATAGTTTCATTATCTCTGATATAGTTTTACCTGAATTGTTTATCCAGGTAAACGGCGAAACCAACGCCATTGCGCTTTTAGATTTTGTACTGAAAAATCGAAACTATTGTGGACTATTGCTATACTTCTTTTCTCGAACGGAAATTCCATTCCATCTTCGTAAAATTAAAGAAGTGAAAGGCGAGACTTTAAGTATCGCAGCGTTGAGAACTTCGAGAATTGAGACTCAGTGGTATATAGGCAGGAATATGTATGGCAGGAATGTATGTATGGTTTATTAATGAAAATTCTCGCTCCTACACGGGGGCCTTACTGTCTGGACAATGTATTTGTTAATTTTATTGATGCCAGAACAGTTGAGGCAGGTCTTTCTGATCATGTTGGTCAACTAGTTTGTTTCAATGTTAGGGCCTCGAAAGAACCAATTGAGTTTGATATAAAACGATTTGGACCTATTACACAGCTAGGATTACTTGATTTCTATAATAATGTTGAACTGATTGATTGGAGTTTTGTTTCTGATGAAGATATTTCCGTGGATTTTAAGTTGCAAAACCTACGCAAGTAGGACTGAAAAACCAAATAAGGTGGAATGGTTTGATGATAGTCTGAAGTATATGAGGGGCACGCTGGGGTTTTTGAGGGAGACATGTAACCAGTTTGATTCTTTAGAAAATAGAGAGCTATATGAGTCATACAAAAGACGCTATCCAGCATAAAAAGTTCATTGCAGATGAAAACATGATTAAATCGGCAAAGAACCCTGTAAAATGTATGTGGGACATAATTAATAGTAATAGAGGACGATACAAATACCAATCTATTGCATCTGTGGGTATTGATCCTGATCACTGCAACAATTACTTTTCAAATATAGCACATAACCTTATACCAAACATACCAATTACTGATAAAAATCCACTCGACAATTTAGAGGGGTCGCTGCCTCCTTCGATTGAGTTCTCGTTCAGAGCGGTCTCTTATAATGAAGTACGGGATATAATTAATAATTTGAAGAATAGAAATAGTAGGGATATCTATGGTTTCTCGGTAAAGATTATCAAAACCATAAGGAATTTGATTATTGTAACTTTCACAAAGATTATAAACCAATGTTTGCAACTCGGTGTGTTTCCAAATTGTATGAAGGCAGCTGTGGTTATTCCAATACATAAAAAAGGGAAAAAAACAGACATCTCTAATTAACATACGATTTCTTTATTGCCTATTTTGTCTAAGATCCTGGAGAGGTGTATGGCGGACCAGATAGCGCATTATTCCGAAGACAATGAAATCTTTTTCAGTGGCCAGTTCGGTTTCAGACGTGGTAGGAGTACTACTCAGGGACTCCAGCGGTTGGTGTCAGATGTGCTGAACACATTCGGGACTTGAAAGTATAGACGACGTTTTGTGTGTATATATTTATCATTCATGGGCAATGTCAACAAATAATAAGTTAAGCATTTAACGAAAAGTTCCGAATTTATGACCATTTTGCAGAAAAGAATTTGATTGGTTGAAATTGCTAGGTAAGACTCGTCTCACTGTTCCCCATAGTCAGAAACCAAAGGCAGTAGCATCTGGAGATCTTGCAGAACAATTCCGTCCACCCAGTTCTCTCATCCATCTGTCGTCAAACAAGCTAGTTAATTCTTTCAATACTTGAGGTATGCAAAGGGCCAGAGCCGTAAATATTTCATACCATTCGAATTGCTTTCATAAACTAAATATTGACATTGGTTTTTGGTTGAAGATTTTGCTCCCGTGTTTGATGTGAATTACCTACGTCCCAGATATGAGAATTATGCCAATTGAAAATTTGTACTCATCGGTTCATATAATGTTCTGTAAAATGTCTGGCTTTTTATTGAATGTGACCCATTAATATTTCGCAAAAACTAATCCCAACTGCTGAGTCTCCCGGCTTCATCGGTGATATAAATGAGAATTTGTTGGGTTGGAAATTATTTTTGTATCAAATTTTATTGATTGATGTATATACTATCCCCAAATCTGCAGGCAATAGACGGTAACTGGAATATCTTCATTGTTGGCAATAAATCTAATACTAGCTTTTCCGTTATCAGTTTTCCATGAGTGATAAAATTTGTTTGTAATTTTCTTAATTGTTTTCTACGAATTGATTGTTAATTCACGTATCTTTTCCTAAATGTTCTACAAGCTCGACCTATTCATTTACAATGAATGATGAATAAATTCATGATATCGTCGTTTTACTATTAATTTTCTATTTCATGCAACAAGAAAACTAAACACAAACAAAATTAGAACTATTGCTATTTTTTAATTATTTCAAACGTCAAACTGGAGCCGTTAGTCATAGAAGAGCAAATAAATATCATCGGAAGGAAAAAACTGAATAACAAAATCAACTTATTCGAGCTATTGAGAAAGACTTGGAGACTACATAAATATTAGGGTAACTCTATTGTATTTTCAAGCTTTATTCGGAAAAACTTTGCAACATGGGACTATGTTTAACTCAGCGCATTCGCCATTTTACATTTTATGTATAAAATGACATCTCTACAGAGTGTTTTAGATAAGAGCCTATAACTTGTACATGTAATTCCCCATTCCACATTATAGTCAAGAAAAATTTCATCTCCAATTTACAAGGCGTTTTGATTCTTTTTCACTTTAATTTTGCTTACTCATACAACTTTCGATTGATCAACTTCAATTTGCATCACAGTTATTTTTTCAGTCAGCAATTGAACAGATTCGTCCAACGGTTGAGTGATCATTTTTCAGACTCATGCTTTCTAGAAACTTTGGAACCAACTGTGAACAGTCTCAGTTCTACGTAATTCAATTATGTATTTTTTGTAGACATTGTCCATGTATGAATTCATAAAATCCTTGTTGGAGTCTTTATTTTCCATTTTCTACAACAAGAAAATCTATACACAAACAGAATTAGTATTATGGCTATTTTTCAATAATTTCCGAACATCAAACTGAGGCCGATATTCATGAAAGAGGAAATAAATATTATCGGAAAAAACAGAAAAACAAAATCAACTTACTCGAGCGTTTAAGAGAAACTTGTAGACTATATACTCATTAGGGTAAGTAAGTCTATGTCATTTTCACGCTGTATTCGGAAGAATGCTGTGACGATGAAATATTCTAAACCCAGCGCATTCGCCATTTTACATGCAATGTAAAAAATTTCATTCATCTATAGAGAGTGTTTCGCATAAATGTCAATAACTTATACATGTAATACCACATTGAAAAATTCAAAAATATATTTGTTCTCAACATTCAAGTCGAGGATAGTTTTATATGCGAAATACAGGGTGTTTTGATTTTTTCAACTTTCTACTTGATAATTCAAGCAATTTGCAGCAAAGTGATCTTCTCTATCTACAATTCATCAGGTTTGTTCAATTGTTGTTCGAATATACATAGTGATCGTTTTTCAAAATCACGCTCTTTAGAAATTTCGAAACCATTTGTAAACTGTCCCAGATCTACCTTCAAGGAGATAGAAGCTTATGGGCGCTATTCAATTATTCATTATTTGTTGAAATTGACCACGAATAACTTCATAATATCCTCGTTTGAGTATTTATTTTCTATTTCATTCAACAAAATAACTAGATACTACAAACAAAATTAGTTTCTGCTACCTTTAAATCATTTTCAAACGTCAAACTGTCACTATCACTTAGAATATTAAAGCTGGCATTATAATTGAATCCACTATGTCTGTGTATATGTTCCATAAAAACCAGCCATTCCACATATAGAAACCCTAATACTAACGTGAATTACGGATCTTATAAAATAAAAAAACATAGGTTCTCATATTTGAGGAGAATGTTTTGGTTTTATTGAAATAACATTTGGGAAACCCTGTATATAAAAAAGCATTGGAGGGTCAGCTGCCCTCAGAAATAACATGTTTCTCGTTGAACTGAACGAAAGTTACCCAAATATGAGTCCATTTTTTTGGACAAAGAAGATCACACTTTGATTCGGAAAACTTTGATAAAAATCCATAGCTAATGCAGGTTGATTTTAGATAGGACAAATTTTCACAAAACATGACCTTCAATAACAAAAAATAAAAAGTAGATTATACCTCGAAGATACTATATATAGACCGTTTAGTGTGTATAAGGTATTGAAACATTGAAATCCATTCGCACTGACACGATGCTATTCTACTGCTTTTCTTTCGATTCTTCAGATATGTGCTATCCCATTTTCTCATAATCATGAATAAAAATTTTGGTTAAATTGAAGAAAGAAACACATTCTGTTTCAACATTATGTTCACACCGCAATATGTATCGGGGGTTGTTTTTGACAAACATCAAGATTTCACATTCAGCAATATAGTTTCAATTTTTTTATATTTACTCCTGTCGTTTTTCATTCGAATGAATTGTAAATACAATATTGCAGAATTCATTTATGCCTGATCGATATTTTCATATCCTAATCAAATATTCTCTGGAGATTGTTGATAATGAATCTCCACAAATTGTTACCTAATTATATCACGCTATTTCTATATATATTTCACCTCATCAACACTGAACAGAGCATTCGATACTGCATTTTATGGAAGAGAAAAATTGAAATGATTTTGTTCCCTTGAAAATTCTGGTACAAAAAAGTGATTTCGGAAGTTTATGGCAGAAAAAGATATAAAAGTTTGTTGGTGCTTACGCTATTGAACTACGGACGGACAATATCCAGTTCTGAATTGAATTGGAGGGTCGAATGACGACGTTGTCGAGACTCCTCACTTTTCCCCACATAAAACCGAACCGTTCTATTGATAAAAACAAAACTGAAACCCGGTTGAGATCCCATTCGAATAGATTGAATTATTGATATTCATCACTCGCGTTTTAGGGTGTTGAACTCTTGTTCCTGAGTAACTTTTATATTGAATGGAATTGACATGAATCAAATATTGCGATTCAAAGCTAACAAATTTTTTCTAAGTTTTTGATATTCACTTCTTTATGTTTCATGCACTTTTATGCAAAACCCTAGTGCTAATATCCACGATTGATACATCAATCATATAATATTTCATACATACCTTCAAATATTTTTTTCTGAATATGTTATATTAACTTAAGTTTTTTGTTTCAGTTGGTGTGTCGGGCTTCGAACCCGACTTTCTTTACCCTTTGGAAAACGTAACAATCGCCCAAGGTCGCGATGCCACTTTCACCTGTGTTGTAAACAATCTGGGGGGATACAGGGTGAGTGGGGATCCTGCAACAGCAAGGGTGGGTATTTTGATTCTATACTAATGCACAGAAGAAACCGCAATATGACTGCGGCTTTAGAGAGCGGTCACATTGTTGGTTAAAACCTTGCACCGAGCACTGCACTAGCACAGTGGGCTATTCCCTTACGCCTCTGGGGATGTTCCAAAAGGTAATCAAAACAATCATAAAATGGAACTGATAATGTTTTTGTGATAGCAGCTGACATATGAAACATAACAACCAAATCTATATGTATTTGAACAACAGTTCTTCATATACAGGGTGACCCAGAATGAGGTATTAATCTCACGGAATTTTATAGATCTCTAACTGCTTAACTGAAATGTGGTGCCATCATGCATAAACCACACATCCTGACGACTGGCTAGTGGAATATCCTTCAAAAATTATTCAAAAGAAAATCTAAATAATTTGCGCTGTTTAAACGAGGTAGCAACAAAAATGACCCAACAAAATGCTGACTAACATATCCGGCCCAAATATTGATTTGGAACTGTTGTTGGTGTCGGTTTTGAAGAATGGTATGTTATGCCAGCTATCCTAAAGCCTGCATCATCAGAGTAAGGGATTGAACCAACCGAAGCATTATTTTATTCATTTTGGTGTAAAAACTTTTTGAAGATGGTTAGGTTAGATTTGATTCTTCAAAATTCTCTGGACCGTACATTTACATGAATTGAATTGGTTTGATAATTTCCGAGTACTGGTAGAAGGCTTTTCTGTATGTGGTCTTAAAGTAACCTGAGTTACTTGCATTTTTCTTAAATGTAACTGAATAAGATATCATACAAAATATGTAAACAATATCCTACAAATAGTTTTTCCTTGAACGGCGATCCACATTAAAAAAAGTACGCCAATTTAGTAGTCTTTGAATATTACTCCAAATACTGTCTTCTAGCACGTGAAGTATTACCAAATACAAAACCAAAAATCAAATGCATATCTGCATATTCTTCGAAAGAGTATTTCATATTCAAATTATTTTATGATTACGATAGATACAAAAATTAAATGCGTTAGCTGTCAAATATCAAAACAATAATAAAGTTTTCCATATATGATTTTGTCTGTGTCTAATTGGCATAGCCTCGTGAATGTGTATCGCCGATTTAGGAAAAATGGTGATAGTCCGCAAGATTATTAAATTTATGTGGTTTAGGCACGATGGTCCACCACCACATTTAAGTTTAACGGTTAGAGAATGAATCAAGATATGCTGCGTTTGATAATAATTCATTATTCCAATGAGATAAAAAACAATCTACAAATTTATATTCAGATACAAAGATCTCTTGTTTCACTAGCTAGATCTTACATAAAATTTAGTGATTATTGATTTAAACAGATAATGTAAATGGTGTCTACTTAACACTAACAAAAATATGTTTACTAGAATATCGTTGGACCTTTGTGCCGGTTTTTCTCGTTACTGATTCATTTTTTCGAGATCAAACGGGGATATCTATTTCACGTAAAAAACATTAAAAAATTTGAAGATTTGTGAAACACTTATCCTCTGAAAATTAAGAGGGTAAAAAATCTGCATATTCTTCGAAAGTGTATTTCATATTTCAATTATCGCATGACTACGATAGATACAAAAAAATAAATACGTTAGCTGTCAAATATCAAAACAATAATAAAGTTTTCCATATATGAATTTGTCTGTGTCTAAGTGGCATACTTTCGTGAATGTGTATCGCCAATTTAGGAAAAATAGTAATATTCCGCAAGATTATTAGACTTATGTGGTTTATGCACGATGGTCCACCACCACATTTAAGTTTAACGGTTAGAGAATAAATCAAGATATGCTGCGTTTGATAATAATTCATTATTCTAATGAGATAAAAAACAATCTTCAAATTTATATTCAGATACAAAGATCTCTTGTTTCAAAAGCTAGGTCTTGCATAAAAGTTAGTGATTATTGATTTAAACAGATAATGTAAATAGTGTCTACTTAACACTAACAGAAATATGCTTACTAAAATATCGTTGGCTCTTTGTGCCGGTTTTTCTCGTTACTGGTTCATTTTTTCGAGATCAAACGAGGATATCTATTTTACGTAAAAAACATTAAAAAATCTGAAGATTGAAGTGTTAGGGGTAAATTAAAAAACCAGAAACATGTTATAAAATACTATTTTCTTAAACAATCTCCTATTTTAGAAAATTCCGTTGAGAGACAAAGGTTTTATGGTAGAAAAATAATTAATTGCTTTAAATTTCAGGAAACTATCTTAGCAGGGATTCATTTAAGGAGAAAAATGTTATATAAAATTATGGCATTATTTTTATAAGATCAATCAAATTCAGAGAGATTGATTCCTTATTCTTGGACACCCTGTATATCTTAACTAGTAAAATCAGCAATTATTCTACTGCAAGAATTTTACAAACAATGTCAATATTTCAAATTTCTTTTCTAATAGGTAACAGATTATTTACAAGTGTTTTTTCGGATATATCCAAGCATATGCTAAAAAAATTCAATTTTTTGGCACACACGGTTCTCTTATGAGAAATAAAATGAAAAGAATAAATTGAAACGTTGTTTGAGTAATTTCTATTTGAAACAACGGTTCATTCTGAAAGGTAGCTTTGAGTGAGCAGTGGAGTGCAAAATTAGCATTGAACCGATTCGACAATATCTCAGGGAAGTAGGTTTGAGGTCTTGTGCCACAGCTCGAGGCTCAGTTCTAATTGCACATATTGGAGAGCCTTTTTGGATTTTGCCAGGGATAGAAACTGATTTGGAGATAGTTTGGTTTACAGACGACTCGAGTTTTTGTCCTTTCCATTGCAATCAACGTGCTCCAGTGTACAGGCGTCGAAAAAAGAGATGTATCCTTTGCAACTATTTACCTTCCTACGGATGGAGGTGGAGGAGAATTTCTTTAAATGCTCACACACCTGCATACGGTTCGTTGTAGACATTCCATGTTGTACCATTTGCGACAAACGAGGGAAAACCGTTTTTTTGATGCATGGTAACCCCAGAGTTCAACAAACACATATTGAACTACCTTTAAGATCTTGAAATCTCTTCAGTGGAATAACCTTCATGAAACCTAGAGCTCAATCCAATCGAACATAAGGACATTCCCAATAAAAGATTAGGGAAGAAGCAAAACCAGCTAGGTACGAAGTGGATTAGAATGCTTTAAGGTCATTGATTTCAATTATTGCCAGGGGTGGAAATCAGGTTTTTACAAGTTTTTGGGGACAGTATTTTTTCAAATGTTCCACATTTTTCATTACTACTTTCATTTTGTCTTTCATGAGTATCTTTCTAATTGCGATTGTTCTCAAGCTTTCCCCAGCTGGAAGATAACTGGAAAAATAATTCCTTAACATATCTAAACTTCTAAACTTCATCTTTTGACATCTACTCATCGAAGTTATAGCCATTTTGGACGCTCAGAAAATGAACAAAATTGAGGATTGAGCTGTCGTTAAATATTTGTTTCTCAAAGGCAATACGCATGTGCGAATTAAACATGAGTTGGATTCTTTATATGATGACTGCACCATCATTATTTATCAATCAGTGAAATTTGGGGACGCCTAATTCAAGAATGGCCGTAAGAGCTTCGGAGATAAAGGTTCACCAAATGGTGCTGGACTATCGCTGAATTTATGTCAGAGAGATGGTAGAGGCGAAAGAACGTGGCTGTCACATAGTAAATAAACATTCACACATGAAAAAGCCTTCCAAGCGTTGGTTGCCGGGTTGGCTCAGGTTAAATGAAAAACGTATTCGAATTAATAGTTCCAACGCAGTTTGGGCCGTCTAATTAGATTGAATTAGATATTATATGGCACACTTTGTCCTAAATTTCATCCACGAGCTCCATCCTTCTCGTGAATGATACCGAGTTTCGTGGGTGAGAGCCTAATAAGTTCAGTCAGCTTCAGTTTGCAAGATCCAAGTTCTTCATCATCTTCGTGAACCACTATTCTGCAGAGCAAAACGCCCAGTACTATTCAGACGAGTTACAGAGATAAGAACATCGCTGGGAAGAGTGTGTAGAGTAACAAGGAGACTATGTTGAAAAATAAGAGAAAATATCCATGTCATGTATCTTTTTTAGCTCGAAAACTTTCCAGAAAACCCTCGTATGTTTCTACAATTTCGTGGTGTTACGAAATTTGATACGTGTGGACGTGGAGTTTGCAGGAGTACTGGTGAGATCGTGAATATGAAACTACAGCTTATCGTTCGTACTCTATGAGTGAATCCGTATAGAAAGATTAACTCAAGTGCTCTACAGAAATAATATGAATATCGTTCCTGTGTGAATTTTAATTCATATCACGTCTAGTTGAAATCCGCAAAAGCAATTTAGTCTAGTGAAATTTTTCTTATAATTAAACTAGAACTAAATAGAAAAAATTCAATTGAACATATATACATTTGATGTTTCAATTTTTCAACGAGAAGGTTATTATAAAATGTATCGCGTTTTATGAAGTAGTTAGCATGGTTCTTTCAACTGGTGTTGAATCGAATGATATACCAAAAAGAGAAGCTTTCGATATCGATTTCATTTAATTAATATGCACCGTTGAAACCTCTTCAAATTTACACTCAATGGCTTGGGTATTCCGATTTAGAGCAATATCAAAGTTTATTTACATTATCAATTATTTTTAATTCCACAAATGGATGCATATTCATCTATGAAGTGTTGAATGCGTAAATATTTGTCAAACTTTTCGAGTAATTGGTTTAGCTGATATTCAGAATGCTTTGTGTCAGAAATTTATTAGAATAATACTCCAAAAAAAATAGCATATTAGCATGCTGATTTTCTAAATGAGCTTTCGAATGAAACAGGTTGTTGCTAATTCATGTTATTTAGGAATTTGAAAATCAGTTTCCAATTCTCTGTCATCCATATGTTCTCAAAAATGTTCCACTCTAAAATAAATTATGGGAGGCAAACTGATTCACTCGTCAGACTATAATTCAGTTCCATTTTTTGTTGGTAATTTGATCAATTCCTTATGGAACGGGATAAGCCCTAGGCAGCACCAAGACACTATCAGCACCATGTCCTTCGTTTTACCTTCGTGTTTCTGATCCTTCCTAGTACAGTAACGTATACTTAGATTATCCTAGTTATGTCTTCTTCTGTTTTATTTCACGCTATGGGCCTTCACTGAACTCAAATCCGACTTGAAGGACCAATAATACTCAATATAGAAACTTGACATATCATCACATATCAAGTATTACTTGAATCAAACAATTAATAAAATATAGTCAGTAGTATAGTATTTTAACTAAGCAAACATCCCTAAGCGTGAAATAAGACGATTTCGTCTGTATGTTGTTCAATCAATTCAAAATATTTGATTTACATATACATTTGTCACAGCATAAACTTCAATAATAATGGTGGATTGAGAATAGTTTCTCGTTTGAATAAAGTGAAAATTTTAAAGATTTTTCAACTTTGAGGAAAAGAATAATCGTCTTTTCCCTCATTTATGAATGAAAATTTGAAAAAATGTAACAGTAACATTTCCAAAGATACTTGAAGTTCTGCTGGAACATATGTAGAGCCGAATCGTGATTGAATTTTTCAAAAAATTCCACTTTTGAAATTTCAGCAACGATTATGTTGTTTCATTTTCTAATCTGTAGTGATATAGATATTATTGTCAACCTGATGTTTTCTTGCTTACGAAAAGTGAAAAATAACTAAAGCAACAGTTTTGAGTTGTCATAATAATATCTAAAATGAAGAAGAAATTGAGTAATTATTTACACTAATTAGATGATTTCAGTAACATGTATACACGTCTCATAGTTGAAATAATATTGGAACAACTTTATTCAATGCTAAAATTGCTGAATCTATCGATTTCATATTGCTATGTCGATATGTCAAGATTCTCCTGCATTTGTACATTTGTATATTACAATATTTGCACATTTGTACATTCATACATTGGTATGGCTTTACAGAGTGGACCAAATTCGATATTTTAGTATGGCAGCTATATGGAATATTGTAGATAGAAAAATGATACACCCCCTCCCGAGCTCGATTTTCAAGAAAACCTGATTGGTGAAAACAGAATTCGTCTATATTCCTTAGTTTTAGAGTTATTCTTGAATTTTGGATTTTTCCAATCATAAATTGACATGTCTGAGCTGTTTCCGTAAAAATTACTTCATCTGGAGTTAGAGGTTATGGTGAATATTTGTTGAACAAACTGTAAGAGTTGAGTGACGCAAAAATAAAACAGATATGAGAGAAATCAACCAGAAAGCTTTCTGTATCAATTAAACTAAAAAATGTCTTTCAACTTATCTATCCATAAAATCATAAAATGATGAACTTAGATGTCAGAGTCAGTTTACATCACTATTTCACCAAGTATCAAGAGAATTCTTGAAATTACACAAGGCACGTTGACGACCTAAAGGCAAGATTAAGTGCTCACCGTATGACTACCTTGAATTCTCCTGTCGTAGTTTGCGTCTGTGGCGATGCAAGCGTGAACGAGGTTTATGTTGAATGAAGTGCGAGATAGGTTATTATCAGATCTCCAAAAATATGGTTGAGAAGACTCAATTGCTCATTATAGCTAAGATGAGAACCGCTGTAGATCGGCGTTGGATGTTTCCCACTGCAATGGAGAAAGGAATCGCCTCCGCCGTAGTAGACCATAATAAATAGTGTGTGATTATTATACAAAGTCATAATAACAGCTGCAACCAGAAATATTACGGCACATTTTGTGAAATCATCTGTTGAAGGCCAGACATTGGACCAGATAGAAACAAAGTAAGCAATTTTCCTATATATATAGGTACAGAGAAATGGGTTAACATAACAGGGAAAGTACATATCAAATAATAAACACCTGTTTTCAATTTATCCTAAACCCTTCCATACAGATATCACAATTCATTATACATCAGCACATCCTTACCAACACAAAGTTGCAGCATTTAATAGTTATATACATAGACTCTTGAGCACACCAATGTCTAGTGAAAATTATCTCAAAGAATTGAATTTGATGAAACAGTTCGCAATAAATAATGGTTTTGGTGCAAATTTAGTTAGCAACATATTATGTAATAAAGAACAAAATTAACTTCACAACATATTTATCCAATCGGTGAACATCAAGACAAGAAAGTCAATAGTTTAACATATTATAGTCATTATCAGCAATAATGTGAAATCCTTCTTGAAAATTCAAATTTGAATATAGCGTTCAAAACATCAACAAATTCAGGTTCATTTATTAGAAATTATAAGTCTCTAAATAATAAAGAAAATGAATCAGGTGTTTATAGATTGGAATGTACAGATTGCAATTGTTTTTATATAGGTAGAGCAGAAAGAAATTTCAATGTTAGAATCTCACATCACATGATTGCAGTTTCATCAATGGAAAAACCAATTCGAATTATTCTAATCATTTTAGGAAAATAGTTATTCTTTCAATTCGAATTCAAAATCCTACATGAGAATAGAGGTATAAAACTCAACCCTCTGGAAGTACTTAAGAATAACAGATTTAGGTATTCCCCATAAATTCTTAATGACCAGATAGACATAAATAACTCACCCTTATTGAACTAGTTCAAATACAGATAACTCTGAATGGATTGTCTGTTTAGTCTATATAAGTATACGTTTGTTAAGATAATTCTGTAGTATTCATTTGCTATTGACAAAGATCCTGTATATCAAAACGCGTCAAGCATTTATTAATATATTTCAGCGGAAATCTTTGTTTACTTATATTTGAGAATGGATTTCTATCATTTGAAAGCCTCGTCAATTGAATTTTCAAAACATAATACAGACAATAATCAAAATTACTTAACGACGTGGCTGATTTATGATATTCCCCAATATTTGTGATTTTCAAGTAGTTTTCAATTATATATCAGTACCCAATGTTAATTTTCATATATTACTGCATTTTACTTTTTGTTAACCCATTATTCTGTACTTATATATTAGAAAATTGCAAACTTTGTATTTTAGTTTTGCTTATACTTTTCTGATGATGAGCAAAAGCTCGAAATAGCTATAACGTTAAATAAGCTTCCCCATCCTAAACAGTGATATTTTTTTCGTAGTAATATTCGCAATCCTCATAGTCTTTACCTCTTGCTTAGGATTTTCCCAAACAAGGAGAGAATGGGGGTCGCAACTCCAACAAGCTATACCAGTTTAACTGAGTGTATCCCGTCATATCATCTATTGTGTAAAATACAATTGCATATTTCATTATCCGCAGAAACAGAAGGATTACTGAAACTTCACATCAAAATGGGTACAGAATACAACGCATAACTGCTCGACAAATGTCCGTATTAATATTAAAATCGCGAATGACTCAAAAGGTCGCATCTCAATTGAATATGACATGTCTCTAAATACTACTGATCTCCTAATTAATTCCTCCTATTGTTCCCCACACCGAGTGGTTTACCGCGCAAAATTAATTATTTTATTAATACAACCCTAAATCCATCAACTTCTTAGACTGTAGTTGTGTGAATGAGAAAGGGTATATCGCATATAGAACCAACGAATATGTGTCCAATAGCCGAGGCAACGAAGTTGGTTTAGAACTGTAGGAGACAAATGTAAAGACCGGTTCTGTATAAACTTTCGAGATCTGAAGAAACAGATCCGACTCAAGTTGCTTTTCCCTAATATTATTTCGTTAAGAGTCAATATGTCTAGTTTTCACATTAAAATCGTTATTAAATCTTGATAATGATATAATCGAATAGGTCATTGGATTTGGAATGAAATCTCGAAAGATGTGTAGTATAGATTCTTCATTGCGGGGTATATAGCGTATGTTCCGTAGATATGGCGCAAATACAGAAAATCTCAGCAATTTTCGCAATTCAGATTTGAATTTGCACGAATTCTTCGTCATTTTATTCTATATCAGGAGTCCTACAGGGTTCCCATTTGGGGCCCTTACTCTTTTCGATTCATGTTAACAAAATCACAACTGCAGGTTTCTGCTCTTCGCAGACGATTTCAAAGTTTTCTGCCAAATCAGCATAATTTCAATATATATGGATTCATTTTGCTATGTCAAAATTTTTCAAGCATTTCATAATATTCATATCAAGATCCTATTCCATATTATCCAATATGATTTTGAAAGTTCATGTAATGTCATAGAGCTTAAAGGAATGGATCATGCCTTGGTCCATACGTTGAATCAAAGAGGTTAAAATGTCACTTTTATGTTTGGATGCATAGTTTTTCCTTTCTTTCGAATGAGTTTAAACTTCTGAAACAAAACAAGTCCGGAAGCATTAATGAAAAATAGCGCTTGTAACCCACGAGTTCTTATTAGCATGCCAAAACACTGGCAGGTCGTTCTTGTTTTCTTTTTTTTCAAAGCAGAGAAGTGAAGGATCTGTAAAGCATCAGTGCTTCAATGACATTATCTCCAGATGCATTAGAACATAGTAGCAATGCACTCTTTCTTTTGCTGCCCTAAATCCAGAGGTATACTGTTCGCTTTCGGAAGACTATATCATGTCTGACATTCTTTTCTATAACAGGTTTGCATAGGTTTGTATCCTCCATCAGCTACTAGGTTTGCAAATTATTTTCGACATCTTTCTGCTGCAGCTGCAATTTCTCCAACGATTTTAATGCTATGCAATGTCTTTAGTGATGAGGTTATGTGAAGAAAATAGTGATAGTGGGGCAAGACCGAAAAAAATCATGTTTACTGCTTTCTCTGATTATCATGGTGTTGTGTATTTTGAGATCCTTTCGCCAGAACAAGCCGAAAACAAAGAATATTATTTGAGCGTTATAAGTGGTGAGACAATCGTTGGTTTTGAACCATCATAATTCACCGTCTGATACTGTACTGATTCGTGGCCATTTCGACTCATACTGTGTGACTTCTAGTTATTCAGCAAATTCAAAAGACCGCTCCGAAGACACTGTTTAGATTCAATAGGAGAAATACAAACCGCATCGAAGAAAGAGCTGAAGGCCATCCTGGAAATAGGCTTTAACAACTGTTCTGAAATTGGCAAATCCGTTGTCATGAGTGCATTGTATCTAGAGGAGATAACTTTGAAGGCAATTAAATTATTTGAAAAAAACTGAAGACTCTTCTAAAGAAATAATGAGTCACTTTTTGGACACAGTATACAGGGATATCCACCGGGACCGTCCGTTGAAAACTTTTTAAGTTCCAATTACAATATCAAGCTCAAATTTTATACGCGGCCATAACTAGCCATTTCCAATTGGAGTGAAATATTCTCGAAGTGATAGCATTTCCGGTTATACTGGAAGTGGGTCATCACTTTGTTATTTCAAATGGCAATCTATCTTTTTATTATACATCTAGAACCAACATTTGAGCAAGGCATAAAATACTCAAGTTCTTCTATCAATACGATAGAAGAAGGATCGAGGAATTTTTAAGCAGTCTACACATGTCAAATGTTTATTGCGTTGTTCGGTATGATTTTTTCAATTTGGCCTTTTTCAAACAGCAATAATTCAATTCTTTCAAATGGCACGTGCCAATTTTTATATCGCCATCAGTTGAAGCGTCAAATTTCAGATGGAATTGTATCAGCATGTACTATACCCATCTCTTATAGTTCCGAAATAATTTGGGAATGTATTGAATTTTGATGATTTTGCGAGAACTAACAGAGAATGCTTTGAAATATTTGAATCAAGTAGCTGAACTGGCTACGCTCACCTGACAGGTGCCTAAAATTAATGTACTTGTCACTTCGTTCATTCGAATTTGATATTTCAACAAGTATTGTCGTTATTTCAGATTGAAAATATCCACTTTCCGGTATATCCGGAAATGGTATCACTTCGAAAATATTTCACTTCAATTGGAAATCGCTAGTTATGGCAGCGTATAAAATTTCAGCTTGATATTGTAATTGGAACTCAAAAAGTTTTCAACGGACGGTCCAGGTGGATATACCTGTATAAACTGTATGTAAATCTCTGAATTGTGTACCGAAAGAATGATTATATTCAAACAGAGTGTTTGAGGAATTGGAATCCGATTTCTGATATAAAAAGTTATTTTATATTCTATTATTCAAATATTGAAACTTTTATGGATCATACCAATGTTAAGTTTATTGCAGTAGCTGCAGTTGAATTTGTAAACACCAAAGTTATTATTTTTGTCGGAGGTAGTTTTATAGTTTTGGATATATGTGCTCAAATAATTATTGGTTTGAAAAGCTACACTTCTCGTGTTAGATATTTGAGGAAGACTTAACAGACCCACTTGTATTTTCTTCCAAATATCATGCAAGGTTGTTATAATTATTGAAAGCTATTTGTTAAATTATATTTAATTCCTAGTGTGAATTTTTTGGAGATAGAGGTATGTTAACCAATCAAATGATAAGGCTGAGAACATTTTCATATAAATGAGATAAAAAACACAAGGTTTAACTTTAATCTACACTTTATTTGAAAAAAATTCGACGACGTTTCGCTGACACAGCAGCTTTATCAAGAATGACAAACAGAATGAAGAGTATGGTATTATAAACAAATCGTAGAACAAGTTGGATGAATAACAGGAAAATCCACACCGAGCCATTGTACAGTTAGTATGAAAGGTAATAAAAACTAATTAAACAAGTTAAGTAGGGGTGAATAATTCACGTCTACCTGCTCATTCAAAAGCTTGTCCGAATGTTTGTATCTATTTATTTCTAATGCTTCTAGGAGATCTAATTTTGAACTTTTGATTTTATATGTAATATGTCAAAGTTTATTGAATGAATGGTTTTCTTTTATTAGGTGGTTTGAATAATTTGAATCAGATTTATTTTTATCGAAGCTACGTTTATGTTCAGATGTTCTTATGCCAAAACTCCTATAGGTCCTACCGATATAAATTTTATCACAAGAACCGCAATTGAGTTTATAGATTCCTGATTTACTTGATTTTTCAACACAAGATTTATCATTTTAATATGTTTACCTAAGTTATTAGAAGTTTTGAAAGTTATATTAAGATTTTGTTTGACGAGAAAGGATTTAATATTTGTACTTGCAGAACCGTAGAATGTTAAACTGTTGAATATTTTATAGTCTTTATGAATAGGATATACTTCATTTATTGGTTTCTGATACAGTTTTTACGAATGATTAGATTCAATGCAAACGTCCAACAGATTCAATGTTTCTGATTTAATTATGTCAGAAATATTGAATCTGTTGGACGTTTGCATTGAACAAAATTATTTTTCTTTCAACAACATCTATTACATTAGTGAAAATGGTTTGATCATGGGAAATCCTTTGAGTCCACTTTTAGCAGAGATTTTTATGAATAATATTGAACAGAAAATTCATACACATCCACTCATTTCCAAATTTCTTTATTGGTATAGATATGTTGACGACATCTTAGTATGTTTCATTGGAACTACTCGTCAATTAGACTTCTTTCTTAATTTCATTAATTCCATCCACTCGAACATTAAATTCATAATAGAAATTGAACAAAACGATTCCATTAATTTTTTGACTTAGAAATCACTAAACAAAATAATAATCATGTTTTTCGGTCTTTCGTAAACCAACACATACTGATACTATTATACATAACTACTCATTACATCCAATCCAACACAAAGTTGCAGCTTTAAACAGCATGGTACATCGGTTACTCAATTTACCATTATCAGTAGAAGATTATAATAAAGAATTAAACATCATCAAACAGATAGCCAGTAATAATTCATATAATCCGGATATGATAGATCTAATCATTCGTAAAAGCTGTATCAGAAAGCAATAAATGAAGTATATCCTATTCATAAAGACTATAAAATATTGAACAGTTCAACATTCTGCGGTTCTGCAAGTACAAATATTAAATCCTTTCTCGTCAAACAAAATCTTAATATAACTCTCAAAACTTCTAATAAGTTAGGTAAACATATTAAAATAATTAATCTCGTGTTGAAAAATCAAGTAAATCAGGAATCTATAAACTCAATTGCGGTTTCTTGTGATAAAATTTATATCGGTAGGACCTATAGGAGTTTTGGCATAAGAACATCTGAACATAAACGTAGCTTCGATAAAAATAAATCTGATTTCAATTATTCAAACCACCTAATAAAAGAAAACCATTCATTCAATAAAAACTTTGACATATTACATATAAAATCAAAAAGTTCAAAATTGGATCTCCTAGAAGCATTAGAAATAAATAGATACAAACATTCGGACAAGCTTTTGAATGAGCAGGTAGACCTGAATTATTCACCCCTACTTAACTTGTTTAATTAGTTTTCATTACCTTTCATAATAACTGTACAATGGCTCGGTGTGGATTTGTTATTCATCCAACTTGTTCTACGATTTGTTTATAATACCATACACTTCATTCTGTTTGTCATTCTTGATAAAGCTGCTGTGTCAGCGAAACGTCGTCGAATTTTTTTCAAATAAAGTGTAGATTAAAGTAAAACCTTGTGTTTTTTATCTCATTTATTTCATGGATCTACATCAAGTAACGGCCTCCACAATTCAAAAACATTTTTATATCTCTGGTATTTATTCATGGTAAATTAAGAATCACATTCACTGTTTTCCTCAAAATTATTAAATCTAGAGAGTTGATAAAAATCATTTGGTATGTTCTAAGAACTTTGAATCTAGGCATTTCATAAACTCGAAGCTGAAGCTCATGCATTTCTTATCACGAATGTTATAATTAGTTGAATTTTATTTCTACTACAGAAAAGAAATTTACAGAGTACTTTCATGGGGACTCTCGTTACAGAAGTGGAAAAAAAACCTTTTATTGGCCTTTTAAAGATTTGGTTTCAGAACGATATTTTCAAGTTCTTTTGATTATGAAAGAATTTCACAGTAAACACTTTGGCGGCATTGCGCCAAAACGTTGAAATATTCATAAACTCGTTGAATACAAGGTAGTTCATGAAAATTTGGGCTTGAAGAGCAAAATGAATTTAATCTCTAGAGCTTATGGTGAAAATTATGCACATATTTCAGTAGCTATATATTTCCTCTTTTATATAAGTGTTTACTAGATCTGATGCCAGTGGCATCGAAGGTGAATAATGGCAACCTTGTTTGCATATGAAAGCCACCAAGCTGCAGACTTGCTACAAGCCTGACCTCTGCTACGGTACTCTTTATCCCAGGTTCGTATTCAGAACTTTTCACGACGATATAAGAATTGAATTATTTCTATTTATGAAGAATAATTTCGATAAGCACTGATCCATCAGTGTAAATATACCTGAAAATGAGATCGTACGTTCGTACGCTCAGCTAGATAGGTTTAACATACAATTTTCAAACTTTTTTTTTAACCATATGAAAGTTTAGAAAGATTCAGAAAGTATACATCAACTGATCTCGTAAATTGCCCTTCGAGTATTCGAGTATTCGAGAATATTTCCTCTCCATGGTCTGTTTTATGGTTATATTTGAATAAATTGCTCTCATCTGGGACCACTCATCGTTCGATGGATAATTGAGGAGATGATGAGTTATGGTAGAGACATTCAATCCTTAGTTCGCATTAAAGCTAAACTTAACTATTAGAATAGAAATAGTAGCAGATAAACCTTATAAAAAGGACAGAAATGTCTTCTGTATGTTTGAAACCACTACGGAGACAGATGATGGAGCTACGTAACATATGCAAGTACCCGAATCTACTGGGAACAGTAATACTGAAACAATCCATACGCCTGCTTGAATTCAACCCAACGAAGCCAACTATTGAAATGAGAAAATACTTAATTTCACAATATGGACCTTTGTACCTCTCCTCTTTCTACAGATGGCTACATTTTCAGTCATTTTCGAAGAAGATGCCTATGTTGTTAAGCGAGTGGAGTTTTTTCGCAAATTTTTTTCAAATTAAACAAGTTCCACGAAGAAATAATATATGGGCGATGTCAACCCAGATTATTGGGTCCATAATGATTCTAAAACATCTATAGATCATAATCGGCATTACTTGGAAGACTGAACCTGGCCATCGGGGCTCTCTCAGTCAAACAGAGTGGGAATTTGATGAAATATCGAAGGTTATGTATTTTTTCATTATCTCCTTAGTCCTTTTCATGACCTTGCTTGCTATGTAAAATCTTTTCTTAAATTTGTTTAGACATATAAGAAGTATTATTGTTGAAATATTTTCCTGTCGGTTTTCTTTTTTCATTTTTACAGATTCCTGTCCCGAACCCCCTTTCTTCCACCCTTGTCTTCGTTCGGAAATCATGGAAGGCAAGAGAGACTGAAGCGGCTAAGCAGAAAAATTTTTGGTACTCTTTATGTACACACGACACTAACACAACATAAACAGACAAGCTATTGCTAGTGCAATAGCGACAAGGAATCGAGTTTTTCCCTCAGGTTTTTTTATTCGTTCATTGAATCATATACAAGATAGTATGGTTCCTTTGTTACATTTTCCTGAGCTCACACTTGTGTTTTTCTGACACACACCAAAATTATAGATATAAGCATTTATTGTGAATACAATTTCAATTCAATTCAATTATTCAAATGTTTGTAAATATATATATATATATATATATATATATATATATATATATATATATATATATATATATATATATATATATATATATATATATATATAACATGCAAACAATGTTCAGTTAATATGTCAGTCGTCTATCGTAGTTTGAACCTTGACATCGGCACCTTGTTTCGCTGTGATTTTACGTTGACAGAGCCTGCAAGCTCTCTCGATATCCTGCAGCATTTCATTCCGTTGTGTACTTAGTTTCAGCAGTCTTTGAGCATTTACGCTTCTACTCGTCTAGAAAGCAGAAGAGTTTTCTGCATGGTTGGCCTTTCAGCTTTGGATCTGCTTTGATATTGCCCTTGCACTGTTACTTTCTCTATACCAAATAAATCCAAATATCATTCGCGTCTCTAGTCAATATTTGATGATATTCCCATGTTATCCTAGAAGATACTTGATATCCTCCTTTCTTCTTTGAGTTGTATGTATAGATTCGAATAGACCTTTCGGAAGCACAGTATGGTAATAGAGTTTATGGTTTGTCTAAAATAAATTGGGGTTGTCTATTGTCGATTCCAGATATCACGAGCATCCCAGTAGTTGCTCTATATCGTAGATTTCCCATGTCTCTCCCTAGTTCGCGTCTGATGATTAAACATAGTTCACAAACGAGAGGTCGTTGCCAGAGCTACCTCGTATTGAAAAAAATAGATTTGTGGCAAATACAGCATGACCTTTATTGGTCGTGTTGGGAACGCACGCTCGATTGTGTGTATGTAGGCCACTCTTTCTAGGTCTTACCCACTATACTGCGGCTTTGTTCATAGAAAATATATCTTCTCCTTCTCTGTGCATTTCAGTTGAACTTATTGTCTAGAATCACACCGAAATATTAAACTTGAGATGTGGAACAAAGTTATTCGTTAAAAGGTACTAGTTTTTCTACAGAGAAGAATCGTGTTCTCTGCAGCCATTTCATTTAATCCGAAGGGCTACCTACAGGGAATTTTCTCGAAATCACAATTCAACAAGATAATTACTATTGTGAGTGATTCACGCAGTTAAGATATTTAAGACCCTTGGGGGATGACATCATACCTGTCTTGCTAGAACAAGAAGTGGGCATCATCTTTCCATACCGCTTCAGGCTCTTCTGGTCCAGTCTGGTCAGGAATGTTGTCCCTACCAGCTGACGAAAGGTTGAGGTTGGGTAAATTGAACTCACAGGCTGAATCATTCAGATAGATTTAGGTTCTGAAAACCTAAGAAGGCATTACATAAATTCAACAGGACCGAAGTGTTATAGCTAAAGCTTCTGGGTGAACAGTAATACGCCGGTCGAAAAGGTGAATCAACTGATCGGTCACTTGACAACCTAGTTGAGGGCATCATTCAGTCTCTGTATTGCGATAGACTACAGCTGCAGCCTTCATGGACATAGAGGGTGCATTTACTGTGACCCCAACTAATTCAATGACAGGGCTTCAAGAGCAAGAGTCCCAAATATTATTGCGTAATAGATTCTAGTGTTCAGCACTTCCATGAAAGAAGTAATAGTTAGTTTTATGGCTGGCAGGGGCTGTCTTAGAGGTGAAGTATTATCTTCTCTATGGTGATTACTGTTGGTTGATGACCTTCAAACAATAATCGGCGCACTGAATGTTAATGTACATGCGTATGCTGACGGTATAGTCATTTTGGTTGTCGGGGACGACGACTATGTCTCCGACAGACTTTAGCGTAAAACCCTTATAGGACAATTCACCAGGAAAAGGAGGATATTCTTTTATGACAAAACAATACCCAAAAAAACAACATGGAGCTACCATTTCAGATCATCATCACTAGCAGACAGGAATGGATCAGCTCCAAGTCTACTTGGGGGCCTCTGATGGTACACAGATGGCGGAAAATATCAAAGTGTAGCAGAAGAATAGATGAAATAAACCCTGTTGCTATCGTAACCGTAGCTGCTAGTCATAGCTGAAATCAATATGGCGGCACTCAACATGGAATTCTTAGCAATTTCTTGCAAACGCCAGTAGATATATTCAATCAAGGATTTTGCTTTGCTTCTGCTGGATACAAAAATGCTTTATATCTAAACTAACTGAATATCAAATTCTTACTGAATTACACTGACTACAAGGATGAAGCATGTGCAGTGTTAGTACATGTGACAGGTTTATTCTTCCAGATCTGTCAATTAGCGCCCAAGAGATGCAAAACTTATGTGTCATGAATTAATGGAAATAGGGGCACAGAGATAGTCAATTGTTGTCTCTTCTAATCGAATATATTCTACTTCTAGGGTTTGTATCCTCTACACCCCACGAATTGTTACGTCTTTGCACGTTTCATTCCTATTATCCGAGAATATTACTTCATGATGTTTCGTTCTCAATTTTATATAATAATTATAATAATAATAATAAATAAATAAAAACAAATGGTTGATGAAAGGAGAATTATTCGCGGAAACAGAGGGATTCCTTATGGCCATCCAAGACCAAGTGATCGCTACAAACAACTACAAAAATTTATTATGAAGGACGGAACATCACAAACAGATAGGTGCAGAAAATGCCATATAAGATCGGAGACGATACAGCATATTACGTCCGGATGCGAACAACTGGCCAATACAGACTATCTTCACAGGCATAATCAAGTGTGCAACATTATCCATCAGAAACTTGCACACAAGTACGGACTTCTGAATACATTCCAGCCATATTACAAGTATCAACCGGCGCCCGTATTGGAAAATGACTCTATCAGATTATACTACGATAGGCCTATTATCACTGACAGAATGGTGACGAATAATAGGCCGGACATAGTGGTGTATGATAAGAGAGCCAAGACAGCAATGCTGGTGGATGTCGCCATACCAAATAATAACAACGTGCTGAATAAGTTCCAGGAGAAAAGTCCAAATACACAGACCTTGCTATTGAGATCAAGCAGATGTGGCACCTCGACAAAATAGATATCGTTCCTGTCATCATATCCTCGACTGGTTTAATACCCAAAACTTTGCATGATAGCCTTAAGAAATTAGAATTGCATAAGAATACCTATATAGAAATGCAAAAGCTGTAATTCTTAATACATGTAGGATAGTTAGGAAATTTATGTCAAGTATATTGTAATCGAGCCTATTCCCTTTGATTGCTAAATCTGGGAAAGGTAAATTATATCCAGCTACTAGCTGAGATAGTGCATAAGTCCACGATAATAAATAATAATAATAAGAACAATCGTTAAAAACAGGCTACTTTCTTCAGAAACGCTGCAAAGCTTACGAGAAGAGGTCATAATGGAACTCAGAAGCGAAAATGATACTCATAACGGTATACCTGCTGGAGTCAATGAAAGTGTTACAGATAACATCGAAGCCATGGAAACGAATATTAACATGGAACGCCCTCTTGAGCCGAATCAGCAGAACGAATATACGTATTTAGCAAGATCAGATCTCAACAGAGCAATAACTGAATTCAGTGGTAGTAACCCAACTAAAAGACCTAAACTGCCCAAACTCAAGACGAACAAGAACACCAATATCATCCTAGCAAGTGTAAACTCAATGTTTGAAGAATATACCGACCAGAACACCTTGGAGAAGATTCACACTTTGATTTACTGTGGAGCAGTAGCGGTTCTTCGACTTCACAAACAACAAATCTCCACAACTCTGATTCAAGCTGAGCCAAAAAGCGTCAGAAAACCACCATGGCAAAAACGACTGGAGAAGGATATTGATAATATTAGAGCAGAAATCGGTCGCCTCACAGAATTCCTGAGAAACAGAAAACCCTCAAGGCGCTTGAAATCACATATACGCAAAATTTATAGGAAAATTGGTACGAACACAAAACACCCTGATCACAAACAACACATCGACGTGTATATGGACACTTTGAAACAGAAACTCCAAGCAAAAGCAAAGAGGCTTTCAAGATACGTCAAGTGTACTGAAAGGAAACACCAAAACCAAAGGTTCCTCCAAAACGCTGCCAATTTTCATAAGGAAATAACAAAACTGCGACCAACAATAACAGAGAAGTGCCTGACGCACAGTGCTTGACCGACTATTGGTCATCAATATGGTCGAACCCCAAAGAACACAATAGAGATGCGGAATGGATCACGAATGAAAAGAACGCCTCGATATCAGACATATGGACTTCGATGGAATAACGGAGGAAGAAATTACAACAGTAATTGGAGCGACCAACAATTGGAAGGCCACAGGTATAGATAATATCCACAACTACTGGTACAAGAAGTTTGATAAGCTCCATGGAGCCCTAGCGAAACAGCTCACGTATGTTCTTCAACATCCCAAGAAAACACCCACTTTCCTAACGCAAGGCTTAACATATATGCTACCTAAGAGCGATAGAACACAGGATCCGTCTCAATATAGGCCAATCACTTGCCTGCCAACACTCTACAAAATACTCACTTCATGCATATCCAATCGAATATACCAACACCTTGACGACAACAATATATTAGCAGAGGAGCAGAAAGGATGCAGAAAGAAACACCACGGGTGCAAGGAACACCTCATCATCGATTCTGTGATAATGAAACAGGCACACGTAGGGCATCGCAATGTTCATTCAGCTTTTCTCGATTATCTGAAAGCATTCGATAGTACCGCCCATTCTTGGCTTGTTGAAGTATTGCAGATATACAAAATTCACCCAGCCCTGGTAGAGTTCTTGAAGACAACAATGACACACTGGCGCACGTCTCTGCAGGTCAACATGAACAATAAATCAATTAAAACCGACGAGATACCCATACGTCGTGGAATTTTTCAAGGAGACTCTTTGAGTCCACTATGGTTCTGTTTAGCAATGAACCCATTGTCCTCAAAGCTCAATAGAACTGGATACGGATTTAGGATAAAAGCAGAAAGGAATTATCATACAATCTCCCACCTGCTGTATATGGATGACATCAAATTATATGCTTCGAACAAGAAGCAATTGGATGATTTGCTGAAAACTGTCAGTGAGTTCTCGGCAGATGTTCATATGAAATTCGGGATTGAAAATGTAAGACCCTGAACATTCAAAGAGGAAAGTCATAGATGGTGAAACACAACTTCCAAACGGTGACATTATACAGTGCATGAGAGATGGCGAAACATACAAATATCTGGGATACCAACAAGCCAGATTGTTAGACCAAAAACAATCAAAGGAGAAGATTCGTTCAGAATACAGTCAGCGTCTGAAGTCTGTGCTGAAATCGATGTTGAACTCGGGGAATCTAGTCAAGGCAATTGACACCTACGCCATTCCAGTGTTGCTTTACTCATTTGGAATAATCAGATGGACTAAGACAGAACTGGATGATATTCAAAGGCAGACCCGAACGATGCTGACAAAGTACAACAACCATCATCCAAAATCGTCTGTGATACGAACAACTTTGAAGCGGAAAGAAGGAGGACGCGGATTAATAGATATTGTCAATTTACACACCGAACAGATAAAAAATCTTAGAGAATTCTTCTCAGCAAAAGCTCTCACTTCTAACCTCCATAGAGTGGTATCGTTGGCTGATAAGGGATATACACCTTTAAATCTTGCTACCAGAGATGACCTGCTGAATCTACCATTCCTATCAGATACTGAAAAACAAGAGCAATGGTCAAAAAGGAATTGCATGGACGACATCACCATGAGATTAATCAACCACACATCGACAAAGAAGCCTCCAACAAATGTTTGATGAAAGGAGAATTATTCGCAGAAACAGGGGGATTTCTTATGGCCATCCAAGACCAAGTGTTCGTTACAAACAATTACGAAAAATTTATAATGAAGGACGGAACATTACAAACAGATAAGTGCAGAAAATGCCATATAAGATCGGAGACTATACAGCATATTATGTCCGGATGCGAACAACTGGCCAACACAGAGTATCTTCGCAGGCATAATCAAGTGTGCAACATTATCCACCAGAAACTTGCACACAAGTACTCCTGAACACCTTCCAGTCATATTACAAGTATCAACCGGCACCCGTATTAGAAAATGACTCTATCAGATTATACTACGATAGGCCTGTTATCACTGACAGAATGGTGACGAATAATAGGCCGGACATAGTGGTGTATGATAAGAGAGCCAGAACAGCAATGCTGGTGGATGTCGCCATACCGAGTAATAACAACGTGCTGAATAAGTCCAAATACACAGACCTTGCTATTGAGATCAAGCAGATGTGGCACCTCGAGAAAATAGATATTGTTCCTGTCATCGTATCCTCGACTAACTTTGCATGATAGTCTTAAGAAATTAGAATTGCATAAGAATACCTATATAGAAATGCAAAAGCTGTAATTCTTAATACATGTAGGATAGTTAGGAAATTTATGTCAAGTATATTGTAATCGAGCCTATTCCTTTGATTGCTGAATCTGGGAAAGGTATATTATATCCAGCTACTAGCTGAGATAGTGCATAAGTCCACGATAATAAATTATACTATGCAGGAACTATTTCCCATATTGAAAATGAGAGATGGAAAGTTTCTTCGAGATTCTACAATATCATTTCACCAAACATTTAATTCTTATTATTATCTTTCAGTTAGAAGGAGATTGGATGGGAACGTTAAGATTTCAGCTTCAAAAATAAGTAAATATTAGTTTTCGTAGTGTCGTCTCGCGAAAATGCATTACTTAATAAGAAAGTTTTCTGATACTTGAAAAACTCAAATAATTCCGGAAAACGTTTACATATATCGTGTTTCAATGAAAACGATGTTCAACATGGAAAGTTTTAATGGGTTTTGTAATCATTTTACTCAGTAAACAAGTCTTGAAGTTCTGAAAGTATATTTCATCACATTTTGGAATTTTCTGCACCTATTTTATGCGATTAATTTTAAATTCATGAACAAAATAGAGGAAACTTCGAGACTAAATTTCACTCGTATAAAAGGTCTTTTTTTTTCCAAGAACTGGAGCGTGATTTATAAGGGAAATTGTAGGTGGATTTGTTGAGCGGAATTTCTTCTGAATAATTGGGAAATTTTTATGAATTTTTTTGTTATCTGTATGTTCTTCATGCCAGAAGTTTAAAGCATTGGCTCCAACATAGAATTCGAGTTGAAGTATTTTTGGATTCTAGGTTTGATTCTATTGAGATTCTATTGAGAGATGAGTCTAAGTAATCTACATTCAATTAGATCCGAAAAGCATATTGAGCTTTCATTACTTCACTCTCCCCTAACTACATTTAAAACAATACCAGGAATTTATTATTGAAAAAATTTGCTTGAAGCGAATGTCAAAATTATTGTTGTTGCAGAGTTGGCACAACTGTTTTCTATACTGAACCTTTGAAGGTGATACAATAAATTTGGATTGAAATGAATGTTTTGTGTTACATTGACCAATTCCCCCAATTACTTCTTTGACAGAATTGAATTATTTTTCCAAAATTTATCATATTTACAAAATGGCGAATGCGCACGGACTAAATATAAAACCAGAATTGAGTTGCTAAGTTCTAATGGCTATTATTCTTGATACGGCTTCTAACAAAGGAAGCCTTTTTTTGAGAACTTCATGTAATATTTTCATTATCTTCAAGAATCTACAAAAATGCTTGAAATAATGTAAAGTGCTCAAACATCATTTACCCATAATAATCTGTTCTGTTTCATTTTTTTGGTAAGAAGTTATTGATTCACGTATATCAAATATAAAAAAAACATTTTCAAGGAACTTGTACATTTGCTTCTTGAAATTTGTGTTTCCTTCACTCTTGTTTTATCGACTAACTCTCGTGCAGACCGCAATAAATATATTTCAATCTGCTGGAATTCATACTTTCAGTTAGATTCCATATTATTTTTATAAGCGGACAAATATTTCTGCAACGCCATTCTTAGAGTAAATAAATATCCAACGAAGCAAATAATGAAACTATTTGAACGAACCCCGAGCTGCCAAGTTACACCCAAATTGTCTGACCCACCCCCTATATTTCGAGAGCTTGAATCTGTCAGATATTTCGAATAATCCCCTCAGCGTCGAATATAAATTCTTGGATAATTAAAATTCTCCTACAAACTTGCTACAAATATTTTCTGCAAGATTTAGTGAACTTTATATTAATTGGAAAAATATTTAATCCCACTTGGAGAAGTGTGTTGATTGTGCCTACATTAATACCAATAACTGTTTGCGGACGATTTTTTTATGATATCGTCTCATTTTATGATTGGAAGAATGATGATATATTGAGAATACTCAAACGCTATGACTTGTTTTTGAACGAATTTTAATAAATGTTCATGGTAGATAAATTTCAATTGTGTTTCAGTGTTAAACTGATCCCTTTTAAGTAACATTAAAGCAAACATTGTTTCTGAAATTCTCTTGGCTCGTTTCTTGATTTCTCTGCCTTTTCCGATCAGATTATATTTCCTACTCCTGAAGTAACCATATAAATAAATGGTTTTCTGGGACTCAATGTAGTAAAAATTAACAATTAAATTAACAATTTCGAATGAAAATGGAAAACATGTTTTCGCAATTTACCATAAGCCGTCACATACAGATATTATAATACATAACTCGTCGTGTCATCCATATCAACATAAAATGTCAGCATTCAATAGTTTTATTCATAGATTGATTAACATCCCGCTATCACCAGAAAATTTCAACAAAGAACTAAATTTGATTAAACAAATAGCCAAAAATAATGGTTACAATCCCAAACTAATAAATAATATTTTAAATAAAAACAAAGTAGAATCGCATTGAATGAAGTTTACCCTGTCGATAAATTGAAACAAAAATTCAACACCTTAACCTACGTTGGCATTACAAGTGAGAAACTGAAATCATTCTTAAGTAGCAATAATTTCAACATAGCTTTCCAAACTAATAATAATTTAGGCAAATATATAAAAATAATAAAACCAAACCAGGTAAAAACAATAAATCAGGTGTTTATAGATTGAATTGCAATGACTGTGATAATTTCTACATTGGTAGAACACATAGAAATTTTAATATTAGAATATCGGAACATAAACGCAGTTTTCAAATAAAAATCAGATTCAAATTACGCGAATCATCTCTTAGAAAATAATCATTCTTTCGATCCACAGTTTGAAATTTTGCATACAGATAATAAATATTGGAAGGTAGATCTTTGGGAAACTTTAGAAATAAATAAATACAAACACTCAGGTAGACTCATCAATGAACAAGTCGATTTAAGCCCTTCACCTCTATTGAATCTTTTCGGGAGCAATCTATTCCTTAATTTTATTGGATATACCTGTCATAAATAACCACTCAGGAGTAGGCGACCAATAAGCTTTTAATTACTCAAGAACATTTATAGTTATATTCTCATTTACATTTTTCTGCATAATCATTCGTCTGAAGAAGCTACGGTGTAGTGAAACGCGTTACGAATCGCAATTATTAAGTAAAATTCCTTAAAACACAGTACTTGTTTTTTTTTATTATTAATTAAATTGATTAATTGAACGCTTGGAAAATTTCTTAAATCTCAGCCTCTCTTAGTATAGATCATCAACCCCTTGAGCACTTTTCTCAATGTTTTACGAGGAAGAGAACTCATTGGAAAGCTAATTCAATGTCTCAGAAGAGTGTGTTATATACAGATACAGGGTTCTGACGAAGATACAGGGTGCTGACGAAGATACAGGGTGCTGACGAAGATACAGGGTGCTGACGATGATACAGGATGCTGACGAAGATACGGGGTGCTGAAGAAGATACAGGGTGCTTCATGCAAGATAATGCTCCTCCGTATAACAGCATCCTCGCGCGACATCATTTTGAAACAAAGAGAATCGCTAGTCGGACTAGCCAGCTAGCTCTCCAGACCTGAATCCCATTGAAATTCATGGAATAATCTCAAAGGGTGAATCAGATCGCGCCAGGATAATCCAAGAACCCAACAACAGCTCATCCAATCCGCCACAAATAAGGGGCAAAATATCACCCCAGAGGAGGTCGGAAACCTTATTCAAAGCATGCCTAGACGGAATCACGTTTGCATCAAGGCAAAATGAGGTAATACAAACTACTGAGGTTGAGAAAAAACACCTGCTCCGTGAGAAAACAATTTTCAATTTTTTTTCTACATGCGAAAAGTCTCTTATTTGTTGCTTTCTTAAAATAAACTTCAATTTATTCCTTTTTCAATCAAAATATCTCTAACAGGATCAATTATAACAATCCCCATGAAAAGTTCTCGATAGAAACCCTAAGAAAGGGGAAAAATTCTTTTCTTCTTCAGAAATGATGATTGCTCAATAGGTTGATAAATTCTGAAAAATTCCAGTGACGTATATATTTTGCTTGAAAGGGGGATATGCTTCGCCATTGGTCTCATATCGAGATAATTTCTAATCGTAAAAAAATTATCCTTGCTAATATGTTCAAGTTTTTCGGTTTTCAACTGGGTATGACAAAGAAATTACAGCCATTTTAACGGTTTCAAAATATCAAGTTTAGTAATATGTTCAAACGGAAGCTATAGCAATTTTTCCTATTGAAAATTCGAAATTTGACACCCTGTATTTTTGCAAACCAAACATTTCTGAGGCATAATTTGTTTGAGACACACTTTAAATTTCGATTCACGATCGACCAGTGAAGTTTGGCAGATTTAAACGGAAACACCCTGGACTGAGCCGGAATCTAGAAAAGTTCGGAACATAAATCGTATTTCGATTTTTTCCTCAAAAAGGCGACGTGACACTAAAATATACATCCCCTGTATGGGCAACTGACACATATTTTAATACGTCGTCAGTGTAGTTGACAAAAAACATTCGAATGTCGAATTCCAGCATAATATCTGTAAAATTGAGCGAGTTATTCAAATATAAATCTTTTTCTCCGAAAATTTGACACCCTGTATCTCGAAAACGATAGATCAGAGAAGGCATGTTCTTGAGGAAAGTGTCAATAATTTAGGATTTTCTATGATTTTGTGCATTTTGGCAGATTAAAACGGAAACACCCTGTATATATCTTTCTATGAACGGATTCAAGGATTCCTTCATAGCCATGGAAGAATTTGAAGCAGTTTCCCAATGAACTATTGTTAGATTTCCCTAATTATGCAAAATACAAAATTTGAAAGGTAACCACCCCTGTTACAAATGTTACAAATAAATACTCTATCTAGAAAGGTGTCTTCCCACAAAAAACTATATTTTTTAAATTTTGTCCAGAAATTTTTGGATTTAAATTCATTGAGTCTATTTTACATTCATTGTAATTTTTTCACAATAATTCTTCAACCAGAATGAATAACAGCTGTTATTATGACAGTTAAAATCTAGAAGTTTTTATTTATTTCATCTGAGATATTCATTTCTTCTTATCGAACCGTAAAGTCTTTGAAATTTATCGAATACAAGATTCCTTCCTAAATTATTATGGTTTTCATTAAGGATAAAATTTAAATTTAATGTGTTGGAATTTCATGTAGACTACAATTTCTAGTATCTTATTTAGTAAACGAAACAAAATATATTACCTTTCAAAAATATCTCCTCAAAATTTGCTTTGCTTCCTAATCACAAACTCATATTATTATTTTCACTTCAAATTATCCCACATATCTAACAAAATCTTCGAATACTTTGTCGATACATTAAAATATCCAATATAACAAATGAAATAAAAACTGGTGTATTCATACGCGATCTATTAGGTATTTCCATAGTTGCCATTTACGAAAGCTCATTACTGAACAAAACATCCAACTCTAATTTCAAAGAACTAGACAACATCGCATAAGTTCTATGAAGTTGGATCTTCAACTTGGTGTTCATTTATACTGCGTAGTAAATTTCACAGCTCGCATGTTTTTGGAAATATTAATATGGTATACAGTATGGAAATACTTTGATCGTGTTTGAATTATTTAATTGTAGAGATTATGAGTTTTTATGAAGGTGGGGATACAACAGCATGTTCAGTTGAGGAAAAATGGATTGAATTTTAATTTTTAACACAGATTATCCAAATTCTTTTATCGAATTAGGGCAGTGTTGAAAATTCCTATATCTCGATATTTCTTATTACAAAGAAAATACAGCCAAACAATCTGTACGGGATATTTAGAGTTTCAAGTTTAATAAATTTCACGAATTTATTGAATCTGTATACAGGGTGGGGAACTAAAGTCTCAAAAACTTTCAAACAGTTCATTCTGAGATTTGTATAACAATTTTCATTTCAGAATTGCCAAATTTCTTCATTTCATAGAGGCATATCTTATAGAAACAGAAGTAGAAAAAAATAACTATAGTTTCGGTGTTTTCGTGATAAAACACAATGTCGTCAACCGATTCCAACGGGATATTGAGAATTTCAAGATAAATAAAAATTTCTTGGATCTGCATGTACAGGGTGAAACAACAAGAGCCAAAGAGCCTTGATAGTATCCAAAAAATTCATTCCTGGATCGAACGCTAAATAAGATGGATTTTTGTTCAAGGGACGATATATATTCTGTCAAACATTACCAGGAATTGAAATGCTCGAAAGGATTGTCAAAATTTTTGTATTTGCTGAGTTGGCATAACTGATCTCTCTACTGACAGGGAGTTTGAATCAGATCTGTCATTTAGTTTGTTTACAGTGCTCGATTTTGTCAGTTATTACAAATGTGTTCTACGATTTTTACAATGGATGAAATTATCGAACTAAGAATTGGTCAAATTTAGGATTGCAAATGAAATTTTGTTTGCAGAATCGCTGAAATTATCAAAAAGGCTAACAATGATGATTTTATGAAAAACACGTGCATATGAGTGGTACAGTGCATTGAACAACGGCCGAGATGTGGTGGAGAATTTTCCTCGTTCTGGTCGGCTATCAACATCTTCAACAGAAGTTAACATCAATAAGGTGAATGAAATGGTAATTCAAAATCGTCATTTCAGTTCGAGAGAGATAGGCAATGATTTTTCTCACTCCTATCCGGATTGCATATCTTAAAGTCAAAAGCTCAGTATTCTGAAGAAGAATAGATAGAAACCTGATTAAAATAAGAAAATCCTAGTTTTTGCAGCAAGGAGAATTCTCATCTTCATTTGATTCAGTACAAGATTTCTGCATAAATCAGAAGAACACCATCAGTTTTCCGAAAGATAATTCAGACTGATGAAGTTCACCAGTAGTAATGAAACATTCAATAGTCAAAATGTCATTGCTAGTCGGATGTAGGCACACATCGTCATATATTCAACGTCAAGGCCGAAATGGGTTCAAAATTGTCCTACAGCATGTTCGCTTCGTTATTACAAACGATATTCGATTCATGCAATAGTTGTAACTCCATGAAGAAACTCTAAATGATACAACTGAACTGTCATTGCAAGGATTGAAAACAAAACATACTCAAACCGTTTCAAGTATGTGAATTCTGTGAATGAACAATAATTACTATAAAAAAAATGTCATACAATTTTCCGTTCTTAGTGATGAAAAAGCAGAGTGCATATTTGATTATTTTCGGAAGGAAACAAACTCAATTCCTCGGAATTGTATTTGCCTTAGGTTCCTCCTTCATAAATGGAAGTAAGCATTATACCTCGAAAGTTTTGGATGAAAAAGAAGTTAAAGCAAATAGTTCTCTTCATAAAAAAAGTACTTATGAGAGCACCCTTCAGAATGACGTCCGATTATAATGAAAATTTATCTGTATTTTTGTTTTTCGGTTGGCATATAGCAGTCTTCCTTATTTTTCAGTAATTTACTCTGTATCTTCATCATATAGACGAATTCGAAGATTTCTTCACAATAATGCAGAAATTTGAAGCAGTTCTGCAATGGGACATCCTTACATTTTTCTATTTATTTAAAATTAAAAAATTGGAACCGTGAGCACTATAAATGTAAGGATTGGAGATATGAAAAAAACTCTATTCAGAAGCATGTGTTATTCCTAATAAGAAATCTATATGATTTTCGTCCAAAAATTCATAGATTTGTAATCATTTAGTCTATTCTATATTCATTGCAGTACCCTGTTAATATTTTCACAACAACTCATCAACCAGAATCAATTGCAACTTTATGCAAGTTGCTGCAGTGAAATTCCTAAATTTTTCATTAAATATATTTATTCTCTCATATCGAAAAGTAGAATTATTGAATTATTGAATTGGTTTTCATCAAAGACAAAACTCAAATTTAATGTATTTCTAATTTTATGCTAACAATTATTTCTAGTAGACAAATTGAAATATATAAACTCACCAAAATATCTCCTAATAATTTGCTGCGTTCTCAAACAATCACAAATTCACATTCTCTTTTGTTCAAGTTCCACCACATATCTAACACAATCTTTCTAATACTCTATCGATACATACAAATAAGCAATATAAGAAATCAGATAAAAAACTGATGTATTCATACGCGTTCTGGTTGTTCTTTTCTTAGTTGCCATTTACCAAAGCTCATTATTGAAAAAGATATTAAACTCTAAGTTCACTGAACTCGACAACAGCGCATAAAATCTGCTGAGTTGGATTTTCAATTTGGTGTTTATTTATATTGCGTAGTACATTTTTCAGTTCGCATGTTTTTAGAAATAGTAATATTTCATTTGGGAGAATGGAAATACTCGGTTTGATTGTGTTTGAATCATTTTATTGACGAAATTGTGAGTTTGTAGGAAAGTAGGGATTATCAGAACATGTGTAGTTGAAGAAAAAACTCACGGATTCAATTTTTATTACACATATGATAGTTTGAAAATATTACCTATGATTTTAATGTTTTTCCTGTAAAAAAACGTAATGCCACCAATCAATTTCAACATGATCCTCAAAAGTGTATGAGAATTCACGAATTTCTTGAATCTACATATACAGGGTGGAGCAACGAAAGCAAAATATCCTCAAGTAAATTCTCAATAACTCCAAACAGTTAATTTCTTAACGAAATGCTGGACAGCTCCAGTTTTGATACAGAGGGACATGTTTTATTATAGGATACTCATCTACAAATCAATAATGCAGAATGCAAATACCATCTTTACATAATTTATGTTAGTGGCAATAAATTCCTCATATCAAAATAACAAGGGAAAAGGGGGTTCATTTTCCTTCATCCCTATTATATAGCTGCGGTACTGTAATATTGAAATCTCTCCATTTTGTACAGAGTGACCCATTCTTGGGGCTTTTTAGAATATGTGTAGGAATAAAATGGTAGGGTTTTCAGGATTTCGTGTTATTTTTAATCAAACCACAGATTGGCTTTTGCTGCCATTATTTCGACGTCGCCACAGGTTGCTATACTTTTATTTCTGTTAAGTTCTGGTACCAATATATAGATGATATTTTGAAAGATTTTCAGGGATCATACAGACAAATTGATAAACTTCTGCAATTTCTGAATGATGTTCATACCAACATTGAGTTTACAGCAGAAATAGAAATTAATTACTCAATAAATTTCTAGAGCTGACAATAACTGGCATTGGAGAGAGTGAAATCAACTGAAGTTGATTCAGGAAAGAACGTTTGATGATGGATTATTCGTTGGTGTAAATGTGTTATTTCGAAAGAGGCCTACTTGGGAGGCGATTCAGTGAAATTGGTTGAGAAATAAATATTGTCTTTCATAGCACAATTCCCGATAATTTTTTGATAGAATGTACTGTAATGGATGGAAACTGTACTACTCAAATTGAAATTCGAAGTCTTATTCTGAAAGAATCGAAAATGTCAAGAAGAACAGTATGATTAAAAACATTTCCACAGAAAGTAAACTATATTCACCAAAATAATCGAATATGATGGATAACATAAATGGTTCAAGTGACTTAGCCAAAAAAGAAAAGTTAACATGATCTATAAAGGTTCACTTATTATATATTTCGTTCGTAAATAGAGTTGTTTGAAACTATATTAAACTTATTACTCTTGAGGCACAAAGTGCATAAAATCTCGGCAAACGGCTACCCATTCGTTATAAATCGATGTATAGGTTTTTCCGATCAAAGAATTTATGTTCCAGAGGAATTTTATCCATGGCGAAATAAATATCAGAAAATCCGTTAGGTCCCAGAGGGAGATTCCCAAGGAACATACCAATATGGAAATCATTCTTGAATATATAATTCGCTTCGAAGGGTAAAGCTACTATCAACGGAATTTCATCTTTCATCTTTCCGAAAAGAGAAATAAATATCAACCAAGTAGTTATAAGTATGCCACATCGATTAGAGTTTTTAATAAAACAAACGGAAAACTATGATAATAAGAAATCAAACTATGTTTTATATTATTATAAGCGTTTATTGAAATTCATCTGCAGATGACATTTACTGAATCAAAGTTGAGATATATTCGATACAAAATTAATAAGGGTGCAAACGAGGGGTAATAAACGAATTATGTTAAAAACAGGTATTATTTGAGGATAAATATGGACGAATAAGCTGAGCCATTCTGGTTGGTCTGTTTATTATATTTGAGGGATAACCAATTTTCTCAGCTATTTCTTTAATAGTTGAAATTTATATGTACATATATTTTTCGGATAATGATAGAGAGTACGCCCTGTGAAGCATTGAATCGAATGCAGCGTATTTATGAGATTTTGAGTATATTGAGTCATAAGGGATGCAAATATCATTAGAGGTGGGTTTTTGAAATGTCACAACTTAGTGTGTTATTATCATGAGTGTTTGTAAGGGCTAAACACTGAATTTGATTATCTACTTCTTTGTATATTTTGAATTGGATATTAGAATGATACTATTGATGTAATTTAAAAATCGATCTAGTTGTTTAGCGGAAACGTGACATTTAATTTGAAAAATCTTAGTGACGGTTCAAAAATGGCAAACGAACTTTGTGATTTATGAAAATTGATCCGTGTATATACGAAGTCCTATTTTTAACAGACAAATTGCAAATGTCACTGCTGTATATCATTCTTTAGTGAAGAAGCTTCTGAAAACTAGCAAGCAAGAAAAAAGGAAATTATTTAAACCACTCCCTAAGCATGAAGGTGATAATTGATCAAGATGTTCATAAACTTCAATCAAATTGTTTCTTTTGTGTATTAATATTTTATTTCGTCCCTTGGATCGTATTTCCTATAATCCCATATCAATTACCATTCCATTTCACGGTTTCTGCATTCGCAGTGTATTTACGATTCAAAATAGCTTATACTGTACTAAAATTATATTTTTCATTAATAAAATACATTTTTAACTTTATCTGCAAGAAAATATCAGGTGATTTTGGATAAAACACAATCCTGTTCATTTAGCTATGAAGATTAAGAAAATATTTTGATTCAGGTAGCGTGGATAAAAGCAGATACAAAAGCCATATTGGCCATCCATGAGCACGTTATTACCAACAACGCCCGATTATCTGTAACTCACAACGATTTCAACACATGGACCTTGAATATACGAGGCGTTAAAAGAGAGGATCGTGGTCAATACATGTGCCAAGTTAACACAGATCCCATGAAAATGCAGGTAGGTATTTATTTTACTTCATTGTTATCTGTGCAATATCTGTTTGTGTTAAAATTTATTTATTCAGCATGCAGAAATTAAATTTCTCTTTAGCGTGCGAAGTATACTGTGTATCAAAATTTGTAGTTAACAATTCGCCAATCTAAATGTGCTAAATTGTTTGTGTTGATTAGAACTGGGAGATATAGTGGAAAAATAAAACTATATGAATTAAAATGAAATTGAACATTAGTTGTAGTAACCTGATGCAAATTCATTAGAAATAGTTTGATTTATATTGACTGACACTGACTGACACCTACATCAAGTACAAAAAAAACAAACTAAGATATAAAAATGTATATACTACTGTGTCCAAAATGTAAGGTGACATTTGAATCCATACTGTGCGTGCAAATGGTCTCGGGGAGTGCTCTTATTTTTGGATTAGTATTTTGATTAATGTAGAGTTTGGTTTCAGTTTTGAATCTCGACGGACTTTTTAGTTGGGTTATTTCATGAGGTATTATAATACGAAATTTGGCGGGATAGTTCGAAATATTTCTTTGTGCAAAAGAAGTTTTGAAAAGGAGCCGAACTTGATCGACTTGTCTAGTGCCATAATGGTGAACTCTCTAAGTACGGGAAGAGTAGGTTACCAATTTTCACTCTTTGTGAACGATAATCCAGATAGCTACGAAGGACGCTCAAGGAATTACCACAAATACAGATGGCTTCCATTCTCTGCAATAAGATCCCAAATTTGATAGTATCAAATGCCTTAGCTGAATCTAAGAATAAAGCAAGACATGTTCTACCGACATTACTATTTGAAATCACATGTTCGACAAGTTCTGCAATGGCGTCCTCTGTGCTCAAGCCCTCTAGGAATCCGAACTGTGTGATACTAATAATTTCGTGTTTTCTTAGAAAATTTGATGAACGAGATTTAAGAGAGTTTTCGTATATTTTCGCAAAGGTATTGATCAACGTTATGGGAAGGTAATTTGTAGGATCATGATGTTTCCCAGTCTTGTGCACGGGAACCGTAACTGATTCCTTGAATTGCCTGGTAGTTGTTCCGAGTGTGAAGCATAGATTGGTCTCAGAAGGTACATGTGACAGTTCTTTATTATGCTTGCAGAATAAACTTTCTGCTGGTGATTTATTGAGCATGGTTCAAAAAGCTTTTGGTGTTGAGCCTATCCTGAAAAAAAATTTTTACAGGTGATAGAAGGAGTTCTTAAAAGGTGGAGAACATGTAGAAGAAGACGAGCGTCCCGGTTGACCATCAAGCTCCACCGACGAAACCTGCGTCCATAAAATCGAGACTTTGGTTCTTGTTAATCGTGAATTCACAACTAGAGATTTTCCCTCTCATGCTGTCGTTGCAAAAGGATCAGTCAATACCATTGTGGAGGATGTTATGGGCCTCAGACGCGTCAAATCTCGATTGGTACCGAAAAGATTAAATATTCTGGATAAACATCATCGCGTTGAATTATCAGGACAAAATGAAACGCATTGTTCCAAGAGATCAGACGTGGGTTTATGCGCAAGATCATGAACAAACTCATCAATCATGAATATAGTTCTAAAGGTGAGGCAAGTCTAAAAGCGCCGCGCCAAATTCGTTCAAAAATCGAGGTCATGTTGACTGCTTTCTTCGATTATCGCGAATTTTCGATTCCTTCCGCTAGGTCAAACCACTAACGAAGAATATTATTTGGGGGTTAGGCGTCGTTTGCGTGAAGCTGATCTGTGAAAGCGGCTGGAATTGTGGCGAGACAGTTGGTTTTGGCACCACGCTAATCCACCATATCACACTACATTCATTCTTTGTCACTATTTTGCCCAAAACCTCGACCCATATTGTTCCATTACCGCCATATTCGCCTGATTCAGCACCGTGTGACTTCTGGTTATTCAAAAATCTCAAAAGACTGACGTTTTGAGTCAACAGAAAAGATACTACTGAGAGAGCTGAAGGCGATCCTTAAAATCGACTTCAACTACTGTTTTGAAGATTGAAAAATTCATTGGTAGAACTGCATTGTATCTGGAGGGTATTACTTTGTAGGTGCTTAAATTGGTTAGGAGGAAAAATTAAGATTTTTCGAAATAAATGCTGTCACCTTCCTTTTTGACATACTACTAGAATCTACAACATTGGATTGAAAATGAGTTAAATTACCTGAAGCAAATTCGCCAAACTATTATCTAAATACCGGAAGCAAATGAAGTAAAAGAGAATACTTGTCGAAATCTATCTGTTCATTCAATAAATTGTTGAAAAGTTGATACCAATTGACTTCAAAGAATTCCCAAAAATTGATATCGTAGTATCGCTTCTGCTGATAAATCAATTACAGATAGTGTTTTAGTGAGTTAAGATCGAAAATTTCAAACAGAATTATTGTGTTGTACTTCATTATTTGTTCTAAACAGATCTGCGATGGCTATGACACAATATACCCTTTCCGATCGGGAGGGTTGAACTGCCTTGGCTGACCCTTTAGGGCTTGCAGCAACACTATGGACCACGAAAAGAGGGCTACCTTTTCCCTTATTTAATTACCAAATATTAATCAAAAAATTCACGACGGAATATTTGCCAATCAAATTAATTCGATTTCCAATGTAGAAATATGGCATCAAAGACAAATCTGTCAAAAAATAGAGAAAAATGAACCCCCTTTCTACCTATTTTTCTTGTGAGAGCAACTGATTGCACCAAACAGATTCAAGCTATTGATATTCGTAGCTGAGTTATTTGCAAATTACGAAAATTTCAGAATCAGTCACGTACCAATATCTCGATTGATTTTACATTTTTGATAAAGAATAAAGATGAAGATCTTCCTCTGCAATCAAAAATCGATCTGTTTTTTTTTTGGCTAAAAGATATTGAAACTGATTTGCTATCGTTGCTTCACCCTGTATATCTAGATTCAAGAGATTCATATTTTTCTATATATTTTGAAATTCTCAGCATTCAGTTGAAATTGGTAGGCAAAATTGTGTTTTTTCTGACGAAAACATCGGAAATATAGGTTATAATTCCACTACAATCATATTTATTGGGGCTGCTTCACTAAAAGAGGAAAATTTGGTAATTCTGTGTTGAGATTTGAATTTTTGAACTCATTTCTTCAAAAGAACATTCTCTCATAATCTTTACCTTCTTAAAACTCATATATTCGTCAATTTCATAATTTAAACAATATCAAACCGAGTATTCCGTTCTCCTCTAACAAAATATTACTATTCCTAAAAACATGCGAACTGAATAATGTACGACGCAGTATAAATAAACACCAAATCTAATTCGGCAGAACTTAAGCGGTGTTGTCGAGTTCTTTGAAGTTCCAGTTGAATATTTTGTTCTGTAATGAGCTTATGTAAATGGCAACCATGAAAAGACCTACTAGATCGCGTATGAATACACCAGTATTTCATCTCCTTTCTTATATTGGATAATTTAATGTATCGATCAAGTAATCAAAGATTTTGTTAGTTGTGTGGGGTTACTTGAACAAAAATGTGTATGAATTGGTGAAAGTGTAAGAATGTAGTAAATTATTAGGAGATATTTTGTAAGTTTATATACTTTAATTCATCTACAAATTTTGACTTCGTTTGCATGGAAATAGAAACAAATTAAATTTGATTTTCGGCTTTGATGAAAACCATAATGATTCTCATAGGAAATTTTATATGCGATATGCTTAGTGAATTCAAGGGTCGAACAGAAAATAAATATATTTGATGAAATCACGAGAAATTTCAGAATTGTACTGCAGAAAGATAATTACAGCAATTTTAGTTGATGATATTTACAGGCTACTGCAATGAATTTAAAATAGACTAAATAATTTCAGGACAAAACGCAGAATATATCGATTTTTGTTATAAGAAAGACATTTTTTTATGTAAAGTATTTGTTTTATCATTTTACCATCGGGTGGTTACCCTTCGAGCTTTTCGAATTTTGAATAAATCTAACGATACATATCTTCGAATTCTGTCTGTGAGAGGATGAAGATATAGGGTCAAATACAGAAAAATAGGGAACATGCCTTGGAATATTTCTATTGTCCGAATGAAAAACAAAAGGAACCGATAAATTTTCATTTAAAATGTGTATTATTATGAAAATTGCTTTTATATGCCTTTTTTCATGAACTAGGGACGCAGACAATCTGGTTTGTCTTTCCTTGACCAGGTCTGGATTTGTCTTGTTCAACATTTTTCTAACAACTCAAATTATGATATAACCTCTGAATACAGAGTTCTGTGGCAACACCCATACTTTTCCGGATTTGAACCGGTAATTCGTAGAATCGAACTATATTCGGAAATTTTTTATTGTCGAACGGTTTTTGAGTTATAGTACCAACTTACACAAGTGAATCAAAGGAGTTTTTCTCCTTCCAAAAATACGTCAAACGTGGACTGAATGTTTCCATCGAGGACGTTTTTTTTATGAAGAACTGTATAAGCTTTTCCTAATTTTCCTTTGTCTTAGATAGAATTCACAAGGAACTCCAAGTTCCAATGAAAATGTGACCCCTATCTATCTCAATTCTATTTCGGATTGAAATGGATTGAAAATTTTTTCTAGTGTCCAAAACTGTTTCAATGAATAACCAACTAAAATAGTTTTATGAAAGTAATTAATTCATTACTTGAACTTGTATGTTATCAACCTTATTCTTTTTACCGTGAAATTAAATATAAATATTTTTTAGTGAATTGCAATCAATTTCATATTTGATGTTTTGAGATTGAAGTCGTTGTGATTACACGAGTTTCCATGCAAGATGAAATTGAATTTCATTGCATTTAAAAATCAATTGACAATATCAGTGAATCCATCAAAATTGGGAAATAAATAAGAAAGTTCGGTTTCAAATAAATCAATCCCCTGTGATAGTATAGTGGCCATGTTAGACATTATGTGATTTATCTTTCTCTCATTCTATCCCAAAATCGTTCCACTGAATTAGTTAGGAAAACACTGATTCCTTTCTTGTAGTTACTAGATCATAAATGAACTTAGTTTGGAGATACTATGAAAAAAATATCAGAAGGTTGCTTTTACAGCAGCAGTTATCAACAATTGTATAACTAACCTAAGCGTTTTAGCGTTATAATTGATGAATGGCAACTTATACGAGTAGAATCTTTTTATCACATCACTGAAATATTTATTCTTAACGTACGAATCATAGCTTGATTCATTTACAAAATCATCGAACATAGTCTTTTTGGCGATATTTTTGAATACACTAACATAATTCAGGCAACTATCCAGCCAAAGTTGTCAAATTGATCTCAGGTATGCAAAATAAAACAACGTGTGATATATATACCCTACGTTTCTGTTTCGAGCAGGGAGTTTCCCGAAATGTCTGAAGGTCTTTCCAGTTCACAAAAAAAGGGAACAAAATACACTTAGGAAACTATTGACCGATCTCCATCTTGCCCACTCTGTCGAAGGTACTTGAAGTCTTATCAAGAATACGTCAACAAATATGAAATCGTAAGCGACTCATAGCGTAGATTTCGAGAGAGGAGATCTACAACGGCGACAATAATAGAAACGATAATTTTTGTAAAAAGGGCACAAAAGATAGAAGATGCGAGTATGAGGTGTTGTGACCTAGGTAAAACCTTCGCTTGAGTCGAGAAATATGACTTCAGAGGAATTATGAATGAGATTCTCAAGTCGTATCTGGAACACCAATATCAATCTATAGAATGGAAAGGCTGTTCAAGTTCTCTAGGGAAGGTTGATACAGGAGTACCACAAGGGTCTATACTTTTCATTCTATACATTGATGATCTGCTCCAAAATGTGATATTCTCGAGACTGGTTTGAAGCAAATGATCTTCTTCAAAATATTGAAGATACAAAATCTAACTGTATCAACTGGAAAACATATACAAGTGAATTACACCTTGAAACTTTTAGGTTTTCTTGTTGATAGTTCACTTTCGTGGCGAACTCATGTCGTGCAGATAGAGAAACGGTTGACTTAGGCGATTTTTGCTATTCGTAGAATACGCTTCCTAGTGAATGAAGAAGCATTCTATAGCTTCATATGGTATTCTCCTGTGGGTTGGTGCAATTAATACTCCAAATATTCTTCTACAACAAGGAAGAGCGGTAGGGTTATTGGTCAATGGAATGGAACAACAGAGAGCTGCAGGAATTTTTTCGTGAAATGTCGAATACTCACCTTACCTAGCAACCTAGTGGTGCATTATCATAGGTGAACTCTTTTACAAAAAAGTTTCAACTACGTTGGAATTAAACTATATAACGATTCTCGTTATCCGAAATTTTAAGCTATATGTTCGGCAATTTGTTAGCGAATATCTCTGTTGATGAGTTCTTCAAAATCTGTGATAGGATATCTGCATCGCATAGCCAGTTCCGATGTTCTGTTCATTTACCCATATGTTTTGTGTTTATGCTTGTTTATCTATTTTCATGTACCTGCTCAAGTATATTTTGATAAGGAAATAAAATTGATTGATGTTATTATTCTAACTAATAAAGGGGCTAGATATTTTGAAAAATCTTCAACGTAAACGAGATGGGACATAGATGAAGAAGCTGAAAAGCATTTCATTCTAGTTCCCAGATTTTTGATTAAGCACAACTTGTACCATACAAGACACCATTGTATTTGAAACAGATGCAGCAAGGTCAAGAGATCCTTCAAGAATCTATACTTAACAAGTAGGCAATAGTGAGGTGATTAGCTATCGAAGAGCCTTGAATCTATATCTTCTATTTGAAAAAACAGTCGCGAGGAAACTTCTAAAGAAGAACCTTTAAATATGGCTACACCATGCAAGAAGGGAAATTGTGACAAGTAACTGTCAAATTGAAAATCTGTTAGTGAAAACAAAAGACCGGTAATGCTACTAGATTATCCAGCGTTGGGGTCAGACACATGAAATATGTAGGAAGTTTTTCTTTTCCTCACAACCCTTTGAATAAGAGAACTTGTACAGTGAGAGGTACGTTTTTCTTTGTGAGTGGATACTTTCCTGAACCAAGTCTTTTAGTTCTTCAGATCATTTGAATGTAACTATAAAAAAGAGATAAGTCGATCTGCTGCCTTTGAACGAGAAGCTTGAGATCACACGTAATCTCACCTGTATGACACTTGGTCATACCAGCAATTTTTGGTGTTGCCAGTGAACCGAATAGAAACATGTTCGTTTCTGAGGCAGTTCATTTTCCTTTCATGATTAAATGAGGCTCTCCAGCAGTGGTTAACGTTGTTGACGACGTTCAACTGGACCTCTTCTTTTATTGCCTAGTATTCTTGCCACAGCTATGGCCTCTAATAAGACTTTGATCTCCCTTCGTAAGTAAGTCAGTAGAGGTACTGGCTCCCACGAGGGGCCCTGGTTTGAATCACAGGTAAAATTTACATTAGAGAGTCTGCATACATAACAGATAGGTTGAGTTCATAACCTCCGAAGGCCAGATTACTCTGAGGTAGCAGTTATCATTGCGCGGTCTAGGTGAGTGGCTCGGGGTCCATAGAACAAAAAAATATATATAAGACGCTGACAAACGTTCACAAACCCAAATAGTCTGTTCACGATGAAGAGGAGTACATCATCAATCTGTTAAAGAAAAATTCTCCAACAAGTCATTGATGGTTACAAGATTAGATCGACATATTCAACAAAAGTCTCTTAAAATTCAAATCTTTACTAAATAAACAGTGGTTTTGCTTAATGTTCAATTACGAAATAATTTTCAAAACCTAAACTTGTATGATATTATTTGATATGTTTGAATGATAGAGATCAATAGCAGTTTTTCTGATAGTTAGGGCGTAGTTCAGCATGATTCCTCTACGACAGCCTTCTCTGATGATGAAAAATGTTATTCAAGGGCTATACATTCCCGTCTAGATGAACATAATGACGAAACTTTAATCGTATTCTCGTAGAAGCCGAATTCCTCAGATCGCTGTTCATTAATTTAGTGTGTAAAATATTCCAATCAGCTACTGTAAACACTTTGCTGAAGATTATTGAATTAATTGTCCAAATGAATGTGAACTCTACATCGCATTTTACAGTTCATTATCCAATTTTGTATTCCGTCTGTGTTATTCATGTCAATGCAATGAGAAAAGCCAATTCTTTTGAAATTATTGGAAGACTTTTCTTTCAAGTCTTAAATGTCTCTTTCGAAATTTGTGATCATTTTACATTCAACATACATATTCTATTCTATTCAGAAATTTGAAGTTTTTGTATGTTGGATAATACAATCATTCTATTTCTTCATGGGATTCAAATCATCTTGAATTAAATTGAAATTAAAAGAAATATATTCTGTCGAAAAATTACCAGTTATTAAAGTTGGCACAACTGTTTTCCTTACTGATGCTGAGTTCGAACGCGATCTGTCATTTAGTTTTGCGATTTTTACAATGGATAACAATATCAAACAAAGATCTGTCTCAAGTTTTGTATTGAAAATGGAATTTCGTGTGCCGAATCGCTGAAACCGTAACAAAAGGCTTACGTTAAATCAACCTCATAGAAAACACGTGCATATGAGTGCTACAGTATATTCAACAACAATTTGCTTCGCTTTGATCGGCCATCAACATCTTCAACTGAAGTTAACATTGATTAAATGATGAAAATGGTTATTGAATATCGTCATTTATGTTTGGGAGAGATATGCAATGAACCTTTTGTGTCTCACGAATCAATTCGTACAATTTTAAACGATTGTTTAGGCCTGAAACGCGTTGGCGCCCTACTGGTTCCAAAAGACCTGAAATTTCTTCAAAAATTGAATCACTGAAAGGTCGCTGAAGAATATAGGAAGAGTTAATTCCGACCCCAAACTTATACAACCACTTAACTGGTGACGAGACCATTCAACAAAATTCTGAATGGCAAAACTGAAGAAAACCACGTCAAAGTCGATTAAAAGTCAAGGTAACGTTGACTGTTTTCTTTGATTTTCGCAGTGTTGTGCACTCGGAATTTTTGCCGAAAGGTCAGACGGCAAACAAAGAATATTACCAGATTTGTTAAAAGAAAACTCAAGGATTTTTCACCATGATTATGCACCATCTCACAAGGCTATCAGTGTGAATGGAATTCTGATCAAAAAATCAACAAATACCATTGAACAACCACCGTTTTCACCTGACTTGGCTCCGGCAGATTTTTTCCTTTTTGCAAAACACAAATTATCACTTCGAGGTACCCGTTTTGTTCCTATAGAAGACAGAAGAAATCGGCGGCGGAAAGTCTTTACTGAAAAGAGTGTTTGAAAAATGTTTTGTATTGGATTGCTTGTTGGCGTGAATGTAATATTTCGGAAGGGCCTAATTTGAATGCGACACAATAAAGTTCAATGAGTAATAAATATTTTGTGTCTCATTGACTAATTCCTGGTATTTTGTTGACCGAATGCATGTAATAGACTTTCATGATGTTTTTAAGATGTACAAATCTTCTTGAATTCTGAATCTTATTCACCTCCGCACAAATAACGCAGAATTTGAAGTTATTCTCAGTAAGATAGGTTTTTCCGCGAGAAATATCTAGTCGAAATAAACAATTTTTCTGAAAAATCAAATCACAGATAATACCAAACTGTCATCTCTGAGGTTGTTGAAGATCAGTAATTCGTCCTTAATGATAATATTTATTTATTATGGACTTATGCACTATAATATTTATTATACTTGACATAAATTTCCTAACTATCCTACATGTATTAAGAATTACAGCTTTTTGCATTTCTATATAGGTATTCTTATGCAATTCTAATTTCTTAAGGCTATCATGCAAAGTTTTGGGTATTAAACCAGTCGAGGATACGATGACAGGAACGATATCTATTTTGTCGAGGTGCCACATCTGCTTGATCTCAATAGCAAGGTCTGTGTATTTGGACTTTTTCTCCTGGAACTTATTCAGCATTATATATGGAAGAACAAATGATGATAATAAGAAATGTATTATACCATAACAAGAGTTTATTCAAATCCAGGATTGCAATTTTGGTCGCTCCACCACCTTTAGCTGACAACTACTGAACTAAAGTTGAAATACATACGAACATGAAGATACAAAATTAATAAGAGTGCAAACAAGAAATAATGATGCATGAATTATATTAAAAACAAGTATTACTTAAAGATCAAATATGAACGAATGAGCCCGGCGATTCTGGTCGTTCAGAAATCTATTTTTCGACTTTAGGTATTTTATGAATATTTGAAGTTCATTTATTACAATGTGAATCTAGAGTAGATTCGTCGATTATCTGGTTATTTCAATCTGTTTGATGCTCTTTTCATCTAGTTTTGAATGAACTACCAGTCTGACCTATACATATGAATGCCTTCATAATCCACACAGGGCAACTTCTTAACTCAAGTTCTGTCAAATCTATCACACTATTGTAAAATTATTGCGAGAGGTTCTTGTGAGTTTCGAAAGCTACCTTTCACGTCATTTTGAAATTACATTAGCTGATAGGGCTAGCAGTGTTCTCCCATACTCTTTCTTGATTTTTTCTTCTCTTTCTGCAGTGCCTTGATTGCCTCTTCAATTGTGATATTCCTCATTTCTTTGATCAGATATATCCACCATTTAATCATTTGAGAATCATTGATTTCTCTACTTAGGATGTCCAAATGGATCCAAGGAACTTAACACGAGTTCTATCAGAGACCGTAGCTTGTTAAATAATTTATTTTTCATTTCATCTCAGAACACCGAAAGAAAATTTACATTTCAACAAGTGGTCTTCATAAAAAATTCAGTGGAGAAGCTGTTTGCCGAATTATTACCTATCGAAATTCTCTGTTGCGATCTGGAATTTGATTTTCGTAACGAAAAAGCGGAAATGGATTATACAAATTCAGAAAAATTTGATTAGTTAGTTTATTTCATAAAATCGAATTATGAGTCTGTGGTGGCTGTCCAAATTTTGACAGGTATTACAAATATTATTTTTTCATATTTTTATAGATGTATTTTCATCCATATAGGAGGCAACTCTCTCGAGATATATTTTCTAGGACTAATGATTGATAGTTGTGGGTTTTTCAAGTTGAGTTATGAATATATAACGAGAAAATTAGAGCAAAAGGCAAAATAAATATTTTAGCGTATGAAATGAAAGAATTTTTGATTCCTTGCAGGATATTCCAAGAAGTAGATGAACTAAGGAAATGAGGATCTCTTAGAATATTGAAAAAGTTACGGATGCCCAGAATCGCTTCATTTTCTATGAATGGTATATATATATATATATATATATATATATATATATATATATATATATATATATATATATATATATATATATATATATATATATATATATATATATATATATATATATATGCTTATAGATTTAATTTTGGTGTGTGACAGAAAAACACAATCGTGAAAAACAAGCGAATAAATAGAATACCAGCGGAAAAAACAGAACATGCACATAAAATGTAACAGGGAATCATACTATCTTGCGTATGATTCAGTAAAAGAGTGAAAAAACCTGTGGAAAGAACTCGTTTCCCTGTCGCTATTGCACTAGCAATAGCTTGTCTGTTTATGGTGTGTTAATGTCGTGTGTACAAAAGGAGTACCAAAAATTTTTCTGTTTAGCAGCTTCGTTCTCTCATTGTCATCTTGCACTCCATGATTTCCAGGACTTCTTCACGAAGACAAGGGTAAAAAGGAAGGGGGATTGGGACAGGAAAAATCTGTAACAATGGAAACAGAAAAACAGCAGAAAAATATTTCATGAAAACATACCTAACTCTTATATGTCTAAACTCACTTGAATCTAAGAACTCAACTAATGCTCCTCTGTTTTTCAACAGGAAACATCTCATACACCTTTTGGGAATGAAGCCCTACATGGGTGTAGCCGTTGCCTTATCAACATACACCATAGAAAAAAACACTAAGGGGGAGCCAAAATTAATCTCTGAATAGACTTAAAGTTGTCTATCCAGTTAATGAAATTATCTGAAACGGAATGAATTTCTTGAAAACCACCCTTTAAATGGTAAATAGGACAATCGAGGACTAAATGTCTTATTGTTTCTTTTTATTTAATTTTTCCTTCTTATATCGAAACCTGCAATCGTTTTGGAAGGACCCTCTATGAGAACTTCATTTAAACATCAACTTCCTGCCATTCAGTTTTCCAAAGATCAACAGCCTTCACCCGTGTACGCAAAAAGTCAATAGAAAAAATTTTATTCAAGTTTTTTTGACAGTATATATTGACTTTTTCAATTTTTACACCCACTAAACTTAGTTAACATTTAAGAAAATCACAGAGATTGACTTGAAATTCTAATTAAATCATATGCGTTTTACGGGGAATCATATATTCTCTTTTCAAAAACCAACAGTAATCACCCACCATGGTTCTATCTTAACGTCCTTGATAGCAAATTTCCATTATACAAAAGCACAGCATTCAAACTGTATTGACGGATTTATTAATAAACACCACTCAGAGGGGGAATTCTCAGTGTCAAGTTGCTGTATTAAACCATCATTATCAGATGCTATAGAATGCAACTACTAGCTGCAACTGTAAAAGGATCTTATCGAGCTATTGAAAAGTGGTACGTGTTAGATCTTTACGAATATTTTTCCTATTATTAGCAGTGTGTTTGCATTAAAAAAAAAACAGATCTGTTTTGTGTTACGAAAATCTAGTCGACCAGTGTTATTAGAGAGATATCGCGGTACGAATATGGCGGATAGATATCGAAAATGTATGAGCGTTTAAGAGCGTTTAAATACTTAATTCCACAAGTGGATTCCGTGGAGTAACATAATATATACGTATTAATTTTTGCAGTTATGCTGTTTTCCAAATAGAGATTTACAGATTTGGGGGACACCAATATCGAGGAAGGTTCTTTAATTATTGAATGCTTCTTTCAGTGGACAAATCGGTCTTGATTAACTCGACCAGTATTTTCATCATTCAGTTTTCATTCTGAAAATATTAGTAGAGCTTGTGATTATATTTCAATTGAATCACCTGCCTTGAGTAAACTTCATGAATATAATTTAACATAAATTCACATCATATTTTGTGTAGTAATAAACGATAACTAATTGTGGGTATTTCAGACCGCCTTTCTGGAAGTTGTAATTCCTCCAGACATAATTTACGAAGAGACTTCTGGCGATATGATGGTTCCCGAAGGTGGTTCGGCTAAGCTGGTGTGTAGAGCTCGCGGTCACCCCAAACCACGAATTGTCTGGCGTAGGGAGGACGGAGGACCCATAGTTACTCGTAGTTCGGTTAATGGAAAAGTTGAAAGAGTGCTCTCCATCGAGGGGGAAATGTTAACTTTATCTAAAGTAACAAGGTCAGAAATGGGAGCCTATTTATGTATAGCCGCAAACGGGGTCCCTCCTTCTGTTAGTAAAAGGATGATGCTCCATGTCCATTGTAAGTTACATTGATTTTTCTTCATTTGCATGAAATTTTCAGCTTCATCGTTCATATATTACTTGATCAAAAGAAAGTTATTGAATGTATTTTTAACCTAACTATTCAATTATTCATATATTGTACATGGCCACAAGCTCGATTATTTGTCATACGGTCATTCTGATTTACTTTGTGAAGAATATCACAAAATGAGGTAGAAAATATTTAACTAACAAACGTTATCCCACCAAAAACATTCTGTAAAAAATTAGCCGAGTCTCGATCGAACTGCTTGTTTATCTGTAAAAAGTAATGAAATCTACAAGAAGTTGTGCCAAGTCTAAGAATCTTCACTGCGATTTCTTTGTGATTATTGTTAATGTTGTGTGACTTGACCGTTCAACATTCTTTAGGGGAGGTTTACTTTTTTCTCGACCAAAAAACCGATTTTTTTTTATTACATACTATGATAAGCAGAGGTATCATATGGTCAACTAGATGTCGACACATGGCCCATGACTCCTAAAAATTCATAAATATCTCTTACCATGTTTTAATGATGAAGATGAAGATGATGATGAAGTTAAGAGATTTCTAATAACTGTCCATTCAATTCTCAATGTTTCTCATCTCAGATAAAATTCGTTCGAGAGTTTATTCTTTCATTTCATTATTGTTTTACTCCATTAGACAATTTGAAATCGATAACTTCCTTCTTAATATCTGAGGAAAATATGTATTTTAATCATTTTTGTTCCTCAGTGAGTATTCAGCACTTCAAAATGATCGAAGAGTCAGTACAACTGCAGTAACAGTAATAATATTTTAATTCACTATTCACAGGATCACCTACTAACACGAAAGAGAATTCAATATGAAAACTATCATATCTTTGGTAATTTCCTTAAGGAAACTAAAAGCTCTCGGCTTTTCGCAAAGTTTCGATCTTTTAATGCAGAAATTGAACACTGACCTTGAAGTGGTTATAAAACCAGTATACTCGCATCTACTTGAAGATATGTTGAAATATGACGTTAAACTCTAATTTACAGCAAAGTTTCGAAGAGAATATCCAATCAGATTGCGTACTTGAATCTATGTGCATCGAAAAGGTAGGAGTCAGGTCGGCTTTTAAGCAGAAAAGACTTTGTTGGGACTCTTCTCGTCTTTCTGGCGGTATTTTTCATTTTGATTACACATCTTTCTCAGCAATTCAACGGTATCAACTAGAATCCGTTGAAATATTCAGCTTGAAAACTTATTCAGCGAAGACCGGAATTGGTATCCAACGTTGATTGCTGAAATTAACAATTATTTCCCATTTCATTCATACAAAAAATCCTTATGAAGTTGAGAAAATGAGATGAATAATTTCCACATTATTCGAATTGAATTCGAAGCTCGAGCTGGATGGTTTTGAATTGTGGAATAAAGGTCAAGAACACAACAAATATTTGAGTGTTTCTCGACAAAATTCTCATTAAATCTTCTATGAAATTTACAGACGCCATCTGGATTTTATATGGAGCCAGTTTTTCTTAAAATACAAATTCAATAATTCCGACAAAAAATTCAATTGAAAGTTTGGAAATATTGCAGAACTATCCAAATTTGAAAAGATCTACGAGGAGATTTATTGAAGTAAAGACAATGCAAGGACAAACATTTTTATCAATAGCCATCTAACAGAAAGAGAATTAGAATTTGTGAACCCAAGAGACGGACGAAATGTTGTGGAAGGGCTAAGAAAACGGACAATACAAAAAAGATTCAGATTACAGAGATGACGGAAGACAATCGAAAAAGAGTTCAGAAGAAGCAGAAGAAAAATGCAATAGAGAAGCATTTGAAAGAATGCAATTAAAAATACTTATATATCAGAAAGAAAAAGGCCGGAAGAATGATCAAGCTGAAGAACAATGACGGAATGTGAAACCAATTAAAAGCGAAGAGACCAATTAAAAAAGAAAAAATGTATGGAATTCATATCTTAACAACAAAACAACTGAAGGCTATGAGTTATACAAAAAATAGAGAAAGCGAACGGTAGGATCTATTTTGGCGTCTAAAAGGAGGAAATGGAAAGACTTTGGGGATAAGATGAAATCAGAATGTAAAATCAACCAAAAATGATTCAATAAAACAATAATATCGTTTAAAATGAACAGAACATGTAGCACGTACAACACCAAAGACATAAAAAGAGAAATATTGACAGATGACACCAAAGTCATGAACAGATTAAAAGAATACTTCGTGGAATTGCTTGGCAATTCTACGAGCATGGAAGAGTCCCACGAGGAAGAGTACACAGGAGAGGAAGAAGAAGATAAGCAGATAATAGAGAACGAAAAACAAGACAAGAACTGCAAGAGGCTATAAAAAGCAAAAAATGGAAAAAGTCCAGATTATGATGACGACAAAATAATGAGGATATATATATATATATATATATATATATATATATATATATATATATATATATATATATATATATATATATATATCCATAAGATAGAGATTTTTGTCAAATGAAGAAATTATCATCTTCGTGATCCTCTATTTTGCAGAGAAAAACGGCGAGTAGTATTTGGACGGTTAGGTTTTTATCTCTGTAGGAACATCGTCAGAAGTGTAGAGTTACCAGAAGACTATGCCTGTTTCTCTGTTAGATTGGAAACTTTTCAGACAACCCTCGTATAATGCAACTATTATGATTGTAAGTAAAAACATACACTAACTTATAGTGTTATTATCGTATCAAGAGGTGGCAAATATGCTTCACGAAAGCAGCCACGAAAATGAACAGGAAATGCATGAATCTGAGTTTCACATATCATCTGGTTTCCTTTTTTGCTTGGATTTTCCACCTTTCAAATGTTCTGCTTCTCTAATGAAGCCACTGTGGTTTTTGAAACGTGTCAATATAATAAAATATGAACATCATCAAAAAATGTTTATCAATTTCCACCCATTAAATTCATTTTCTTTGTCTATTGAACCATATATCAATAATTATAGGCGTTCTCCAACACTCTCAAGGTGTTAAGATCGAACATTAATTTCATAGTTTTACGAATTTGTTTCTTATCCACGAACCTTCAACCATTCGAAAATAGCACACGGGTATTATATAGTCGAAAAGTAATTATAAAATCAAATTAGTGGAGCATCAAGATCGAATTCATTTTAAGTCTCCACTAAACCGGGAATTTATGTCTCTTCAATTCTTCCAATACTCCACTCTCATTGTTCCAAAGCCGTGACAACCTATTTCGACATTCGAACCATAGATGACTTTCAATCTCAAACTTTATTTTAGAATATTTACTCTTGAAATGTATAGATTAAATTCGTTTCGTTCAACTTTAAAATCTAGATTTCTATTTCACACTTTCTACCAAGTTTTGCGATAATACTCAAGGCCTCTGTTGTCTAATTCTGAATTTTCGTTTTTCAAATTAGTTTTCGGAGAGGTCTTGCATTGTGTAGAAAGGGAATATTAGTAACGAGAACATAAACTATGTGATTATTGGTTAACTCTTTGAAATATTCAGGAAAATATTGGACAAGAATGTTATAAGATATTGTACATCGGGTAACAGCAGTTCTGCACACAATTTTGATACAACTAGGTGAAATGAATGAAACATTTGTGTTCCATGCTCAATTGTTATATTCCCAGCAAGATAGGAAATGACACACCTGGCGACACCTGTTTCTCTTCTTGTTTGTTTGTTTGTTATTCCTTTAACATGCTCTATTTCCGCCTTTAGGCCAATGACACGCCGGGGAATTCTGTAACCTCACTAACTCGGGAATTTTGCCGAGCTGCTTCCGTGTCGAGGGAAGAGATCTTTAATGTCCAACATATCTCTGTTAGACAGGACCGACGGCTTTACATCTCCTCCGAAAGATGGATACACAAGCGATTCTCAGAATCCGAAAAATCGCACCGACTTGTGGGGATTGAACCCAGGTAACTCTGCGCAGGAGACGAGCATCATATCCCATACGCCTCCGAGCCGGCTAAGTTTCCCTTCTTAGTATTTGGAAATCTCTCGAATATTCGATGTGGCTTGTATATTATTCAGTCAATTTTTGTACTACGCCAGGTCCATATTTTGTTCATCACAACTTTCGTTGTGTTGGAGGAAATACTAAAACATTTAACTATTTCCTGAAGTATCCACATAAATATTACAAACGAAACATTCAGTTTTCCCTCAATTTGCAACGTTATTTCTACAACCTCGATATTCATATGTTGAGATGTTGATTTGAATGTTATGCAATATACCCTTATATTAAAGTGGTTTTTTAAGCAATTTTGGACTCAACTCTAGATGTAAATTCGGGTCCAGGGAAATCCATTAATGAACGTTTAAATATTCCATAAGTCCATATAAGGCGGGTCATTTCGGTCGGTAAAGTTAAAGCGTCTCGTACATTTATTCATTTGATGATGTAGTATAAATTACTTAGCATCTGAGTTGTATGAATATATTAGAACATAATGTGCATATTGATATCGCCAGATTAATTATATCACCTGGGAGGAATGTTAGTTAGCAGAAAAAACAGACCAAGTCCGTTTCTTAATCAGGCATCTAAACTCGCATCATGCATCCTACGATTGCCCCTAAAGTGTGAGCCCAGGGTAACCATACTATCTTGCATATGATTCAATAAACGGGTGAAAAAACTCGTTTCCCTGTCGCTATTGCACTAGCAATAGCTTGTCTGTTTATGTTGTGTGAGTGTCGTGTGTACATAAAGAGTACCAGAAATTTTTCTGCTTAGCAGCTTCATTCTCTCATTCTTATCTTGCACTCTATGATTTCCAGGACTTCTTCACGAAAACAAAGGTGAAAAGAAAGGGGGATTGGGACAGGAAAACTCTGTAACAATGGTAAAAGAAAACCAGCAAAAAAATATTTCATCAAAACTCTTATATGTCTGAACTTACTTGAATCTAAGAACTTAACTTCTATAACAATTGATTTCGCACTTCTCCCTTAGAAGTCTAACCAGAATTTCTTTGATGAAGATTTTGAGGTGGATATAATCTGCGAATTTAAGGGTCCTCGCGAGAAAAATCGTAATCGTAATACACTCTTGAATAATTCGGATGTACTTTTGGTATGGAGAAAGCTATAACAGATCGATTTCAATTAATATTACGAGTTAAATGGTGTGTGCAAAAATAGGTTGTCTAATTTGAAAAACGGATTTCTGTACCTTTGAATCTACTACTATTTTCAACATGCTTTGGAAACACCCTGTATACCGTGAGGCTCTGAATGCATTGAAATCTGCTGAATGAACATTTCTACTTACTACGAGCTAGAAATCATCGATATTGAAGGATCTTTAGTTATTTTCTGATGCCTTCTAAGAGGCAACCAAAAATCGCAAAATTCTTCATTTCAGGTGGCATTGATATAAGAAAAAAATTGTTTAGAATTCAATTTTCTACAATAGAAAAACTTTGAACATACATTATGCCATTTGAAATAACGAAGATAGTGTAAACTTCCGGAATAACCGGAGGTGCCACAGCATTGAAATTTTTTCGGAACTTAGTTCGAATAACATTCAAATACGATTTTTCGGATTCTGCGAATGGCTTGGGTATCAATCTCTGGGAGGAGATGTGAAGCCGACGGTCCTGTCTAACAGAGATGTGTTGGACAATAAAGGTCCCTTCCCCCGACACGAGAGAGGTTCAGCAATTTACTGGGTTAGTGAGGTAACAGAATTCAGAGAATCATTGGTCAAAAGACGAAAATAGAGCACGTTAAAGGAAAAACAAACAAACATTCAAATAAACAAAAAACAAATTCTCCAATCTGTCATTTCTCTCTCTCCTTACATACTTTCATTAAAAAAAAATGAAATAACGTATGTTTCCTCTGCAACAAACACGTATCTCAGAAAATAAAAGAAAAATTATTGAGTCAATTCTTTGAATATCAAACTTATCTTGAAAATTCATGGAGAAAGTAAATATTCTTTCAATTAATAGAGAAAATCGTGTGAAAAATTTCAATTTCATCTTGAAATGTATTATGTAATTCCTGAAAAGTACTAGTTTTTGAGATACTGGGTTGCGTTAGAAAACCGTCGATATGATATTCAAGTATTCGAAGAGAAATTAATGTACTCTTATATTATATCTTTAGAAGATAGGGAGACGATGGTAAGGTTAATTCAATTACGTATTTATTTATTTAATGTAATACATAAATTACGGAGGGAGTATATTATTGCATGAATGTATAGCTGGCTAACGTATGAGCATATATGTCGGGAAATGATTGAAGTTGTGTCCGCTTACGTTTGTATTTATGGTTATGTTTATAATCAGTCGGCATTGTCTACTTAGCGTGGCCCCATTGCCCTAGGCTATTGTACCGTGTGCATTCGGTCGCATCCATATTCATATATGCTTTTAAAACAATTGTTCATTCTCGCCTTTGTCAGACACGATAAATAAAAGTGCAATTCAGAATAGCCGGCAAGGGCGTAGAGACTACTTTTAACATAGCTGCGAAAATGTCAAAGAATATTCAATATGCGGATGACCCAAATATCAAACTCTTTTTCAAAACAAACAGCATTCTTATTCTAATCAAGTCCGTATACAATGAATGTTATTAATCTCTTCAGTTTCTAAGTACGCATGACCACGTTAGATATAGTGTTACAAGGAAAATATAATGAAACTCTTTCTCATTCAGTTTCCAACAAATATGATGAACATGGTCATGTTAAAATTTAATCTGCATCTCAAAATGGAAAATGTAAGGAAGATAGCGAGCATTTCATCATAGTGTCAGTTGTCAACTAGCACAAGAACTAAGACATACGTCTATGTAAAAGAATTGACATTAGGAAGAACTATATCCTCACAAAATAAGCCTTATAATAGAATTGATCTGGTATCAATATTAAATCAATTTTTAAGCGTTTTTAGAAAAATAGTTAATTGATTCCACCGGTACTACCTGATAGTTAATCAAGATGATAGGAAATTAAACTATCGGATATGATAGATCTAATCATTCGTAAAAACTGTATCAGAAAGCAATAAATGAAGTATATTCTATTCATAAAGACTATAAAATATTCAACCGTTTAACATTCTTCGGTTCTGCAAGTACAAATATTAAATCCTTTCTCGTCAAACAAAATCTTAATATAACTTTCAAAACTTCTAATATTTTAGGTAAACATATTAAAAATAATAAATCTCGTGTTGAAAAATTAAGTAAATCAGGAATCTATAAACTCAATTGCGGTTCTTGTGATTTATATCGGTAGGATCTATAGGAGTTTTGGCATAAGAACATCTGAACATAAACGTAGCTTCGATAAAAATAAATCTGATTCAAATTACTCAAACCATTTAATAAAAGAAAACCATTCATTCAATAAAAACTTTGACATATTACATATAAAATCAAAAGTTTAAAATTAGATCTCCTAGAAGCATTAGAAATAAATAGATACAAACATTCGGACAAGCTTTTGAATGAGCAGGTAGATGTGAATTATTCACCCCTACTTAACTTGTTTAATTAGTTTTTAATTACCTTTCCTACTAACTGTACAATGGCTCGGTGTGGATTTTCCTGTTGTTCATCCAACTTGTTCTACGATTTGTTTATAATACCATACTCTTCATTCTGTTTGTCATTCTTGATAAAGCTGTTGTGTCAGCGAAACGTCGTCGAATTTTTTCAAATAAAGTGTAGATTAAAGTTAAACCTTGTGTTTTTTATCTCATTCATGGATCTACATCAAGTAACGGCCTCCACAATTCAAATCTATCTCAAGAGTTTATTGAGATTCAGGATTTCAGTCTTTCGGCCATCTTCAACTGAGGTAATTAACGAATTATGTTAAACAGGTATTATTTGAAGGTATCAAATATAAAAGAATAAGCCTGGCCATTCTGGTCGTTCACAAGATTATCTCTATGAGGAGTTGTTGGAGTTTGTAAATTCCGATTTAGGTATTCTGTGAACAATATGAATCCAAGTTGATCTATGGGTGGAAAATGATGGCTATTTTCGATACAATGTGAATTCAAAGTAGATTTGGGTCTTGTAATCTGATTGATGCTTTGTATTCAGTTTTCAATTAAAGCCTAGTCTAAGTATCTATATGCCTTAAAAATCGATAAAGGCAATTTGTGAACTCCAGTATTGTTAAATCTATCAGTTTTATATTAATATTAAAAACTCTCGAGAGATTTTCATGTGGGTTTTGAAAGCTACTTTTTCATGGTTTTGAGATGAAATTTGCAATCTTGTCACTGATGGGGCCACAATATGTCCATGTCCATCAGTTTATCACCTTTTATCCGCACCCTAATAAATCTTGCGAATTAAGCTAAAGTGAAAACGAAAAGGTGACAACAAACACTGAATGCTAAAATCTTTGATATCGAATGATGGTAGCTACACTTGGCTAAGTTCGTCTTGAAGTAGAAGGATTGCATATACCAATATAAGATTTTCTAATGCACTAGAAAATAATGGTTTAAAAAACACCAGAATTGTGTTAAAGCGAAAATGTGCTCTAATGAGACCACAAAACAAGTATATCGTTAAATGAAACATAAATTAGGGCATTGGAATTCTACAATACATTTTCTAACAAGAAAAGCAAAAAGAAAAAATAAACAAAGAACTTGATTACGGAAAACCAAACATTAATTTTGTATATACCAGTTTATGTACACTCGGAGGCAAAATTAGCGGAACACACGAAAATTTCACCAAATTCGAAGTTCGATATTTTTCCTAATTCTCAACCGATTTAGATGATTTGTTCGGCAGGTTATAGATGAACTCTTTTGCTTTGTAGAAATTATAAGAGAAAACAAAAAAAATTTGAAAACAATTTCATACGGGGGCAAAACTAAAAGTGCTTTTTTTGTCAAAAATTCGTAACACCCTGTGGAATTTCGTGGTCCGTGTTGAAACGTACCATATCATGGTCTGTCAAGACACATCTTCCTACAGTAACGTCCTTTTTGTTCCATGCGTTTATCTCTATTTTTGCAAAATATATTTAATTTCAAGTGGAAAATCACCATTTTGGAGAAATTCCATTGAATCAAGAAATTGTCATTGAAATTCGTCTATCATTTTGGAATTTTCTTATTATCACTCAGGCGTGTCGAAATTGTCGTTTGCGATTTTTATGTTCGAATTGCATTAGTTATTGATGACAATTTGGTTAATTTGGTGAAAATTAGGAATTTCTAGGAGATATCAACCGGTAGGTATTAAAATACACAACCGAATTCTGGGACCATTGATAAAACTGTTCATTTACACATGTTTTTTTGAATATGACCACATTTGCACTTGTTTAAAGAATGAGAGTTTTCCATTCTTTGATTTGATACACATTCGATCGGTTGCGGTGTTTTGTGATTATTTTACTTTTTACGATTCGAAACGGTATTTTTCATTCAGAATGAGAGATATATCACCAACCTCAGTAGCAAGGGCAGTTACATTGATCGAGGAAGGGCGCACCTACCGCTTAGTCGGTACCATGTTGGGTGTCTCGACGTCGGTTATCCATCGAATCTACCGACGTTACAGGGAAACTGGATTGTACGTGAGGAGGCGAGGACAAGGAAGAAATCGGGCAACCCGCGCTATACATGACCGTTTCATCGTCAATCAAACCATAAGAAATCCTCGTCTTACTGTTGTTCAGGCACGTAACCTTTTACAAGCAGTGGATAACGTTAACGTCAGTGTGAGGACAGTCAGAAGACGATTAAATGAAGTTGGTCTGAGATCATACGCGCAAGCAAGAGCACCAAGACTCGATAGAGCCCATCGGGTAGCAAGATTGGCGTTTGCTAGGGAGCATGTAGCATGGACAATCAATCAGTGGAGACGAGTTTTATTTAGTGATGAGAGCCGATATTGTGTGAATTTCGTGGATGGTAGAGATAGAATATGGAGGCATCGAGGGGAACGGTACAATCAAGCGAACTTCGCAGGAACTGAGCAATACGGTGGAGGGTCAGTTATGATATGGGGTGGCATATGCTTGGGAGTACGAACAGAACTGGAGATTATTGGCAATGGATCACTTAATGCCCATCGGTATATAACAGAAATCTTGGAGCCCCATGTTGTGCCTTTTGCTCCTTACATAGGGGAAAATTTCCTTTTTATGCACGACAACGCGCGCCCTCATACTGCGCGCATAGTGATAGAACATCTCAATGAAGTTGGGATCACACGAATGGACTGGCCGTCACGGTCACCGGATTTAAACCAGATCGAACACGCTTGGGACATTCTTGGAAGAAGGGTTCGACAACGGAATCCAGGCAACGTTGAAGAGCTGACGTTGGCTTTGGTGGAAGAGTGGGACAACATACCTCAACAGATGATAGACAACATCATTGGGAGTATGCGAAATCGTATGCGCCCTGTAATAAGCGCTCGGGGTGGTCATACTCGCTACTAAAATCAAATGTTTTTCTTTGTGGGTCATCATGAACATTTTTCTCAACATGTTCATTTCATTTCACGAGTGTATCGCCAGGATACACACCTGCTCTCAATTTTGGACAGGAATGATAATTATTATAGAGTGTCACACTAAAAAATTCAAAAATAAATGTGCAAAATCAACGATTTTTCCAGTGTACTTCGAGTTCTCCCGGAGCGTGAATTTGGCCAGTGAATTTCAGAAAATTTCCATTTCGTTAGATTTCCGCTTCTCTAATTTTGATTTTATTTTTTGGCTAACCTCCGATGTTATGCACCTACGCAAGTTTAAAAATAAATTCTTGAAATTTGTGACTTTTCGCTTCAAATTGGATATCTCTTGTAAAAATAGAGATAAATGCATAAAACAAGAAGGGCGTTACTGTAGGAAGATGTGTCTTGACAGACCATGATATTGTACGTTTCAACTAAGACCACGAAATTCCACAGGGTGTTACGAATTTTTGACAAAAAAAAACACTTTTAGTTTTGCCCCCGTATAAAATTTTTTTCAAATTCTTTTTGTTTTCTCTTATAATTTCTACAAAGCAGAAGAGTTGATCTATAACTTGCCGAAAAGATCATCTAAATCGGTTGAGAATTAGGAAAAATATCGGACTTCGAATTTGGTTAAATTTTCGAGTGTTCCGCTAATTTTGCCTCGAGTGTATTTATGTATTTTTCTAGAATTCTAGAACTCTAGAACAGTACTTGTTTTTAGGTGAAGATGATCGAGAGACCAACATTGAAATCCTTAATTTAAATAATTCTGTGATAATATAATACATAGTTTGATTTCTTATTATCATCAACGAATAATAGTTAAAAATTAATTTCTATATTAGATATATTATATAAATGTACATATAGTTTAGTGTATGAGTCTTCATCTGCCTCTTAGGCTAGACTCTTTTTGGGATCTCTCAACGTAAATATTTCGTCTATGAATGGCTTTGCATTTTGAGTGGCCACAGTTAAATCATGTGGTCTACAGGGCCGACTCTCGAGATGATATAATTCGCTATCAAGGGGTGGCCCACACCAGAATAATTGCCGCAACATCATTTTGATGCCGCTTCCGACATCTATCCGTTGCTTATTTCCGCTGTATTGTGGTTTGCGAGTAGATGGTGCGCCTGACATCGTTGACGAATGTGCAACCTCTCTGTTTCAGTTCACCCCCTGATCCAGGTCCCCAACCAGTTGGTGGGTGCCCCCATCAACACGGATGTCACACTGCAATGCCATGTAGAGGCCTCGCCGAAAGCCATTAACTATTGGACAAGGGACACAGGTTCGTGAACTCATATATGTGAATGTATGTGTCAAAGTTACATTTTGTTTTCATATTTGACAATACCTTAGCAGTCATAATTCAACACTTGAGGTAATTGGTTCAAACTATGCTTGAATGAATAACTTTACGCGGTCAAAACTACTCTGTTTTATTTCTCGAAAGTTTTGAACGATGCTCAAAGTTATAAACAGGATGTTCCAAAATTTTCAGATAATATTTCATAGGTGTATAGATGAACGAAGTGAGATCATTTATTATCTCCAAAGTTTTCGAGAATTTTCTTCTGATTTCTTGTTTGAAATATACCTTTCCCATAATTTTCCTTAAAGTTTTGGAATAATTTTCCATCAATGATCATTGATGAATATTCTTTGAATATTCAAGTCAAAAATTTTGTCTTATTCCGAAGTAATCTTGATTAAATATATCTTGCATTTTTCTACAGTGTGTGCCAATGAAAATTTGCCATCCCCTTTGTCTCAAGATTGACTGATTTTAGCGGAAAAATCTGAGGAACGTCAACTTTCAATTGCAGGGAGACAAATTTCTGCAGCATGTGAAATCACTTTCCTGCTCCAGCAGTACCTAGGTCAAAATTCGAGTGACATATCTTTCGCGAGGACAGAAATCCCTGTAAATGACGGTTTCTTCAATAAATTATTGTGAAAACTGAAAACCTTCTTCGAAATCGGTAAAAGTCACGATAGTGGATACTGAACAAGTTTTTTTGGGTGAAAATAAAAGAAAATGGCATGGAATCATCTTTAATCGAAAGTAAACATTTTTCCCATTGAAATATGTGACTATGCTTTGTATAAACTTACATTTAGTAGAAGAAAATGAAAAATAAAACTTAGAGAGCAAAATAACGAAAAACACCCTTTTTTTGCAAACAAATTGTTAAAAACATTATTTAACTTCATCAAATATAGAATTTACTGGTGTTCTACCTTTTTTCTAAAATTTTTCAACATTGACTCTCACCTAACAAGCTGCTAAGTGTAGGGGGTTAATTGCGCATGCTCCTAACGAACTGAGAAAATGGTCCCCCCCCCCAAATGAAAAATCAACATGTCTGAGCTTTTTCCACCATACTTAGTCCATCTTCAGATGAAAGGGATGGTAAATATTCGTTGGAACACACTATATATACGAAATTATTGCTGGGTACTTGGTGAAACAAAATAAATTCATGATTCAACAGGAATGATGGAAAAATAGCTTGCACTGGTAAAAATCTATTCAGAAAATAGAAATCAGAACGTGGTTATTGTTTGAAATAGACGAAAAATGCTTTATAACATAAGCAAACGATGAGTACTCAGCCCGCTATTCTTTGCGGTCTTTATAAATGGCCCTATCAGTAAGATCGAAAAGGGATCGATATTCCATGCAGAATTCTGGTACATGATCCACTATGAATATTTCGTCTGGTAGATTAGTACGGCGTATTTTTGGGAGGTATCAGAGATGATATGATGAAAGCAGCTTGAATTTGAATGTTTATATCTTCTGGGGGAATATAGACGTTAAATATTTCCAAAGAGTTGATTTACCAATTGAATCATCAGTAAATCAAAGTGCCAGATAATTATGTTCATATTAAATTCAAACTTGCCTGAGAAACACATGCAGCTTCTCTGGACGAAAAACTTTACACTTTTCAGTGTGAAAGTATTGAGATCCTAGGTTGTTTTGAAGATAGTTTAACTCCTTAAATTACCATTCACTCTAGAGAAATAACTTAAAACTAGAAGTGTTTCTTCACGCAGAATTTGGCGTGGTGTATCTTGCTGCTTCTGAAGTTCAGAAAATCTTGTAGGGAAATTTCCTGGATAACAATTTGATGACGCAACCTGGGCTGAATGTTTGACTCTTAATCATCGTAGAGAATACTTTACTTCTGTAATAGGGGTTATTCTGAATCATACAGGCACTGGGTTGAGCAGTGACGTTTTCCTCCAGTCTTTTCACCCCATGATAAGGGCAGTCATATACATATGTGCGGTTATCTCATCATTTTCTTGGCAACCACAACATTGAGTAATTCCCGCTAGTTCATGATGTATAAATGTTTATTGACTTTGTAATTGTTGAAAATTTATTCAACTAGTTTCAACGAATTTCCTGTCGCTCGACAATATTCATTTCAGTCTTTTCAATTGTTCCAATACCAAAATATTCACCTAGTGATTCTGAGTTATAGTCGATTCGGAACGACGTGTAGGAAGTATACTGGAAGCGTATCTTAGCATCTAAAAAATTGTATTTCAAGATCAATAATGTATTCCGTTCTTTGCTGTTATCTAGAAAATTATTTACATTTCAGGAATCAAAAACCTCTAAAGAGGAAGAAATCTCTAATAAGAAACGTCAACTCCCGAAACTATATCTATATCACTCTTTTAAACTTGTCGATTTGACTCGTGTGTCTTCTGGCGGACGAATGGAGCCCGCCAGAATCTGATGAGAAAAGCCAATTCGTTATTGAGGTTTCCAACGTAAGAGGACGAAGACACACCAAAATGAATGTGAGTGCAGTAAACAGCAAAACATGCAACCTTATGTCCAGCTCTAACGGAAACTCAAATAATGCATACAATGGACACAACCTATCTCTATTTCAATGGTTATGAGTAGCGGTCAAGGCTATGTTCTGAGGAAGGGCTGTGTGCTTTTGCCAGATCTGAATTCCTCTGTCTCCTTGTGCATTTTATCATCTGTGTTATATTGTCGTATGCTGCTGATTAACCCATTTAAGTTTTTGGATTGCTTCTTCTATATCTTTGTTTCTTATATCATTTTTTCCTCAACCGTTACTATTGAGTAAACTTGGTCATCGTGAATACTGTTGTTTTTGCTTTTTTCCATTCTTTCCCTGTGAAATTCTATATTCACTTCTCATAGGTATTGTCCTATGCTCAATGCCTTCTATTGTGGTTTTCAGTATATAAATATAATTAATTGCATTTGGTGCTCCAATGGCTCAGTAAAATGTTCAGACAATTTTCATCTGCTAGCTTTACTATTTCATTCACTTCTAGTCTCTGTTTCTTGAATTCCATATAATTTTTGTGACGTTTTGTATGAAGTATTGTTTCCATTCTTTGCTATTTAATCCTTATTTTCTTATTTCAACAACGTGTTTTACTTTCCAAAACTATCTCTTACAAGTGTTACACACACCTATGCCACTGTGCTAAGTACACCACACCTTATCATTTATAACATCTATTGAATAGTGTCCAAAAGAGAGCAATTAAATCATCTGGCGGCCACAGATGTTGCAAGACAGGCATCACCTCCTCCCAAAGGATAAGAATGAAAATAAAAAAATTACCAAAGTACCAAGAATAGAAAACTGAGGAGTATTCTATACACATTTGTTCAATCTAGAATGGGATACCAGATTAAATGAGTAGATATCCAAAACACAATTCAAAAATTCTTGTATATTCATTCTTGAAAAGGTTTTTATCTATTTTACAATAATATGCTCTCTTGAAATTATCTTCTTCAGAGAAACATTCGACATATTTACAAATTCAAGAATGAGAAGCACATTGGTTGTGTTCACATATAAATTTTTATCTTTTCTATTTTGAGTTATGTTCTTTTTCAGGCGAGATGATCATATCAAATGACAAATACCATATGACGGAAATAACCAATCCGTACTATAGCGTACAGATGAAGTTAGTCGTACACCGTTTTCACAAGTCTGATTTAGGAGGATACAAATGTATCTCGAAAAATTCAATCGGAGACGCAGAAGGAAACATTCGTCTCTATGGTAAGCCAACAGCCACTTACATTCTGATTTACAACTTTGAAACTATGAAATGTTGATAAGAGTCGTACTAGAATCGTTGACTCAATAAAATGGAATTGGATTTTTCACAATAGTGTAAAATTTCAGTTTCAGTTTCTTTGTATCCTGTCAATTCTCACCTGTTTGATTGCTATTTGCTAACTGCTTATCAGAAGTTATTTCCGACTTTACGTTTTATTTTTATGGGTAGTTTGTGACAGTCGAAGTCCCAGTTAATTGAATTTTTATTAACTGTGAAGTCTTCTTGAATTTTATGATGGTGGAACATCTTGTGAGTGATGAATATTGAAGTGTTCCACTCGATTCATCGATGTCCAAAAAGTTAGGGATCTTAAGAATTACAAGGTATTAAAATTTCATTCGTTTATTATCAATTTAGTCAATCATCTTAAGAAGCTTCCCTGTAGACTAATATGTCAAGTTTTTCTAAGCCTAATTTGAATCCTTAATATAAATGAAATGAAACACTTTTGCCTTATTTCCACAATGCTTATTTTTGATACACACAACGAAATGCGGAAATTACGTCATTTTCAAGTGTTTAGAACTTACAGTTATGAGAAAAGAGTGGATTATATGTACGTTCTAAATATAAAGATATGTACATAGACAGGGTATTTGAAAAAGAGTTCATGATAAAATTTCATATGAACATAGGTCCGCAAATACAATGCCATACAAATGCAGTTAAATTTGAATTTCCCGTAAATGCCTTGAGATATTGGGATATAATTTTAGGATTGTCGAAAACTTTCGAGGACGCATAATTTCGATACGAAACTGTGTTTTGGAGTCACCAGTGGCGCACGTACAGGCACAATGCAGGTTATCCTCATTTTTCAATTTTTTCAATTAATTTTCAAGAAAAAACTGACATCTTTTTGTATGATGCCAAGTTTTTGAGTAGAAAAATGCCGAAAAGAATAAAAAAAGTCCATACATATCATTGTACGACACGTAGTCTTCGATTGAAAGATCCATCGTAGTGTTTTTCCTTCTTCTTCTTCTTTAAATAGGACGATGTCCTGTTTTTCTGTTACAGCCCCTGCTGCGAACCGGAGCTCCAGCACTCATGCCATCGCTTTTTCGGCCTTCCTATGGGTCTTCTAGTGTTGGGTTTTTGTGTTTTTGCCCACTTCGCCATACGTTTGGGGTCCATTCTGTCTACGTGATCTCTCCATAGGCGTCGACGTGCTCTTGTCCACCTCACCACATTCTGGACACCTAGCTCCTTTAGCGTATCCTCATTCCTTATTCTATCTCTGCGTGTAATACCTCTTATAGCTCTTAGTGTTCTCATCTCTGTTGTCCTCATTAATTGTTTTGTTTTTGTTGTCTCAGCTCTTGTCTCAACCGCATATGTCATCACGGGTCTCACACAGGTTTTATAGATTCGGACTTTGCTTTCTGTGCTTATGTACTTATTCCGCCAGATTACATCTCTCAGGAAGCCAGATATTCTCGATGCTTTCATTGTCTGCTGTTTTGCTTCTTGTAATAGTTGCCTATCGCTCGATACTTCTACTCCTAGGTATTTAAAGTGTGAAACTTGCTCTATTGGTCGTTCACTACTAGTTTGCATCTAATTGGATCTTTCGCTATTACCATCGATTGGGTTTTCTGTGTTGATATAACCATGTTATATTTTTCTGCTGTTACTTTGAACTTTTGTAGTAGGCGTTGTAGGTCGTCCTCATTCTCGGCTATTGGTAAAACATCATCTGCGTAGCACAGTATTCTCATAGTTTTGTTACCCATCCTATAGCCTTGGTTCATTTGGTTAACACCTGCTATTATTTCATCGATGATTAAATTAAATAGACATGGGCTGAGGCTGTCACCTTGTCTAATGCCTGCGTTAATTTTGATCACGCTTGTAAGTCCCTGTGTAGTTTTTACTTTCGTCTGATTAGAGTTATTTAGTTCTTTGATTATGTTTATGTATTTATTGCCTAAGTTTTTATTTCTAAGGATAGTGATCACATCGTTCATTCGAATTCTGTCGAATGCCTTTTCCAAATCTATAAACATATAAACATCGGTTTGTCAAACTCTATGGACTTCTCCACCAGTTGCCGCAATATAAAAATTGCATCCGTTGTTGATCTATTTGGTCAGAATACCTGTTGTTCTTCAGACACACCTTCTTTGTCATATATCTTTTGCGATAGAATTTTAGTGAGTAGTTTCGATGCAGAGTTAAGGAGTGTGATGCCTCTATAATCTGCTAGGTTTGTCTTTTTTTTTGGTTTTCCTTTTATCATTAAATAAGCTCTGTTTGAAAATTATAAGTATAATGGGTGGTCAAAACGAAGACATTTGAGTATCACTAATAACTCTTAAAAAATTACTAAAGCTGTTGGAATTGACCTCTTTCAGCTCGGATGCAAGATTTCTGTTTCTCCTCATTGATTGGCGAACTCTTAAAAAAACACCAGGATCTGTTTTTATCGAGTATCACCCAGCGATGATTATATTTATTAAGTTTTCAACGTTTGCCATGGGGGTAGTGTAAACCGAAAACTTCAATGCCCCTACAGCAAGAAATCGAGGAAGTTTAGGTCTAGGGACCGTGAAGGCAAAAATAGAGGTCCACCTCGACCAAACAAGCGATTTTCATACTCTCTAGTTAGTAAATCACGAGCAAAGTGACTAACCACATCGTTGGTTTTATTGCCAAAGGTACATCCTCCAAAAATTCTAGAAGCGTGTGTTCCAAGAAGTGGCGGTCACTTCTTTCGTAAGTCTCCCTGGTAGAAATACTAGTCAAATTAGGCACAATACTGATACAAATGCTCAACTAGAACTGATGTTGAAATCGATGTTTATATGTTTCATGTAGATTTTCTTCGCACCACATATGATTATTATGAATATTCCTAATGGAATTTGCTTCGTAAGTGAACAGGATAAGCATAATAAATTTAGCAATTCGAATCAAACTATACCAGAGCCATTGACAATTCGTAATACGCGCAGGAGCATCGGTTAGAAGAGGTGCTTGTACGCGTTGAAGGTGCAATGGATACATGAAGAAACTGTTCCACTGCTGACATCTAAAGCTTGTTACTTCAATAAAATGACCTAAATATCGAAATCGTGTATCGTATCATAATTAAACATAGTGGAAATCGGGAAACGTATTTCGTTCTATTTATATTTTCCATAAACCCATCAACAATATCATCAAATTACTTGCCTTGTTCAATTATGGATCTTCATAAAATCATTTCAAACTTAATTCCAAATTAGAAATCCTATCGTACCTGAACAGTTCTGACATAATCTAAATATTTTGACAACAATTTCCTATCGTTTCATAGAAATGGAATTGCAAGACAAAATCGAAGCAATTGACGAAAGCGCTGAGAGCGATTTAGATGATATTAGTGAAAATCGTTCATACAATGGCTTTCAAGGACCACTGACAGAAACGGAGGAGAGCAGTTTGGAACCCAGCATGAATTCAAGGAGTTCAACAATACAATTACAAAACCTGCTGTTCGTGCTACTCTTTGTGATTATGTGACCCCCAATTTTGTACAGAAGTGCGTGGACACTGTGACATGTGATATGTGCCAAATTATCTTACTAACGCTTCGCTATCAAACGCTCAGTGTCGTCTCTACAAGGAAATATTTTGCAGGATTTACAATAGTTAATATTGAAAATTGTTAGATGCCGCCTAACTTACAGTGGCATTTAATTGTTTTATAGGGAGATCGTTTGTAGACATCCAGTCTTAATACAGAAGAAGCTATTAAGGTAAGAGACTTGATTATAATCGAAAATCACAAATATATATATACATTCAGTTTGCAGGGTTATTCGCGAAATTAGGAAAACTGTTGTTCGTTCATAGATGCTTCTCTTTGCAGTTCGCAAATTTTGGGGATGTGGTCTTCTGGCCTCGTCCATATTTTATGCATCTAAATGATGCGTTCATATTCAAATAACTGGTTTCAAGGTTTTCAACTTGGAATGACGAATTCAATAAGGTCCAGTGACGGATATCTAGTTTTTTCCTTATTGTTTCCCTCAAGTCACCGGAAATTATAGATGTATCGAGTCTTTTAAGAGTATCGTCATTTTTCCTTGACTCTGTGAGTGTAGATTTCAATATTTTCCATTTTCAATTGCTCATAAGCTCTTCTATTGTCCTCTTCACTTTTATCTGGCACCGAATTGGTTTTTCTTTTTCGTACTCAAGTTTTAGTCCCTTTAGCCTCATTGCTAAATTTTATACACTTTTAATTGCCTATAAATATTTGTAGGGAAATTTACTTTTTCGTCTTGGTCGTTTCGATTATTCTTTTCTCTTCTTCGTCAATTCTCCCTCCATAGAATTATTGTCCTGTGAATGCAATTTATTTTGTGTCGTTGTTTCCCGAACCAAGTTTTTTCCTAGTAGTTCCAGGGTGATCCATGTTTTCTGCCGTTATCTTTCAGTGTACTCCTCTTCGATTATGGTCAGCTTTTCGTTCTCAGTTCTTTTAGGTGACCTTCTCTCCCGCAATCTCTTCGCTCGGATCAGTTTCGGCTCGTTTGTAAATCTACATCAACAATTATTGAAACGCTTTGTTCGAAATCTCGATGCAAATTCGAAGACTATTTATAGGTTGACATTTCACATCGAAACTAAGCAGCATATACGATTGGTCGACGTTGTTCGCGAAGTTCTTGATTCCTCCCTTCAGCATTCCGAGCAAAATGACTTAAACTTTCAGTATTTAATAGAATTGTGAATTAATATATAATAAAATTGGAAAATGAAATATTGGTATTCAGACTGGAACTATATTCGATCTCCTACTCTTTAGAAAAATATCTGCTTTCCTTTGTCTCCAGTTCTCATAATTATTTTTGCTATAACTGTTATCAATTTGTATTCAAAGCGATATAAACTTGTACATATTATAATAAAAGCATTTATGGAGATTTATCCTCGTTTACCCCATAATTGTATTGGTATAGTCATGGAGTATAACGAGGAGTAATATATAATATATTGGAAGAAGCTCTTGTTTTTAGTATAGTGCCACTGGATAATTCGACAAATAGTCTACCAGAGATTGATGAAACTCTAAATCTTTTCATATCAGTAACTTCTTTTATCTGGTTGTCTTGAAAACAAACGATCATATAAATAATTACTGCGCATTATAAATTTACAATTACTTGAATAACTGAAAAACCGCAAGTGACACGAGTCAGGTTATTTCAGAAAAATAAATTTATCATTTTATCATCACTCGCCTTTGCTTGATGAAATCTAAAATATGCTTGCATTTTGGTGTTACTTCAGGGTCTCTGTGTGACAAATGGTATATTCATTTAATTTCTAAAAAGGAGTCGTAGAAACGAAACTGATGCAGCTTCCAACCAACAACAAGACTTGAATAATTATTTTATCCTGAGAATATTCAATCAATATTATCTATTCTACCAATTAAGAAGGATCGCTTACTGTAATATTCTATTTTCTCTGTACTAATGAAATTTTCTTTCTTGACCGAATGAGGAGAACGCTTGAGTATTTGAAATCCTAAAATAAAAATTGAAGAGTGTCTAATTATGTAAATTCTCAATTGGTAGAAATATTGAATTATTTAACATTCAGTTTGTATCATAAACATTTGATGATTGATTTGACGAGATATGAAATATTTCTTATGTGTAACATATATATAAACATGCTGTATATAACTTATAATGATTATGTTGCAAATAGAAGCAGTTAATAATATAACGAGAAATCATTATATTAGCCTAGTAAATAATATTTGTTCTGTTGTGTATATTTTATCTTCTTGTTGCATAAAATGTTTATATTATGCTGAATAGATTGTTTGAAATTTTGCTGCCTTAATTCCTCCCTCTGTTTCTATTCTAAAAATAAGTAAATTAAGGAACATACTGCTATTAAGAAAGCTTCAAAATCGAAACTATATCTAAATTATATTTTATACGTTATGCCGAATCAAACGGAGAATTTTATCAAGAACTTTTGGTAATTTCGTCTTGGCGCCTTCGCCATTTTGTGAATGTTGTAACTTTGAAATAATTATATTGTTTAACGCTATTATAGGATAAGCAAGAATTAGCCGTTGAATAATTTGAACAGCATGTAGAAATATTAATGGAAATTAACAGAAATCAGACAGCATACTTTTTTCATCAGATTTAACATGATGTCACACTGCTAATAGAAGAGAATTTGTTGATAATCACTATAAAAATTCAATAGATTTCTCTTAGATCCATTTGGATGGAATTAAAACATATAGGAGTTCAGGAAGGAACGTCAATCATCAGCAGAAATATTAAAGAAATAATAAGGTAAGTGAAAATTCATTAATAATTTTTGAATAAACGATATTCTCTCACCCCCTTGTAATTTTATTATGGGCAAAGCTAGCAGGTTGAATTTTTAGTAACTAGGAGAATATATTTCCTAGAATTATAAGTTTTATGGCACGAACTCTTATGGATAAACTCATGGTTCCTCATAATTTTAAGGTACTTCTAGCAGACACAAACCTCAAATCTTAAAACTATTTGTCAGATAACAAAAGAAGTAAAATTTGAAATATTATAAACTTTAAGTCCTGTTTTTTGAGGATGCTAAACTGCGTGTCAATTCTTATTTATTATTATTATATATTATCTTGTAGCGCGGTAACGTACTATTGAAAAAACTGAAGGGCCTATGCCTTCTGTCTTTGTCCACCCCAATTTTTAATTTATTATTTCATACAACCTTATTCAAATATATCCATAACAAGTCTCAAGTACATAATCATTCGTTCAATTCTAAAAGCAATCATCAATACTTAAAACTCATGAATAAGAATCTAAGAACGTTAGGATATATTTTTGGGAACGCCCACACATAACCCCATTACGATTTCTCTTTCATATGGTTATTAAAAATTTGAACTCATGAATAATTCATGATAAAAACCACGTGCAGTACACGTTATAAATCATTGCAATTTCAATCCCACCGCCATACTATGGAATATATCTGACTAAATGACTAGGAAATACATAATACATGTTCCAGATATGAGACATTCGAATTTTATAGATCGTCAAAGCAACATAGTGGCCTTAAAATTCAAGTTATAGCATACTAAGTGTCGCAAAACAGTAAAATTTTGGTTATGTTATTTATGATCTGTTTTTTGTATGTTTCATGGGTGTAGGGATATCCAGGAGGAGCTCACAGCCGTTCTCACTTATTTTTCTGAGTAGTTATTGTTATCATAAACGTAACAGAAAAATTTTAAGCCTTGATTGACTACACAAAGACGGCTGGTGGTATTTACTGTTTTGAAAAACTAATTTTGAGTGTTATTTCTAAAATTAACATAAAGTCAGATTTATCTGAAATGTCAGATAGTAATACGAATGTTACATGAAAAGTACCAATGTGGAAAAGTTCTTCATTGTTGACAATTTGATATATAACGAGAAAATTTATTGTAAAGTTTTTTGTCATCTTTCTACTATGCAAGCAATGTTTTTTAACTTCATAAAGTATCTAGATCTTGGAGAAATTGAAAGTATTTTTGTTTATAGAATTAGTTTCTTATCAAACATGGCGAATAACTATTCAGGAAAGCAAGAAAGAAATTAGCAAACTTTTGCAATTTCATTTTTCAAACATACTGCAATTGTTTCGTTTAATCAATTCGAAGAATATTCACTATAATGTATGAAGCCACGATTGCTTTGATAGAAAATTCTGATAAACTGAAATTCTATAAAGAAAATCCCTTTGTCTGTTAAGTCCATAGAAATGCCCACATCGAACAGATTCTGTACACTAATTTCCGCAATTCTCAATCTCTATATTCACCAGGAAATTTTCATATATTTTCTATAGCTATGAATCCTATATTCGTTCATTATAAAATCGGTTGCTTCATATGTGAATGTTTGCCACGAAGTTTGCGCTGTTTCACTTCCTCACCATTTGACACCACTGACGTAATTTTTTTAAGAAATAATGATATTCAATTTTCCCTTTCACAATTTGAATCATTTCGCGATGTGGAATACTTTCAACAGAAAAATCCACTGAACTTCAGTACAGGGATTTGAACCCAATATCCATCAGTTGCATGCTTCACGTTACCTACTGAGTCACTGGACCTTTTTGGAAATTCATCCTACGGACATGTTCTAAATCTTTCAATTTCGATCTTCATTCACTCTCATAAATACTTTTAAATTTTTCATTTCACACATGAGATTCGAACCAAGGTTACAACATGGCTAATATTTATATTAACAATTTCCTAACATTTCAGTCAATTTTTAAGTCTACCGTAATTCGCTATCAATCTAAAATCACTTGCCACATTAACTTTCAGATCGATAATTGTTCCTCTTCTTCTTGTCGACAGAAATTATTTAAATCTCCAGAACGAGATGAGATTCAAGTCTTTAATACAATATGTATAACTTAGCAATTAGGATTTTTTTATCAGAAAAAAATTCGAAATTACAATCGCTGGATTCGTACCTTAGACGTACAGTCACAAGACCTGTATGCTATCCACTAGACCATTGGCACTTCTAGAAAAATTTGTCCTAATATCATATATTAAATATTTCAACTCCTCTTTGCTTGCAAAATGGATGGATTGATATTCTTGAAAATACTCTTCACTACGAGAAAATTGTAGAAGACGAAAAACACGAACAAAAAATCTATTTCAGTAGGAATTCTTCACTTGAACACTTTCACCTTTCACTAGAAAGGTTTTTTATGGCTAATCGTTATGCAAATACATACCTAAGCATTATAAAAGTTCTCAACACATGGACATGGGATTCGAACCAGATGGCTCACAATTTGTCTCATAACAAACTAAATTTGGCTGTTTCAACTACATCGGTCATATATTTCAATAATCTCTTTTCATCCGACTGAATAGTTAATTTGTATATTCAAACGAAATAGACAGTTACGTAAAACAAATTGACCGAAAACATTATGTCAAATGTCAAGTTTTGATGGTAATTAAAACACGATCAGACGAGAATATAGAGGAGATAAACTTTAAACCAAGGCCTTAAAGACCAATCCTGAATTGCAAGCTCAAAGACAATGAAACCGATGTAACATACATAATATTCCTATGATACAAGAGAACAAGAAGAGAAAACTTGATGAAAACACGAAAAACGGCCGTCGTTGATTCATTTTCAACAGCCAACCTGGGAGTGTGTACCCCTTCATACATTAGTTCACTATGTTCTACGTCTAGTACTTATCAAATATGCTTCACAAGTAATTCATCCAATTCCAATGACTCAGCCACGAACGCACCAAATAAACTTTTTTCGAAAGGCAAACTCAAAATTTCATACTTCCATTATTAGTTTATTATTTATTCGAGTCGACTTCCATGTATGTTGTCATGATTTTTCTGATAGAAAATTTACATCTACTGAGATCATCAAACAGAAGTCCTAATACAGAAATGTCCACATTTTTCACACTCAATGATTACCAGAAAATGATCTCATATCACACATTGGATTTGAACTCGGGTCTTGGTTCATAACTATCAACTATTTCGAATCATTTTTCACTCGACAATTTTGAGTCTTTTACTCGTTCATTCCAGAATTTCAATGCTTCGAATGTAAATGTTGCCCACACAAAGTTTGCGCTGTTTCGCATCTTCACCAGTTGACAGAACTTGTGTAATTTGATATTAAATTTCGTTACTTTCTCAATTTGAATCATTTCGAAATGTCAAACACTTTTATCAGAAAAATCTCTTAAATTACAGTACTGGGATTCGAACCCATCATGCACAGTTTTGCATGCTTTACGCTATCGAATAAGCTACTGTTCCTTTTCGGAAATTCGTCCTACCAATATTTCTTAAATCTTCCAATGTCGTTTCAGCAATATCAATCAAAATCACTTGCTTGAAATATAGACGTTGCCACTTTTCTTCACACATTTCAGCTTGAAAATTGCGATGTTTCACCTTCTTCAGTCGACAGAAATCATCTTTATATCCAGATCGAGATGAGATTCAAATCTTTGATTTCACAATTTCTATACCTTCGCAATTTGGATTATTTTATAAGAAAAAATTTCCAAATTTCAATCGCGGGATTCGAACCTTAGATGCAATAGTTACAAGAACCTTATGCTATCCACTAGACCATTAACACTTTTGAAAAATTTATCTTACAAACATGTTTTAAATATTTCAATTCCCCTTGCACTCAAACTGGATGGAATAGTTTTCTTGAAAATGCTCGTCATAACGGAAAAATTGTTGGAGACGAAAAATAAGAACAGAATATGAAATTAGGTAGGCTTTCTTTGAGTAACAAGTTATTTTATGGCCAATTGTCATGCAAAATTGTTCTTTTCTCCTCACATACCTATTTGCTAGGAAATTTTCAACACATAGATAATGAACCCTGTTGGGTTTGTATCCCATGTGGCCCATAACAAACAAATAAAATTCCTCTGTTTTATCTTGATCAATCGACGGGCGTTCTTTTAATAATCATTTTTCATCCAACTGGTTCATTATATATTCGAATGAGAGAGACAGTTACGAAAAACAAATTAAAGTTCTGGATAAATTATGTCAAATGTCAAGTTTTGATGTTAGTCGAAGGTCTCTAGAATCAACCCTAAAGTGCAAGCTTAAGGCGAAGAAACGGGTATACCATGTATAATTTCCATATGATACAAGAGAACAGGGAGAAAAAACCTTATAAAAAATACAGAAAACAGGCGTCGTTGATTCGTTTCTAACAAGCACCCTGTGATCTTTGATTGGTGATAGGGATTACTATACCCAGAGAAATAAAAGAGAAATGTATGGCTACGAAATGGATACCAACAGAAAATAATTGAAATGAGAATTCTCAACGTAAAAAGTAAAATGTATGTATGTGAGTTAATGGGATGAATATTTTCGCATCAAGTAAGTTTCAATAGAACAATTACCGCTCTCTTCGATTGGGAAGGTCAACATAACCAGATCCATTCTTATGTTAAGCTGCACAAGTAGAAACATTATTGATCCTGAAAGAAGGGTTACAATGTGTCATATTCGATAAGCGAATAATTAACTAAAACTTCTTAAATTTCATGTTGCCCAAAACACATCTTCAAACTCTATGCGTCAGAGTTCTACCAAACCTTGGATTGATGATGGCATCATCCGAATTATTCGATATAAAAAGTCTCTGTGGCAAAGATTCATCAGAAATAGACGCGATACTGATTTCCATGATCATCTACAATTTTCCAACCGTCTGTCAGTATGTCTATTCCTTGCTAAGAAGAATTTTGAGAAAGAGATCTCTTCCAGTAAGGATAAAAAAAAATTTTTCCAGTACATTCGTTATATTATATATTCCTTCAGTTCGAGACAACGTTGGGAATTTATCCACTGATAATAAGACATCTGCCAGTATTTTCGTTAATACTTTTTCCAAAACTTTCTCTAGAGAACCTGCAGGCCCTCTACCAAGGATCTAAACCAGAAGAAACCAAAATACTATAAGTGATGTAACCATATTTCCAGAACCCGTAGAAGCGGTCATCAAGGGACTAGATGGAATTTCCATCAAATTATATCAACCTTGTAGTAGTTCGCTGATAGGTCCACTGTCCCACATAATGTCTACTTCGCTTAAAACGCATTCACTTCCACGCTGTTGGACGAAGGCATCTGTGACTCCTGTGTTCAAAAAAGGCGACAAATGCTCCTCAGAAAATTATAGACCAATTTCAATAACTTCTGTTGCTGTTAAAATTATGGAAAAGATAGTTGTGAACACTCTGCTGCCGTTTCTCATGGGTAATAATATCATCCCCACGCAGCAGCATGGCTTCATTTCAGGAAGGTCCGTAATGACTTGTCTGCTTCAGTGTATTGACCAGTGGGTGAGGTATCTGAATAGAGGTGATCCAGTGGACATAGTCTACTTCGACTTCTCTAGAGCCTCGGATTGTGTTTCTCTAAGAAGACTTGTCCACAAACTTCAGCATGTTGGTATTCGAGGAGATTTGCTACTGGATTAAAGGATTTCTTTCAGGAAGGGAGTTTGCAGTTTAGGTTGGTGGTGAAAGATCTGTATTCGCTTCTGTAGAAAGTGGGGTCCCCCAAGGCTCACTGCTGGGCCACCTACTGTTTCTGGTCTACATTTCTGATTTGCCTTCTTCTATGAAATCTGCCTGCTTCTCATATGCTGATGATACAAAACTTTTCAATTCTCCCATCTTGCATCGCATCACCCTACAGAATGACTCGAACATTATTACGCGTTTGTGCGACGACTGGCTCCTGCCACTAAATACGGAAAAGTGTAAGGTTCTCCACTTGGGGAAAAATAATCCTCATTTGGTGTATTTCGTTAATATTCACCAAATAGAAAAAGTGGAAATTCACAACGATCTTGGAGTAATTGTATCGGCAGATTTATCCTGGAGCCATTATGTTATGCACTGTTCTAATAAGGCTAAAAATACACTTTATTCACTTCAAATCTTTTCATGGATGTGATCCCTCTACTGCTGCAGAACTATACAAGACCTACGTCCGCCCAATTTTGGAGTTCTCTGGTTCAGTATGGCATCCTTGGCTAACTAACGACGTGAAGCTTTTAGAATCCATTCAGCGAAGGGCTACTAGGATGTCGTCTGGTGTCGTACGCCCAAAATATGAGGAGCGCTTTTCGATTATGAAGATTCCCATTTTCGTTCATAGGCAACTATTCAACAGTGACTTAAGTGAACTTTTCGAACTTAATATGAATAACTTACGTGGACATCAGTTCAAGTTAGTACGTGAACGGTTCCGTACGGCAAATTGCGAGTTCTTCATTTCGAATAGGACCATCAGTGTTTGGAACCGTCTAACGAATAGTGTAATCAGTTCTGCATCAGTGAATGCCTTTAAGAATTCTTTGGACAATTGGTTCATTAATAACAGAGTTGCTTAGTGTATTTCAAATCGGCCACTGAGTATTTAGTGTACTATTTGAGTTTATAAATTTCAACTCTTTATGAAACCTCAACGATCAACTGGCCAATACGGAGTATGTGCAACATTATCCATTAGAAACTTGCACACAAGTACGGACTTCTGAACACCTTCCAGCCATATTACAAGTATCAACCGGCACCCGTATTGGAAAATGACTCTATCAGATTATACTACGATAGGCCTGTTATAACTGACAGAATGGTGACAAATAAAAGGCCGGACATAGTGGTGTATGATAAGAGAGCCAGAACAGTAATGCTGGTGGATGTCGCCATACCGAATAATAACAACGTGCTGAACAAGTTCCAGGAGAAAAAGTCCAAATACACAGACCTTGCTATTGAGATCAAGCAGATGTGGCACCTCGATAAAATTGATATTGTTCCTGTCATCGTTTCCTCGACTGGGTTAATACCCAAAACTTTGCATGATAGTCTTAAGAAATTAGAATTGCATAAGAATACCTATATAGAAATGCAAAAAGCTGTAATTCTTAATACATGTAGGATAGTTAGGAAATTTATGTCAAGTATATTGTAATCGAGCCTATTCCCTTTGATTGCTGAATCTGGGAAAGGTAAATTGTATCCAGCTAACAGCTGAGATAGTGCATAAGTCCACGATAATAAATAACTTTTTGAAAAAATTAAATACACTGTACTGTTGCTTAGGCTACTGCTTGGTTACACCAAATATTGCTTTTGTGAAGAGTCGGCAAAGACAGAGAAGTCAGTACACTAAGAAAGTACGGCCCACGTGGAAATTACCCAAGCCATGGCAGAAAAAGATTAAAAATGATACTTTAGAGAACCCTTCGACATACTTTCACCATCGTTTTATATAAAGTTGGTCCTGATGAAAGTTGAAGGTATATATATCTGGAGAAAAATACTCAAGACTCAACGAAGCAAAAATTAAAGAAGGAATTTGTCGGTCCTCAAATGCGGGAAATAATGAAGCAGAGCTAAATGATCAGGAAATAATAGCTGCCTTGAAATTTTTGGTGAATGTTGTACAGAAAAAAACTTTTTGAAGGTTTTCGATAAAATGAACCAAGGAACTTCTCACTGAAATATCCATCTGGGCTATACTCGCCTTTCCTCATAAAGAGCTTTGTGTTAATTCAGAGCGTGAATGTCGAGCTCGATGGAGTACAAAGTCACATAGAGATAAAGATAAGGCAAGACTTCCATGAACATAATACTCAATTTCATGAACTATGGAAGCCTATGTATAATTTTATACGGTTATTAAATCTGAAGTAATTCGTATATGAATGTAGGGAATGTCCACTTGCTGTGTATTTGGCAACATCTCGGGATTCACGAAACAGCAATCGATTTATTGTCTTGTAAACGGTTGAAATAATGCGATTCAAAATTAAATTTCCAACCCCTCTGCTGGCATGCGAATGATGGGAGGCCATTGGCTGGAGGGTAAGCTGCGACTCTTCCGCTAAACTCAGCTTATTTGCGAACCCTGCACTCGTCGTGCACTGAAGGAAATAGATAGATTTCAATTATTCTATCTCCGATAGGACCTCTTCGTATATTCTTACTGCAGTCCGCTAACTTGAAATATCGGCATATAGAGCATGTCTTCAGAATCTGTGATTTCTTGGGAATGTAACACATTATTCTGTTCATTGGTTCTAACACTGCGAGTTGGAATATAGGCTCTAAAATTTATTGCAAACAATCTTTCAGAATTGAAAACATTTTCTCATAGAATTCACAGAGGACCTTTCTTGGGAAGGAATGTTTTTATCTTTAGATGATGCGATAAAACCCTTTTTTATGACCAGAGAATATTTTCGTACATTAAACACACCAGAGTTTTCAGACATAACAACGGATTTTATATTATGTAGAAGTAGAAGACTAATTTGAGCTTCAGAGAGTCTGTCATATTCAGAAACTATGCTGTTTTTCGTGAACCTGGTTTTCCTTTCCGGAACCAAGTCTTTTAGTTCTTCAGAGCATTCATCATGGAAATACAGTCACAAAAAAGGAAGAAATCTTACCTAACCTGTCACCTTTGTGCGAGAAACAGTACTTGGTTCTAACCACAGCACAAAAAGAGAATATAAATGATTGGTTTCTAACTTGGCAAAGGTTTCAGAAATATTTATTGAAACGCTCGACATATATTTCGGGTTGTTAGTCCATTATCAAGAGTCTTACAATACTAAATTCAAAATAAGTGATTTTACTTATGTATAACGGCATATTTTTCGAACGACTGTCAAAATTTTTTTGCAAATTTTTCTTTAAATAAAACAAATTCCACGAAGAAATAATATATGGGCGATGTCAACCCAGATTATTGGGTCCATAATGATTCTAAAACATCTATAGATGGCCATCGGGGCTCTCTCGATCAAACAGAGAGGGAATTTGAGGAAATATCGCAGGTTATGTATGTTTTATTCTCCTTAGTCCTTTTCATGACCTTGCTTGCTACGTAAAATCTTTTTTTTCCATTGTTACAGATTTCTGTCCCAAACCCCCTTCCTTTCACCTTTGTCTTCGTTTGGAAATCATGGAATGTTTGAATTTGGGAGCCTTTTACTTGGTAAAATTCCATTATCAATAATAAAAAACAAGTACTGTGTTTTAAGGTAGACTCATCAATGAACAAGTCGATTTAAGCCCTTCACCTCTATTGAATCTTTTCGGGGAGCAATCTATTCCTTAATTTTATTGGATATACCTGTCATAAATAACCACTTAAAAAGAAGCAACCCAATAAGCTTTTAATTACTCAAGAACATTTATAGTTATATTCTCATTTATATTTTTCTGTATACTATTCGTCTGAAGAAGCTACGGTGTAGTGAAACGCGTTACGAATCGCAATTATTAAGTAAAATTCCTTAAAACACTGTACTTGTTATTTTATTTTTAATCATGGAATGCGAGAGAGAATGAAGCGGCTGAGCAGAAGAATGTTTGGTACTCTTTATGCACCTACGACACTAACATAACATAAACAGACAAGCTATTGCTGGTGCAATAGCGCAAGGGAAACGAGTTTTTTTCTCAGGTTTTCTCACTCGTTTATTGAATCATATACAAGACAGTATGGTTCCCCTGTTACTATTCCTGAGTTCACACTTGTGTTTTTTCTGACACACACCAAAATTATAGATACAGTCATTTATTGTAAATACAATTACACATACAATCACTTCTGATCGAAACGCAAAAACAGGTCAATTTTTGTTTCAAGGAGGACATATTTTGGGGTACAAAAATTGCCTCAAATATCAACCCCTAAGAGTGGGTTGCAATTCTTGAACATTTTGAATAAGAAAGATGGGTCGAATGATGACTCAAAAGAAAGGTGGTATCTTTGTCTACATTGTCTTGAACAAATTTCCATTTTTAATTGAAAACTGTAGAAGATACAGGATGAGCAACTGAAAGATAGGGAAGACAATTTCCCTGAGAATATTCAAGTTTCAGTGGAGCAGGGGTGATAACCCTTGAAAATTTGGAGGAGGGTAGATGGGTCGAGTGATAACTCGCAAGAAAAGAAGTATCTTTGTCTGCGTTCCCATGAAAGAATTTTCATTTTTGATTGAAAACTGTAGATACGGAGTGAGCCACTGCAAAATAGAGAAGACTATCGCCCCAAGAGTATTGGAGTATAAGTGCGAAAAACTGGAATAGATTCATTCAGATCAAAGATGACAGCCTTTGATCTGGAGAATGAATCCGTTCCATTTTTTTGCAGTAATACTTGAATAGCTCAGGGCGATAGATAGTCTCTCTATTTTTCACTAGCTTACTCTGTATCTTCTACAGTTATATATATATATATATATATATATATATATATATATATATATATATATATATATATATATATATATATATATATATATTCTTTTGAAAAGAGAGGATTTACAAAAATTTCAATAAATGTATTACCATACAATCTTGTATATGATTCAATAAACGAGTGAAAAACCCGAGGAAAATACTTGTTTCCCTGTCGATATTGCACTAGCAATAGCTTCTCTGTTTATGTTGTGTTAGTGTCGTGTGTACATAAAGAGTACCAAAGATTTTTCTGCTCAGCCGCTTTATTTTCTCTTGCATTCCATGATTTCCAAACGAAGACGAGGGTGAAATAAGGGGGTTAGGGACAGGAATCTGTAACAATGGAAAGAGAAAACCAACAGAAAAATATTTCAACAATAATACTTCTTATATGTCTAAACAAATCTAAGAAAAGTTTTTACATAGCAAGCAAGGTCATAAAACAAACTAAGGAGATAATGAAAATATACATAACCTTCGATATTCCTTCAAACTCCCTCTCTGCTTGAAAGAGAGAGCCCCGATGGCCAGGTTGAGTCGTCCAAGTGATTAATTTGATTTGACATGGCCCATATATTATTTTTTCGTTTAACTTGTTTAATTTAAAGAAAAATTTGCGAAAAAATTTTGATATACCTTCGAATAGTATGACAAATGTCATATATAAAAAAAATAATCCTCTCTATTGATACAACAATCAGTCAGATTAATTTTAAAAGTGCACAAATTTGCTTCATAATTCAAAAACCGATCGGCCAAAAATTTTTCGAACACATCTCTGCATTTAACAAAAAAAAAATAGCCTCTAGAATGTTGAAAGTATTCCTTATCTAACTTCAATAGGATTCGAGAATCGGCACATGTCGAGATCACGAATATCAAAAATTCCTGAAAGACCTGTAAACTAAAAGAGATACCTGAAATATGTTTGCAGCAATAACTTCTTCTTGAAAATCGCGCATTAGACAGTTAGAAATAATTTTTTTATAATTAATATAACACATAGCTGACGTACTAAAACATCGAAATTGGTCCACCCTATACAAGCGATTTTCACTGAACTCAGAATTACAAGAAGAATGAATTTCATGTGTACTTGACACATTATGTTACAAATTCATAGTTAACCTTTTATTTGGATCTCAAGAATAATTGAAAAGAAAATCCTCTGATATCATCTCAAACTTGAAAGCATTCTTGTCCTTTTTATTTCGCGATGAATTTTTTCCCCTCGTGCGATTCAAGATTTATGCATCTTTTCCACGATATCGCATAAATCGCAAAAAAATCAAGAGATTTGAAGTTAAACAACTAGAAAATTAAAAATGAAAAGAACTGAGGGAGAAGTCAACACTACAAATAAACGCAATCTGCTTAATGGAATTATGTTTGGTTTGCTCTGTAAAATATAAAAAGACAGCCACGGCACTGTTCGAAGGGGGATTCAACAGGTGTGTGTCAAAGCATAGGAAATTTCCTTCTAGTTATGATGATAAAGTACTATTTTAACCCCAAGACTATGTATCGAAGAAGTTGCAAGTTCATTTCAGATAGCTGCTTATATTCGTATTAGTAATGTAAGAAACTTCAAAATCTTTATTTATTACCCTCCGGCAGATAACAATTTTATATGTGTATCTTGAGAGTTCGGCTTAGATATGTTCAACAAACTGAAACAATAACACTAAATCATAATCTTATTCCACGTAAAACGTATACTTCAAGTTTTACGGCAAAATTGTGAATATTTCTGAACTGAATATTCGCATTGAACAAAATGCAGGAACGAAATCTCTTCTAGAATTTTCAAAACGGAAGTGTGTGCAGTTTCTGATTAGCGTTCTTATTACTCATATATAATTAGGAGGAAATCATCAATATGAAGCGTTAAAACTGTAAGTACAAAAATATCAAGAGCACAATTGTTGTTTACTTTTTATGAAATTTAGAATTCTTGATTCTTACCGAGGTGAACAAATTAATGATAGTTACAGTAGATGAAAGACCACATTGAGGAGACTGTTAATAAATAAATACATACTGACCATCGTATACTTTCCTTTCAAATGTACCCAAAAATGCTGAATAGATGATCAAGTGGTTCAATATTTATACACCGCAAAATTAACTGGACAGAAGAATTTTCTTTCAGATCCAATGAACAATGTTTTCATCAACTTCTATCATTACTTGTAAAATTGCAGGTTTGACCACCTGTGTAGTGCCACAGTTAGTGTGTTAGCATGTAGAAATATGCTTTTCCCAAGTGCTCTGTTTGAATACGAGTTCGAATCATGGATGTTATCTTTGAAAACAATGAATTTGACAAAGATATACATTGAGGTTGGATTCATGGCCTAACCGTTAAACCGATAACCATCGAAGGCCAGATAACTTATAATCCAGATTGGTGACAGTTCATTGCACGGTCTAGGTGATTGGTTCGGAGTCCACTATAAACTGTAGGTCCTTAGAACAAACAAAGAAATGAATTGCAAGTTTTCATTTTGTCACTTCCTGTCAATTCTACGAAAAGTTTGAATGGATAGAAGCAAAAGTTGCATTTTGACTTTTGACAAATATATAATTATTACTCTATACGTATCTAGTTTTCAGTAAGACCAAGTCCAGACTTTCAAAATAGCGATTGTACAATGCTGATACTGGATTTTAATAAGGAAGTTTCGAGAAAATCTATCCATTCATTTATTTTCAGAAAATAACCTTCCTACACTTCATCAAATGAAGAAAAGCTTGATTATTTTCAATATGTTTAGCGCCTAAGAAAATTTTGTATAATAAACTACACAATATTCATATCAAAATTTGTATGATTTTGTATATTCAATAAATTGAAGTATTTAAGACTTTAAATTTGACTCAACTTTCGTAAGATAATATGGCTCAGAGAATAGAGAATGGGTCCTATGAATATGCGATATAGAGTTCAAATCCGTAGACTGACATAATTTTTTCTGTATTAAATTCGGGTTATAAGTAATATTCCAAATCTGAGATAAAATAATTATTAATATCTGAGTAAGATGATTGAATTCATGGATTCAACGCGCCGAAACTGCATGAAATTATTAGAGTTGCTTTGAATAATCCAAATAATTCCTACAATAGTTTGTAAGAAAGAGAGCTATGTTACCGATAAACAATTCACAGCCAACGCAAATTTTCATATTTACCTCCGCATCGTCAAATAGTTCCAACTATGCGAAATGCATCCGCTAAATAAATACAATGTTCTATGGATCATCCTTATGGTCTGTGTCATTTTGGGGGCGTATCACTTGAAAGTGTGTTTGTTGTTACGAATTTGGAATGAGTTTATTTTTAGAAAAGTGAAATTCTAAAGGATGTTCAAGTTCGAAACAACTATTTAAGAGTGGGTGATATTGTAGAAATATGAGAAGCCATGCAGATTCATTATGATTATGCTAGTGTATTTGGGTATGTACTAATTTCCTTAAAGATTGTCTAAAAATAAATTTTGGGACCATTTTTCTTACACAACATAAACTAGAAGTACACATGCACTTTCTATAGAGTTGAATGAACTCTTTCAGTTTTCAGCAATCAAAATATCTTGTGATTTCCGAAAGACGCATGTGCGATGTTGTTATTTGTCGAATTGCAGGTTTTCATCTTTCTTCACTGTCTGTCATATAAAGTTTGAATGGAAATAATGTTATACATGATAAAAGCAAACATTGCATTTTGATTTAAATTTCTAAGCTCCTGTGGAAAATGTAGTAACAGGAATGAATCATTTCTCGACATAAATGTTGAAAAACAGATACATTTTCCATATTCTCGAGGAGAAATTACAAGTTATTGGCATTTGTGTGAAACAGTTTGAAGAGATGATTAGAAATTTTACATTCAACGCTCAAACGTAAAAGTATTCTTACTCTAGCGCATTCGCCATTTTATATATAATTTTCACTTATTCACAGGGTTAGATTTGTTACTCGCTCTAAAATTATGTAGCCTTCAAGTTTTATTAAAATGTTTGACCAGGATAATTTTGGGTTTTAAATTTTTCTTCGATAATATTTGATTGCTCTTTTGACAACTCTTTGGAAGAATTCAATGGAATTAGGATTTTTGGCAATTTATGCCTCTCAATATTATATTAGAAGGCCATTCATTACTCTATACGTATCTAGTTTTTATTAAGACCTAGTCGAGACTTTCAAAATAGAGATCGGATAATTCTGATACTGGATTTTAATGAAGTTTCGAGAAAATCTATCGATTCATTTCTTTTCAGAACAAAACTTTTCTACACTTTATCAAATGAAGAAAAGCTCGATTATTTTCAATATGTTTTGCGCCTAAGAAAATTTCTTTCAATGAGCTACACAATATTCATATCAAAATTCGTTAGGACTTTGTATATTCAATAAATTGAACTATTTAAGACGTTAAATTTGACTCAACTCTCGTAAGATAATATGGCCCAGAGGATAGAGAATAGGTCCTATGAATATGTGATATAGAGTTCGAATCCGTACACTCACATAATTTTTTCTGATTGAATTCGGGTTTTAGAGACTTTTCAAAGAAATATAACTAATCTGAGATAAAATAATTATTAGTATCTGGGTAAGATGATTGAATTCATGGATTCAACGCCCCGAAAATACATGATATTATTAGAGTTGCTTTCAATAATGCAAATATTTCCTACGATAGTTTGTAAGAAAGGAGCTGCGTTACTGATAAACAATTCACAGCCAACGCAAATTCTCATATTTACCTCCGCATCGTCAAATAGTTCCAACTATGCGAAATGCATCCGCTAAATAAATACAATGTTCTATGGATCATCCTTATGGTCTGTGTCATTTTGGGGGGCGTATCACTTGGAAGTGTGAGTGTTTGTTGTTACGAATTTGAAATGAGTTTTTTTTTGGTAGAAAAAGTGAAATTCTTTAGGATGTTCAAGTTCGAAACAACTATTAAAGAGTGGGAGAAATTGTTAGAATATCAGAAGCCATGCAGATTCATTATGATTATGCTAGTGTACTTGGGTATGTACTTGAAATTTCCTTAAGGATTGTCTAAAGTTGAATTTTGGGACCATTTTTTTACACAACATAAACTAGAAGTACACATGTACTTCTGATAGAGTTGAAAGAACTTTTCTAGTTTTCAACATCCAAATATCTTGTAATTTTCAAGAGACGCAAGTGCGATGTTATCGAGTTTTATGATGTAGGATATACTTTGTTAGTACTAAGTTCATATAATTGGCAATATTGTCAAAAATTCAAATTGATGATAAATAACATTTGTTATACATCAAAGTTTGTGTGTCGAGAAATATTAGATTGACCTTTCTCTTTCTTTGTGAATTTAGACAGCAAATTGTTACAATTTTGGGAATGTTTCGATTGTTGAAAGCTTCCAATATGCACAAGAAGACATTTTGGTATCAAGAGCGATATCGATCAATTTTGAAGAAATATATTCGAGGTAGATACTTTAGGATATCAGTAGATACTTTAAATTCAACACACTTTTTCATATTTACAATTATACCAAATGCATCTACTGAACTGAATGCGGTGTTGTGGAGTTCTGTGATTTGTGATATTTTCTCTAGTGCTAAGTTCATAAAAATGGATGTATAGTTAGAGACTTAAATTGTAGATCGAAGCGACAAGTGTTTCATCGAAATTTGTTATGCTTCATAAAATTTCTTCCGGGATTAAGGGTGAACCCATAGCCAAACCTCCGGTTTGCTTGAAAACTATACTGTTAAATTGAAAATAATTTTGATTGAGAGTTGGGCAGATACCTAGATCTTTGAATACATGTCATCTATGGTAAGAGATATTGAAAAGGACTTTGGAGGAACAGAGATACTATGCAGATTATTTGTGAGTTCAAGTGAGTGTTCTGTTGAAATCATTTGGGAAAATTTAGTAAGAAGCTCGAAAATATGTTTTACAATTGTTGAATAAGCTTTTCCATTTTGAGCAAAGATATATTTTACTCAGTAATATTTGTAATCATTATAATGTCAATTAAATATGACATAGTAAATTGTAGAACGTAAAGATCAGTTTTTCATCACAGTCGAAATATTGCAGATATACCTTTCTCTTCCTTCTCGAATTCAAACAACAAATTATGACCATTTCATGAAATTTTGAGAGAAGTAAGCATTGATAATGCAAAACTATTTCGCAAGGATATTTTCAAGGTAAGAACTTCATATTTAATACAATTTCTCATACTTACGTACGCATCGTCACGTGGATCTAACTGTGCTAAAAGATTCTACTCAACTGAATGTTTTCAAGTTCTCTGGTATTCGATATAATTTATTAGTGTTAGTGTATATAGATGGATATATTGTCAGAAATTCAGATTATAGAACGAAGAAATCAGTTTTGATCGAAGTTTGTGTTTCCAAACTTTTTAGAACAACTTTTCTTTTTCTTTGCATTGAGACAGCAAATTATTACAGTTCAGAGGGAATTGTGAATGGAGAAAGCTTTGGATATAAAGAAGAAGCTCCTGTGAAAAATGTAGTAACAGGAATAAATCATTTCTCGGCATAAATGTTGAAAAACAGAAAAACTTTAATATTTCCGAGGAGAAATTACAAGTTATTACTATATGTGTGAAACAGTTTGTAGAGGTGATTAGAAATTTTTACATTCAACGCTGAAACGTAAAAGTATTCTTAACCCAGGGCATTCACCATTTTATATTTAATTTTTACTTATTCACAGGGTTAGGTTAGTTACTCACTCTAAAAATTATGTATCCTCCAAGTTTCACTGAAATTGTTTGATCAGGATAATTTTGGGTTTGAAATTTTTTCCGATAATATTTGACTGCTCCTTTGATAACTCTTTGGAAGAATTTGAAGTAATTGAGATTTCTGGCAATTTATGCCGAGCAATATAATTGGAAAGCCATTTATTACTCCATACGTATCTAGTTTTTATTAAAACCTAGTCGAGACTTTCAAAATAGCGATCGTATAAATCAATCAATTCATTTCTTTCCAGAACATAACTTTCCTACACTTTATGAAATGAAAAAAAGCTTGAACTTTTCAATATGTTTTGCGTCTATGAAAATTTTTTTCAATAAACGTCTCAATATTCATATCGAAATTCGTTATGACTTTGTATATTCAATAAATTGAACTATTTAAGACGTTAAATTTGACTCAAATTTCGTAAGATAATATGGCCCAGAGGATAGAGAATAGGTCCTATGAATATGTGATATAGAGTTCGAATCCGTACACTCACATAATTTTTCTGGATTAAATTCGGGTTTAAGTGACTTCTCAATAATATAACAAATCTGAGATAAAATAATTATTAATATCTGGGTTAGATGATTTAATTCATGGATTCAACGCGCCGAAAGTGATATTATTAGAGTTGCTTTCAAATATCCAAATAATTCTTACAATGGTTTGTAAGAAAAGGAGCTGCGTTACTGATAAACAATTCACAGCCAACGCAAATTCTCATATTTACCTCCGCATCGTCAAATAGTTCCAACTATGCGAAATGCATCCGCTAAATAAATACGACGTTCTATGGTCCATCCTTATGATATGTGTCATTTTGGGGGCGTATCATTTGGAATTGTGTGTTTGTTGTTACGAATTTGGAATGAGTTTATTTTGTTAGAAAAGTGAAATTCTAAAGGATGTTCAAGTATGAAACATCTATTTAAGAGTGGGTGAAAATGTTAAAATATAAGAAGCCATGCAGATTCATTATGATTATGCTAGTGTACTTGGGATGTACTTGAAATTTCCTTAGAGGTTGTCTAAAATTGAATTTTGTGACAGTATAGTATCACGGGCGATGCCGATTAATTTACAAGAAATATATTCAAGGTAGATACGTTGAGATATCATTAGATACTTTAAATTTAACACACTTTTTCATATTTACGTGAGCATCGTCACGTGGTTCCAGTTATGCTATATGCATCTACTGAAATAAATGCATAAGTGTTAAGTTTTGTGATGTTTGATATTTTACTTTAGTGCTAAGTTCATGAAAATGGAGATATAGTTAGAGACCTAAAGTATAGATCGAAATTAGTAAGAAACTCGAAAATATTTTCAATTGTTGGATAAGCTTAATCTTTCCAATTCTTATAACGTCAATTGAATATCACTCAGTACCATCCAAATCTATTCCTTTTCGTTCCTGTTAAAGATTTTCGTATGTGTTTTTGGTTTTCGTTTGAGAAAAGTTCAATGTCATAGGTCTTGTTTTTCATATTAATGTATTTTTAATCGCATAATTTCTAATCATTCTTATAGAATATTACCAAATCAACATGCATGGACTCATATGTTACGTAGGTTCGTCGGGTTTGCAATTTTCGAATTTCAAAATTAATGTTCTTCTCGAACCAAAGAAATAACCATCATCCTTAAAAGGCTCTTTAGAAAATCTGTGTATAATACAATATGAATCGTTAATGGACATACACGTAACGAATGAAATTGTGGAATTTTCAGGTTTTTCTCTGGAAAAACGTATTGAATGCAATGATTTTCTACAAGTGTTATATATGTCTGAAAAGGAAAAACTGCTGCATCCAATATGGGTAAAATTTTCTATGATTCGTATTTGAAAAGAAGCATGTTTGCATTTAAACTCGAAGCTTAAAACAAAATTCACACAGCAGTGTATTCTACTTAAAGAAAAGCCTGCAGAATGTCGAACTTATTTTATATAACTTTGATGATGAGATATCCGCGATGGACGATTTTCATTAAATTCGAGAAATTTTGTGTAAGTCCAGAACGGGAAGAGATATCAGAAAAACTTTGACACCACTGAATCAGTCTTTGAAAATAAGATCGAAAGAGGAGGAATCAGTTTTCTCTAGCTGCAATATTTCAGATAGCTGCCATACAAATACATCGAAATTTGCCCACCCTGTACAATGCAAAATTTGAACATTTCCTCTCATTTCGCTAGTAAGAATATAATCAAAATTTGTAATTGGGTGATGGATTAAAAACTGAAACACTTCTTAAGCAAACACTCTCAATGAGAAAATAACCAAATCATTGCGTATGAAATTCAGTTTCTATTTGTATCAGCAGTTTTGCAACTGAGAAGTGGAAGTAACTACTGAAAATAGCTTTCCGGTTCTCTAAAACGAAAGCAAATACAAAATTTAACCATGAACTCATAACTCCTGTGAAGTTTCTGGCAGATTAGATAGACATCATAGCTGACAAGTAAATCATAAACAGACGCGGTTGATGCTCATTATCAACTAATGCGACGAACATTTCCTCTATTGAAAGGATCGAAGCTATTTTATGGATTTAATAATCTAGTTGCAAGTTGTATGAAAAATAATGAACAGTGATTTTCCTAAGCGAAGTAAAAATTATAATATTTCAATAGGTTATTTCATTAATTTGATGTCAAGCCTAAATTTAAAAATGTAATCTCTCATATTTGCTCTGTACAAGATAGATTTACTTCTCTTGCGTTTACCGTTCTCAAAGTGACAAGCTGAATGTTTATCTGTACTTTCTTTCGTCTTGTAAATAAGGAGATTAACGAGACTTGAAGTAGAAAAAGTAAAGACTACACTGATGAAATGCTTAATAAACAAACACTACCCATCGTATAGTTACCCACTGACAATTATTGAATAGAAGAGCTTGTGGTTCAATGTTCAAATTCTGTCGTCGATTTCACGAAAATTTGAATGGATATGATGAAATACTTGAAGCAGAAGTTGCATTAAGTCTTATATTTCTATACACCTTATGTGAAAATTTAATGATTTGAACACTCCGTATCTGAAGTATAAAATTCCGCAGCATAAATGTTCAAAACAAATATATTTTTGATATTTTCTATGAGAAATTACATGTAAAAGTTATTGGTGTAATAATGATAATAAAATGGCGAATGCGCCGGGTTGAGAATACTTCTACCTTACAGCGTTCTTCCTTATACAGGTTGGAAATGATATAGATGGGTTATGTAGTCTTCAAGTTTCGCTAAAACGTTCGAAGATTCTTGGATTCGTTTTTAATTTTGTCTTCCGATAATATTTGATTGCTCTATTGATAACACCTGGGAAGAATATAACGTAACTGAGATTCTTGACAATCTGTAGATATTATAAAGCTATTGATTACTCTGTACCTATCTAGTCTGTTGTGCGACCTTTAATGTTTCAAACCAAGCATTTTGTGTTTTCACTCATATCTGTTCTTCAGGAGAAAAAATATGTTCATAGTTCTCCAAGTTCTTTGCACCAACGATTTTCTTATCCTTTTATGATTCTTCACCTTCCACATTTTCTATTGATCTTTCAATGAGTTTTGAACAATTCCTAATGGTTCTACAGCACACGTTTGAAGTTTTGAGTGAATCTAGAAATCTTTCACTGGTTTTCAGTCTTAATTTATTTCACTATTGAAAAAAATGATCTCATGATAGATATAATTCAATTCTGTGGAAAGTTTAGAAAATGGTCCATATTTTTTTATTCGTTAGATTTGTTGTAAAATACTGAACCAAGTTCCCGATATTTACCCTGTACCTGAGATTTTAAATTTTCAAGTTATGGCGAAAACCGAAATTTACGTAACTACCTAAAGTTGGTAAAGGCGGCTTAGATTCCTGTACGTCCATAGACAGTTTCCAGAGTTCTGCTCTACTCATAACACCCTGTGATGTTGATCGTCTCAGTTCTTTCACATCTAACTGCATGAAAGCATTTGGTAGTCTATTATGCAAATCATATCTTGAAGTCACAGGTTCAGAATGAATTTCTTCTTCTTTCTTTCATCCATAGGCGTTAGGCCAAGTGACCTTGGAGGCCAATTCATCTATCTACAAGCACATTATTTAAAATTCGATAATTTTCATTTGAGCGATGAGCTGGCGCTCCATTGATTCAGCTACTGATAAAGTATCAACGAAGTCACTTACTACCGTCCTCAACTTCTCCAGATAAAGATCACCATTTAAGTTTTCATCATACATAAAATACGAAAACCTGTTGTCCTTCAAAAGTGCAAACACATCAAAACTAAATTTATTTTGATGATTTCTTTCCCTCGTAATAGCTTGGTTGGCTCAAAAATATGAGTTATTTCAGTTTAAAACACCTCACTAGAAAATTTGGCCTCATCCGTCCTTAAGAGAAAATCAGGATCCTCTTGCTGTGGATCGCCAGCTTGTAGAGTTTAGACCAATGAAAATTTATAATACTATCATGAGGTAAATTCAGATCATGCTCTACTACTGCCAATGATGCATGTGGATTGACATCAAAATAAGCTAGAATGGCAATTTCATTGTCTTCATTGTTGACTAAAGGCGATGAAAATGATGGCTTATTCTAGACCGTTCCAGTCGAAAGAAGATTTGTAACGTATTTCCTGAATTTTTCAGCTGTCATAGACAGCATATTTGGATATAATTCGTTAAATCTCCTACAAGTTCTACTCACATTCCGTCTCTCATCTTCATGAATGAAATATAGATTCAGTATTTGAATTTGGGAGGCTTTTACTTGGTAAAATTCCATTATCAATAATAAAAACAAGTACTGTGTTTTAAGGAATTTTACTTAATAATTGCGATTCGTAACGCGTTTCACTACACCGTAGCTTCTTCAGACGAATGAATATACAGAAAATATAAATGAGAATATAACTATAAATGTTCTTGAGTAATTAAAAGCTTATTGGGTTGCTTCGTTTTAAGTGGTTATTTATGACAGGTATATCTAAGACATCTTAGAAAATAATCATTCTTTCGACCCACAGTTTGAAATTTTGCATACAGATAATAGATATTGGAAGGTAGATCTTTGGGAAACTTTAGAAATTAATAAATACAAACACTCAGGTAGACTCATCAATGAACAAGTCGATTTAAGCCCTTCACCTCTATTGAATCTTTTCGGGGAGCAATCTATTCCTTAATTTTATTGGATATACCTGTCATAAATAACCACTTAAGAATAAGCAAACCAATAAGCTTTTAATTACTCAGGTACATTTATAGTTATATTCTCATTTATATTTTTCTGTATATTCATTCGTCTGAAGAAGCTACGGTGTAGTGAAACGCGTTACGAATCGCAATTATTAAGTAAAATTCCTTAAAACACAGTACTTGTTTTTTATTATTGATAATGAGCAGAAGAATGTTTGGTACTCTTTATGCACCTACGACACTAACATAACATAAACAGACAAGCTATTGCTGGTGCAATAGCGCAAAGAAACGAGTTTTTTCTCAGGTTTTCTCACTCGTTTATTGAATCATATACAAGACAGTATGGTTCCCTGTTACTATTCCTGAGTTCACACTTGTGTTTTTCTGACACACACAAAATTATAGATACAGTCATTTATTGTAAATACAATTACACATACAATCACTTCTGATCGAAACGCAAAAACAGGTCAATTTTTGTTTCAAGGAGGACATATTTTGGGGTACAAAAATTGCCTTAAATATCAACCCCTAAGAGTGGGTTGCAATTCTTGAACATTTTGAATAAGAAAGATGGGTCGAATGATGACTCAAAAGAAAGGTGGTATCTTTGTCTACATTGTCTTGAACAAATTTCCATTTTAATTGAAAACTGTAGAAGATACAGGATGAGCAACTGAAAGATAGGAAGACAATTTCCTGAGAATATTCAAGTTTCAGTGGAGCAGGGTGATAACCCTTGAAAATTTGGAGGAGGGTAGATGGGTCGAGTGATAACTCGCAAGAAAAGAAGTATCTTTGTCTGCGTTCCCATGAAAAATTTTCATTTTGATTGAAAACTGTAGATACAGAGTGAGCCACTGCAAAATAGAGAAGACTATCGCCCCAAGAGTATTGGAGTATAAGTGCGAAAAACTGGAATAGATTCATTCAGATCAAAGATGACAGCCTTTGATCTGGAGAATGAATCCGTTCCATTTTTTTGCAGTAATACTTGAATAGCTCAGGGCGATAGATAGTCTCTCTATTTTTCACTAGCTTACTCTGTATCTTCTACAGTTTTAATCAAATATATATATATATATATATATATATATATATATATATATATATATATATATATATATATATATCTTTTGAAAAGAGAGGATTTACAAAATTTCAATAAATGTATTACCATACAATCTTGTATATGATTCAATAAACGAGTGAAAAAACCCGAGGAAAATACTTGTTTCCTGTCGATATTGCACTAGCAATAGCTTCTCTGTTTATGTTGTGTTAGTGTCGTGTGTACATAAAGAGTACCAAAGATTTTTCTGCTCAGCCGCTTTATTTTCTCTTGCATTCCATGATTTCCAAACGAAGACGAGGGTGAAATAAGGGGTTAGGGACAGGAATCTGTAACAATGGAAAGAAAACCAACAGAAAAATATTTCAACAATAATACTTCTTATATGTCTAAACAAATCTAAGAAGAGTTTTTACATAGCAAGCAAGGTCATAAAACAAACTAAGGAGATAATGAAAATATACATAACCTTCGATATTCCTTCAAACTCCTCTCTGCTTGAAAGAGAGCCCCGATGGCCAGGTTGAGTCGTCCAAGTGATTAATTTGATTTGACATGGCCCATATATTATTTTTTTCGTTTAACTTGTTTAATTTAAAGAAAAATTTGCGAAAAAATTTTGATATACCTTCGAATAGTATGACAAATGTCATATATAAAAAAATAATCCTCTCTATTGATACAACAATCAGTCAGATTAATTTTAAAAGTGCACAAATTTGCTTCATAATTCAAAAACCGATCGGCCAAAAATTTTTCGAACACATCTCTGCATTTAACAAAAAAAAATAGCCTCTAGAATGTGAAAGTATTCCTTATCTAACTTCAATAGGATTCGAGAATCGGCACATGTCGAGATCACGAATATCAAAAATTCCTGAAAGACCTGTAAACTAAAAGAGATACCTGAAATATGTTTGCAGCAATAACTTCTTCTTGAAAATCGCGCATTAGACAGTTAGAAATAATTTTTTATAATTAATATAACACATAGCTGACGTACTAAAACATCGAAATTGGTCCACCCTATACAAGCGATTTTCACTGAACTCAGAATTACAAGAAGAATGAATTTCATGTACTTGACACATTATGTTACAAATTCATAGTTAACCTTTTATTTGGATCTCAAGAATAATTGAAAAGAAAATCCTCTGATATCATCTCAAACTTGAAAGCATTCTTGTCCTTTTTATTTCGCGATGAATTTTTTCCCCTCGTGCGATTCAAGATTTATGCATCTTTTCCACGATATCGCATAAATCGCAAAAAAATCAAGAGATTTGAAGTTAAACAAGTAGAAAATTAAAAATGAAAAGAACTGAGGGAGAAGTCAACACTACAAATAAACGCAATCTGCTTAATGGAATTATGTTTGGTTTGCTCTGTAAAATATAAAAAGACAGCCACGGCACTGTTCGAAGGGGGATTCAACAGGTGTGTGTCAAAGCATAGGAAATTTCCTTCTAGTTATGATGATAAAGTACTATTTTAACCCCAAGACTATGTATCGAAGAAGTTGCAAGTTCATTTCAGATAGCTGCTTATATTCGTATTAGTAATGTAAGAAACTTCAAAATCTTTATTTATTACCCTCCGGCAGATAACAATTTTATATGTGTATCTTGAGAGTTCGGCTTAGATATGTTCAACAAACTGAAACAATAACACTAAATCATAATCTTATTCCACGTAAAAACGTATACTTCAAGTTTTACGGCAAAATTGTGAATATTTCTGTACTGAATATTCGCATTGAACAAAATGCAGGAACGAAATCTCTTCTAGAATTTTCAAAACGGAAGTGTGTGCAGTTTCTGATTAGCGTTCTTATTACTCATATATAATTAGGAGGGAAATCATCAATATGAAGCGTTAAAACTGTAAGTACAAAAATATCAAGAGCACAATTGTTGTTTACTTTTTTAAGAAATTTAGAATTCTTGATTCTTACCGAGGTGAACAAATTAATGATAGTTACAGTAGATGAAAGACCACATTGAGGAGACTGTTAATAAATAAATACATACTGACCATCGTATACTTTCCCTTTCAAATGTACCCAAAAAATGCTGAATAGATGATCAAGTGGTTCAATATTTATACACCGCAAAATTAACTGGACAGAAGAATTTTCTTTCAGATCCAATGAACAATGTTTTCATCAACTTCTATCATTACTTGTAAAATTGCAGGTTTGACCACCTGTGTAGTGCCACAGTTAGTGTGTTAGCATGTAGAAATATGCTTTTCCCAAGTGCTCTGTTTGAATACGAGTTCGAATCATGGATGTTATCTTTGAAAGACAATGAATTTGACAAAGATATACATTGAGGTTGGATTCATGGCCTAACCGTTAAACCGATAACCATCGAAGGCCAGATAACTTATAATCCAGATTGGTGACAGTTCATTGCACGGTCTAGGTGATTAGTTCGGAGTCCACTATAAACTGTAGGTCCTTAGAACAAACAAAGAAATGAATTGCAAGCTTTCATTTTTGTCACTTCCTGTCAATTCTACGAAAAGTTTGAATGGATAGAAGCAAAAGTTGCATTTTGACTTTTGACAAATATATAATTATTACTCTATACGTATCTAGTTTTCAGTAAGACCAAGTCCAGACTTTCAAAATAGCGATTGTACAATGCTGATACTGGATTTTAATAAGGAAGTTTCGAGAAAATCTATCCATTCATTTATTTTCAGAAAATAACCTTCCTACACTTCATCAAATGAAGAAAAGCTTGATTATTTTCAATATGTTTAGCGCCTAAGAAAATTTTGTATAATAAACTACACAATATTCATATCAAAATTTGTATGATTTTGTATATTCAATAAATTGAAGTATTTAAGACTTTAAATTTGACTCAACTTTCGTAAGATAATATGGCTCAGAGAATAGAGAATGGGTCCTATGAATATGCGATATAGAGTTCAAATCCGTAGACTGACATAATTTTTTCTGTATTAAATTCGGGTTATAAGTAATATTCCAAATCTGAGATAAAATAATTATTAATATCTGAGTAAGATGATTGAATTCATGGATTCAACGCGCCGAAACTGCATGAAATTATTAGAGTTGCTTTGAATAATCCAAATAATTCCTACAATAGTTTGTAAGAAAGAGAGCTATGTTACCGATAAACAATTCACAGCCAACGCAAATTTTCATATTTACCTCCGCATCGTCAAATAGTTCCAACTATGCGAAATGCATCCGCTAAATAAATACAATGTTCTATGGATCATCCTTATGGTCTGTGTCATTTTGGGGGGCGTATCACTTGAAAGTGTGTTTGTTGTTACGAATTTGGAATGAGTTTATTTTTTAGAAAAAGTGAAATTCTAAAGGATGTTCAAGTTCGAAACAACTATTTAAGAGTGGGTGATATTGTAGAAATATGAGAAGCCATGCAGATTCATTATGATTATGCTAGTGTATTTGGGTATGTACTAATTTCCTTAAAGATTGTCTAAAAATAAATTTTGGGACCATTTTTCTTACACAACATAAACTAGAAGTACACATGCACTTTCTATAGAGTTGAATGAACTCTTTCAGTTTTCAGCAATCAAAATATCTTGTGATTTCCGAAAGACGCATGTGCGATGTTGTTATTTGTCGAATTGCAGGTTTTCATCTTTCTTCACTGTCTGTCATAAAAAGTTTGAATGGAAATAATGTTATACATGATAAAAGCAAACATTGCATTTTGATTTAAATTTCTAAGCTCCTGTGGAAAATGTAGTAACAGGAATGAATCATTTCTCGACATAAATGTTGAAAAACAGATACATTTTCCATATTCTCGAGGAGAAATTACAAGTTATTGGCATTTGTGTGAAACAGTTTGAAGAGATGATTAGAAATTTTTACATTCAACGCTCAAACGTAGAAGTATTCTTACTCTAGCGCATTCGCCATTTTATATATAATTTTTCACTTATTCACAGGGTTAGATTTGTTACTCGCTCTGAAAATTATGTAGCCTTCAAGTTTCATTAAAATGTTTGACCAGGATATTTTGGGTTTTAAATTTTCTTCGATAATATTTGATTGCTCTTTTGACAACTCTTTGGAAGAATTCAATGGAATTAGGATTTTTGGCAATTTATGCCTCTCAATATTATATTAGAAGGCCATTCATTACTCTATACGTATCTAGTTTTATTAAGACCTAGTCGAGACTTTCAAAATAGAGATCGGATAATTCTGATACTGGATTTTAATGAAGTTTCGAGAAAATCTATCGATTCATTTCTTTTCAGAACAAAACTTTTCTACACTTTATCAAATGAAGAAAAGCTCGATTATTTTCAATATGTTTTGCGCCTAGGAAAATTTCTTTCAATGAGCTACACAATATTCATATCAAAATTCGTTAGGACTTTGTATATTCAATAAATTGAACTATTTAAGACGTTAAATTTGACTCAACTCTCGTAAGATAATATGGCCCAGAGGATAGAGAATAGGTCCTATGAATATGTGATATAGAGTTCGAATCCGTACACTCACATAATTTTTTCTGATTGAATTCGAGTTTTAGAGACTTTTCAAAGAAATATAACTAATCTGAGATAAAATAATTATTAGTATCTGGGTAAGATGATTGAATTCATGGATTCAACGCCCCGAAAATACATGATATTATTAGAGTTGCTTTCAATAATGCAAATATTTCCTACGATAGTTTGTAAGAAAGGGAGCTGCGTTACTGATAAACAATTCACAGCCAACGCAAATTCTCATATTTACCTCCGCATCGTCAAATAGTTCCAACTATGCGAAATGCATCCGCTAAATAAATACAATGTTCTATGGATCATCCTTATGGTCTGTGTCATTTTGGGGGGCGTATCACTTGGAAGTGTGAGTGTTTGTTGTTACGAATTTGAAATGAGTTTTTTTGGTAGAAAAGTGAAATTCTTTAGGATGTTCAAGTTCGAAACAACTATTAAAGAGTGGGAGAAATTGTTAGAATATCAGAAGCCATGCAGATTCATTATGATTATGCTAGTGTACTTGGGTATGTACTTGAAATTTCCTTAAGGATTGTCTAAAGTTGAATTTTGGGACCATTTTTTTACACAACATAAACTAGAAGTACACATGTACTTCTGATAGAGTTGAAAGAACTTTTCTAGTTTTCAACATCCAAATATCTTGTAATTTTCAAGAGACGCAAGTGCGATGTTATCGAGTTTTATGATGTAGGATATACTTTGTTAGTACTAAGTTCATATAATTGGCAATATTGTCAAAAATTCAAATTGATGATAAATAACATTTGTTATACATCAAAGTTTGTGTGTCGAGAAATATTAGATTGACCTTTCTCTTTCTTTGTGAATTTAGACAGCAAATTGTTACAATTTTGGGAATGTTTCGATTGTTGAAAGCTTCCAATATGCACAAGAAGACATTTTGGTATCAAGAGCGATATCGATCAATTTTGAAGAAATATATTCGAGGTAGATACTTTAGGATATCAGTAGATACTTTAAATTCAACACACTTTTTCATATTTACAATTATACCAAATGCATCTACTGAACTGAATGCGGTGTTGTGGAGTTCTGTGATTTGTGATATTTTTCTCTAGTGCTAAGTTCATAAAAATGGATGTATAGTTAGAGACTTAAATTGTAGATCGAAGCGACAAGTGTTTCATCGAAATTTGTTATGCTTCATAAAATTTCTTCCGGGATTAAGGGGTGAACCCATAGCCAAACCTCCGGTTTGCTTGAAAACTATACTGTTAAATTGAAAATAATTTTGATTGAGATTTGGGCAGATACCTAGATCTTTGAATACATGTCATCTATGGTAAGAGATATTGAAAAGGACTTTGGAGGAACAGAGATACTATGCAGATTATTTGTGAGTTCAAGTGAGTGTTCTGTTGAGTACATTTGGGAAAATTTAGTAAGAAGCTCGAAAATATGTTTTACAATTGTTGAATAAGCTTTTCCATTTTGAGCAAAGATATATTTTACTCAGTAATATTTGTAATCCTTATAATGTCAATTAAATATGACATAGTAAATTGTAGAACGTAAAGATCAGTTTTTCATCACAGTCGAAATATTGCAGATATACCTTTCTCTTCCTTCTCGAATTCAAACAACAAATTATGACCATTTCATGAAATTTTGAGAGAAGTAAGCATTGATAATGCAAAACTATTTCGCAAGGATATTTTCAAGGTAAGAACTTCATATTTAATACAATTTCTCATACTTACGTACGCATCGTCACGTGGATCTAACTGTGCTAAAAGATTCTACTCAACTGAATGTTTTCAAGTTCTCTGGTATTCGATATAATTTATTAGTGTTAGTGTATATAGATGGATATATTGTCAGAAATTCAGATTATAGAACGAAGAAATCAGTTTTGATCGAAGTTTGTGTTTCCAAACTTTTAGAACAACTTTTCTTTTTCTTTGCATTGAGACAGCAAATTATTACAGTTCAGAGGAATTGTGAATGGAGAAAGCTTTGGATATAAAGAAGAAGCTCCTGTGAAAATGTAGTAACAGGAATAAATCATTTCTCGGCATAAATGTTGAAAACAGAAAAACTTTAATATTTCCGAGGAGAAATTACAAGTTATTACTATATGTGTGAAACAGTTTGTAGAGGTGATTAGAAATTTTACATTCAACGCTGAAACGTAAAAGTATTCTTAACCCAGGGCATTCACCATTTTATATTTAATTTTTACTTATTCACAGGGTTAAGTTAGTTACTCACTCTAAAAATTATGTATCCTCCAAGTTTCACTGAAATTGTTCGATCAGGATAATTTTGGGTTTAAAATTTTTTTCCGATAATATTTGACTGCTCCTTCGACAACTCTTTGGAAGAATTTGAAGTAATTGAGATTTCTGGCAATTTATGCCGAGCAATAAAATTGGAAAGCCATTTATTACTCCATACGTATCTAGTTTTTATTAAAACCTAGTCGAGACTTTCAAAATAGCCATCGTATAAATCAATCAATTCATTTCTTTCCAGAACATAACTTTCCTACACTTTATGAAATGAAGAAAAGCTTGAACTTTTCAATATGTTTTGCGTCTATGAAAATTTTTTTAATAAACGTCACAATATTCATATAGAAATTCGTTATGACTTTGTACATTCAATAAATTGAACTATTAAAGACGTTAAATTTGACTCAAATTTCGTAAGATAATATGGCCCAGAGGATAGAGAATAGGTCCTATGAATATGTGATATAGAGTTCGAATCCGTACACTCACATAATTTTTCTGGATTAAATTCGGGTTTAAGTGACTTCTCAATAATATAACAAATCTGAGATAAAATAATTATTAGTATCTGGGTAAGATGATTTAATTCATGGATTCAACGCGCCGAAAGTGATATTATTAGAGTTCCTTTCAAATATCCAAATAATTCCTACAATAGTTTGTAAGAAAGGGAGCTGCGTTACTGATAAACAATTCACAGCCAACGCAAATTCTCATATTTACCTCCGCATCGTCAAATAGTTCCAACTATGCGAAATGCATCCGCTAAATAAATACGACGTTCTATGGTCCATCCTTATGATATGTGTCATTTTGGGGGGCGTATCATTTGGAATTGTGTGTTTGTTGTTACGAATTTGGAATGAGTTTATTTTGTTAGAAAAAGTGAAATTCTAAAGGATGTTCAAGTATGAAACATCTATTTAAGAGTGGGTGAAAATGTTAAAATATAAGAAGCCATGCAGATTCATTATGATTATGCTAGTGTACTTGGGATGTACTTGAAATTTCCTTAAAGGTTGTCTAAAAATTGAATTTTGTGACAGTATAGTATCACGGGCGATGCCGATTAATTTACAAGAAATATATTCAAGGTAGATACGTTGAGATATCATTAGATACTTTAAATTTAACACACTTTTTCATATTTACGTGAGCATCGTCACGTGGTTCCAGTTATGCTATATGCATCTACTGAAATAAATGCATAAGTGTTAAGTTTTGTGATGTTTGATATTTTACTTTAGTGCTAAGTTCATGAAAATGGAGATATAGTTAGAGACCTAAAGTATAGATCGAAATTAGTAAGAAACTCGAAAATATTTTCAATTGTTGGATAAGCTTAATCTTTCCAATTCTTATAACGTCAATTGAATATCACTCAGTACCATCCAAATCTATTCCCTTTTCGTTCCTGTTAAAGATTTTCGTATGTGTTTTTGGTTTTCGTTTGAGAAAAGTTCAATGTCATAGGTCTTGTTTTTCATATTAATGTATTTTTTAATCGCATAATTTCTAATCATTCTTATAGAATATTACCAAATCAACATGCATGGACTCATATGTTACGTAGGTTCGTCGGGTTTGCAATTTTCGAATTTCAAAAATTAATGTTCTTCTCGAACCAAAGAAATAACCATCATCCTTAAAAGGCTCTTTAGAAAATCTGTGTATAATACAATATGAATCGTTAATGGACATACACGTAACGAATGAAATTGTGGAATTTTCAGGTTTTTCTCTGGAAAAACGTATTGAATGCAATGATTTTCTACAAGTGTTATATATGTCTGAAAAGGAAAAAACTGCTGCATCCAATATGGGTAAAATTTTCTATGATTCGTATTTGAAAAGAAGCATGTTTGCATTTAAACTCGAAGCTTAAAACAAAATTCACACAGCAGTGTATTCTACTTAAAGAAAAGCCTGCTAAATGTCGAACTTATTTTTAATAATAAAAAACAAGTACTGTGTTTTAAGGAATTTTACTTAATAATTGCGATTCGTAACGCGTTTCACTACACCGTAGCTTCTTCAGACGAATGAATATACAGAAAATATAAATGAGAATATAACTATGAATGTTCTTGAGTAATTAAAACTTATTGGGTTGCTTCTTCTTAAGTGGTTATTTATGACAGGTATATCAATAAAATTAAAGAATAGATTGCTCCCGAAAAGATTCAATAGGGTGAAGGGCTTAAATCGACTTGTTCATTGATGAGTCTACCTGAGTGTTTGTATTTATTGATTTCTAAAGTTTCCCAAAGATCTACCAATATTTATTATCTGTATGCAAAATTTCAAACTGTGGGTCGAAAGAATTATTATTTTCTAAGAGATGATTCGCGTAATTTGAATCTGATTTATTATTTGAAAAAAAATGCGTTTATGTTCCGATATTCTAATATTAAAATTTCTATGTGTTCTACCAATGTAGAAATTATCACAGTCATTGCAATTCAATCGATAAACACCTGATTTATTGTTTTTACCTGGTTTGGTTTTATTATTTTTATATTTTTGCCTAAATTATTATTAGTTTGAAAGCTATATTGAAATTATTGTTACTTAAGAATGATTTAGTTTCTCACTTGTAATGCCAACGTAGGTTAAGGTGTTGAATTTTGTTTCAATTTATCGTCAGGGTAAACTTCATTCAATGCGATTCTACTTTGTTTTTATTTAAAATATTATTTATTAGTTTGGGATTGTAACCATTACTTTTGGCTATTTGTTTAATCAAATTTAGTTCTTTGTTGAAATTTTCTGGTGATAAGTATATTCATTCGTCTGAAGAAGCTACGGTGTAGTGAAACGCGTTACGAATCGCAATTATTAAGTAAAATTCATAAAACACAGTACTTGTTTTTTATTATTGATAATGGAATTTTACCAAGTAAAAGCCTCCCAAATTCAAATGTTAAAAAACTTATTTTTATATAACTCTGATGATGATCGATATCCGCGATGGACGATTTTCATTAAATTCGAAAAATTTTGTGTAAGTCCAGAACGGAAAGAGATATCAGAAAAACTTTGACACCACTGAATCAGTCTTTGAAAATAAGATCGAGAGAGGAGGAATCAGTTTTCTCTAGCTGCAATATTTCAGATAGCTGCCATACAAATACATCGAAATTTGCCCACCCTGTACAATGCAAAATTTTAACATTTCCCTCTCATTTCGCTAGTAAGAATATAATCAAAATTTGTAATTGAGTGATGGATTAAAAAACTGAAACACTTCCTAAGCAAACACTCTCAATGAGAAAATAATCAAATCATTGCGTATGAAATTCAGTTTCTATTTGTATCAGCAGTTTTGCAACTGAGAAGTGGAAGTAACTACTGAAAATAGCTTTCCGGTTCTCTAAAACGAAAGCAAATACAAAATTTAACCATGAACTCATAACTCCTGTGAAGTTTCTGGCAGATTAGATAGACATCATAGCTGACAAGTAAATCATAAACAGACGCGGTTGATGCTCATTATCAACTAATGCGACGAACATTTCCTCTATTGAAAGGATCGAAGCTATTTTATGGATTTAATAATATAGTTGCAAGTTGTATAACAAAATATTTAACAGTGATTTTCCTAAGCGAAGTAGAAATTATAATATTTCAATAGGTTATTTCATTAATTTGATGTAAAGCCTAAATTTAAAAATGTAATCTCTCATATTTGTTCTGTACGAGATGGATTTACTTCTCTTGCGTTTACCGTTCTCAAAGTGACAAGCTGATTGTATACCTGTACTTTCTTTCGCCTTGATAAATAAGGAGATTAACGAGACTTGAAGTAGAAGAAAGTAAAGACTACACTGATGAAATGCCTAATAAACAAACACTACCCATCGTATAGATCTATTAGATTAGATAGTCAGTGGGTTAGATAGATATCTAACCCACTGACCATTATTGAATAGAGGAGCTTGTGGTTCAATGTTCAAATTCTGTCGTCGATTTCACGAAAATTTGAATGGATATGATGAAATACTTGAAGCAGAAGTTGCATTAGGTCTTAAATTTCTATACACTTTATGTGAAAATTTAATAATTTGAACACTCCGTATCTGGAGAATAAAAGTTTCCGCAGCATAAATGTTCAAAACAAATATATTTTTGATATTTTCTATGAGAAATTACATGTAAAAGTTATTGGTGTAATAATGATAATAAAATGGCGAATGCGCCGGGTTGAGAATACTTCTACCTAACAGCGTTCTTCCTTATACAGGTTGGAAATGATATAGATGGGTTATGTAGTCTTCAAGTTTCGCTAAAACGTTCGAAGAATCTTGGATTCGTTTTTAATTTTGTCTTCCGATAATATTTGATTGCTCTATCGATAACACCTGGGAAGAATATAACGTAATTGAGATTCTTGACAATCTGTAGATATTGTAAAGCTATTGATTACTCTGTACCTATCTAGTCTGTTGTGCGACCTTTAATGTTTCAAACCAAGCATTCTGTGTTTTCACTCATATCTGTTCTTCAGGAGAAAAAATATGTTCATAGTTCTCCAAGTTCTTTGCACCAACGATTTTCTTATCTTTTAATGAGTTTTGAACAATTCCCTAATGGATCTACAGCACACGTTTGAAGTTTTGAGTAAATCTAGAAATCTTTCACTGGTTTTCAGTCTTAATTTATTTCACCATTGAAAAAAAAATGATCTCATGATAGATATAATTCAATTCTGTGGAAAGTTTTGAGTATGGTCCATATTCTTTTTATTCATTAGATTTGTTGTAAAATACTGAACCAAGTTCCCCATATTTACCCTGTACCTGAGATTTTAAATTTTCAAGTTATGGCGAAAAACCGAAATTTACGTACCTACCTAAAGTTGGTATAGGCGGCTTAGATTCCTGTACGTCCATAGACAGTTTCCAGAGTTCTGCTCTACTCATAACACCCTGTGATGTTGATCGTCTCAGTTCTTTCACATCTAACTGCATGAAAGCATTTGGTAGTCTATTATGCAAATCATATCTTGAAGTCACAGGTTCAGAATGAATTTTATCTTTCTTTCATCCATAGGCGTTAGGCCAAGTGACCTTGGAGGCCAATTCATCTATCCACAAGCACATAATTTAAAATTCGATAATTTTCATTTGAGCGATGAGATGGCGCTCCATTATTGTGTTGGCACCAACAACGCCCTGATTCAGCTACTGATAAAGTATCAACGAAGTCACTACCGTCCTTAACTTTTCCAGATAAAGATCACCATTTAAGTTTTCATCATACATAAAATACGAAAATCTGTTGTCCTTCAAAAGTGCAAACACATCAGAACTAAATTTATTTTGATGATTTCTTCCCCTCGTAATAGCTTGGTTGGCTCAAAAATATGAGTTATTCCAGTTTAAAACACCTCACTAGAAAATTTGGCCTCATCCGTCCTTAAGAGAAAATCGGGATCCTGCTACTGCCAATGATGCATGTGGATCGACATCAAAATAAGCTAGAATGGCAATTTCATTGTCTTCATTGTTGACTAAAGGCGATGAAAATGATGGCTTATTCTAGACCGTTCCAGTCGAAAGAAAATTTGTAACGTATTTCCTGAATTTTTCAGCTGTCATAGACAGCATATTTGGATATAATTCGTTAAATCTCCTACAAGTTCTACTCACATTCCGTCTCTCATCTTCATGAATGAAATATAGATTCAGTATTTGAATTTGGGAGGCTTTTACTTGGTAAAATTCCATTATCAATAATAAAAAACAAGTACTGTGTTTTGAGGAATTTTACTTAATAATTGCGATTCGTAACGCGTTTCACTACACCGTAGCTTCTTCAGACGAATGAATATACAGAAAAATATAAATGAGAATATAACTATAAATGTTCTTGAGTAATTAAAAGCTTATTGGGTTGCTTCGTTTTAAGTGGTTATTTATGACAGGTATATCTAAGACATCTTAGAAAATAATCATTCTTTCGACCCACAGTTTGAAATTTTGCATACAGATAATAGATATTGGAAGGTAGATCTTTGGGAAACTTTAGAAATTAATAAATACAAACACTCAGGTAGACTCATCAATGAACAAGTCGATTTAAGCCCTTCACCTCTATTGAATCTTTTCGGGGAGCAATCTATTCCTTAATTTTATTGGATATACCTGTCATAAATAACCACTTAAGAATAAGCAAACCAATAAGCTTTTAATTACTCAGGTACATTTATAGTTATATTCTCATTTATATTTTTCTGTATATTCATTCGTCTGAAGAAGCTACGGTGTAGTGAAACGCGTTACGAATCGCAATTATTAAGTAAAATTCCTTAAAACACAGTACTTGTTTTTTATTATTGATAATGGAATTTTACCAAGTAAAAGCCTCCCAAATTCAAATGCTGAAGAAAGCTGATACCGGCTTTTTGGCTTTGTGGTATTTCAAAATACTACTAAGATGTGCAGTTCACACTCAAAATATATGGTTCTACTCAATGTGCTTGAAAAACAGGTTGACTCCCAATTACATACGGTTGAAGACACATAACAACAGTGGACCAGCAAGAAGAGCAACCGAGAAAGGCCAACGCATATGGATCAAAGAGGATATGAAGATCCAGTACAACAGGAGGGACGTTGCAAACATATATTGGAAGGTAATCCATACCGAATTATTGTTTAGATTGCACCCTGTTGAGTTTGATATCTTAGACTCTGAATTCAGATACGATGTCAAAATTTTAATTCATAAAAAGTTTCAGCAACAACAGAAAAAGTTGAATTCACTTAAATTCAAAATTTCTCCACCCAAACCTTCGACTGATCAATTTTCAGACCATAAATTTTTTGACAGATTCATTAATTTAACTGATACCGATTTTACACAACCACAAAAAGATCTATTAGAAAAAAGATTCAAACATAATTTACATCCAAAACATAATAAAACTAATTTTGAACAGTTAGGCATTGACTCCGAAATCATTCTCAAAAACTCCAAAGATAATATTTTAGCCAAACATCAAACAGCAAAATCATCAAAGAAGACTTTTCGAATTTATCACATCATTGCAATTCCGATTATAAGATAATAAAAACAATTCGTGAAAATAGTACCAAGAACGATTTAGTATTCACTAAAGCAGATAAAGGTAACACCGTCATCGCCATTAGTAAAACCGATTATATTTCTAAAACTGAAGAATTCTTAACAGCCGGAAACTATATAACATCAACTAAGGATCCTACCGCAAAATTTCAGAAAGTGGTTAAAAGCATAATTTCGACAGCAAAATCATTAATCACAGACCACGAAAAACATAAATTCATTAACTCCAATCCACAATCCCCCGAATTATATTCGTTGATAAAACTTCATAAACCTAATTACCCTATTAGACCTGTTGTTTCTTATGTAACGGCACCTTCGTTCAAACTTTCAAAATTCCTCAACGACTTTCTAATAAAACATTGCAATTTTAAATCTATATTTTCGGTCAAAAATTCATACGAACTTATTGCCAATATCAAAGATACCACTATACCTCCTAATTCCAAACTCATTTCTTTTGATGTTAAGAATCTATTTCCCAACGTTCCTCCAAAAGATACGTATTACTTAGTTGAAGAATTATTAGAAAAGAATCATGTCAATACTATCATTAAATCAGATATTCTTTCATTATTACAAATTTGTTTAGATCAAAATTATTTCCATTTCAATAACAAATATTATACTATTGAAGACGGCTTGATTATGGGCAATCCGTTAAGTCCTCTGTTAGCAGAAATATTCATGAATAACTTAGAGAAATTAATTCATAATCATCCACTCAGTAAATATTGTTTATACTGGTATCGCTATGTAGACGATATCATTATTTGCTTCACAGGAACAGAAAGACAGTTGAAAATTTTCGAAAATCATATAAATTCATTACATCCAAAAATTGCATTCACAACCGAAATAGAAAGCAATAATTCAATAAATTTCTTAGACGTAACAATTTCGAATGAAAATGGAAAACATGTTTTCGCAATTTACCATAAGCCGTCACATACAGATATTATAATACATAATTCGTCGTGTCATCCATATCAACATAAAATGTCAGCATTCAATAGTTTTATTCATAGATTGATTAACATCCCGTTATCACCAGAAAATTTCAACAAAGAACTAAATTTGATTAAACAAATAGCCAAAAATAATGGTTACAATCCCAAACTAATAAATAATATTTTAAATAAAAACAAAGTAGAATCGCATTGAATGAAGTTTACCCTGTCGATAAATTGAAACAAAAGTTCAATACCTTAACCTACGTTGGCATTACAAGTGAGAAACTGAAATCATTCTTAAGTAGCAATAATTTCAACATAGCTTTCCAAACTAATAATAATTTAGGCAAATATATAAAAATAATAAAACCAAACCAGGTAAAACAATAAATCAGGTGTTTATCGATTGAATTGCAATGACTGTGATAATTTCTACATTGGTAGAACACATAGAAATTTTAATATTAGAGTATCGGAACACAAACGCAGTTTTTCAAATAAAAAATCAGATTCAAATTACGCGAATCATCTCTTAGAAAATAATCATTCTTTCGACCCACAGTTTGAAATTTTGCATACAGATAATAAATATTGGAAGGTCGATCTTTGGGAAACTTTAGAAATTAATAAATACAAACACTCAGGTAGACTCATCAATGAACAAGTAGATTTAAGCCCTTCACCTCTATTGAATCTTTTCGGGGAGCAATCTATTCCTTAATTTTATTGGATATACCTGTCATAAATAACCACTTAAGAATAAGCAAACCAATAAGCTTTTAATTACTCAGGTACATTTATAGTTATATTCTCATTTATATTTTTCTGTATATTCATTCGTCTGAAGAAGCTACGGTGTAGTGAAACGCGTTACGAATCGCAATTATTAAGTAAAATTCCTTAAAACACAGTACTTGTTTTTTATTATTGATTCAGTATTCACTCAATTGTGTATATAGCTATTCTGTTCGAATTAATTCGACTGACATTTAAAACAAAGATAGTTTGAAACTTGACCCTGGGTTTTGGCGCTCCTAAAGGATGGCGCCCGTGTGCATTTCACACTTTGCACATATGGTTGCGAAGCTCCTACTCAAGATATATCCAATTTTTCAAAAAGCAAAAAATCGATAATTTTTAAGTAACACAAAAATATTTTATGAACGAAATAAGCTAAACTTGTGTGTTAGGTGTTTTTGTAATTGAAATAAGAAGTTTCGTCGAACCAGTCATGAATATACAGGGTGTTTTCTATCAAAAAACAGAGTTGGAATGCACTTCCGGTATAACCGGAAGTGCCATTGACGTGAAAGAACCAGCTGATTCAACTTCCAAAATTTCAGAACGATAGCATTGTTAGTTCTCCATAACATCTAATACGCCACTCAACTTGGGATACATTGTATAGTAATTGACGAAAATGAATATAAAAAATAATAAGATTCGTAGAATTTCTGAAATTTCCTACGTTCTTGTAGTTCAGAAACTTAATTCCTCATTGTAACAGAGCAAATAATCTTGAGTTCTAATACCGGACAAGAATCCTATACCAGTTTATTGAAATTCTTAGCGAAGTTACGAGCTATGCAGAATGAATTACTGCAAAAAGAGCTGACCGATGCGTAATAATATTAAGCTTCTTTAACTCCTGTTAACACAGAATTTCTAGGAGAAATTCGTTGTTTTGAATACCAGCTGCAATATTATTCCGAGCAATCCATTTCGAGATTTTATTCAGTGGATTAAAGGGTGCGATAAATTTGAATTAGTCTAATTTATTATTTAGAAAATGAGATGACGCTTCTTGGACTGGGGTTTGTTTTCTGATTAAAACGAGGGAAGCATGGAAAACTGAAGAAATTATGAATATGAAATAGATTCGACAACTATTATGTGATATGTAATTTTATTATGAGGATTGCAGATATTGTTAATAAATATCATTGTTTGAGAAGGAGAAGTTCATTCAACGTTATAGATATTTCGAACTTTTTCTTTTCATCATAAAAGTATGTATGACTTTAAAAATAAAAGACAAAGTTAAAATGTTCTTTCATGTAGGTACAGAGAAATGGGTTAACCGAACAAGTAAAATACATATGAAAATCGGGTACTAATACATAATTGTGAAATACTTAAAATCCCAATTATTGGGAAATAACATAAATTAGTAAGGTCGTTAAGTAATATTTGATGAATGTCTGTATTGTGTTTGGCTTTGAATATTTCTTTCATTTATCGAACCTGAAATTTCATTGTCAGAAGAATCCGAGGTACTCGATTCTTGATTTGCTTGGATGGTTTCTGTTTCTACTGTATCTGTTGGTTGAGTTTGGGCTGTGGGTTCATTAATTATAAAATTTTGCTGTGCATGCGGTATTGCTGATTGGTAGGTTGAGATGATGCTGATCGGTTGATTTGATGTATTGATGATCTTATTGCAAGAACATTCTACACATATCTAGCAGGTGTTTTGTCTCTCATCTTCGAATTCTTTTCTTGGACAGGGTCGTATTAGGTTCTCCGTAATGTCGTCGGTCTGAGAGAGGTGTAAGAGGGTGTGCGACATGGACAGGGCTGTAGTGTGAGAAGTGCTCTGGTGTTGGAGGATCTGAGAAACGTGTGCTGGAATTAAAAAAGGATTTTTTTCTTTTTCTGTTCGGGATGTCGCCTCACAATCAAAAAGGTGCCACTCATTTTGAGAAGGTTCGATGATCTGGAAAGGGAAGTTGGGAAACTGAAGGAGGAGCTTGTGATGTTAAGAGAGAGCAATGAGAGTGAGATAGAAACTTTCTATGAAAAATATTCCAGAAATTAATGGTGATCCTGAAGAACTCATTGCGGAGATTAATGAAAGAAATTCTGAAGTAAATAACGTAATGGTGTACAAATTGAATGAGTCCAATAGCCAAAGCCTAAATGTGAGAATTCTACATGACAAGGCTGAGGTTGTGAAGATTCTAGATATAATAGATATCAAAGACGTCGTCATTGAAAAGGTAATACGTGTTGGTTTGGCACTGAACCAAGACCAATGAAGATTGTCTTATCGAATTCAGGGGTTGGGAATTCAAGATGTTCCAGTTGGTCCTGATGAGAACACATTTGAACAGAGTTTTGGGGAAGTTCTGACAACGTGAAAAAGATGGTAAAATGGATCTTCATGTGAAGTTCGTAAGGAGAATCCCCACAATTATGAAGAAAAACTAAAAACACCCCCATTATATCTCAGTATATATTATTAGAATGCTGGTGGTACTAAGCTGAAATCGATATTTCAGATCCTTGCACACGAATCCTACGATATTGTTGTTGTTTCTGAGACTTGGCTTATCTCTTCGTTTTATGATGCGAAGGTTTCTTCCCCATACAGGGTTTTTAGAATGAATAGAAATGAACTCACTAGTTCTAAAAAGTGGTGGGGTTATCGTTTTGATACACTCGACACTCAATGCCAAGATTATTGGAATCTCACAGAGAAGCGTTGAGCAGATTTTCTTGCTTGTGTCTAACAACACTGACTGAATGATCTTAGGCTGTGTTTACATACCCCTGAAGGCCAAGGAAGATGTATATTTGGCACACTACTCAACCATTGAGGAGGTATCTCTACGATATCCAGGTGACCGGTTTCTTCTATGTGGAGATTATAATGCCCCTACATCTCACTAGCAGGAAAATGGAGATTTTGTTCTGTGAGGGGGTGAAGTTCCGGCCGCGTGTGTATCGGAAGTAATATCCATTCAAGGTCTCGTTCAGATGAACAAATGTGTATATTCTCGAAACAGACTATTAGACTTAGTGTTTAGTGATATCGATTCCACTGTAGTTGGTATCGCTTCAGATTTATTGGTGAACAATTGTAGCAATCATGTTGCCCTTCATAAAGACGTGCCATTTTTAGCTGAGAAAGAGCGTTTGGGCTACAGGGATGTTCAATTTATATTCAACAGGGGTGATTATATCGAAATGAATAGTTTTTAGGCTCTTGTGATTGGTTTGTGGACAACAATGATATCGGCAGGACAGAATGTAAGTTTTATATTAATGTGTACGAGGCAATGTGTACGAGGCAATGTGTACGAGGCAATGGATACCTAGTAGATATCCAAAATGGTTTAACTCAGAGCTCATATCGATGGTGCGACGCGAAAATAGAGCTCATAGGCAGTATAAAAGGACGGGATCTCTGAGGATTATTTGCGATTCAGGGAGCTTAGAGCATTCCCACAAAGCAACATTTTTTTGTTGATAAGTGGGTAAAAGCTCAAAGCTTCAGTTGGATCCGATAGAGTCCCAACTTTTATCTAAATATGTTATCTTTGTTCTTAGTTTACTCTTAGTTTTATATGTGATTACTCCCGATGGGGTGAAAAAGACGTCGATAAATAAACGAATAGTTTTTCAGAATGAATGAATCTCACCGCTGTGTCGAACATACTTCATTAACAAAGGAATCAATATGAATCCTCTAATTTCGATGCGTCTGTTTTCATTCAAAAATCTCATGCAATCATCAGAAAACTCGCAAATGAGGTTTCCATTTCTTCTCCGCCGTGGAGGCATTAAGTTCATTAAACCAGAAGTGATTCTTGAAAGGATTAGTTGCGAGGAAAATATTTTCCAAATTCATTCTTGGTACTCAATTCATTATGACAATTTACCGAGTCAGCGATTCGAACGTAGATCGAACTGGAGGCTCATTACAGTAAAGACAGTTCCTTAAATCAAATTGTTGTTGAAGTCAAGATTATCCAGGCTCTTTTAAATATCAATTTCAACTGTTTACGCCTCATTTAATTTCAATTTTACAGCTATTGTCCCATCTCCGTTATAGCTCCGAATAACATGCATCGAAAATCCAGGCACGCCAAAGGTTCGTCTGTCTGCTTTTCAATTATTTTCACCAACCCAAGCACTGTCGAGGGATCTTTCACTCGAATTACGGTATAGTTGTTTGGCATCTGAATAGTTTGTCACGTCCACTCAACGCTCTTCGATTTTTTGAGTTTTCATCGCATTTGTGTATGCAGAATAATTTTATTCTATATGGCTCACTACGGAAAATCAAACTCTGAAAAATGAAAGTTTTATATCCAAGCTGAATGAGTCAGGGATAAATATTTATACTCAGAAAATTGCGAATATCTTAAGATTCTTTCTCTGGAAAGGAGGCAAAAAAATTGCATTCATTTTTAATTCGTGAATTGAGTTTTCTTGAAATTGACACATTGATTATCTTAGTCGATTGAGTGAATGAAATTAATTAAATTTTGATGATTATAAGTAATGAAACTTTGAATTTCACTCTCACAAGAGATTTATTGAAAATCAATAACAAGTACTGGACTAAAGTTGAAAAAAGATATGTGTATATCGGTTTAAATTTGGGAGGCTTTTACTTGGTAGAATTCCATTATCAATAATGAAAACAAGTAAGGAGTTTTAGGAATTTTACTTAATAATTGTAATTCGTAACGCGTTTCACTACATCGTAGCTTCTTCAGACGAATGAATGTACAGAAAATAAGAATGAGAATATAAATACAAATGTTAAAAAACAAGTGATGTGTTTTAAGGAATTTCACTTGATAATTGCGATTCGCAAAGCGTTTCACTACACCGTAGCTTCTTCATACGAATGAATGTACAAAAAATAAAAATTAGAATATAAATATAAATGTTCTTGAGTAATTAAAAGCTTATTGGGTTGCTTCTTCTCAAGTGGTTATTTATGACAGGTATATCCAATAACATGAAGGAATATATTGCTCCCCGAACAGATTCAATAAAGGTGAAGGGCTTAAATCGACTTGTTCATTGATGAGTCTACCTGAGTGTTTGTATTTATTGATTTCTAAAGTTTCCCAAAGATCTACCTTTCAATATTTATTATCTGTATGCAAAATTTCAAACTGTGGGTCAAAAGAGTGATTGTTTTCTAAGAGATGATTCGTAATTTAAATCTGTAATTTAAATCTGATTTATTATTTGAAAAAATTCTAAATCTATAAACACCTGATTTATTGTTTTTACCTGATTTGGTTTTATTATTTTTATATATTTGCCTAAATTATTATTAGTTTGGAAAGCTATGTTGAAATTATGGCTACTCAAGAATGATTTCAGTTTCTCACTTGTAATGCCAACGTAGGTTGAGGTAGTTGAGTTGAGTAGCAATAATTCTAACATAGCTTTCCAAACTAATAATAATTTAGGCAAATATATAAAAATAATAAAACCAAACCAGGTAAAAACAATAAATCAGGTGTTTATAGATTGAATTGCAATGACTGTGATAATTCCTACATTGGTAGAACACATAGAAATTTTAATATTAGAATATCGGACATTAACGCAGTTTTTCAAATAAAAATCAGATTCAAATTACGCGAATCATCTTATAGAATATAATCATTCTTTCGACCCACAGTTTGAAATTTTGCATACAGATAATAAATATTGAATGTAATCTTTGGAAAACTTAAGAAATCAATGAATACAAACACTCAGGTAGACTCATCAATGAACAAGTCGATTTAAGCCCTGCACCTCTATTGAATCTCTTCGGGGAGCAATCTATTCCTTAATTTTATTGGATATACCTGTCATAAATAACCGCTTGAGAAAAAGCAACCCAATATGCTTTTAATTACTCAAGAACATTTATATTTATATTCTTATTTATATTTTCTGTACATTCATTCGTCTGAAGAAGCTACGGTGTAGTGAAACGTGTTACGAATCGCAATTATAAAGTAAAATTCCTTAAGAAACAGTACTTGTTTTTTATTATTGATAATGGAATTTCACCAAGTAAAAGCCTCCCAAATTCAATTTCAAACTGTGAGTCGAAAGAGTGACTATTTTCAAGGAGATGATTCGCATAATTTGAATCTGATGTTCCATTTGAAAAACTGCGTTTATGTTCCGATATTCTAATATTAAAATTTCTGTGTGTTCTACCAATGTAGAAATTATCACAGTCATTGCAATTCAATCTATAAACACCTAATTTATCGTTTTTATATGTTTGCCTGAACTATATTTAGTTTCGAAAGCTATGTTGAAATTATTGCTACTAGTACTAATATCAGCAATCTGCCTTCTTAATTTCTAGTATCTTCCAAATCCTTCTAGATCTTCTTTTTTGAGTCAAATGCATATTAATTGCTCTGAAGTGTAATTGCTGTTGACCTGTCTTTGACAAACCCGCATTGTAATTGTCGTACTATTGGTTTGATGCTTCAGCTAGACGTTCCCGAATCTTGGATGATAGAATTTTGTATGCGATATTAAGAGACTCCCCTGTAGGTTTGACAAGTTCCTTGGACTCGTTTCTTGGGTATTGTGACTATTTTGCCCGTTTTCCTTTCCTCAGGCATATCCAGCCCTTTCCAAATTTTTGCACTAGTTGCATAGGTCTTTCTTCAATGTTTTTCGCCTTATTCAAATAGTTCCATATTTTTTTGGACCAAAATAACTATTCCATACCTTTTTATGATCATCCTCCTCTACTTTGGTATCCTCGTGTTTATTTTACATTCCATTTAATTTTCCTTCAAAGATTCTGTTGTTCTGTTTTATTTGGTTGACGAATTTCTTCGTATTTTTTTTTATTATTTTGGAGCATTCCTTTCTTACTTTGCTATATTATTCTCTGTCTTATTGGTTGTTTGTTTTTATCCATTTTAGTCTCACGCTCACTTTCTTTCAGCATCTTCTTGCACTCTTCACTTGACCACTCTTCTGTCTCTTCTTTTTCTTCGGTGTTTTCCTGTCACCACTTCTATACTCTGTTTAATTTTTGTTCCACTTCACTTCTATGTCTCCATTATGTTCTTCAATTCCTTCTTAATTTGTTCTGTGTAATCGTCACTCACATTCCATCGTCAAGATCTTTCTATTCACCAATTAGTTTTGCGCTTTGTTTCCTTTTCTATGGTTTCCTTAGTTTTTGTCTTATTCTATTTGTTACTAAGAAGTAGTCTGAGTTTGCGCACGCTCCTCTGAAAATTCGTATATCTATTATCGAGGTTTGTTTTCTTTTGATTATAAGTATATGGTCAATTTGGGTATTGTATTTATTATAAGGTTATACCCACATCAATTTTTGTTTTTTCTTTTGCTTAAACCTCTTGCTTCTCATCATAATACCCTTGCCGCCATGTCACAAAGACTTTCTCAATTTTCATTTGTTTCTTTTTGTAAGGTGTATCTACCCGCTATTCTCACTAGATAATCCTTCTTTCCATGAGCATTGAAATCTCCCAGCATTATGAAAACTTCTAGATTTGTGTCTTTTCTATTTCTTCTCCAATTCTTTTGTGAAAATGTTATTTATCCTCTCTGAGCAGGTCTGTCCCGAAATAGTTGTTGGATCAGTTCGGCAGTATTTATAGGGGAACAGGGTTGAGATCTTGAGATGGCAGGTGACCAACTTACCCTCTACCTGAAATTTAACGATTTCTTTCACGGAAAATGTATTCCGCGAATGACGGTCCAGGTATAAACATCATGAGCTTCTTCTCATAGAAATCCCCTTGATTATTTAGCAAAGCAGGGAATAATCAGATATCTTTATACATCATGCAACAGGTTCAATCTGATTCTGAGAAATGCTGACGAGAAAATTAGATAAATCTGAATGATGATATTGTCTTCAATCGAGTTGGTGTACAACTGATTCTTGCTCAGGATCAGAGTCTAGAGAAGGAATTCCAAAGATGGTACACCAACTTAATTGGCATCAATTTTAAAACTCCTCATACATACAATAAAATTATAAAAGTGAAAATATTAGAACAGGTAATTGATGATTTAATTGACTGCAATATTATACAGTTAATTCAATAAGATATAAACCCAAATTCCATCACAAGAATCCACGTAAAACCCGTGAGCAATATATCTTCAACCATCCAAAGTCATCTGCTGGATCTACTTCAATAGTTGACCCATTTGAAATTTCAAACTGCGCGTGATGTAACAGTCCGATAGGCTCAATTCCGTGCAGGGCCGCAAGACGGGAAACGTTTTAACGTTTCTACCGGTTAGCGGATGTTCATCCTCCCCGTTTATAAAGCACTATTTCTAATGGAGCGAATTGATTCATTTCACTAGAACATGGTTTGATATCTTTTCTGTAATTTATATGCGTTGAGAACAATTGAAACCACTCTGGAAAATTTTTGTTCTCTGCTTCATTAAGAGAATGGCAGAAGATGATTTATATCAAAAGAGAATGTGGAATTTAGAATTAGACAAAATATTTTCACATTTGTATTCGAAATGAAGTTATTTTTATATATTTTTCAATGAGTCTCGAAATTATTTAAGGATTTTCTATGGTATTAAGCTTGAGTTCAATTTTTCTCTTTTATAAATAAATATCCTTTTTTGTATAGTTTATAACTTTATATGCTACTGAGTAAGTAAAACTAGTTTAAGAGTCCGATAGTATAATTAAAATCACAGGTGGAAATATAACTGTGAGATTCCAAAAGGCACCTTTTACAGAGTCTCTCTGGTCACATCTGTACACTTATCCTACTACAGTTCCATTCGCTCTTGCCTTTCTGAGATCGTCTTTAACCGAGCTGAAAATACTGGCGAATGGAACCACTATCATTCTAGCCAAATGTTGTATAATGAAGAAATTAGGAGGGCAGAAAGAAGGTCCTGGCGAATCGTAGTGAGAGGCTACACCGGGTTCTCTCCAGAGGACCAGTAGTGCTATTTGGATCTCTAAAGGGCCCGGATGAACAGTACACGGACTTCGGAAGAGAAAGGTTGAAGTCTTTTGCAAGATCACACTCTTCAGATTGTCGGTTTTATGATCAAAGATAGCTGTGACACCGTTACCCTGGGGGGTCCTTCTTAAAGCCAAAAAAGGACAAACAGAAGAACGCATGGACGATCATCAAGACCGGAGCAGTTAGGTGGGTAACTCGTTCATTTATGCTTTTCAAGGCTCTTAGGGAGGATGGCATCATACCTGCCTTGCTATAGCAAGGAAGGGCTGTCCTCCTTCCATACCTCTTTAAGTTCTGTCGATAAAATATAACCTAGAATGTTATCCCGACCAGCTGGCGGAAGTTTTGAGCTGCATACATCCCTAAGGGTGGGTAAATTGAACTCACAGCCTAAATACTTCAGACAGATTAGTCTTATGTCTTTCATTCTAAAGACCCCAGATAAGATGTTAGAAGAATTCATCGGGATCGAGGTCTTATTGCTCAAGCCTTCGAGTGAACATCAATACACCTTTTTGAAAGGTAAATTAACTGATTTGGCACTTAATAACCTAGTCGGGATGATCACTCAGTCTCTGGACCGCAAGGAAGGAAAATTGAGGGTGCATTTAATGTGACCTCTTGAGAAGTACCAAATATTATGGCTGAATGAATGAGCAACATGCCAAAATGATCAGCACTTTCTGAAAGGGGAAGTGGTCAGTTTTGTGGCTGGTTGGGGCTGCTCTCAGAGAGAAGTACTGACCTCTCTGTTGTGGTCCCGGCTGATTGATGACTCAATGACAATAATCAGTGCACTGGATGTTTATGTGCAAGTATACGCTGACGATATAGTCATTCTGGCTGTCGAAGATAACGAAGATGCCTCAGACAAAATTCGGGAGGTCTTTCCAGCTATCCGTGGCTGGTGTGAGAGTGAAAAACTCAGCATAAACCTCCACAAAATCCTTATGGTTCCATTAACCAGGAAATGGAGGATATTTGTTTCTACCCCGATTCTGGGTGATGCCTATTCCAGTTGAGGAGGAAGCAGTACATCTGGGGTTATTTAGATATTGAATTCAGGTAGAATTGGCATCTGAAAAACAAAATATACAAAAAGATATTATTTATGGGTATGTCAAATGACCGGTGGAAAAGAACGAGGCCCAAAGCAGCTTCAGTGGCTATATGTAATGGGGTGAGATGACGTATCACATACGGCAGCAGTGCTTGGTGGAAGTGTAGCCTAAAAGTGTAATCCCTACTCATGCTCTTTAGATTGGGAAGAACGGCCTGCATGATTATTACTAGAGCTTCTTGTTCTTCACCTACAGCAGCCATGGAACTGATACTGGCCATTGCTCCTCTTCAATTGGTGATTACTGGAGCAGTTTAAATGGCTACCTATAGATTACATCATTTTTCCCGCAATAGAACAAGTATGTGCAAATTCGTTCCTCGCGCTTTAGTCTGATATCGAGGACGAGGTGCTGGATATGAAGTCTGACGAAAACTAACATGGATTATAGCTAACGGGAATGAAGCATCTTCACAGCCTCTATTTGCTCACAGACTACTCCGAAACTGCAAAGTGTGTTGAAACTGGTGTATATTGTCGAGGTGTTGCCAAGAAACAGTCGATTAGTTTTGGCGGGCTTGCGACTGTTTTTCAGGAAGTAATATTTTGGGCACTAACTGAGCCTCTCATGTCTCAGACACTCTCGTTCTGCCATCAGTGGATCTGCTACCGCGAGAACCAATTTTTCGCTCGAACTTTTTAGGCTGGACTTGAGAGTACTAACAGCCATATGAACGGGGCGCTGTTGACTCAGAAATCACCTAAACAAGTTGGGATTAATTAAGGACTCTTCATGTAGACTATGTGAAGAAATGATACAATCAATGGGTCACGTTATTTGCGTTATGCTGAAGGAACTTGAATACAACAAACTGAAGTAGACTGATCCTACTAAGCACTTACCCATAATGCTCATATAATATACAAGAAGGAAAGACCTTGTGAGTGAAAGCAAGGACAGACTGTGTCACAAAAGATCATAGGGCAGTAGCGGTCGGACTCAATTACGATTCCTTTCCAATAAACTCGTAAAAAGAGGCAATCAGCGACGTCAAATTAGAAAACATAGGGTGACATAAGTCATTCACATAACGCAAGGTGCAATTTTGTTGTTGCCAATTGTAATTCATGAATATGTTCCTCAAAATTTTGAATATTAACTCAGGGATTTTTGAAATTTTGGAGGATTGTTAGAATTGATCCATTTTGAGATATTTTAATTGAAAAAAGAAACGAATTAAGCATTATTTTAAAAAATAAACAAATAAAAGGAAATGAGAGACTCTTTCTGCATGTTCTAAAAAAAATTGAAAATGGTTTTTTCACGGAGTAGGTGTTTTTTCTCGACTTCATTAGCTTGTATCTCTTCCTTTTGCCCTGATACAAGCCTGAATCCGTCTACGCATGCTTTGGATTAGGTTTTCGACCTCTCCTGGGGTGGTATTCTGTCACTCTTCTGTGGCGGCTTGGATGAGCTTTTGTGGGGTTCTTGGATTATCCTGGCGTGATCTAATTTTCCTTATGAGTTTATCCCGTAAATGTTCAATATGAATCAGGTCTGGAGATTAAGCTGGCCATAATAGCGATTCCCTCTGTTTCAAGATAATGTTGCCCGAGGTTGCTGGTATGCGGAGGAGCATTGTCTTGCATAAAAGTGAAATTATTACCGTGGGCAACTCGTCAGACTCTCACTATGGGCTCCAGCACTAGGTCCACGTAATTTCTAGCCTTTACACTCGCAAGAGAAGAAATCAAATCCGTTTTGCCTTCCAGCATAATGCCACCCCGAAACATCAGACTGCCCCTTGGTGTTTCGGAATTTGTCTTGCTGCTCGGGCTCTAGCTTGTCTTCCAGGACCCCTTAAAACTCGAATCCGACGGTCATCTGATCGAACACCAATTCCGAAACAAGAACATTTCGCCAATTCTCAATATTCTAATTTTGGTGCTCAATGCATCAATTAAATCTGTTAATTTTTTGTTGTCTGGTTAGCTCTGGAACTGTTAAGGGCTGTGTAGCCGCTGTGTCACCCCTTCTTCAACAAGAGCAATTATTCGACCACTTTGCACATCGGATAATCCAACGTAGGACATTTACAATTATGACTATAGACTCTTTTGAATTTTGAAATTCACAGTTTCAAAACTCAGTGACGATTGAGTGCAATATCCCGATAATGTGGTGATAATTCAGTCCACTTTAATAATAGAAAATATTAACCTAAGCACTGACAATAACACCTGTTAGTCTAATTTTTCGATATCTTTCAATTGCAAAAATCTAGAGAATGAAAAGATGAGGGGTCTGAAGGACAACATCCATCAAGATTGAAAAATTCAAATATTGATCAATATTTTATTTCATAAGAGGAGCTTTGAAATAATTAATGACAAGCGTTCATTACTTCGACCTTTTCTTTAAGATTGCTCAACTCTATTACTCAACCTATATTCAATGCAGAACTTAAAAGCAATTAGCGCGATAGAAAAATTTCATTCGATATTTGATTACTTATAATTAAAAGTATACGAAAGTTACAAAGAACATTTTCATCTAGAAGAAAGTTTCAATCGGAATAATTTACTTTAAAACTACTGTTTAAGCTTGAGATGTATTCGAATAAGGAGAGTGGTTCTATATAAATTTGAATTCTTTTGAAGTTTTGGTACAATACCATTCCTTAAAATGGATGAGAAACTTTGCAGAGCCTTGTGTGATTTCTGTTCGTTTCAAGTGAAAGAACAAGACGAGTATTATCGAATTGTTCAGGTTACGAGATAATTTCTGGTTTGATTAGTTTCTCGGTAATTATTCCACTAAGGGAAAAGACAACCATTAAATTACTGTACCAAAAATTTCTTTCAAGCAGGGAGGAATTCCCAATTAAATTTTCAAAACCAGCTTCACACATTCTTTGAAATTATTGCTGATTCTGAATTCCTTGAAGAAATTTTTTATTCGAAAGAAAGTTAGGGAGGACTACAGTCGCCATCTTCTGCGCGTTGCTGGAATCTTATATTAATCAATACACTGAGTTGCAGGAATCCATGATATTGTTTCGCTGGCGATGTAATTTCAGTCTCCATCCATAGATGACGATGTTATAAAACGCCAATAAATATATTCATTGATGAGATAAATCAAATGTTAGTAAATGTTGCCTATATTGTGCATTTCATGAGATTGCAGGAAATTGTAATATAATTTTCATTATATGACTTATGTCATATAGTTTGAATGAATAACGTCTCTAAACAACTCAATAATGTCTGAATCGCCTTTAATTTCAGTCTTCTCACAATTTCTGTTGAACTAGATCATCACGAGAGCAAATCATTTTCTAAAAGTGAATAGTTGCAGTTGCTAGTATTTATCGCAGCAAGAAACTCAGCTAACATTGGCACAATTGTTGATGTTCTGCATCTGAACGAGCAGAATCTATGAATTTTAAAAGAGTCAGTGTAGTTGATGCTGATGACATTTGAATTAATGTTTTTGAGGTCAGGATAGTTACAATTCTTGATGAGTAAGTAAATACTCGGTTTTAAATTCTCAACACGACCCATGTATCCTAGCGAAATCTCCTAATCTACATTGTATCTTCTTTATAACCAACACTTCTAAATGTGTCAGATCCTGGTCATAGCTAGTCATAGCCAACTAGAAAATAAAGTATCAGTTCACCAGCTAATCACTAAACTTGTCAAGACAGCCAGCAGACTAAGATATTATGATCTGCCTACCTCTGTTCCAACATGATAGATTAATTTCAATTTCAAACCAAGCATATGTTACAAGTAATGATGTCATTTGAGTTAATGATAACAAATATCTGTTAGCTTAAAATAGAAGCTTTCATTTATTTTCATTCTGGGATTAAAATCGTATCTAAAAATATTTTGGATAGGGTTAATACCTTCATCATTCAAATATAGTATGGTAGCTTGATTATTTTGTTATCCACTTATTTACTTACTTACTTAGATACATTAATTTCATTGACATCAGAAATAACGTATTCCTTCTGAACACTTGATCGTCGAAGACTTACAAGTAATGAGGCATTTTTCCACAAATTCAAAGTTCTTCTAAACTAATAAAAAGAATAAATATTTTAAACTAACTCCTACCGCTTTATTGTTCTCTGGGCTTAATTCTTTGGTTTTTGTCATAGTATTACTCACAAAAACCAACGCTTTGATTTGACAGCTACAGATACAGTACAGATTACTTTGATTCAGATAAATCACCAAGTCAACATGGACAGGTGAAGCTGTAAGCTAATGGTTTGAGTTGATCATAACTTCGTCGTCCTATGCAACTAGGCCACATGGTTAGAATAAAATCTTGCCATGTGGTCAAGTAAAACGAAAATGAAATTTTCTTCGAGAAGTTTCAGAGGTTAGATGAATCTTGATTATAATCGTTAAAATGCTGCAAAATCAAGTGTTACTCGAATATATTTATTCGCATAGCCTAAGCAGATTACTTGGAGTAATCCTAAACTTTCAAACTAGAAAGGGTCGATTTCGGAAATCTTTTATGATGAAGCTATGTTTACTCATCTACTCTACATCTTACCACAACCCTTTCAATGGCTGTGTAGTTTTAACTTTGTCATATGAAATATCCTCTCGTCAGTTGTCTGACAGTTCTTGGTAGAAATTAGCATCCATTGTTCTGGAAAAGTTACCAGATTGAGATAATAGCAAAGAGTACTCTTGCAAGAAATATCTAGTCTCTTTTGTGCCTCTTTTAGACTAGGCCAATGCCACTGATGCCCGTGTTGCCACTCTTATACATATGTTCCTTTGCAAGAGCTCCATAGGCAAGAAATCATACCATACTATCTTTGAAGTGAGCAACTGGGTAATAAATGGGGCATTTGAAATTAGGTGCATACAGACTCACGATGTTCTTGTTCTTACCTAATTTCCCGCTTACTTCTATACATAAAAGAATTAGCTTCCTTAAACCCTTTTCTTTCATTCGTTGTTGTGAATATTTTCAAAGCTCTATCGCCTGATATGAGCTATCTAGCTTTCTATGTTGAGTACACTCATATTTTTCTGAGCAAAGCATTTATCAGATTGTTCAGTAATGAAAACATAATATTCTTGGTCCCTTCGTATAATATTTAACTGCAATCAGAACCGATAGATTTTCTATTTCTTGTTTAGCCTTGGAAATTATCTAAGTCTATTGTAATCATGAAAGATCAATTCTGATATAACTGTTCACCTTTTGTATTACCATATTCAAAGAATCGTAACAAAAATCTTCTGAAGTCTCTGTCAAATTATTTTTATATGAATGGATAACTTAAATTTCAAAATCATGAATCATAAAATAGAAATATTCATAATAATAATCCTTGGAACATTGAAACATTGAACTGCTATGCTATGAATAAATTATGTAATAGATGAAGTATCCATAATATTTCATACATAGCCTAAATGACTCCGGTATTGTATAGAAACCTGGATTCTATACAGCCACGGTAACATTGTAATATAGGTGGCTTTATCGAGAAAAGGAATACATCGATCTCCCAACGTTCGACTACCTTACTAGAGTAAGAGAAATCATTCTGCAGCACGAACTCAGGATTAATAACACAATGATTTCTGCGAGCCGTCAAGAGATCGCACGAATCGACACAACTCTTATAATAAAAAGAGTGGAAACCAATTTTCGTCTACAGCTTCAACAATGCATTCACGAAAACGAATCTCACATCATTTTTTGTTCATTGAGTTTCAGAAAAATTCAGTGATATTATGATTTTAGGAATAAGATTACTATTTTCTCAGTCTTTTCATATACGGGCTTGGCCGAGCAAGTCCTCAGTAAAATTTATGATTGTTTTCAGCAAAAATGCTCGTACAGGTGATTTATGATTCTTATTGAATGGCAACTTTCATGTTGCGGTTGTATTCTTGAACCTTTATGAAGCTTTTAGCCAACTGCGCGAAAAAAGACAGAAAGAGAAAACGATTGCTCTCCTACATACAGAGTGTTAGAAACCCATTATTGTCGTCACATCGCCTCATCATTTCCTCACAAAATTGGTTTCATTTCGCTATAATTTGAAACACAAGTGCGAATGGTCAAACATGTACTCAAGGCCTTTTTCGCAATAACACACAAAAACAACAGAGAGCAATCGCTTTTTTTTCTGAACATTTATTCAGCTTCAAGAAGAGAAATCACAAGAAAGGGGTTGCATTCTGAAAATAAAAAATAAGGTTGGATTGTGGTAAAGGGGTTGGGGGGAAACTCCTCAATTTATTAAGTTAGGTATTAAAAATCAAGAATTAACATGTTACCTAACCACCATTGTTTTCTAGAATCAGAAAGGATTTTATGATATACTGAGAAATCAGCGTTCTAAGTTCAACATTGTTAGTGTCCAAATTTTTTAACACAGAAAAAAACTCAGTTCATATAAATAATTTATTGAATAATATTATTGTCATAGTACATATTTGTGTTCTTATTTGTGACGATATGAAACCATAAAGAGTACCATTACATTTTTTCGAACAACGTCTAAGATGTATAGTATTTCTTGATTTTTATTGAAGAATACACCATTCGAAAGTTCGTAGCCATTACCATTGAGAAATATTCGAATGGAATTTCCCCCTTTATAACACCAAGTGACCTCTTGAAAGTTAATGAGTAATACTCGAAATAAATCCAAGAGAGGGCGTTTCCCTTTGCTTATTTCATTATGTACTCGGGATATAATGGCTGTCATCTGAAGCAGGAGACGATTAGCCTCAGATGTTCAACTTCGACGATAAAAGAGAGTTGAAAGATGCACTTGATTTTAGTGTGTACGGTATAATAAGCAGATTGGCCAGTAGGAGATACTAAAACAATCAATCAAGAATAATTTCATTTGCTATTAGCGCCCTTCTTCAGTTTCGCAGCGAAAACGACAACGAGGCGTCGACCTTTTAGCTGCCAGCAGTTCAGAGATGTTTAACAATAATTTCAAATGCGATATATTTTGAGATCTCTTAATGAAACTATATTGTTTAAAATAAACTGAAAGGTGCAAAATCTGTCCACCCAATATTTTTTCAATACTAATCTCTTATGACTTCTTTTAGTTCCTACAATCACAGTTTTAGAATCGTCATAAATTGTAAAACACGAGAGATGTCACACATCACTTCAATTTTGAAACACAATATATATATATAGAAAGGAATAATATTTCGTTTGCTTTATCTTAATTTGTGAGAGATGTGAATCTTTGAAAGAAATATTGAGATATAGAAATCCTAACAGTCAGTATTCAAGATATAGGATATGGTGATGATAAATGATATAGGAAAAATTAAAATTTGGGAAAATCTGTAGGGTGGTTCAAGGAAAGTTTATGGAGAAATAGGCAGAGGAAAATAACGATTTTACTTTCAGAATAAAATTTGATTTTCATTCATTCTCAAATTCTCAGCTTTCAACTACAAAATTAGTTTCAGGAGAGAAAATACGTGAAATTTTCAGTGTAAGCAGTCTTCAGGTCAAAACTTTTATCTTCATCAAACTTCTGCTCCAACTATATAGCTTGTGAATCTGAGAATGGTAAATTACTATGAATATCTTAAATTTGTTGAAAATATTTAAACATTCGATCAAATTATGCTGAGTAAAAGGTATTTATTCAACGTGAAACTTTCTGTTGGAACCATTTTCTTCTTCAAATTGAATCGGGTTTTCGAACAGTGCATTCAAATGGTCAAAATATTAATTGATTCTTCACTCGATACATTTTCAATGCGTCACAAATATTCATAGATACTGTTTACATCGATTTAAATCTGAGTAACAAATGTAACATTTTTTCAATACATATCATTGAACTACTCTAAAAACAATTATGATGATTGTTATATGTTCGTTTTTTCATGTTCGGGGATATATCAATAACAAATTTTTATTCAATTTAATTTATTCATGAATGATAAAAAATTTTTGATGAACTGAGTATCTGAGGTTCTACTGATATTTCTATTAAGGAGAGCACCCATTTTTGTAGTTTTCATCAAATGCGTAATAATTATTTGCATAAAAATAACAAGCTCATCAGTACACCGATTTGCGGTTATAATATCACGATAATCGTAATCAGATCATTCAAATTTATTTTTTAAAGTCGAAAAGAGTAAAAGAATAGCGTAGTAATGGAAACTTCCTGAAATCTTGGTCGCATGGATTGAATCTGATCGAATGATAGTGTGAAAATCACACCAATCAAACTGTTAAGATCATTCAGTTTGGCCATGTGCAATGAGTTGACCATGAACACCCTGTTGCTAGTCTCGATCATGCGCTATCCAATCTCGCTTGAGTTCAAGTATCCTGGCTATAAAGACTTCGCTAAAATTCATCGACCAAAACTTCAGGTTCAATTCAGTCAGAATGATCTGTCAAGTTATTGTTGAATTTTGAGATAATATAAAACTCCAATTCCTTGTCAGTTAAAATTACAACATTGTAAAATACTCTTAATTATAATAATTACAAAAAATGCTATTGTCTTCTGAGGAAACTTTATGCTACATTAAAACTATATTGTCATTTGTTGCGTATGTCGATTTAGTTGTTACTATCGGTCGTATTTTCCGAAATATGCAAAATATAATCTCATCATAAATATACTTGTTTCAAGTTTTATAAAATTCATGTACAGTATCTCCAGCATTTTTGTTTTGAAAGACAGACGTCTTATAGTTTATGGTACATATAATATATACCATCGAATACCTTATTTCTGCCAAAATGCAAACATAGTGCACAGATCAATTACGAAGGAATCAGGAGCTGAAATAGCTGAGATTGAAACTACTCATTCAGGCACAAAAATAGGCCTCATTATCGATATTTTACCAGTAGGATTTGATGCTTTGGATTCATAGGAATCTCTAGAAAGCTCATGCACTAGTCTTATGATGAAGAAGTCCCAAATTGGATTCGAGTATAGGAAAAATGAAGTCTGAAGTGAACAATTATGAAAAATTTATTCAAATCTATTCGTTGGGGGTTTTTGGGGTCGCTGAACACGGAATCGAGGTCGACGAGAGCCTGTGGAGTATCTGGTGCCCGCAGCGGGTGTTTAAACGTCTTCCCGCTGCGGTTGCCAGAAACCCCGCAAATTCTTGCCGATCTCGTATTCGTGTTCAACAACCCCCGTAACAGATTGTCATATTATTCCAGAGGAAGACGTTAAAACACCCCCTCCGAATACCAGGAAATCAGCAGGTTCTTGTCGAGCTCGTATTCGCCTTCAGCAAGCCCAAAAGCTCTCCGAGTGATAGATTGTGATTAATTTTTTCGGTCATTTACCGATTTTCCAAATTTTGTCTACTTCGAAATACAATTCTGAAATACATAGTTCTTACGCTCAAATGTAATTTGGGATTTGATGATTATTTTAGATTAGAACTGCATTAGAAACCGTCTTACTGCGAAAAAGATCGATAGTTCATTTCTTGGATGGCTCGACTAGTTGAATCGACTCATAATGCGATCGTGTGACATGCCATGAAAACCTAAGCCTCCGATAATATAAGAATATCAACAATTTGATTACCCTCGTATAAAATTTCGGAAACATATTCGCTGGAAACACAAACTTTAATTCCTCTTCAAAGTTTGACAGAGTTTGGTCTAATTGTGATGTGATTTCTGAGAATATTTGCGAGAATTCAAAAATGAAGTTGGAGCTAGTGAAAAGTTTCATTTGGAGCTAGCTAGTATGGCTTTGGCTGAGGCAAACTAAGACTTTGAACGATTTGCAGGCCCGTAGTTTTTTTAGGTATAAACGTAAGTTTTTTAACGTGGTATACCCTGTTAAATGAGTTATATAACAGATATGTATCTAAGGTATACTTTTGAAATAGGACTGGAATATTTCAATTGAAATAGCACTGAAACAATGAAATGATTCGTCGAATTTGTTGTTATTTCTGTGAATTGGCATAGTGAAATGTAATGCAAAATTTAGAATAAGAAGAATAACTTTTGTGTAACCTCAATTTAAATATCATAATATCGTAGTATTGCCGGTTACATATCTGTGATATGTATTTAGAGTCGAGGAAAAGAAGACATGGACTGTAGATTTTTGTAGAAAAATTTTCATAGGAAAAATGCATTTCGTACATAACGAACAGCTATATAATGCAAAATTTGAAACTCGCTAAATAAGGAATGAATCGATTCCAATTTCATTACTTTTTAGATCTTTAGAGTCGTTAAATACAAAAATGTGTTTTTGTTTGTCAACTTGGTGGTTTTCGAGGTCACTGAGCACAAATTCCAAGGAAGCAACGTAATTTTTTGTATAATCCCATAAGTGGTTGAAACATGGTTATTCTGTGATGAGTACTTTTAAACTTGGCGCTTGAAATGATATTGGTAGCATTGATGAAACGTAAATTGCTTCAGGTGGAGTAGAGCTTTCGATCTTTCATTACTGTCAATCATGCACCCTAAGATATAGTTAGACGCCCAAGTGAAACGTACACGTGATTTTTTCTTGTAATTGTAGTGACTTAAGTTCGTAAAATTAGAAAAATTGATAATCTTTGAAAATCAAAGTGAGTTTCTCATTTAATAATGTGCAGAAAATGTATCCTCGTTCTGGTAAATGCTTTAATATCTTGGAATATAGTTATTTATATGCTAAGTCCTGCAAGGGAAAACGATACAGGAGAGCTATACTCTGACACTCGTTACATTTACAATAATATTTTATTGCGAAATGCCTTTTCGAAGCGCGTTTCAATGTTAGCAACATCAAGGAACAATGAAATTTATTAGAACTTCATAGAAGTACCCATATCTCATTTTACATGCTGGAAAATTCAAAGAAACAAATCTGAATATGAAAGGAATTTTTGAACATGGTTGTCAACTTATTTCAGTCTAACGTACCTGATCTTTATTAGCAAAAGGTCAGGCAGCTTGCTGAAACATACTTAATGGCTGTGGTTGACAATAATAAGGTAGCAATTCAAGGAATATTACCTACTGAGGACCAAATTTCACATCATTTGAAAGGATATACTTCCAAGTGCAATATTGGCTACCCGAGGAGAATAACCCTTCAAACCCAACTGGTAGTGGGTGAGTATTGTCAGAAAATGGTGTTTTAGAACCTCTTAAAATGACTTTACCACCAGGACCACCCGGTATTACGATTTTGATATTCTGCTCTTGCTAAACAAATTGTGGGAATTCGTGTGGATACAGGAAGCACGAAATACCGTATGGCATAGCATATAAAAATTCTACACGGTCCAATTGTTCGGATTCTGCCAAACACTCTATGGGGAAATATTGTCAACGGAGTTGGAATATTTGCAAGAGGAAAAACAATTTAAAAAACTTATTGGTAATTCCTAAATATTGAAAACTAATATACATTTTATTATAATAAGAATACGATGGGTTTTGTGAATATATATTACAATTTTGGAAAAACTACTACCAAAGATCATGTAAATCCTCATTGGAAATACTTGTCATTGAAATCGTGTTCAGTGACCTCAAAAGTCCAGGAGATGACCCAGATACAGGTCAGCCTAAGCATCAGGTGCTCCAGAAGTCGGTTTCAACATCATACTCGTAAACTCCAAGAACCCTCAAGTAAAAGAAGTTAGACTTTATTCCGCCCACATTTACCGACTTTTACATTTTTCATCATTCAGTTGTTCGAGATACACTGGGAAAAGTGCTCTTCTTATGCAGATCTGCAAATTCTCAAAAATAATTGATGAAAATTGTTCACAAATTTTCCGCATCAAAATCCGTTTTTAGTGCCTTGTTTCCTCGACTATTAAAGAGCTTTAAGTTTTGTTTTTTATGATATGCTCTATATATATTTTTCTATATACCACCTCATCCTCTTTTTCAAGAAAAAACATTCAATTGCAAGGGGTACTCAGAAATATAACTCTTTTCGTGAAGTATAATACCAATCACATTCAATATTTAATCAAAAAATTATATTTTTTTCGTTTAGACAATTCTCCGCTTTACCATATCCTCAAAAATTTACCGCCGTTTCTATAATCCGGATTTATTTATGAAAAATGATGTACTCATTCAAAATCTGCTTGGTCGGTACGAAATCTTTCTTTTGATTTGGTGTTGATTACCGGATTAGCTACTAAAATTAATTAAATTTAATAACTATTGTCCAAAATACTTTCGGATGATTATGGTTGGGAAGACATGATGATATGAACTCAATTTCTCGAGTTTCAAAATGTAAGGAAGACTTCGAACAATACCATAAGTTTCTACCAACTGAAAAATCAACCAATGACATCGAATAATCTCTTGCCACATTCTCTATAGTCGCATAGATCTGAAATATGAAATCAATGAAAATACGAGGGAAACGTAACAAATTTTAGTCGAAATAGGTGGGTGTGCTCCATTTCTATGCAGGAGGATCCACGATGGTGATCTGCTAACTGTAGCCACGGAAGTTTCGACTGCTGCTACAGTTTTAAGTTCTGGTAACTGCACTGTGGTAAGTTCAACTTGATCGCCCTCAGATATTTCGGGTTCTTTTTTTCTTGGTGCCTTCCACTTCTTTGGTTTTTCTTTGTGAACTGGCTTTCTAGGTCTCGTTTCAATATACCTTGGAGTGATTGTAGTGCTCGTCGTTTTCACTGCTAGATGCAACTCTGCAACAAGTTTGAATGTAAATGAAATAAACAAAAATATTTTTTTGAAGTAAACTCGGAGGCAAAATTAGCGGAACACTCGAAAATTTAACCAAATTCGAAGTTCGATATTTTTCCTAATTCTCAACCGATTTAGATGATTTGTTCAGCAAGTTATAAATCAACTCTTCTGCTTTGTAGAAATTATAAGAGAAAACAAAAAAAATCTGAAAAAAACTTTATACGGGGGCAAAACTAAAAGTGTTTTTTTTGTCAAAAATTCGTAACACCCTGTGGAATTTCGCGGTCCGAGTTGAAACGTACAATATCATGTTCTGCCAAGACACATCTTCCTACAGTAACGCCCTTCTTGTTTCATGCGTTTATCTCTATTTTTGCAAAATATATTTAATTTCAAGTGGAAAATCGCCATTTTGGAGAAATTCCATTGAATCAAGAAATTGTCATTAAAATTCGTTTATCAATTTGGAATTTTCTTATTATCACTCAGGCGTGTCGAAATTGTCGTTTGCGATTTTTATGTTCCAATTGCATTAGTTATTGATGACAATTTGGTTAATTTGTTGAGAATTAGGAATTCATAGGAGATAACAGTCGGTAGGTATTAAAATACACAACCGAATTCTGGGACCATTGATAAAACTTTTCATTTACACATGTGCACACCTTTTTTCATCAAATATGAAATACAACACGCGTTTTTTTGTATATGACCACATTTGCACTTGTTTAAAGAATGAGAGTTTTCCATTCTTTGATTTGATACAAATTCGATCGGTTGCGGTGTTTTGTGATTCTTTTACTGTTTACGATTCGAAACGGTATTTTTCATTCAGAATGAGAGATTTACCACCAACCTCAGTAGCAAGGGCAGTTACATTGATCGAGGAAGGGCGCACGTACCGCTCAGTCGGTACAATGTTGGGTGAGCCCTCGACGTCGGTTATCCATCGAATCTACCGACGTTACAGGGAAACTGGATTGTACGTGAGGAGGCGAGGACAAGGAAGAAATCGGGCAACCCGCGCTATACATGACCGTTTCATCGTCAATCAAACCATAAGAAATCCTCGTCTTACTGCTGTTCAGGCACGTAACCTTTTACAAGCAGTGGATAACATTAACGTCAGTGTGAGGACAGTCAGAAGACGATTAAATGAAGTTGGTCTGAGATCATACGCTTAAGCAAGAGCACCAAGACTCGATAGAGCCCATCGGGTAGCAAGATTGGCGTTTGCTAGGGAGCATGTAGCATGGACAATCAATCTGTGGAAACGAGTTTTATTTAGTGATGAGAGCCGATATTGTGTGAATTTCGTGAATGGTAGAGATAGAATATGGAAGCATCGAGGGGAACGGTACAATCAAGCGAACTTCGCAGGAACTAAGCAATACGGTGGAGGGTCAGTTATGATATAGGGTGGCTTATGCTTGGGAGTACGAACAGAACTGGAGATTATTGGCAATGGATCACTCAATACCCATCGGTATATAACAGAAATCTTGGAGCCCCATGTTGTGCCTTTTGCTCCTTACATAGGGGAAAATTTCCTTTTTATGCACGATAACGCGCGCCCTCATACTGCGCGCATAGTGATAGAATATCTCAATGAAGTTGGGATCACACGAATGGACTGGCCATCGCGGTCACCGGATTTAAACCCGATCGAACACGTTTGGGACATTCTTGGAAGAAGAGTTCGACAACGGAATCCAGGCAACGTTGAAGAGCTGACATTGGCTTTGGTGGAAGAGTGGGACAACATACCTCAACAGATGATAGACAACATCATTGGGAGTATGCGAAATCGTATGCGCGCTGTGATAAGAGCTCGGGAGGGTCATACTCGCTACTGAAATCAAATGTTTTTTTTATGGGTCATCATGAACATTTTTCTCAACATGTTCATTTCATTTCACGAGTGTATCGCCAGGATACACACCTGCTTTCAATTTTGGACAGGAATGATAATTATTATAGAGTGTCACACAAAAAAATTCAAAAATAGATGTGCAAAATCAACGATTTTTCCAGTATACTTCGAGTTCTCCCGGAGCGTGAAATTGGAAAGTGAATTTCAAAAATTTTCATTTCTTTAGATTTCCGCTTCTCTAATTTTGATTTTATTTTTTGGCTAACCTCCGATGTTATGCAACTACGCAAGATTAAAAATAAATTCTTGAAATTTGTGACTTTTCGCTTCAAATTGGATATCTCTCGTAAAAATAGAGATAAATGCATAAAACAAGAAGGGCGTTACTGTAGGAAGAAATGTCTTTACAGACCATGATATTGTACGTTTCAACTCGGACCACGAAATTCCACAGGGTGTTACGAATTTTTGACAAAAAAACACTTTTAGTTTTGCCTCCATATAAAATTTTTTTCAAATTTTTTTTTGTTTTCTCTTATAATTTATACAAAGCAAAAGAGTTGGTCTATAACTTGCCGAAAAAATCATCCAAATCGGTTGAGAATTAGGAAAAATATCGGATTTCGAATTTGGTTAAATTTTCGAGTGTTCCGCTAATTTTGCCTCCGAGTGTACTTTAGTTCTATGTTTTGGTTGTTTGTGTTTCTATTCTATATACAATGTAGGTGAGATTGTTATGGAGTTTAAGTAATGATTATATGTTACTTCGAAAATGTATAACTGATTTTTTTCTGTCTGAGACTCGAAAATCCGCAAAATATCATCAACGTATCTGTACTGATTTGATTGAGGAGGTCGTTACTTGATGAAAATTGATATACATATCTTCAATGAAATGAAACTGAAGTATTTAGATTTTCACTAGATTAACAAAACTATGACCGGTTTCACCACACTGTGGCTTCATCAGATAGATACAAGTAATGAACTTTCAGAAATTTCAAAGTTAGATTATTCGAGCACAAACGTACTTTTAATTATCATAAATCAGTTTCCCATTATTCTAATCACTTACTCGAAGAAAACCATAACTTTAATGATAATTTCAAAATTTTACACAATGAAAATAATAGACAAAAACTCAATCTATTAAAAATTTTAGTGATCAAAAAGAAAAGAATTCAGGTAGGTTACTTAATAGTCGATTAGATCTAAATCCTCCTCCTTTACTCAATCTTTTCAATTCATAAAGTAAGCAACTCCGATGGGTTTTCCAACATACCCCTTGTACTTGTACCTATTGTAATATTCAGTAGTAAATAAGACTAACATATAAGGAATAACTCTGTTCATTAGTTTGTATCTATCTGATGAAGCCACAGTGTCGTGAAACCGGTCATAGTTTTGTTAATATAGTGAAAATCTAAATACTTTAGTTTTATTTCATTGAAAATATCTGTACTGATATTATGTGTTTCTGCGCTGAATTATCATTCATTATAGATCCTTCAAGAGTGTTCCTGAAAATATCTGCTAATGAGGGACTAAGTGGAGATCTCATGGAGAGTCCTGAGCGTTTGAAAAATTTTGATTCAAATTCTTAATCATTTCGTGACAAAAAGGTCAAACGTAAATAAAGAATATTACCTTAACAAACTTTTCGAAAAACGCCAGATTAGTGGAAAGAAAACTCAGCGATTTAGCACCACGATAATGCACCATTTCACAATGCTATCATTGTGAATGAATTTCTGACCAACATCTTAACAAATACCTTCGAACGTTCGCCTGATATGACTTTTTTTTACGAAACTCAAATTAGCACTTCGAGATACCAATTTTAAAACGATAGAAGACTGAAAATTGAAATCGATTCCGGAAAAAGCGTTTGAAAAATGTTTTGATGATTTGATTATTCGTTGGTGTAAATGTGTTATTTCAAAAGAGGCCTAATTTGAAGGTGATACAATCAAAAATGAGTGCCTTATATTTCATTGACCTATTCCCGGTGTTTCTCTGACAGAATGTATTTCTTCATTGGAGAGTTTTGATATTCACAACATAAATAACTGAGCGTTCAACATAGAAGTAATATTAAAATAATAATTTGAATAAATCAGAAACTGTAGGAATTGAGATTCCTGAGCGAGGCTGTTATCTCAGGATCTTTGCTCTTCACGTTGAAAATTTGATATTGGAAAAACTATTCTTGAAGAAAAAATAAAATATATTTATATTTCCACTCTATTGTTGTAATATTATTCATCTAGAAATACCTTGAAGTCTGACAACTCCGTCTGCTTTGCCGAGTGCATTAGATGATGTACAGATGTAGCCACCAAAGTCTCGCTTCTCTAAATATTTGATGGTCAAGTTCATCAGGAGTGAATATTCATTCAATAAGGTTTCATGCATTTCGTATTTGTCATTTGGAAGAAGCTTTTCACCTAAAAATAAAAACTTTCTTTATTATTGTTTATATGAATAATACATCCCGGTGTTTTGATGAAAGCAAAATATCATTATTAGCCGATGACCACAAGGTTTTCATGAACATTAATTACACTAGATAGTGTCTAGCTCTGAAAGTGGATTGGGACAATTTAACCCTTCTTTGTGAGAATAACAGCCTATATTTGAATGTAAGAAAATGTGGAATAATGTGTCATACCCATAGAAGGAATGATCCCTTTACCTTAAATAACACTTTCTTATCTAGAATCGACACTATAAGAGATCTGGGGGTGGTAATTGTTCCAAAAATATTTGTCTAGAAGTCATGTCGAATATGCCGTTAATTCTAGTAGACGAATGTTGGGTTACCTTTCCAGACATTGTCAATATTTTGATAACAGGAAGGCATTACTAGTTCCCTATTTAGCTTATATTTTTGGTAAACTAAAGTTCGCTTTTTCTGTTTGGAATCCCCAATTCACTTTACGTTGATAAGATTGAAAAAGTGCAGAAAAGATTCTTGAGATTTCTTAGTTTTAAATGTAACATTAGGTCATACTGATAATTACTCCCGTCGTCTTGCACATTTTTGAGTACTAATTCTCATTGATTGTAGTGCAAACATAGACTTTTTACTAATCAACTTTCCCTGTTAGTGAATTGGAGTTAATTTTAGTGATAATTCAAGGCCATTCACGAGTTTCCATTTTCATCAACTTCAATTGAGATATTCATGTTTCCTAAAAAAACAAAATGGATTTACAATTTCCAAATCGCATAATAGGAAGTTTGAATGCAATTGAATATTCCTGAATTAAAAGCGTTGAATTTCATTACATCGAAGCAGCTTGAGACCAACAACTATGTGAGAAATTTTCAATATTTGTAATATATCAGGTCTGTTCCTTTTGGAATATTTTATTCCAGGAGCTTAGTGATTTATTGTGTATTGCAGTTTTGATGAAGAGTTTGCTCTGGACCGGTTTCGAGATCGCTCAACGAAAAATAAATGAAAAATTCTCCAGAATTCCAATGTGTTTTTGCTCTAATATTATTTATATCGAAATCAATAAGCAATTGAAGCATTCAGGAACTCATGTTTCCGAAAATGACCGCGTAAAGTATAACAACTAGTTTTGTCACTGAAAAGTTCTACAGAGTGAACTAAATTTAAACAGATGTTGGACAATATTTGCATCAATTATCAATATTTTTTTTCACTCTGTTTACAGTACCTTTTTTCTAATATTCTCTTTCCTAGAAGGTATCATATGTTCTGTTACAACTTGTTAGACATGTCTTTTCAAGGCAAATGGGTTATTCAATATGAACTTTATATAATTCTCGTTAGCATTAGATTGAAATTAGAAGTTCTAAGCAAAGCCTGCCCGATCTCCTTGCTCTCACACTCTAGAATTTTTCTTTATAGAGTTTTCAAACAAGTTTTTGCTCTACCGCTCTACCTTGTTCAATTATGAGAGATTGAAGCGCCTCCCCTAATGGAGTTACACGTTAGAGCCTCAAAGATTCGTTGAAATATGTTCATCACACAAAATCATAAGTTTCTTGGCAATTTCTTTCAACCGCTACGAGATGATGAATACTGGATGTCTGGCAAACTCTACAACATTGAGAGTTAGTTCCAGAAGAGATTCTACGAAATCTTACCTATATATATAAGACATATATAGTGTGTTCCAACGAAAAATTTGCCTCCCCCTCTGTTTCAAGATTGACTGCTTTTGATAAAAAGCTGATACACATCAATTTCAGATTGTAGGAGGACTAATTTCTGAATTGGTTCGAAGCATGTGAAATCAATCCCTTTCCTCCAGAAGCGTCTAATTTGAAATTCATTATTGGGAAAGTGGATCAACATATCATAAAAATCTCATCTTAATGAATATTCAATATCATATAAACAGTCTAAAAACAAAATAACTTTGTTTTCCACAAAAAATTCGGCAACGCTTACAATCAAATTAAGTTTTCAAAATGACCTCTCAGAGCTTGGGGTTTCCTGAATACAGGATACAGAGTGACTCGCTTGAAATCGAAAAACTGAAAATGATATTTCAGTACGAACTTTGTTACCCAACTTGATACAAAGTATATTTCGTATATAAATCTCTTGTTAAATTTCTCTCGAAACTTACGAGACATATATTATAAGAAGTACTTAATCGAGTTAGTGACATAACATCGAACGTAAAAGTCAAATATAACCATCGTATAATAACGCAAATTTTCTCCAATCCTCTTTTCCATATAAAGGTACGAACAGAGAGAAATTTAATACCTAAAATCTTTACTATCATAAGAATAAAGCGAATTTGGAAGAACAAATGATCTGTTCCGTGCTTTTATTCGAAACTAAACGGTTCATGAATTTCAATCCTCACCTGGTTCCAATACACTCTGCATACTGAGCAGCGGCATGGAAAACAGTTTTCAACAAAATCGAATTCTTGGTAGACGATTCTGAATATCGAAGACTTTTATCCCATTGTAAAAATTGTTTTTAAATTGAATGCTCAAGATGCTTCCTCAATGTGTACTGGGCGATTTATATTTGGTTTAATGTTTTTTAATTAAAATTTAATGTTGGAAGACTGAAATCACAGTGTTTTTCCAGAGGAAAGTTTCATGGTGTATGAAAGACATCAAAGCTTCAGGAATTTCAAGATGAAGAATGATTACTTGTTCTTGGTCAAATACGTAGCTTGCCTTTTAAATTTTGCTGCTGACAAAAAACTAGTAACTCAGGGAAACATACAGCTTTATTGTTGTTCAAAGTATTCTCCATGAAGATCGATACATTTTTCCATGCGCTCAAACCAATTTTCGAAACGCTTTTGCCACTTCGAATGAGATACCTCCAAACCATGGTTTTGGCAGGCCTATTCTGGCGTCGGAAATCGTTACTCACGCAGTTTTTTCTATATGTGCCCAGACAAAAAGAAGCCGGTGCCAAATCCGGACTATAAGGTGGATGGTCAATCAATACAATGTGTTGGGTGTTCAAATGCCCCATCATATGCGCTGATGTGTGTTAGCTTGCATGAAATAAATCGAATATACTCCCTCTATATTAGAATGGTCCATATCTTTCAACGTGAAAAAAATCAACGGAGCAGCCACATATACTTTTCATGAGGAATTCACAACAGGGTATGACTTTTAGTTGTTTATCTCACACGTTAACGGATACTCGTTCTCAATTTGACTACTCTCACCCGTCCTTTGGCTGATATTCTCAAGGGCATGCCCCGCAATTCGCTCAAGTGTTACTATGTCGTCAAAACGTAGAAAAATAGGATCTGTTTCCACAAAAAATGAAACAAACAGATGGTTGATTGGTCGAATGCCTAATTGGAGCGTAACAAAGTTGCCATCAATTTAAGAAGTATTGCAGTTGTTTCTTCACTTCAAAAACGAAAACAATAAATGTACTCCTGATTCTGCTACCTTGACGTCTTGGCTGGAGTACCGACCATGTTGAAGAAACATTGTGGTTAAAAACGAAGTCAAGTACCTCGGAGTAATGCTGGATAAAAAGATAACAATAGGTTAGTTTGTTAACAGCGTTAACAAAAATTATGCTGAACACTATGGGACCAACATGACTGGCCAGGCAGCTCCAGTTCTCGTTGCCAATAGCGTTAGACTCTACGGAGTACCGCTGTGGGCGAAGGCGATGACAGTAGAACAATATAAAAGAGAGCTGATTACTGCTCAGAGGAGCATTCTGCTGAGGGTGTGTTACGCATATAGAACGGTTTCAGCGGAAGCTGTACAGATAATCTTGGGTAGACTACTCGTGGATCTTCCCGCGGAAGAGGGGAGGAGACTGTACCATAGCAGAGTGGGGCACCAGCCCGGAGTTAGGAAGCAGGCCAGGGCAAGAATGATGATCAAGTGGCAGGATAGATGGAGTAATCAGGGGGTAGTCGGCGAATGGACTCGCCAACTACTGCATAATGTGAATGACTGGGTGCAGTGTAAGCACACATGTACCAATTACTGGCTGACCCAGATACTCACCGGGCAAGGTTCTTTACAGAAAAGTATTGAAAAGAATTGGAAAACCGAGAGTGACCTATGTACAGTCTGTGGGGTTCGGGACACTGTCGAGCATATTATAGTAGATTGCATACGGTAGGAAACACAGAGAGGAAAGCTCAGACGCGTGTTCGGGCGGAGCCTGAGTTGTGCGGAGAATATACGGTCGATGTGTAATAACCGGAAAACCTGAACGGAAGGATTTAATATAATGGCAGGAATCATGTATCCAAAGAAGAGGAGCACAGGATGTCTCAATTAACGCAAATAGAAATGTGAGCCTTGGATGATGTGTAAGAAGAAGAAATGAAAATCCAGAACTGCACCGAAGGTAAGGTCTGCCTAAAGATCATTTCAGTCGGTTTCTAAGGGTTGACGAAGAGAAGGTTTTTTAGTGGGTAGGCAATAGCCTTCCTCACATAACCACACGAATAACCAGTGGTATCTGTATTCAGATTTTTCTCCCAAGAAAAGAAACATGAGATTGCTAAAGTGGAACAATACTTCAAAGAGTGGCAGAACCTTAAAAAGTGTAAGGATGAACGTTCGTAAGCACTAAGACAAAAAGAGAAGCTATGGTTAAAAACATAGATGTATTGTTTGATATTGTGCGGAAACGAGATTGTGTAGAGTTCGTTCGCTTAGTTTCAAGCCTTGACGCCTCCAAATGAAGCGACAGGAAGGGTGCGATTGTAATATTATCTACACTGAAAAGTGTTAGCTCTGACCCAATGGGATTTACTTCCAACAGGTTGTCCATTCGTCGTCAGAGTCAAAAGCATAGTGAAGACAGTGGCGGAGTCACTGGAATCGAAAGCTACTCGAAAATATCACTGGGCATGAAACCACGGATCGTCTTTCCATTTTGATGACAGGCAAGGAATTGATCAGCTACATTCGGTCGCAAAACTGAACCATGGAACAGAAGAGGTATATGCATCAACTGTCTTTGGTACAATACACAATGGGAATTGAAGGATAAATTTTCGATACGACGGCAGCTATCTCGGGACTAAGAAATGGATACTACTAGAGCAAAGATATGCTTTGGGTTGCATGTCTATAGGTTTTAGAGAATGACCTTTCTAATTATAGAGTTTTACGCATTTAATGCAAAAAATCCTCATTCACTAGATCTTTTGAGGTTAGAAGGTTGTTGTGTTTTGAGCTTATGAGCTTATTTGGTTATAAAATTATGGGTTTATTGGTTTTACGAGTTAATTATTTGAGTTATAGAGTAAAATACATTTATTATTGCTAATAATACTTATTTCCTAGGATTTTTAATATAATGCGACCCCAAAAACATATAGTATACATAGTCAGACACCCAAGGCAGAAAAAACTATTTTTTGTATATCTGTCTAATCACTCCTCAAATTCTCTAGAGTTAGCTGTGACTGAGGATTCCTCTATATACTCACAAAAATTGAAGTTAAAACATTCCAAGATATTTTATCTGATCAAATTTCACGTCTTTTAACCGGGATGATGCGCGGTCCCGTTCATTTATCAATCGTAAATGAAATTGATAACGCCTTCATTGTTTGTTTCCGCATGGACATATATGGTAGCGATTCCGTTGTATCAACTGTATTATTTTGGCCGTGATAAAGTAACCTGTCACAAATTGATAAACTGTCCCTATTAATTGCAACACTTTATTGGAACTTCCAAAGAGGCCTCCCCCAATTACATGACTGACGGAAAAATAACGAGTTTAAAAGTGGAAATACCAGATGCACAAGAAATAAATTACTACGAGGGGGCATGAGTGAAGCTGCAATGGTTTTTGAAGAGAATAGGGTCAAGATCAAGCAAGTTGGCCGTGAAAATTAAGTTTGTTTTTATTACTATTTGTGTTGACTCTCGATCGGTTCTTTTCCAAGAAGAACTGAAATTCATTTATCACACAGTTACTTTATCATTCTTCAGCACAGACTGTTTTCTACTCAGGCACTTTGTTTTTATCCACTTCACTTTCACTTCATCTGTTCGAAACAGCTTAGCTGATAGTGCTTCTATACTGTTCTTAAAGGGTGTTTCAGGCCGAAAGGTCATGGATGAAGCAACTCCAGGCCTTTCAGAAATAGTGTATGAAATTCATCAAGGCCTCCTGGGTTTTCAATATAAAGAGGTCGCTCGTCTTCTACGCAGATTTTTCTACAAATCTACAAAGACGGTCTGATTTTTCAAATTCCGGGAATCGCTTGAGCACCCACCTTTTAAGGAAAATTGAAGCCGTCGGTCCTGACTAACAGTGACACGACAACGGAGGGGGTTGGCAACGCTTCGGGTTAATGAGATGACAAAATTCTCTGGCGTGTCATTAGCCGTAAGGCAAATTCAGTTTGTGTTTAATTCATAAGTGGATACATAAAACGCAGTGCCACCAAACATACCACAAAAACTGAACTGTAAGAAAGCAGTGGGTCTAGTGGTAGTTGATGGCGTGACGAATTATTTTTTTAAGTTAATACTGGAATGCTCCAGGGCTCCATACTCTCACCAACTCTTCTTCTGTTTCAGATAAATGATCTACTCTACTCCACCGAAAACAGAATATTTGGGTTTGTGGATGACTGTGCCCTGCTGTCTTCATTTTCTGAGCATCGTCTTATAAATGTTGAGGAGACACACCGACAAAGATACCAACAGAGAATTTAGACTTGGTGAAGATATCAGATCGGGACCGGTTGAACGTAGTCAATTTCAAGGCGAACAAGAAGCAATCAACAACGTTCTCCATAGAAGTCACTACTGAAGAACCTCCTTCTATCATACAAGGAAATCGAACTTCCTCAGGAAAAACCATGAATCTGCTTGGCATTCACAGTCAACAGTGGAGTCTCTTGGCATGACCATGAGCTATTGCTAAATCTTCTTCTGCAAACTTAATTTTCTCTTCAGGGCTGAGCAATACTTCACAGCTTATGATTTTATGCAAAGCACAGGTTCGACCTGGTCTAGAGATCAAGCGTGATCTCCAGCCTCTCACTCAAAATAAACTTCAATGAAAGAGATGAGAATATACTCTTGAAGACCAGTAGAAACCGTAAGTTCTGGTCTGTAGCGAAGGCGGCTTTGATAAGATAAGACGATTTAATCGAATCATCACCTAAAGAAAAGGCGGATCCCTTTGCAAAAAATTTTTCGCATAATTTTCTGTTTGAGATACATCTAGTGTAGCCCCACCAAACATTCCGAATGATCCCTCGCCTATGTCTGAAGTAAACTTCACAGTTCTGACAGTAAGGCGTACCACCGACTGCTTGACTGTTTTGAGGAAATGTGCTCCAAAGATAGCTCCTATTCTGAATCGTCTAAGAGTGTAGTCGCCTCATAAACCACCTGGAGATCTCCAGCGTCTCGCTTAAGGGTAGAAGGATGCTGATCCAATTAGATGAGATGTACTTCTCTCAAGTCAAGACATATATTGAATCATCTTCTTATGCTTTCAAACTCAGTTTTCCTTTCCAAACTAAGTAGTACTTCACGCAATCTCAGCTTATGATTTTATCAAGTACAGGTCTGACCTGGTCTGGAATACTGTTCCCATGTGTGAGGTTCTGAACAGGGATAGTGTGCTGAAGAACCCACTTCATTGGAACATCTTCTCGATAATTTACAATTTGGGCCTAGAATCGAATGAACTCACACATTAAATCACCTTGGGCGGTCACAGATGTGACTCCTCATACCAGCAGTAGTGATAAAAAGAAAAAGAACAATCAAGAGAAGTTTTCATGAATTTTTGTAAATTATCACAACACTTTATTTCCCTTAAACAAATGGCCTGGCGCATTGAACTTCGGAAATTCGAACAAATGAACCCAATTATTCGATTGTTCATCTCTACATATACAAGAATAAAATAATCGAAGTCAATGGCTCTATAGAACTTTTTGTAATCATTAAACTCTTGATCTTAATATATCTATCTCGATGATATTACAGAGGGCAATGTGCACAGAGAATGTAAACAATGGAAACCTAATCAGTTACTGTTAAGGATAATAAATAGATTATCCAGCTAGTGTCGCAGGACCATAATGTAAAATGAACGGATATCAGACTGTATTTGGTCCACTGATCGTATATAAGACTTTACGTCTAAAGTAATCCAGACTCGGGGGAAAAGTTCTTACCGTTGTCCCGCATCCAGTGGTTCATTGCTTTCGGAGATGCTTCGACATAACATTGAACGAGTACATCACTGGCCACTGGTGCCGCAACAAGCTGATTAGATACTCTTATCAGGGGATGAACTGAAAGAAAAGAATTAAGGAGTTACATAAAGACAAGTAAATAAATTCGTGCATATAAAAATTGAAGCCTGTTGTTCAGTTGATGCTACATCTTCGGGAATATGCTACTTGCGGGATATGTACCAACTGTAATAGGAATGGATTATTTGAGTAATCTTCTTAGAACAATTGTCAAAATTTTTATTGTTGTAAAATTGGTTTTCTATACTGACGCGGAATTTGAACGCAATCTGTCATTTGTTTTGTTTACAGTGCTGGATTTCGTCAGTTCTCACAAGTATGTTTTGCGATTTCTACAATGAATGAAAATTTTGTATTGCAAATTAAATTTTGAGTGCCGAATCGCTGAAAATATGTGTGAATCGACTCTATTTGGAACAACTTTATATGAGTGATACAGTGCATTCAACAGCGGCCGAGATGTGGTGAAATCAACATTTTCAACTGAAGTTAATATCGATAAAGTAAAGGAGATTGTAATTGAAAATCAACATATAAGTTTGATTGAGATAGACAATGATCTTTCTGTATCTCACCAATCATTCCATACCTTTTCAAACGATTGTTTGGGTATGAAACGCAATGCCACTCGGCTAGTTCCCAAGGATCTGAATTCTCTTCGAAAATTGAATCGCGTAAAGGACATGCTAGAATATGTCAATTACGACCTCACATTCATAAAACGCATTGTAACTGGTTATGAGACATGGATTTATGAGTTTGGCATGCAAACTAGTCAACAGGCTTGGGAACGGTGCCTTTCAACTAAACCGAAACCGAAAAAACCACGTCAAAGATCAAGATTCAAGGTTAGGTTGACTGTTTTCTTTTACTATCTCGGTGTTGTGCACTCAGAATTCTTGCCAGGTCAAACGGTATATAAAGAATATTACCTGAGCGTTATGTGGCGTTTGAGAGAGTTAATCATTCGAAAGAGGCCAGATTTGTGGGAAAAAACGCATGGATTTTGCATCATAAAAATACAGCTTCTCACAAGGCTATCATTGTGAATGAATTTCTGCCCTAAAACTGAATAAATACCATCGAACAAACACCGTATTGACCTGATATGTCTCCTGTGGCCTTTTTTCTTTTTTCAAAGGTCAAATTATCACATCGAGGTGGCCGTTTCAGATCGATAGAAGACATAAAAGCGAAAAATGTTTTGATAATTGAATAATTCGTTGGCGTGAATGAATTATTTTGCCTACTTTGAAGGCGATGCCATAAATTTGGACGAAAAAAGAATATCTTGTGTTTCATTGACCAATTTCAGTTACTTTTTTGAGATAATGTATTTATTCACATCTTAAATCAGGTCAAATGATAAATGTACCATCCATCAACTAGTGTTTACGACAGCTGTTGAGACCAGTCGACATCAGTGGTACTATGCGAATTTTACACTGGAAAAAATATTGAACGAATAGTTTGTCTCAAATTTTGTGTTTCGAACAAAACTCCGTATACTGAATCATTGAAAATGCTAAAAAAGGCTTATGAAAACTTTGTTTTATCGAAAACCTGGACGGTAGGGAGATCGTCGAAAATTTGCCTCGTTCCGGACGACCTTCGACCTCTGCAACCGACAATAAATTTCAAAAAAATCAAGGAAATGGTGCTCAAAAATCGTCGTACCAGTGTCAAAGAGATATCTCGTGATCTCAACATCTCTCGTGAAACCGCTCGTTTGATTTTGGTGAACCAATTGGGCAATAGGCGCGTCACTGGCTCGTTTCGATAGAGCTGAATTTAGTTCAGGAACAGCACCAGATTCAGGTAGCTGTAGACATGCTGGATCGTGCGAATTCTGATCCCACATTTATGGGACGGATCATAGGAGCTGACGGGATATGGGTCTGTGAAAACGACAGACTAACGACCTAACAATCATCGGTATGGGTGGGATAAAATGCGCCAAAACCTCAGCAAAGTTGATCGTAAATCAAGACCATGATGATTCTTTTCTTGGATATTCGTAGTGTGGTTCATCATGAGTTTGTTCTCCAAGGTCAATAAGGACTTCTATTTAACCGTTTCGAGCAGTTTGCGTGGAAATATTTGCCGTAAACGGCCGGATATGTGTATGAGTTTTGCACGACGATAACGAATCATCTCATCGAGCCATGGTTATTAACGACTTTAAGAGCAAACACTCGATAAATACCATCGAGCAGCCGCCTTATTCCCCAGATCCAGCTCGGTGTGACTTTTTTCTTTCCTCCAGATTTGAATTGTCGCTCCGGGAACCAGATTATGAAAGAAAATTCGCAGAACGAGCTGAAGGCCATCCCTGAAAGCGTTTATAAGAAATGGTTAGATGATTCGAAAAAATTTGAATTTGGGAGGCTTTTACTTGGTAATCTACGTTGGCATTACAAGTGAGAAACTGAAATCATTCTTAAGTAGCAATAATTTCAACATAGCTTTCCAAACTAATAATAATTTAGGCAAATATATAAAAAATAATAAAACCAAACCAGGTAAAAACAATAAATCAGGTGTTTATAGATTGAATTGCAATGACTGTGATAATTTCTACATTGGTAGAACACATAGAAATTTGAATATTAGAATATCGGAACACAAACGCAGTTTTTCAAATAAAAAATCAGATTCAAATTACGCGAATCATTTCTTAGAAAATAATCACTCTTTCGACCCACAGTTTGAAATTTTGCATACAGATAATAAATATTGGAAGGAAGATCTTTGGGAAACTTTAGAAATAAATAAATACAAACACTCAGATAGACTCATCAATGAACAAGTCGATTTAAGCCCTTCACCTCTATTGAATCTTTTCGGGGAGCAATCTTTTCCTTAATTTTATTGGATATACCTGTTATAAATAACCACTTAAGAAGAAGCAACCAATAAGCTTTTAATTACTCAAGAACATTTATAGTTATATTCTCATTTATATTTTTCTGCATTTTCATTCGTCTGAAGAAGCTACGGTGTAGTGAAACGCGTTACGAATCGCAATTATTAAATAAAATTCCTCAAAACACAGTACTTGTTTTTTATTATTGATTCGAAAAAACGTTGGCACTTGTGTATCGCTTCAAATGGAGATTCAATAAATTTTGAAGTAGATCAAGAATTTTGCGTTTTATTTCAAATATTTTCGTTTTTCTCTTCTGTCACAGTGTAAAAAATTCTGCATACCGAATCATCAAGCATTTTACTCCACAAAAAATATATTTTTCAGAACTATTTTCAAGAAATAAGATATGTCATTCCGAAAACTTGAAAGGGAATGAGAAAATTTTTTCCCAACGCAGTTTCCTGAATATCGATTAAAAGAACAATTATTTTTATCACTCAGCATTATATCCCGCAATTTAAAATAAAAGAATTTAGGATTATGTGGCGTCACATATGTTTTCGGGATATTCAGGATAAAATGTCTGAGATAAATGTAATAGGAATTTGGGTTGGTACACATTTGCAAGGCAAGTAAGCGAATAAAGTGAATAAATAGGGATGTAGCGTATTTAAATTATAAACAGGTGAATCCAATCGGGTCTGAACGTAATTTCACGAATTTATTTTCCAAAGGTTTTGGTATAATCGTAATAAGGCGATCAGACTCGGTTTAATTGTTTTGTAGGCAAACTTACAGTGAACTCGAACAGTGAATCGCTTGCTGACTGATGGCGGAATACCATTGCTGGCTATACATAGATACGCTCCCATGTCTGTACGTTGTACGTTTGTTAACGTCAGGACTTCGCCATCGAATGATCGTAGCACTGAAAATAAATTCATTTACATTCAGATTTATCAGCACCTGACTTTCTCTAACACCAGCGTTCAAATAAACTCATTTGATTCACCTGAAAGGGAAAACAGGGTATCATCAAGACATTTCAGAAATTTTAATTGGTACAACTTATCCTATAATCCCAAAAAAAGTAGATTCAATGAATGAATAAAAAATTCAGCAACTTCTGACTGATTCTGAAGAGGCAATTGATTCCTCTTCGATAACACAAAGAAAAGCATTTATTATTGGAATTCAATTCAAGTGAGTTTTTGATATTGAACAGTCAGAATCTAGGAAAATTCTATGTGAATTTTGAAGTTTCTAATCATGAATCTCGTGCCATATACACACACCACAAAAATTTCCGCATCATCTGGTATTCTGAATTCCACAATCGATTAAGCAGCTCGATCCCAGTTTCTTTGTCAACATATGGTTTTGAACATATGAGGGGAAAAAAATCTTATCTATGTAGTAAGATTTGTTTATATAATATGATCTAAAACACGTCTGAAACAAGAATGAGTTTATTTGACTATCAGTATTCATTCAATTTTTCTTCAGTTTTCACGCTAAATTTATGCAAGTTTTCTGTATTTCTTGTTGATTTTCGAATCTTTGAATTCAATGTAATGGCTACTGAACATTCTGGACGCTATTTCAGTGATCATGAAGTGGTAAGAATTGTAATATTTCTAGGGGAGGGGCGAAGCCAACGTTAAGTGTCTAACTTGTTGAATGTTAAACAAAGCACTATTTCAAGAGCAATTCATCGGTACAACGAAACAGGGGAATAGATAGAATGCTACAAAATGAACTCCATGTTGTTCCCTTTGGCCTATTGATTGGCGAAAACTTCATTTATTGGCAGGATAATGCTCGGACTCATGCAGCTAGAATAGTTACAGAATTTCTGCAAAATGTCGAAATTGATATTCTAAGATGGTCAGCTAGAAGTCCTGACTTGAATCCCATAGAACATGTTTGGGATAACATGGGGTGGTAAATTCAGCAACTTAGGATCCCTTGTAGAACATTACAACAACTAGAGAAACTACTTCCTGAAATTTGGAACTCGGTGACCAAGAGTACATCCAATATTTCCGAAAGGTATACTGGCAGTAATTAGGGCCCGGGAAGGAAACACTCGATTTTGAAAATAATTAGTAACCATTCGATGCTAGTCGATTTCATTAACTCGAAAATTGTTGATATTTTCATAAACTCATCTCTTTTGAATGATATCTTCTTATTTTACACTTCTGAAAGTTACCAAGCGACTCTTGAATGACCAACTTAAAAGTTTTCTGTGTTTCTTGTTGATTTTCGAATCTTTGAATTTATTGTAATGGCTGTTGAACGTCCTGGACGCTATTTGAGTGAACGTGAAGTGGTAAGAATTGTAATACTTCTAGAGGAGGGGCGAAGCCAACGTTACGTGGCTAACTTGTTGAATGTTAACCAAAACACTATTTCAAGAGCAATTAATCGGTACCACGAAACAGGGGAATATGGAAGACGGGCCGATTTGGAAGAAATCGGATAACAACACCAGTTGATGATCGTTGGCTTCGTTTAACTGCACTAAGAGTTCGGCACTGTACGGCTAGAATGCTACGAAATAAACTTGCACTTTCCAGAAATGTGCATATTTCATTGCAAACTGTTAGGAACAGGCTCAGAGTAGACGATATCAGACCATGGGTGGCTTTTACCGTCCCGTGTCTCACCAGAGAGCATCGAGTTACAAGACTTCAGTTTGCGAGGGAACATGCAAATTGGGGTATTCCAGAATGGTCGAATGTTCTCTTTTCCGACGAGTCCAGGTTCTGTCTAGTATCGAATGATAGACGCATGCCTGTATACAGACGACCTGGGGAACGGTATCAACAATGCAATGTGCGAACTGAGTTAACCCTAGTGAATAATGGAAGAATAAAAGTGGCCAGATACATCGCAGATATCCTTGAAACCCATGTTCGAATACTTCATTTATATGCATAATAATGCTCGGCTTCATGCAGCTAGAGTAGTTACAGAATTACTGCAAAATGCAAAAATTGATATTTTAAGATGGCCAGCCAGAAGTCTCGACTCGAATCCCATAGAACATGCTTGGGAAAACATGGGGTGGCAAATTCAGCAACGTAGAATACCTTATAAAACACTCCAACAACTAGAAAATCTGCTTCCTAAAATTTGGAACTCAGTGACTCAAGAGTACATCCAAAATTTGTTTGAGGGGATTCCGAGACGTATACTAGCAGTAATTAGGGCCAGGGGAGGAAACACTCGATTTTGAAAATGATTAGTAACCATTCGATGCTAGTTGATTGGTCTCTTCGCGAATGTTTGAAGATGGTAGAATTTCTTAATTTTTCATTAACTCGAAAATTGTTGATATTTTCCATTATAAACTCATGTCTTTTGAATGATATCTTCTTATTTTACACTTCTGAAAGTTACCAAGCGACTCTTGAATAACCAACCTGAAAGCTTATAAAGTATTGTCGTAAAAGTAGGGTGATGCGACAATTTTTATGGGGATTATATTTTCATTTTGAAGCAATATAGATAGCATCTAATTGGTAGCACTTGTAGATAAAAACCAAATATCTTCCATCAAAAGATGACAACTTAGAAAGAACTACATGTCAAGCATTCTTCATAAAATCTAAAGACTATTTTAATCGCTAGGGATGGTTTTTACTTTTCACTTTCAAACAGTATAAACAAATTTTATGAAATACTTTTTACCCAAGTGTTTGAAATGTTCAGTATGAGCTTTCAGTACTTATATGCTAAATCAAATAGTCTGAAAGATAAAATACATTTTGTCTAAAAAGTATCATGCTTAAAACGACATTTCTGTAATGTAGTAGGAACAACTATTCTATACTTACGCGGAGTTTGAACGCCATCTGACATTCAGTTTGTTTTTATTTTTTTCAGTTCTGCCAAATGTGTTTTTCGATTTTTACATTGGACAAAAATATTGAACAAATAACTTGTCTCAAATTTGTTTTTCGTTAAAGAATTAACAATTTGCCATGTTGTTTTGATTTTATTACTGGAAGTCTTTATTTTGGTTTCAAAATGGGTCTTTCTTATTTTAGCAATGATTTCGTCATATTCTTTTTTGCTTTGTTTATATGCAGGCCAATATATTTCATTGACTCTGGCCACAGTATACAATATATCTAACCTGCGTTTGGCAGGTTGTTCGTTTGGGGTTTTCATTGCGAACAGTAACAAGTGGAAAATTTTCTTCAAATATTAAGTTGAAGCGCTGTTAGAAGCGATCCCACATGGCATTGATATTATGGATTTCAATCTTATAGAGTTCCTCATTATTCAAAAGCCTCAACTCATCAACAAATCTGTTAACCTGATCCCCTGTGTTTTAGTTGACGATTTAGCGGACTGTTTTTTATTAGGAGAAGCTGTTACAATTTTCCTATTTCATGCGGAAACCCTGCTTCTTTATTTTGCAAAGATACTCGCAACAATATGATCGAAAATATATAATACGATAAGATAAGAAAAGTAAAAGAAAAACTTACCAATTGGGTGTACAGGAAATGAGAGAGCGAAAAGAAGAAAAGCAATGACAGTTTTGTTTTCTTGTGAAAGAATTTTCACCCTCGTCGATATGAAAGTTTTCCACGATTCGGCACTTTCACTCACACACCGGATACGGCTTTACTTTTCAAATTGTGAAATATTAATTTTATTTCGTAATGAAAAGAAAATTTTAAGGAAATGTGGTTCGTCTTCTTGCGTGCGTATTATTTGTTCTTGTAGATTATATTGTATGCAGTTTCTCTGCTCACTTGATGTAGAGCAGTATTGCCAATATGTAAGGAAGGAAGGTAGAAAGGAAGTAGGAAAGTCTTAATTTTGAAAAAAAGTTTTTAAACAAATATATGAAACAAAGCCAAAAGTTTGATTTGAGAACCGGCCGCGACATGTGTGAGTGGTTGAAAAATAAAAGAAAATATACAAAAACTGAAAACTATAAATTGAAGAAAAATGAAATAAAAAAATTGATAGAAGTGGTAACCACCCTGTATACCTTCGACGCATCACACTCATAACCGATTGATTCTTTATATTATGTTTGAAGCTAAAAGTCTTTGCATAATGGTCCGAGGCATGACCCTGCACAACCACTGACTCTCCACCCTGGATGTTAGTATATTATCAAGTAGAGATATGAAGTTTTGTGTATCTGTATCTGTAGGAGTCAAAAAATTGATATTGAAGCCACCAGCAAAAATGAAATTAGTACAGTGCATTCAAGAAAGATATGCAATGGTCTTTCTGTATCTCACGAATCAATCTGTATCATTTTAAGTGATTCTATGGGCATAAAACACGTTGCCGCTAGACTGTTTCCAAAACACCTGAATTTCCTTCAAAAATTGAATAGTGTAAGAGTCGCTGAAGATCGAACGAATCAATTCCGACCCCACATTCTTGAAACGCATTGTAACTGGTGATGAGACATAGATTCATGAGTTTGACATACAAACCAGTCAAGGAGCTTCGGAATGGCACCTTCCAACTGAGCCGTAACCGAAAAAACTACGTCAGAGTCGAACAAAAGTCAAGGTAATGTTTGATTCTTGGTCAGACGATAAATAAAAAAATATACCCTGAGCGTTATGCAGTGCTTGAGAAAGTAAATTCGTCGAAAAAAGACAGATTTGTGGAAGGAAAACTCATGGATGTAGTACCACGATAATGAACCATCTCACAAGACTACCATTGTGGATGAATTTTTGACGAAAAACTCAACGAGTTTAAGGTACCCGTTTTGAATCTACTGAAAAGAGAAATCGCGGAGGCAGCTGAAGTATGTTCCGGAAAAAGCATTTGAAAAATGTTTTGATGACTGGATTATTCGTTGATGTAAATGTATTATTTCGAAATATAAATTTAGCGTTTTCTTTCGACAAATGTAAAAGAATAAAATCACGTTTTTTCACTGAGTTTTATTACTTCTTAAATTCATGATATGATAAAAGAAAATTGAGAGAAAATCTGCGAAAATTCTCATATCTAGTTCTCACGGCTGTTGTATGAGAGTGACTTCCAAATGCTGTCAGTCTCGGAATATCTAATGCCATTTATCAAAACCTACTGGCATCAAACTCAGGGCAAATTATGTATTTTCACTATAAGTTCGTTGTACGACCAAATTGAGTATCCTGAATATTATTATACTGTCTAAACATTGGGACCATCCTCGTTTGCATGAGCCAGATTCTCCAAAGAACGAATGAACAATCTGATATATACTGCTCTCAAAAATTTTATTAATGACCGTATTTGAAATCACTTCCGAAAATATTATTTCTTAGAATTCGTTTTTATTTTGTGCACTCGACAAATGTTGCACAGTGCTACTCTCTAGTGCAATATATTTTATGCAATTTTCTTCTGTATAAATCAAAATCGTTTCCTTCACTAATAAAACGAAACAATGCTTCTCTAACCTCTTCAATGTGTTTTTGCAGGACGATTAAGAGATATGAATTTCTCTTTTCTTTCTCATTTATTGATAATTTTTCTCTTCAAAGAAACTGCGTGTTCCAACGAATATTTGCCACCCCTGCTATCTCAAGAAGAATTATTGTGGCGAAAAAAAGCTGAGAGACGTCAAATTCGATTGGAGTTGGTTCGGAGCACGTAAAATCAACCCCCTACCCTCAGCAGTACCTAAGTTAAAACTCATTATAGAAAAAGTGGATCAGGTGACATATATTTGAAAAGGTCTTTCAATTCTCTATTCAAATATAATATCTTCATGAACAAACACAATGAAAATTTGTATTCCAATGAAAATTTTCCACTTCCCTTCTATTTTGAAGAAGATTGATTGTAGTGGAAAAAGCACGACGATTTTTGTTTAGAGAGGACCGATTTCTGAGTTTCAAGCATGTAATATTAACCCCCTACCCTCAGCAGCATCTAACTCAAAATGCATTATAGGAGAAGTGGGTCGAGGGACATATTTTTCCTTTGATTTTCAATTCACTTCCTTATAAACATTTAATATCACACACAGAGAAAATTGCAGGTTGCGTAACATAGTCTTTCGATTTAAGATGAACCCATGAGAAGAAATCTGAAGGAATCAAATCAGGTGGCCCGACTGGCCACTTAACTGTTCCTCTTTTTTAATCCACAGACCTGAGACATTTGCATCGAAATATTGTTGCACACGAACATCGAATGTGCAGTAGCACCACCTTGCTTGAATCGTATCTCATTTTCAGAAGAGTTTAATCATTTTTTAAAATTTAAGTGAGCCAGGGAAAAAACGCAGAATACCATCGAGGATTTCCTCAGAGATATCCTTTCAATTCGGTATTTTGAATACACAGAGAAACTGGCAGACACTTGAGCCAAAATATGTACCATCTGGTTAAACCATCATACGAAATGCGGAGAACATTATGAACTGTGTTGAAGATTCTTTGATAGCAATTCAGTGTATTCTTGCAAATGCCCCTATGTGTCGTAACCTAACCTAATCATCGACAGGGAGCGCAGGCATAGAATGCAGGGGACGAGCAGCCACTTGATTCTCAACATCCAGATTTCATTTCCAACGTTCTATGGTCTGACGAAGCATGCTTCACAAGGGATGATATGAATAATTTCCATAATAAACCAATTCGTAATGTTCACAAGAAAATTCCACCTACTGTGAATCAAGATAAGTATTTCAGGATCGAATTTTTGAAGATGAATATGTCCTAATCCACAAATATTCGGACGTTGCCTAAGAATTTTTCAGGAAACACTTTTCAAAGTTCGCATAGAGCTTTGGGACACCCTGTATATCTCATATTGAATTTTTTTCTAGCAGAGTTGGTGAAAAGTATCGCAATGAAATTCTATTTCGAAAACTGCGATTTGTACAGAATTTTTCCGTTGGATTCGATGGTTATTAGCAGAAGATTTCATTATGCCTTCGATTTGAGAAGATTCCAAGTTATTTTTCCGGACGGGTTTCAATCGACTAATTCTACATGTTGAAATTTCCAACAATTTATTTCAACTGAATTTTCGTAAATCTGAAATATCTTCCACATGAACGAATTCATTCCGATGAATATCTCATGAAAAGACCACAAACTCAGGCAGTTCAAAAAGTGATACGATGGAATTTCCCGAAATTTCAGTATGTTGCAGTTTGGAATGTGTTGATTAAAATTAGTAGGAAATTGCTTAGGTCTAAACATTTAACCTTTGGCGGTCTTCAAAGTTAGGCATCTCCGCAATTTCCATGATAGCCTACTTGGACAAAAATCGTAAACCACGAAGCCCAGATCCTGTATTAAAATTTCTTCGAATCAATTTCAATGAGCATCTTCATTGATTCAAAATTTCAGAGCGGTATACAGAGTGATTCTTTCAAACATCCTCTATATAATTTTGGGAATTAATTGAATGGTTTAATGAGAATATTACATCTAATCTTATCAATTCATAAAAAAATACTTCCTGCTCCTTCAGAGCTGAATATTTTTTCAAAAATATGTATCCTCTGAATCATCCACAAAATACCACAAGTTAGTAAACAATATTCCTAGACATATAAGGAAAGAAACAATAAAGCTATTAAAGTTGTTGTACCTAGCATTCCTGGTTAGAATCATCACAAATCTGATCACAGGTAAATTCAATTCACTATTTAGTGACCGGTGGTCGAATACAGAAACCCAAGAAGCACGAACTGGGACGTTTATAGAATCTCCCTAGAGCTCATTTAGGAGGTATTCCCATAGCCACAAACAGTCGTGAAGACGTTGAGCTTATGGTTGAGGAGGTATTCCAGTTGATCACGTTGGCATATCACAAAAACTATCCACTAAGGAGGAAGGTTGAGAAAATAAGTTCAACGGAGTAAATGAGTCCACTATTAAGAAATTAGGAGGGCAAAAAGGGAGTCCTAGGTAAGTTCTGGAGGTAGGTGGAAAGTACCCTCGTTAGTGCAAGGCTATACAGAAGTCTCGCCAGATAATCGGTATTGTTATGCCCAGATGGACAGTACACGTACTCTATAAAATGGACGGTTTCTTGATATCAGTGATAGATATGGAACCGTCGCCCTAAAAGGTCTTGCTAAAAGTGCAAAAAAGGACGATTGTAAGAACGCAAGAACGATCATCAAGCCCAGAACAGATAGGTTTGGCCATTCGTCCATTCATGCCATTTAAGGTTCTTAGGGAGGATAGCCTACCTTACTACAGATAGCGAAGGACGTCTTTCATTCATACCTAATTAGGCTCTACTAGTTCCGAACTCACAACCTAAATTATTCAGACACATGAGTCTCATATCCTTCGTTCTGAAAACCCTGGAGACGATGTGTGATTGACTCATCAGGACCGGGATGTTATCATTGAAGCCTCTGACTAAATATCGAAACGCCTTTCCAAAAGATAAATCGGCTAATCTGGCACTATTATTGCGGAATGGATTAACAACATATTGAATGCTAGAATGATCAGCGCTTCTCTGAAAGGGAAAGTGGTCAGTTTTATGGCTGGCAGGAAGGAGTATCAACCCCTCTGTTGGGGTCCCTGCTGGTTGATAACCTCCTGAAAAAAATCAGCCTGAATGTTTATGTACAAGCGTACGCTAACAAATATAGTCATTTGGGCTGTCGGAGATTAAAAAGACTTCAGGAAGCTATTTCAGCTATCTATGGGTGGTGTGAGGTTAAGAAACTTCGCATAATCCCCCACAAATCTCTCGAGGTTCCATTGACCAGAGAAAGAGGATAATTGTGCATATCCCTATCCTGGGGGCAGTGTTTATTCCACTTGAAAAGAAAGTAAATATCTGGGAAATAACATGAATAGTAAACTCACGTGGAACACATCTTACACAAGCTTAAACATTCCTTATGGGCATGTCAAATGACCAGTGAAAAGAAATAGGGTCTTGCCACTTCAGTGGCTATACGGCATGGTCGTCAGATCACGTATTACATTCGACTGCTTTGCTTGGTGGGCATGCTGCCTTGAGAAGTTAATCCCTGTTGGACTTAGCTGGTTCACAGAGAGTTCCTGTTGGTTCACAGATGGCTTTTTTTTCTGCAAAATTGGTTGGAGCTGGTGTAAATGGTCGAGGTGCTGCCTTGATCTGTCTTGGCGGGCCTGCGACTATTTTTCAAGCAGAAAGATTCTCCATCTTATCTTATATATTTTTGGTATAGAAATATCGCCCGAGCCTTGCCAAACTAGGAGAAAGTAATAGGTTCCGTCGGATGTGGACACCCGGAAACTCGGCATTGAGGGAAATGGGAAGGCGGACTCATTGGCTACTCGAGGATCAGGCTTAGGATTCATCGTACCGAAGCCTTGTCTCGGAATTCCCGTGGAGACTGCAAGGATGAAAAATGAAGGCTAGAGAGTAAGAAGGTACAAAAAGACTGGCTGAGCCTCTTAACCTTTTTAGGTTGACCTAAGAGTTTTAACTGACATATTAACAAGGCACTGTCGCCTCAGAAAAAACCTGAATAAGTTAGGTTGATTGAGGATCTTTCATGTAGACTGTGTAAGAAAGAGATAGAATCAGTGGAACACATTATGTGCAAGTACCCAGCTGGGGACAGAGTGAAGCTGAATAAGCTCATTAAGCTCTCATCAACAAAGTTTACATATTGCACAAGAAGGATAGATATTGTGAGTAAAATTTAGGACAGTGTGCCACAATAGATAATTGGATATGAGATGTTGGGAGGTGAGATTCGAAGCTAAGTCTCTCAGACATAAAAAAAAACTGATCAAAAGGCATGGTTTAGAAGTTGTCGAAGAAGTTGTTAGAAATAGTAGTTTAGTTTGAAGCTATGAAAAATAGCCCACATTGATAGAGATGGTGCAAAAATTGATAAGAAACTATTCGCATAGAAAATACCAATATTTTTAGATATATTTCTGAATATGCATGGAAGCTGTTAGAAGGGAAGCCGGTGATATTCTGAGACATAATGGAAGTATTTGTTTAAAGCAATAAGAAGTCGTTGAAATTTCAACTTGAGTGGCTAAGAATTATTTGGGTAAAAGTAGCTTATACTTTCAGAGATGCTGGTTAAGTTAGATTTATAATAAAAAACATTGGAGAACGCCTGTATCCATCATGAAACACATACATGCAACATTTCACTTTAAATACTAACAGAATTGCCTTTAAGAAATAATAATGATTTCAGTCTGCAATGTTTAAATCTATAAATTTCGAAAAATGAACTCTTCCTTCTACATCGTATATTCACAGGCACTAATTTTCTGTCACTGGTTCAATACATAATTATTATATTGAATTCAATGATTACTATTTTACATTTAGATATTTCGAGTTCAATCAGTTGTGACATTTTGACAGGTATTCAGTTGAATGTTTCCTTTCAGATCTATACCGACGCTCAGTAATGACTTCGTAGTTCTCTAGCTCCTTAACCACTTCTGTCAGAGAAACTTCGATATTTTCATACGCCTTATTGATTTTATGACAAACTGTTTAAAGTCTTATTGATGAAACTCCATAGAATATCTAAGACGAACCAATTCTGGAAATTATTCAATCTACCTCGATTTACTGTTACCTCAAGTACATTCCTTCGATTATATTTATTTCGACAAAAAACCTCAAAGTTTTGCTGTGAGATTTCATGAAAAATGGTAACAGTATTTCGTTGAAGACGGAATAGCTTATGGTTTCTGTAAGGAAAATTTTGAATTTGAATCTCGCGGCAAACCTTGACAGTTGGCAAGAGAAGGAAATGGCAAAAGGAAGGAAGAGTGAGGTAAGAATAGTTTTCAAGAAATGTTTGGTTTTGATGATTGGTGATTATAGAATAAAAAATGAGATTTTTTTGTCCCATGAATAAATGTACGGAAGACGGCCAAGATCAGGACATTTCTACTAAAAAGAAACAAACACACAACCAAATTTATATGGAGTCACTTGGTATTTCACATTACTGATTGTTTTCAACCATGGATCTTTGGCTACTTGTGGAGAATGAATTTTTTTGATGTAACAAAACTGGATAGTGGATAAGTAATGTTGAATTATCGCCACATGTTCGGGATATTGTACCCAATCGTCACTGAGATTTGAAAATTTTGATTTGCTCTCGTTGAAGAAGGGGAGACACAGATATAGCAGCCACAATGGGGGTATCACAAGAGGTGATTTCAAAAACCTACGCTCGATACGTGCAGCTACATTCCCTGCAAAATAGGCCTAGAAGAAGTCGTAGGAAGATCACTTCTGAAGAAAAAGACCACTTTTCATGCCGTATTGCAAGGAGACACCCTAGTGCGTCGCACCCCATGCTCCAAAAGCAATTTCTATAAGCAACAGGCATCAGTGTATCACTCAAAACGATACGTCAAAGATTAAGTTCAAGGAGATTATACAGCAGAAGGCCCTTAAGAGTTCCAGAGCTTACCAGACAACAAAACATTAACAGACTTAATCGGTGTATCCAGAACCAAAATTGGAATATTGAGAATTGGAGAAATGTTCTATTTTCAAGTGAGACCAGAATTGGTGTTCGATTAGATGACTGCAAGATTCAATTTTTAAGGGGACGTGGAAGACAAGCTACCAAGGGGGCAGTGTGATGTTTTGTGTTGGCATTATGTTGGTAGGCAAAACAGATTTAATTTTCTTTCCTACTAGTGTAACGGTTAGAAATTACGTGAACCTAGCGCAGGAGCCCATAGTGGGACTCTGGCGAGGTACCCACGGTGAGAATTTCACTGTTATGTAAGATAATGCTCCTCAGCATACCAGATACCTCACGACATATTATGTTGGAATAGAGGCAATCGCTATTAAGGACTGACCAGCTTCCTCTCCAGACCCAAATCCTATTGCACATTTATAGTATAATCTCAATTGAAAATTATATTGCGCCAGGGTAATCCAAGAACCCCATAACAGCTTATCCAAACCACCACAGAAGAATGGCAGGATATCCCCCCAGAGGAGGTCGAAAACCTAATCCAAAGCATGCCTAGACGAATTCAGGCTTGTATCAGGGGAAGAGGAGGTAATATAAGCTACTGAGGTCGAGAAAAAAATACCTATTCCGTGAAAAAACAATATTCAATTTTTTTCACTATATGCAGAAAAACTTAGGTCTTATTTTTTTTTATTTGTTTCTTTCTTAAATGAACCTTAATTCCTTCTTTCTTAAACGAAATACCTCAAAAAGGATCAATTCTAACAATCGTTCGAATTTTCCAAAATCCCTGAGGTAATTTTCAAAATATTGGGTGATTCCATATAAATTTGGTTTTGTCTATATACTCTTATATTTGTATCTATGAAACTGAACTAAATTATCTCAATTTTTGTGGAAATGACAAATATATTCAACAAAGAATTTTTTAGATAAAATATATTGGTTTTCTTCAGCATGAGAAGAAAATTAAAAGAAAAGTTGAAAGCCACGATATGATTGAAAAGTTGAAAACAAAAATACAATGGGAAATCCAATAAATTCTTTCAGCAATTATTAGTTTCAATACGACCAATAGGCACATTAAATCTTACTTATAGGAATGAAAACCCTTCTCAAATGGGAAATAGACATAATTGATGATGTCTTACGCCTTTGGGCAAACCACCAGCTTCTCGAAGGGATAGGATGAGGGTTAATTGACCCTTAGATACTGTTCTGACAAAACTCTATTCTCAACCGACAATTCCGTAAACAATACACTGCGTATGCGTCAATGAATGAGCCCTTAGGGTAATCCCTCTTTCGATTAGGAGCAACGTCATTATACTCTGTCAGGTTGTTGAGGAGAAAATAACGCGGCTGCGTATCATATACACTATGTAATTGATTTCATGGACATCATAATTTGATTATTTCATTCCTTCAATCAGGAATATTGAGAATGAATAATACTATTTGAATAGGAACAAATTGTCGTTGATGTGTTATATACTGGTTGTTTCGGCGAAAAATATATCCATGTGAGTGTCGAGTATTGGCACAAATGTTGGACCGAAATGACGCATAATTATTTAGTTCCTATTTTAATCGTTCACTGTCGAATGGAATGAAATTTTTCTATTAATTAAAGGTTTGAAGAAGTTAAGTGTGTCAGGGAAATTATTGATATAACTTTAATTTAGTAAATTTGTCTTATACGGATTTTTTCAAATATAATAGGTGAAGAAATTATTATTGAACAGGCATAAATCTACTCATGATGTAGGGTTTTATGTATTCATCGTAGTGGGCTTACTGTCACTGATGACTATTATCGATTTTTACTTGAAATTATGGGAATATCCTGTGATAGAGGTTTTACTCAAATTGACAGAACACGGACTTCTACTCTCTAACTTGAATTATAAAAGCAAATTCATTATGTCTAATTTCTGAACTTTCATATGAAACTTGAAAACTTATTTCCTATTTTTATATTGGTTCTTCTACTCATTTTATCTTAAATTTTTCATATGTCAAACTTTAGTACTGAAGGAAATTCCATGCAAGCATTCTGTCAGGAACATGTTGAAAATTGGTCAATAGAACATAAAATATACGAATAAATATTATTATTTTTATTTCTTATTTTTTTATATGATTGTTTTTGGTCTAGCAATATGGCTTGTTGGTATCCTAGATATTTGTATGTTTTTCCCATGCACCGTTTGGAAGTTGTGTTCCACCATCTATGACTTTTCCGCTTTGAATGTTCAGGGTGTTACATTTTTCAATCCCGAATTTCATAAGAACATCTGCCGAGAACTTACTGACAGTTTTCAGCAGATCATCCAATTGCTTCTTGTTCAAAGCATATAATTTGATGTCATCCATATACAGCAGGTGGGAGATTGTATGATAGTTTCTATATGTTTTCATCCTAAATCCGTATCCTGTTCTAGTGAGCATTGAGGACAAAGGGTTCATAGCTAAACAGAACTATAGTGGACTCAAAGAAACTCCTTGAAAAATTCCACGACGTATGGGTATCTCGTCGGTTTTAATTGACTTATTGTTCATGGTGACCTGCAGAGACGTGCGGGAGTGTGTCATTGTTGTCTTCAAGAATTCTACCAGGGCTGGATGAATGTTGTATATCTGCAATACTTCGACAAGCCAAGAATGGGCGGTACTATCGAATACCTTCAGATAATCGAGAAAAGTTGAATGAACATTTCGATGCCCTACGTGTGCCTGTATTATTATCACAGAATCGATGATGAGTTGTTTCTTGCACCCGTAGTGTTTCTTTCTGCAACCTTTCTGCTCCTCAGCTAATGTATTTTTGTCGTCAAGGTGTTTGTATATTCGATTGGATATGCATGAGGTGAGTATTTCGTATATGTATATATTTTTTTGAAAAGAGAGGATTTACAAAGATTTTGCTTGTCTGTTTATGTTGTGTTAGTGTGGTGTGAACATTAAGAGTACCAAAGATTTTTCTGCTTAGCCCCTCCATTCTCTATTGCACTCCATGATTTCCAAACGAAGACAAGGGTGAAAGGGAGGAAGTTTGGGACAGGAAAAAAAAAGGGTTGGCAGGGGCAAGTGATTGGTCTATATTGAGACGAATCCTGTGTTCTATCGCTCTTAGGTAGCATATATGTTAAGCCTTGTTTTAGGAAAGTGGGTGTTTTCCTGGGATGTTGAAGAACATACGTGAGTTGTTCCGCTAGGGCTCCATGAAGCTTATCAAACTTCTTGTACTAGAAGCTGTGGATATTATCCATACCTGTGGCCTTCCAATTGTTGGCCGCTTTAACTACTGTCGCGATTTCTTCCTCCGTTATTTCTTCTAATTCGATACGATTGATATCAAGGCATTGTTCTTCATTCGTGATCCATTCAGCATCTTTATTGTGTTCTTTGGGGTTCGACCATAACGATGACCAATAATCGGTCAAGCACTGTACGTCAGGTACTTCTCTGTTATTGTTGTTCGCAACTTTGTTATTTCCCTTATGAAAATTGGCCGTGCTTTGGAGGAACCTTTGGTTTTGATGTGTTCTTTCAGTACACTTGATGTATCTTGAGAGCCTCTTTGTTTTTGCTTGGAGTTTCTGCTCCAAAATATCCATATACACGTCGATTTATTGTTTGTGATCAGGGTGTTTTGTGTTCGTACCAATTTTTTTATGAATTTTGCTTATATGGGATTCCAAGCGCCTTGAGGGCTTTTTGTTTTTCAGGAATTCTGTGAGGCGACCGATCTCATCTCTAATATTGTCAATATCCTTCTCCAGTCGTTTTTGCCATGGTAGTTTTCTGACGCTTTTTGGCTCAGATCGAATCAGAGTTGTGGAGACTTGTTGTTTGTGTAGTCGAAGAACTGATACCGCTCCACAGTAAATCAAAGTGTGAATTTTCTCCAAGGTGTTGTGGTCAGTGTATTCTTCAAACACTGAGTCTATGCTTGCTAGGATGATATTGGTGTTCTTGTTCATCGTGAATTTGGGCAGTTTAGGTCGTTTAGTTGGATTACTACCACTGACTTCAGTTATTGCTCTGTTGAGTTCTGATCGTGCTAAATACATAAGTTCGTTCTGTGGTTCGTCTCAGAGGTACGCTTTTTGTTGATATTCATTTCCATGTGAATTTGGGTGGCTTTTACTTGGTAAAATTCCATTATAAATAATAAAAAACAAGTAACGCGTTTCACTACACCGTAGCTTCTTCAGACGAATGATTATGCAGAAAAATGTAAATGAGAATATAACTATAAATGTTCTTGAGTAATTAAAAGCTTATTGGTCGCCTCCTCCTAAGTGGTTATTTATGACAGGTATATCCAATAAAATTAAGGAATAGATTGCTCCCCGAAAAGATTCAATAGAGGTGAAGGGCTTAAATCGACTTGTTCATTGATGAGTCTACCTGAGTGTTTGTATTTATTTATTTCTAAAGTTTCCCAAAGATCTACCTTCCAATATTTATTATCTGTATGCAAAATTTCAATCTGTGGGTCGAAAGAATGATTATTTTCTAAGAGATGATTACGAATCGCAATTATTAAGTAAAATTCCTTAAAACACAGTACTTGTTTTTTATTATTCATTTCCATGGCTTCGATGTTATCTGTAACACTTTCATTGACGGTAGGTATACCGCTATGAGTATCATCTTCACTTCTGAGTTCCATTATGACCTCTTGTCTTATGATTTGCAGCGTTTCTGAAGAAAGTAGCCTGTTTTTAACGATTGTTCTTCGTTGATCCGAAACTCTCTGCTCGGATATGTGCTGTAATTCCGGATATTTTTCTACGAACGCAAGATGTAACGCGTATCTGTATTATTAATATTATTATTATACGACCTCTCTGCACATCGGACAGTCCAACGTAAGGCATTTTCAACTATGAGTATAGGCTTTTTCAAATTTTGCAATTCACAGTTTTGAATCTCAGTGATAATTCAACATTTCTTATCATACTATCCAGTTTTTTACGACAAAAAACTGCATTATCCACAAGTAAACAAGGATAAATGGTTAAAAACAATCAATAATGTGAAATACCGAGTGATTCCATATGAATTTGCTTGTGTGTATTTTCTGGGTTAACTTTACCGAACTAGAAAGTATTATTTAGTTCTATCGAATGAAAATAAACCGCGGAACCTCATCCAATATCCTAATTTCATCCACACCATATTGCATGATGTGGAGAGCTCATCATTGTGGAAATCGCAAAAATGGAAATATCTGGCGTGACGAAATGATAGGTAGATGAGAGAGGGGGTCAGTATGTGCGAATTGAATCGAGATACATCCCAATGCTTTTTAAGCGATTCGTAAGGCCACCTTCCGCCGTTAGCAGCGGAGCGTACCTCCAGCTAGCAGGGAATTATTATTTTAGAAATGATTGTTCTGCAGAGTGCCGCACGTTCCATCAAACGGAACTGGTATTGCGAGTGGCATTTATTTCCGCCAGCGCTTCAGAACCCCAACTAAACATTTGTCTTTATTCTTCCAATTGGCTGCATGGTGACCGCCACTATTCGGGGCCAGCAGCGGCTCACACTGGCCCGCCGACATTATTTCTTGGCATTTTGAAATATCGCGACGTATAGCCCATACATTTTATGTACGTGTACAAGACTGCATCTGACTGGTTCGAATATATCGACTGTTTGTATTTAGTACGATTCCAATTCGTTTTATTGAAATACGTCCATTTGCTTGACGAATTCCGCGACATGTGAAATAGGGCGCTGAAAATATAGGTTAACATACTCCTTCCTGGCTACAAATGTTGATGCACTTGAAATTTTCAATGGAATCAAGTCATATTTATAAAGCAAATACTTTACTACTCAAACTGAATGAACGAATTGGGGAATCATATAAGTATTTGAGTATTTTGGTTACATAATAATAAAGAACTTTATTGGTATCATACAAACGCACTGGTGAAAAGGTGGTACTACATAATACAATAGATCTTAGTGCATTTGTTCACACATAATACCATAAGGTGGGAAGCGGCATAGCTGATTAATCCTACCTACAACATCATAGCATTGAACAATCGAAAATTCTAAAAGGAAAGGGGTACATAGAAGCAGCATTTTTACACTGATTCCATCAGATACCACTGCATTTGACTTGATCGAATTCATATGAAATTTGGGCTTCCAAAATGTAAAAATCTTTCTATTGAAAAAGGAAAGATCACCTCTGATTATATAAAGATTTCCAATATCGAAATCGAGCCAATGCATCAAGGAGATACATATAAATATCTTGGATTTTGTCAAGAGAAGACAATTAACCATAGCAGCACTAAAGAAATTATTAGAAGTTCATATTACAAAAGACTAAGAATTATCATCAAGAGTTATTTAACTAGTAAAAACCTTTTCAGAGCTATCAACTCCTATGCTGTTACTATTCTTACATCTTCTTTTGGAATTATTAAATGGTCTAAAACTGATCTAAATGAATTACAATGTCAAACGAGGAAAATGCTCTGTAAATATCATAAGCACCACCCAAAGTCAGCTGTTCAGAGAGTTACACTACCTAGACATCTTGGAGGTCGTGGATTAATTGATTTGAATAATCTTCATAGTAAACATCTACGTTCCCATTTTCATGAGAACGTCTAAATTACATGATATTGTTGTTGCTTCAGATTATAATCTTACACCTCTGAACTTGACAATTCAAAAGGTAGATTTTGATATATTTGATGATAATTCTAAGAGAGAAAGTTGGATGCAAAAGGAATTACACGGAAAGCACCCTAAAGAATTAAAAAATGATTATATTGATGAAATTGCATCGAATAAATGGTTAGTATCTGGAGAATTGTTTGCTGGAACAGAAGGCTTGGCTATTGCGATCCAGGACCAGGTTGTTTTTACAAGGAATTATGGAAAACATATCATCAAACAAAATATAGATGATTCTTGCCGTAGATGTTTCTGTTCTTCAGAAACAGTTTTTCATATATTATCATCTTGCTCAGTCCTTGCTTCAACAGATTATTTAGAAAGACATAATGCCGTCGCTAATATTATTCACTTCAATCTAGGAATTAAACATGACCTAATTCCCAAAAGAAAAAAATTTCAAAAATATGAACCTGAGATTATTTGTGAAAATGACAAATATAAACTTTATTTTGATAAAACAATTCTGTGCAACAGAGCTGTAAAACACAATAGACCAGATATCGTTCTTAATGATAAACATAATCAAATAACATATATAATTGATATTGCTATACCCGACACACATAATATACAAAATAAATACAATGAAAAATTTCTAAATATATGATGCTTGGCGACGAGATTAAAAAATGTGGAAAATGAAGAAAATATTTACTCTACCGATTATTATTTCTACAACAGGCGTTATTTCTAGAAATCTTCACAAAACTATTGAGATTTTGGGTCTGAAGAAAAATTTGTTTGAACAGTTACAAAAGATAACAGTCATCAAATCTTGTAATATTCTTCGTAGGTTTCTTTCCGAAAATAATAATGAGGTAGAGTCATAGGTTTTCTCTTTAGTTTATACTGCTCAGAATCTCATTTCATATTTTATTTATTTGTTTATATAAATGTAATATAATTAACTGACAATTTTGTCATATTTATATTCAGAGCAGTATTCTATTCGATCGTTCACCACTTCACACAAAGGAAACTATTAATGAGTAACATTCAGTGTTACTTGACTAAGGTCCGTACACTGGATTTTTCCGGGAGAAAGCCTCTGACACTACTCGTTGGTACATTGATATCATTGTCTGATGATGCTATAGTATGTATATATTCTGGTAGATTGATATATTCTCATAACATTGAACGTTATCCTAATATATAATTACTCCAGGATATGTTTTAATTATAATCATTGCCTGGCAATGGTATTAATTACCGGGTGGTGGATTTATATTTTTCATGAAATCAGTTTGATTGCATGAACAGATATATGGGTAAAACCTATATATATATATATATATATATATATATATATATATATATATATATATATCTTGATCTTCAATATTTATTGAATTTCGTTTTTATAGGCGATTTCAGGGATGGCCTTCAGATCCTTCGGCGAATTTTCTTTGTAACGTCCTTGGAATCAAATCTGGTTCCCCGAAGCGGCAATTTCAGTCTGGAGAAAAGGAAAAAGTCACACGGAGCTAGATCAGCCGAATAGGGCGGTTGCTCGATGTTATTTTTCGAGTCGTTAATAACCCATTGCGATGAGTGTTGGCTCTTTAGTATGTCGTTTTCATAGACCCATGTCTCATCACCAGTTATGACCCGTCCCATGAACGTGGGATCAGAATTCGCACAATCCAGCATGTCTGCAGCTACTTGCTGTTTCCGAAAAAAAATTCAGCTCTATCGGAACGAGCCGAGTAGCGACGATCCTCATGCCCAATTGGTTAAACAAAATTAAACGAGCTGTTTCACGAGAGATGTTGATATCAAGAGCTATCTCTCTGATACTGGCATGACGATTATCGAGCACCATTTCCTCGATTTTTTGAACTAATCGTCGGTTGAAGAATTCAGGTCATCCTGAACGAGGCAAATCTTTGACGATCTCACAACTATCTCCAAAGGCTTTGTACCAGTCGTACACTCGAACTAACTGATAAGACTGAGTCTCCGTAAGCCTCTTGCAGCATTCGCAATGATTCAGCATACGGAATTTTGTTCCAAACACAAAATTTGAGACAAACTCTTTGTTCAATAATTACGTATTTACGAAAAAATTACAAGTGTCAAAAAAGTTTCTAAATTGAACGAAGATGACAAAAATTGATTGAACGCTGATCAGTGGCGTAATGGAAAATATTTGAAAGGGCAAATGAAGACATGGCTCCGAAAAAGGAAATACGTTGTATATTCTATTTGAAATTTAGGACATGTAGTGACGAATGGTGTAAAAAATAGCTTGCATTCCAAATTTGGACTGAATATCTCAAAAACTGCAGTAGTTTTGAAGAAAGAAACAAATTATGCTGAAAATTTCAACTCCCTGTAACTCCGTAACGAAGATTTTGCGGACCTATGTTTATATTATTTAGATTATAACTGTTTTACTTAAAATTGCACGTAGATTTGCCCCCTCAAGGTGTGACATACTATTATGTAACCCCCTGTATATACACCGTTGAAATCAAGGCAACACAGTGCGTATACTCCAGAATGGTCTAATCCCTGAGTTTTGTCTTTGGCATTAAAAATTAATTGAAAGCAATCTTTATGTTGTGATTTGATATTTGATTTTGCAACTTTCTGTGAAATTTGACCAAAATAAGTTGATGTAGAGAATTCTTGAATATCGGTATTTAGTTTAACATGGGGGTTTATACTACTGTCAGCTAACTCAGGAGTTACCATGGCTGTCTAGTTTTCATTGGATCAAGCCGATCTGGTATTCATTCTGGGTTAGGTTACATTACCTTCGGATACTATTTCTTCCATTCGACAATGTAGAAATGACGACATTTTATCGTAGATTAATCGTAGATACGTGTGATAACAACCCCTTGTTTGAGAAATACATGTTCAAAATCTTTCTCAGTTCTAAAAATACACTGAAAATAATAGGCTTGTTGTTGACCCTCAAACACCTTCTCTTGAAAATGTCTTTATGAATCATACAATAGGCTCAGCTCATTCTTCACAGTAATATGTAAATCGATAAAAACGAAATGATAGAGTTTCCCGAATGTAAACTCATTAATGGAATAAAATGGTAGTAATCCTCGTTTCTAGGAGAAAAAAGGGAGAAAGGGTACACATGTTCGAAGACTCTACCACTAGTTTCGCAACCCGTGTGGTCGGACAAAATTGAATCTCCTCTAAAACGGTTATTTTCGATGTCTGGAAGCATTAATTCACAAAGATATTCGAAAAATCGCTTTTTATAATAGAGAAGTTTCAATTAGCAATTTATTTTTGATTTCTCAACGTTCATGATTCCGAACAAACTTCCCTCCCGAATTTTGGAAGTATGAAACCACAAAATGGGTTAAATTCGAGTCAGCCTAATTGCACATAATTTAAATAAATCTATACTGAGAAAATTAGGATCGATATTATCATTTAATTTCGTAATGACAGCATTAAGATATATTATTGAAAAATAGGAGATTTTTTTGTATCCATCAATATGATTATATTGCTTGTTATGAAATGAGTGAAACTTAAATTTGCGATAATACTAATATTACACCTGAACAGTTAATTTAAATACTGAATATTTTAATATATCACAATGCCTAACCTTATACCCGTTTTTGATAAGAAATGGATACAAATCGTCCAAATTGTTCACAAAATAAACTCTTCAAATTTGGTATTTTATCAAAATTAACAGGACTGGCTGGAAAACTTGTTTCTTTGAGCTACAGTAACGAATAACCGACAATAAAAAATATTTTCATAACATATTTCACTATACAGGGTGTATAGTATGTCACAACTTGAGGGGGTAGATCTACGTGCAATTTTAGGAAAAAAAGTTCATATAAACATAGGTCCGCAAAAAATTGGGTTTTTCTTCAAAACTCCTGCAGTTTTTGAGATATTCAATTTGGAATGCAAGCTATTTTTTACAGCTTCCATCATTACACGTCCTACATTTCAACTAGAGTCTACAAGGTGTTCTTTTCCGAAGCCATGTCTTCTTTTGCCCTTTCATACTTTTTTGCAGTACGCCACTGATCAGCGTTCAATCAATTTTTGTAATTTTCGTTCAATTTAGAATATATCTCAACACTTGTAACCATTGAACAATTGTGTGCATTCGCAGAATTGAAAGCACTTCTAGTTAAAGAAATGACTAGTAGGCTTTGATTTTTTTCATTTATCTATTTATTTTGACAGTTACTAAAGTTGAACCAGTGTCTGCTCGAATTGTTCATTAATTTAATGATTACTTTCAAGACTTTTGAAGTTATTGCTGTAAGAAAAAATGGCTAATTTTACTAACGCCGAATTGGCTGATATCCATTACATGTACCGTGTGGCTGACGGAAACACAACAGAAGCTAGGTGATTAGATAAGGTACGCTTTCCAAATCGAGTAACACCAAACAGGCGAACATTTCCAAATGTTCACAGAAGATTGGAAATTGGTAACACAACCTGTATTGATTTGAATCCTCATGTGAGTACAAGAAGAATTGGAAATCAGTTGAATATTTTACATGTTCTAGTTTGGAGGATTCTCCACGACTTTTTATTGTACCCGTTTCATATTCAACGCGTCCAAACTCTACTTCCTAGAAAATTTCCTTCAACTTTGTGACTCTTCATTACCAAAATATTTTCCGCTCAACCACTGTAACTTTTCAATATGTAAATACCCCCAAAAAGTCAACTTATACGCCTCTTAACCCGACTATCCTGGTATATAACATAATTTTCATCATAATCGTTTGTGAAATTAGTTCAAGATTGTTCGACGAAATGCAGTACCAGAAAACAATCCAGAATAGGAATCTCCGAGTGTTTCACACTCCAGTCAATCACCAGACCAAGTCAGAGAACGAGTTATGTTCTTCCCGACCAACACTCTTCCCTGAGGATGAAGGGGTTACGTTACTTGAAGAGCTGCTTCCTGGAGGAACTGCTAGATCAGCGGATCATATTTCTCGAACACGTCTACACCGTATTGACCGATATTATATATTATCTTTTTCTATCTATTCTATTCTAGTTAGTCTGACAAAATTTCATTCAATTCTGTTTGTAATGAAATAAACAATTTCGAAAAAGATTTTCCTCTAGTGAAAAACATAAGTCGAGTGTATAGAGATATCATTCTCTTCAGAAGGAGAGAAAGATTTCTTATAATTGTAGAATTTCGCATTCAAATTCACTAGAAACATCATCATTTGCTCAACCTGTATATATATTGGCTCTAATTTCCGTGCCTTATGAAGGTAAAATGGTATAAAATGCTTCATATACTTTTTCGGATAAAGTGAAAATATTGCTTCCCCGAGTTCTATTACATTCGATTATGTAATAATTTATTGAGAGTAGAGGAAGCAGATGCTGGGGTCCCGAACCTAATCCTCCGTCTTTCCAAATGCTGATTTGCATTCCGCAGCCCGGAACAAGTGCAATAAAAAATTCAAGTAACTATCCCTCTCGTTAGTTCGAACAACTCCCCTTCGCTGCATTTCGTTTTCAATGAATTCCATCTCATTTAAATTTGAGATCTATTATGTTGGAATTCCATCGGAATGATCTTCAGGTGTATTGAGATTCAATCTCTAGCCCGAACATAAGCGTGCACTTACTTTTATCAAGCCATTTTGCGAGGTTTTCCAATCTTATTCCGTGACAAGGGCCGATAGCCGCAATAGAGTATTCTGTCCTTTTGTCGTTCGCTTAAATACGACAAGGAAGTAATAAGACGTTTCAAAAAATCTTTCATTAAGATTACGAATAACGGAACGAAGGTTGAGGAAATCATGGTAATTCTGAGCCTTCATGTGAATTTTATTCATTTTTTTCTGGAAATCAGATGATAAGTTTTCAGGCTTATAGAACGTTTCCAGATAATTTGAAACGACGCAGTTATGGTATCTGTAGATATCTCACACTAGATATACAGGGTGTAAATGACACGCCGGGGAATTCTGTCACCTCACTAACCCGAGAATGTTGCCGAACCCATCTCGTGTCGAGGGAAGGGATCTTAATTGTCCAACACATCTCTGTTATACAGGACCGACGGCTTTACATCTCCTCCGAAAGATGGATACTCAAGCGATTCCCAGAATACGAAAAATCGCACCGACTTTGTGGGGATTGAACCCAGGTAACCTTGCGCAGGAGACAAGTATCATATCCCTTACGCCACCGAGCCGGTTTCAATTGATTTCAAAATTTTGAATATGACATTTAGTTCTTTTTCTCATTTGTAGGTTGGGATAGTGAAGAATGAAACTACAGGTCCGATCGGAGCGTTTTCTTTATACGTCTTCATCAGACCATATAGCCCTGGTGGACTTGGGTTCATAATTAAGAAGAAGTTCTTGTGTTTACTAAAAATATTGGAATATATGTCTGTCAAGCTAGATCTTGAATCCTGTGTGATGAATCTGGATTTGTTATTATCCCGATTCGGGAAGAATTCGAATATGGAGGGAACCTGGAAAGCAAAACCGTCTCCAGCATGCTCGAGAAGTTGTTAGACAGGGAGGCGGATCAGTGATGTTTTGGGGAGGTATATGCCTTGGTGGAAGAACTGACCTCGTTTTCATACAGAACAACATCACGGGAAATTCTTACGCAAATGAGATAGTTTTACCTGTAGTGGTACCGTATCTCCAAACAATGGGTCAAAATACACTCTAATACACTCTTCCAACAAGATAATGCCCCTCCTCATCGTGCAAGAGTTGTCTTGAACGTTCTTGAAGAGAATGATATCGATCTTCTACCGTGGCCATCCTGCTCCCCAGATCTGAATCCCATCAATCATGTGTGGGACACCCTAAAAAGAAACCTCCTGCGTCAAAACTTCTTCCATCATGAACAGGAGCTTCGATTAGCAGTTCAGGGGGCTTCGAATGACTTAGGCGACGATGCCAAAGTGTCATTAATAACAGAGGTGGACCTTCTGGGTACTGAAAAATATAAGTGCTTCCATATTGTTTCGAAAATATTAGTTCAGGATTTTTTTTTGTATTTTACCAAATTTCGTCATTTTCAAGTTTCAAATTTTTTTTTTATAATAGGTGCTTTGGAGAAGTCAAATATTATTTTATTTTCTTGAGAATACATTATATAGAATACATCCTAACAAAAACCGAAAGATTTCTATAAATTCGAATCATCAAATTCATATTTTAAAGATACTGGTAAGTGTTCCCTAGACTTTTTTGAGGTGTTTAAATTACCATTCTATATTCACGGTTCTGTGCTCGTGGCTTATTTATGGAACATTTACCATGACATTATTCAATTCATTAACTATGATTGCTTGATGAATAGCTGATACTCAGTCGAACAAATATTTTAAGTGTGTCAATCTTCTCAAATACGTGAAGTATATTTTCAAATCGCTTCTCCCTGAAACAACATATTCTTCCAACTACTTCTACTTGATCCTTATCCGGCGTCGACCGAATACCGGAAAGAATTAAACACAAAATTGAGGCTCTCATTTTGAATTTTTAATACCTCCTTAATCCAAGAGATCCGAGTGTACAAAATAGCGGGTACATCGTCGCACAGACGAAATATAATAGACATCCACATCTTTACTTAATTCCTCATCTCTGTACCCACTTGGAGTTATTTGCGTCTTTCTCGAATGACAGCGCTGTCGATTATAAAGACTTAATGAATTTTTGAGAATTTCCATCTTTTCATGCGCGTCCCAAACTAAATCATTCCATCTACTCGCATATATTAAATCTCGTATCTTCTATGAGGATACAAATGTGGTTTTATTTGTTCTATTCAGCAAGCATCTCCGAACTGGAAAGTAAATATGTCGTAGCAAATCTTGCATTCATTGAACGATCGAAAACGTTATCATATACAGTGAAAACTGCATAGTTGGCTGAGGGTATTTTAAACAGTTTTATTAAACACCTTAAAAAAGTCTAGGGAACACTTACCAGTATCTTTAAAAAATGAATTTGATGATTCGAATTTATAGAAATCTTTTGGTTTTTGTTAGGATGTATTGTATATAATGTATTCTCAAGAAAAGAAAATAATATTTGACTTCCCCAAAGCACCTACTATAAAAAAAAAATTTGAAATTTGAAAATGACGATATTTGGTAAAACACAAAAAAAAATCCTGAACTAATATTTGCGAAACGATATGGAAGCACTTATATTTTTCAGTACCCAGAAGGTCCACCTCTGTTATTAATGACACTTTGGCATCGTCGCCTAAGTCATTCCAAGCCCCCTGAACTGCTAATCGAAGCTCCTGTTCATGATGGAAGAAGTTTTGACGCAGCAGATTCCTTTTTAGGGTAACCCACACATGTTCGATGGGATTCAGATCTCGGGAGCAGGTAGCCACAGTAGAAGATCGATATCATTCTCTTCAAGAACGTTCAAGATAACTCTTGCACGATGAGGAGGGGCATTATCTTGTTGGAAGAGTGTATTTCGACCCATTGTTTAGAGATACGGTACCACTACAGGTAAAACTATCTCATTTGCGTAAGAATTTCCCGTGAGGTTGTTCTGTATGAAAACGGGGTCAGTTCTTCAACCAAGGCGTATACCTCCCCAAAACATCACTGATCCGCCTCCCTGTCTAACAACTTCTTGAGCATGCTGGAGACGGTTTTGCTTTCCAGGTTCCCTCCATATTCGAATTCTTCCCGAATCGGGATAATAACTTAATCTAGATTCATCACTGAAGAGAACTGTGGCCCACCTCTCTTGATCCCAGTTTACGTGTTCTTGGCACCAACCTGACGAGCAGCGCGATTTTCATGGGTCAGTTGTGGAACTCTTTAAAAGGACGTCTTGAGTGGAGTTGACCTTCGTGCAGTCGATTTCTCACAGTTTGGTCGGAAATTTGTACATTATGAACTCGTGATAGCTCTTGAGCTAATTGAGATGCTGCGGTAGTACGATTTCTTCTGGCTTGTAAAACCAAAAATCGGTCTTGGGCAACTGTAGTCATCCTGAAACGACCTGTATGGCGTTCTTTTACGCTACTTGTTTCATTAAAACGCGACCATAAACGGTTTATGACACTTGGGCTACTTCCCAGAACCCTGGCTACTTGCCAGCTTGGAGCATGCCAACGGCTCGTAAAATCTCTTCTCTAGTCAAATGTCGTCTTTCCATGGACGAATCACAACTAACTGATTTCAAACACTAAATACATGAAATGATTATAAAACAGCGTCGCATCTGCTGCATTTTTAGTTTTTTATAAAAAGAACTGAAATCTGTTGCGGCACTTTACAGAATTTGGTGAGAAAATGATGCAGGTGTTCATTTCTTGAAGAAAATCATCCATATTGATCGTTCTGGATACGATATATCGATATGCAGAAGTGTTCTCTAGTCTTTTTTGAAGTGTTTATTTCTGCTGCAGATTTGCAATGAATATTTATCTATAGTATATATGAAAAGAGATTCCCCATTTTCCCAATCAAAACCAAAAGTTATATTGATGCGTGGATGAGTATAACGTGAATCAAAGTCAACATTCTCACCCTGTTGCTTTTCCCTGCCATTTTCGTGACGAAGTACAATGTTTCTGCTATCCTCCCTCCTCCACAGCACCGTTGGATCTGGAACTCCAGTTGCTGAGCAACGAAGCCTTATCGTGCCACCTTCCACAGCAACACCTCCACCCTCAGTGGATTCGTTATCATTCAAAATGTCTGGAGGAATGACAACTTCCAAATGGCCCATCTGAAAATAAAGATTGTTATTAGAAACCATTACTGGATCACGTTAACCCTTGCAACTGGATTTGGTTGGCGAAGGCGGAAACTTCCTCAAAAAGAAAAAGTCTTGTGTATCACTACACTGACATTGGGGTTCTTACCCCAGGGCATGAATAAACTAAATCTCTGCTGGGAAAACCTAGCAATAATATCACAAGAGACTCTTAGAGTGAACAGAGGAAAACTAAGCACCATAACAGGCCCAATAACTTGACATGGTAGGCTGAGAAAGCATCTACACACAATAGGCAATTGCCGTGAAGAACCTATATATGGACTACGCAACGAAGAGAAAGAAATATCCTAATACATTGTAAGCGAATCTTCAGCATAAAAGAGACAAAAAATTTCAAGGGACAAAGAAACTTTAAATCATCTGAGCGAAAGACAGCTTATAAATGTATCAAAGAAGGAGCACAACAATCCTTGAATGGCTGCAATGACATCTAAATCTGAAGACACCAGATGAAATACAAAATGCAAAGTGTCAATAGAAGATACTGAATGCTATAAATATACAAATGAATGAACTCCTCAGAGAATAAAAGTACTTTCCGACACTGAAGTTGTTTTGAAAGCCTAAATTCTTATCAAAAACCTTTCGAGTACTAAGCTATATATAAATGGCTCTGTGTTGAACCCCAGTTGAGAACTAGGCTAAATTTTGGGTCATGAGATGCTTGTAAGCAACGAAAAAACGGATGAACTCGCAGGAACCCTTTGTAGTTGTTGGACCACTCTGGGCCTTCGGAAAAACATACACAGTAATAGATATATGTCGTATACCGTATGTAAACGAAACTTAGGCGACCTCTGTAACTTCTCTTGTATTAGAGGTATTAAATATATTTGGCTAATTCGTATTCGAAAAGAAAAAAAGAATTGAATTCAACGACATCCTGTTTCCGTTCGGACCGGAAGTGATATCTATTTTCGACTTTTTCATGGAACATATTGCATATTTTTCGATATATGAAATCCATAGGAGTCAGATAAGGTGAACTAGCCGGCCACCTGATTGAACCGTTTTTACCAAAACACTTTTTAGGAAAACTTCCATGCAGACGTTGTACTTCTCTTGAATTGTGGGGAGTTGCCCCGTCTTCTTGCAAATATAAACTATCAGCCCATCTAATTGTTAAAAACATTGAGACGTCATTCCTCGAAAATTTCAAACATCTCTCCTCTGTTAAGGGACCATCAAATATTATAGGTCCTATAATGTGCCTGTCCCACATTGAAACCTAAACGTTCTTGAAAATTGCCATCGTGAAAGAGATGTTCGTTTTCTACGGGCCAATATCTCGTATTTTGTCTATTGAACATTCCATCATTGGTGAAGTGTGATTCGTCACTGTACATGACATGCCTTGGAAATTGCACATCAGCATCGGTTCTAGGCATAAACTCTTGACAGAAATCTAATCGACGGTGGTGATCATTCTCATTCAAATGCTGATGCAGTACATATTTGAAGGAGCGGTATTTGTATTTTTCAAAATATTCCAAACCGTCTGATGGCTAATTTGCAACTGCTGTGCAATTTCTCTTTTGGATGCATTTTTATTGATATCAATTGACATTACTGCAGCTATTTCCGTATCTTCACCTACAATGTACTTTTACTCGCTAGCTGCTGCAATAGGTCGCTCTCGAAATTTTACTTCTAATTTCGAGAAATACCTCCTGCTTGAATGGCGTCTTCCAGAATAACTCAGTCTACACATTCTTTCCACTTGGACGCTATTTTTTTCATACTTTCTGTAGATTAGAAACATATCAATCTTTTCATTCTGAGTGTATTGTTGATTAATACTTATTCCTTCAGAAAATTTTGAAGACGAATTACGTAAACAATGCACAACAATCTAATAATATTGGCGTTTGAATTTTCTCAAACTTGGTCTATAGAATATCAAAATAATATTGTGACAAATTGATTTATCCATAAGCTTACTGCTCATTTTATTTTTGAATCCAGAACTATACTACAACGACAGATTTTGAGCCATAGCTTTTGAACGGAAATCCACGGTGGCTCAATATGGTTGACGTAGGAAAAATTGACTCTCCAGGAAAGATATAGCCTGAGGACTTTGAATGCTCGAAGAAAATCAGCCAACAAAATGTTTTCCATGAATTTTGATTTTCAGGAATGAGGATAATGTTCAAAAAGAATTTTAAGCCCTCATGGCCTGCCAGAAGAGGAAAGAAATTCAAAAAAAAAATCATTATCAATTGTTTTTTTCTGAAAGTATGTGAAATAGATTGAAAATACAATCAAGTTTTCTTCCCTTCAAAAATATACGTAAGTCGGTATCACTTCCGGTGCAACTGGAAACTAGATGTCCATAGGATTTATGTCGTTAAATTCGAAATGTGTTCTTCGTTCTAAACGCTAAGTTGCAGCCAAATATCTGTAATATGTTATGGGGTGGACCAAGTTTCGTTTACACCCAGTATATCAGGACTGGTCTGGACGCAAAGAGGATAAAAGAATATTCAATTAAAACATAAAGATTTTATTATACTTAACCAGTTACTAATGTTTTTGATAATCTATAGCTTGCACTTGAAAAAATTGAAACCTATAATGATAAATTCCGATTGAGCAAAGAGCAAGAAAATATACTCCACTTACTGACATCATGCCGAACGCTGCCAGGGAACAGGGTAGGAGTTTTAGGATCCTATTTAATAGAAACAAAGAATATAATGTGAATGAGAAAATAGGGCATGATTTTCAAGGGTGAAATTTCCTGTTATCTTAATTGCAGATCTGGTACTTCTGGTAGATTTCTTCTGAAACTCTTTGGGGTGGGAATACAGATCATCTATAATGAAAACTTTACCTGACTTCGCATCGGATCCGTGTTGATTTGGCACATGTAAGTCCCCGAATCGTTCTTCTTGACGTTTGATACGTGAAGTTTCCAAGTATTATGTCCGTTGTGCGTAACAGACAATCTAGGATTCTGTGCGACCATATGTGTATGAATGGCTAGGATAGCTTTGGTGTCCGACTTGATCCAGGCCACCTGTAAACAAAAGCGCCATGTAAGAAAATATTCGTGCCATTTGTTGATATAATTGCATTGTTACTATTGCACAGAATGGAGAATTTGATATGGTAGAGATTCATAAACGCTCTGTGGATATGACATACGCAGTTGTAGTGGGACAAAATTTCATATACATGCATTATAATTCTCCCCCTGCTACAGCTATAGTCAGAAAATACTTAGAAGATGATGATAAACATGTTGAGGATCTCAACAATCATCCGGCCTAAATCCTTTAGAATACTTATGGATAAGATCGACCCTCACGGCCTTCATTGGATATCTACTGGGCCTCCCCCTCCACACATATTGGTGGAGAAGACGGATATGAAAACCTCATTGAGGCTATGAGAAGGAGACATGTGGAGGTACCGAAATACGACTTCTGGATATTCTCCATCCCACAATGAAATTGAAGAACTCCAACCTGATCTTCCCATCAAGGAGTAATCCAATGAGAGCCATTTATCGCGTTGACGAACCCTATTAATTTGTCATTCCAACAAGTAGAATTTGGTCTACGTCACATGCTCAACTTACCCCAAAGGGCTACACCTTAACACAGAGGTCCAAGGATTAGCATCCATGGCCCCAGGGCAAACATTATATTGCTCTAAAAGATCTTGTTACCGTAACACACGCAGAAGTACACGCTATTCTCAGATTCCCGTAGAAAAGGCAACACAGGATCGACAGAGACGCTGACATCTGCATACTCTCGGATAGTCGAAACGCCCTGGTATATCTGAAAGGGTTACATCCAAATAAGTTGAAGAATGCAAAAGAAAAGTACTACAACTCAGTACCATAAACAGAAATACTCTGCTATGGTGGCTAGCAAATCAGGGTATCGATGGGTAGACAGACTTGCCATAAAGGCAACAGCTAGAACCAAAACCTATTCTGATTATTCCTTAGACCCACATGCTGTCCTTCTTTCGAATCTGGAACACTAACAAGGTCCTGAATTACTGGACCTCGAAACTGAGACAGCTAAGAAGGCTTATAAAATAGTCTCAATCAGAGAAGAGGGTACATGATCTATTGGGCCCTGACAAGAAGTCTATTGGAATGGTAGTTGGTCTACTAACTGGACGCCAATTCCATAAATGTCATACATTGGTTGCCTAGAAAATGATGAAACAACAGAACATATACTCTCTTGATGTCCCACTCATAAATATGCTACACCAGTCTTGCAAATTTCATTCGAAAAGTATTTACAAATCTGACAATCAACAACACAACAAGGTAAGAAAAATTGGACAAAGGCCTTGAGTACTGCCCATAAGAGTGCCATTCATGAAGAAGAATGGGGTATACAAGGTAAAATCTAGAACCAATTAACAACTTGATTATTAGTATACCAACTTAATGCTGGAAGATTTCAATTGATAGCTGTCATAATACGAAATTTTCGAAAAACAAAATTTTCTCTTTAAATGTTATTAAACTGAAATGTTTCTTTTACTTTCTCCATAAAATTATTACGTATCAATCTTTCGATATTCAAATTATGTTTTAACCCAAAGATTCTTTCGATGTGAATAGATTTCTTCAAGATTGTATGCGGAACGACGAATTGTTTTTCCCTATATAAAGAGGGGAATATGTGAGAATTTGGAAGATGAACGAAATTACAGCAATGCTAGATGCTTTCGCAACTAAATGAAGGTTGAGGTGATCGTAAATGCATGATTTGTCAGTATATAGTCGGGATATATATCGATGAATGTTTTCCTTCTGACCCCCCCTATGATGAAATCAAGGAAAAAGGATTTCGCGAGTGAGGGCATTTCGCCTATCTTATCGGGGGGTATCCTTTAGATGGAAAATAAATATTTCGTGTTTCACTGACCATTTCCCTGCACTTTTTTGACAGAATTTTGACACGCAGCATTAATTGCAGTTGATAGTAATAGTGTATAACTCAATTGATAACCAATTATGTTTTTATTGATTCTATGATTTGATTATTTGATCATTCTCCCTGTCAAAGTTAACATTCAAAATCAGATAGGAATGAATAGATTCCAATTTTTAATTGATATTACTTTTAATGTTTCAGCTCAATTTATTAATTCTTCTTTTAATCACTGAATTAGGAATTTTCATATCTCTCTAGAAAATATGTGAATTTTCCGCTTGGCATTGGACGAGAAATCTCCTTCATTAATCTTGAATTAGCTTCTAAATGATTACTAAATTTCATTTTAGAAATATTCCTTTGAAGTTTACTCCAGCATCCTAGATGAAGCAGGGAATGCTATCTTACAAACTAACTTAATTTTCTCGTGAGATATTCTAACGAAAATTCTATCTTTTCAAATTTCAATAGATCTACAGTCATACCTCTCCCTGAATATTAAATGCAGATTCTTAGGGAACTTTTCAAACACAAATATAGTCATTGATTTATTCTCGCAGACCTGGAGGAGGTTACTATCGATTTCAGACGTTCAAACGTTTGATGAAGTTTCTCTGCTCAATAAGATATTACTCCTCTCTGCAGATTATTATTTTAGCAGTTTATTGGTCATGTCAATTTTAAAGCTCGATTTCAGTCAGATTGCATATGAATTCATCAACGAATCCTTTGTAACACTACAGCAAGAAATCATCGCAAAAGCGAAATCTTGATTTTATTTCAAGCTACTTTGTGAAAGCATAAAGTTAAGTTTGCTTGTGGCCGTACACGTATAGGTGCAATGAAGGTAGATAATATTTTATGTTCATAGAGTTGAGTTTTTTCTGTATTTTCTAATTTTATGAAATGTCAAAAAATTTATGCTGATGTGCCCATCTTATTTTCAATATGGTTCGTTCAGTTATGACCAAGAAAATTCCCCAAATTACTCGTGAAATACATTCTGTCAAGAAAGTACCATGAAATAATCATTGAAAAAATTTGCTTAAAATAATGCCTAAAATGTTTGTTATTGCAACTGTTTTCTATACTGACAAGTAATATGAACCCGATCTGTCATCTACTTTTGTCAGTTATCACAAGTGTGTTTCTCAATTTTTACAATGGATAAAAACGGAGAATTTGTCTCAAATTTTGCATTGCAAATGAAGGTTCGTTTATCGGATAGCTGGAAATGTTACAAAAGGCTTACGGAGTGTCGATTCTATCATATTAGTGGTACAGTGCATTCAACAGCGGGATTATGCGTTGGAATATTTGCTTCGCTCTAGTCGGCCATCAACATCTTCAACTGAAAAGTTCACATCGATTAAGTGAAGGAAATGGTAATTAAAATCGTTATTTAAGTTCAAGAGAAATAGGCAATCAAACGCATTGTAACTAGTGATGAGACACGATTTTTCTTGTGCCTGTTTTTTCAAAAATTTTAGAGAAAATTTTGTTCAATCAGATTCTGGAGTACTTTGAGATCAATAGTATGTTTTCCAATGTACAGTATGGTTTTAGGAAGAAGCGCGGAACCACCGATACTGCGATCGAATTTATAAACAATACCTTCGATTGTTTTGAGAAGGGGTTGTACTCGCTGTCCCTGTTCCTGGATTTGTCCAAGGCGTTCGAGTATGTCTCTCATTCAGATTTTTTGTGAAAGCTGGGTCACTATGGTTTTGATGATGACTGTGGGAAACTTGTACATTCTTTTTTATCACAGAAGTCACAGGTAGTGTTCACGAATTGCAGTTGGTCGGATAGAGAGCCTGTTACCATAGGGGTACCTCAAGGTTCAATTAGAGGGGCCTTTATTATTCATAATATTTACTGATGATTTTCCTCGTTATCTGGCCAATTTTCTTTGTGTACTATTTGCTGATGACACCACTGGCCCTGTTGGCCTGTTGGAATACTTGAAAAGTGTCTATGGGTATTTAACGAAACTGAATTGAATTAATTCTTGAACTAGGTTAGAAAATTATTCATGTGACCACTGGAACCTTCGGCACGTTACTTCGTAGTTCCTATGTCAGTTTGTTGAAGAGAACTGAGGAAGAGAACCTAGAACTACAGATATTAAGGTAAACGAATTGTCACCACAAAGAACTCAAATAACCTTACTTTATTGTCCTGAATATTTTTTCAAATTGCATTCCGAAATACTGTCTGAAAGACCTTTATTTTCGAAATGAATGAAGTGAAAGAAAGGTTAAAATTACACGAAAGGTTTTACTATTGATTAGCCACTTGATTTTATTGTTTTTTAGGTGCAGTGTATGAGAAAATCAATTTTGAAAGAGCTATGTACCAGAATAACTATATTGTGCATTAAAGTTACTTTGGAATGATCAGTTATATGTGAATAAAATTATTGAAAAAGATTACTGGATGTGTATAACAAACTGCAAGGATTGAATTTTAATGTATTAAAACTGAATAAATCGCTGAGACTTCAGAAAACTGAAAAATTACTCAGCTGACAACAAGATAAGATAAAACTGATAGGTTTGATAATACTGGAGTTTACAATTTGAGCTTTATGGACTGTGAAGGCGTTTAAATAGGCCAGACTAGTCGTTTATTCAAAACTAGATACAAAGGGCATCAATCACATAACAATAGCCTGAAAACCGACGAATTTAATTTATTTTCACACCCTATCGATAACGGCTATTATTTTCCACCCATTGATCAACTTAGAATTATTCGCAGAATACCTAAATGCCAAAAATTAGATTTCTGAGAAACCATCGAAATTTTCAGATTTCCAAAAACTCCCCATAAGGATAATCTTCTGAACCACCAGCATGGCCCGCCTTATTCGTCCATATTTGATATCTTTTAATTTTATCGAAATTCCTTTATCACCCCTGTTTGTACCCTTAATAATTTTATATCTACATGTTTATGTATGTATGTATTTCAACTTTAGTTCAGTACTTGTCAGCTGAAGATAGTTGGGACACCGAAATTGAAATCCTGAATAACTCTCGTGATAATATAATACACAGTTCAATTTCTTATTATCATAACGAGCGTTAACTTCCAAAAATCCTTAATTTGTTACTGAAGTTCACAAAAGAGCAACAGATATTACAACTGTTGGATCGGAGATTATCAGGTGAGCATTTAAAATAGGTTTTATAAGAATGAAAAGAGTATGAACCTAAGAACCATTCAACATCACTTAACGTAACCCTGTAGATTTTGTTTATTCACAAATTTGGGAATCTCCCTTGTTCCTCATTTTTACTGAATAGTTAAATGCATTTCACGTTTCACGTTTCACGTTTCAACCCCTTTGTATTTAACTATCTTCCAAGAACATACTAGTGAACTCGATTGATAATGTGATGAAAGATGGCAAACTTCGAATTAGGATGCTCATTTCAACTCCAAAACATTTACATTAGATGAATTTCACGCTGAACTTTGATCCCAGTCTCCATTAAATCCATCTCGATTTATTAATAACTAACAATACCAGGAAAGTTTGAGCACCCAGCCTCCTTTGGTGGCTTGCTACAGTCTGTATTACGGGGTCTCGCGGTTCAGTAGTTACGCCACTGATCCTATTAGGGAACTAATTAAGAAACTCTACGTAAGCAGGGCACTCTCATCTGAGTCGAAAGAATATAGCGGGGAAATCATTAACTTGATTGAAGAACTGCACACGAACAGCAAGTATTAATTATATATAATCTACCAAAGAAAGTCACATCATGTAGAAGTCCCCAAGGTCCCCTATCGCAAGGGCTTTAAATCGAAGCTGCTTTTTATAAACACCCAGTTCAGCTTTTCAGGTTTATCAATTTAAATGAGATCAGAAAAATGATATTTTCCCTGTCTAGAATATTCAATAAAGAATTGGAGAAGCACTTACTCTCCAATATTTTTACAGAAGAGCTTGCTATAAGTGAACGGTAGCTTATCTTGGGCAGACAGATAGGAATTTCGAAACTAAATCTAGAGAATATTTATTCTCTAACAATAATTCTTCAATATATAAACATATAAAAATAACAAAATATTCAACAACTTTGGATAATATCAAAATTTTTCATATTTGCGAAAAAAGAAAGAAATTAATCGGTTGAAAAGTTTACAGATTGATAACGTTTGTAAAAATCCAAACGAAATCATCCTTAATAGTTAGGTAGACATTTATATTTCCCCACTACTTAATGTCAAAGTAGCTTAGCATCTTTTTAAGTAAGTTGTTTGTTTGTTACCTCTTTTAACAATGTGCAGTGGACCTATAGGTCATAGTGGATTCTGAACCTAGACCATTAAATGATAACTGCCACCAGAATGATTACAAGTTATCTGGTCTAAACCAGGTAACTGGACTCAGCATTTCCAACATATTTACTTACTAACCCTGTAGCTACCTTTGCGGTTATTAAGTTCATTTCCTGTTGTTAATCATTTGAAAAGAACCAGACAGTCGAAACCAAAAGTGTTCTTTGAAAAAAATTGTGGAAAGTATAAAATATATTTTGCTTCATCTTCAAATGAAAATTACGGAGGTTTCTAAAGCAGTTATTTATCATTCAAGAAAATAATGAATATTTCCTAAGAAACACTACTGCAAAGAGGATATTAGAAATTTTCAATATTGTCTTAAAAAGTGCCCTAATGAATATTATATCAATTCACCCTTGTACCTAAACTCTACATATTTCGTTAATTTGTTTCATTCATATAGATGCAATAATAACTTATCGTAATGAAAGCTGAAATACGGAAAAACAGTTGAAAAATTCATGAAAATTTGGAAAGCCCAACGTCTCGCAGGTCAGCTAGTAAACGAAGTTTTCAAACGTGTAAAATGTAATTCACTCTTCTGAGTGTTTATATTTCATATGTGATTTTATTAAGCCACCCTGAGCTTTCAGAAAGGGTATAAGATAGTTTCCCAGCTAGGAGTCCTCAAAACAATTTCACAATGTGAGTATATGTGCGTCACAGTTATCAGAGAATTTACGCTTTGTGCAGAATACCTTGAAATATTCCATGAATGTCGCCAACGCAGAGGGTCCAGGTGATTCATGTCGGCATATTATATTTGAAGAGTGTTCCCGAATTCCTCAGTTTTGAGTAGCTATAATTCTGTATCCTAGTGATAAATTCACCCCCGTTTCTCGCTTGAAGTACATAAAAATTTAAATTGAATGGTATAACCAATTAAGTAGTGCTGGTTGAACTTCCTCAAATAAATGAATTTCCTGGAGGAGACCGCGGGAAGTAGGGAGACCACGAAAAGACATTCGAGCGTTTTGGATGGAACAGCGATCGAGATTTATTTGTGCGCGTTCATTTAATGATAGGAACGATGAGATAGAAAATGATTGAATGACTGGATAGAAAGGGAACTTTTTATTTTGTGTTTTAGTAACATTGGCTGGGAAATCCGGGTGAAAAATGAATGGGAGTTATTACAAGGTTTGCATAAATTATGATAATAATCGAATCATAATTCTTTAGTCCACAAAGAATTCGTAACGCTGCACTATGTCCGTTCGTCTGTCACGGCTTTAGTTCCAGAAATAATTCTGATGGATTAAGGTAACCTATACAGGTCCTTAGAATGAGCAATTTGTTTTAGATATACAGCTCGTTTATGGAATTGTGTCGAATTTTCTAATCGCAATAACCCTTGAAGGATAGACCATTATCCTCAATGTTCTGTACCTCAAAAAACATGACTGATGTTAACAATACTCTTTGTAGACGATAACCAAACGGCGGACTGAAACAAATGAGTTTTCTCCTCGAAATTAAAAGAACATCCCGTAAGTGTTCGCACACGATCTTAATCAGCAAGAATTGCTCTAAAGGATGAGCCTACTGCGGAAAATGTCGCATTCAACTAAACTTTTTTATTGAGTTATGACTATAAGATAGTCATTTTTTAGTTTGTTATTCCTTCAACGTTCTCTATTTCCGCCTTTTGGCCAATGACACGCCTTTGAATTCTGTCACCTCACTAACCCGGGAATTTTTCCGAACCCCCCTCGTGTCTAGGGAAGAGATCTTTGATGTCCAACACGTTCTTTTAGACAAGACCGACGTCTTTACATCTCCTCTGAAAGATGAATAGTCAAGCGATTCCCAGAGTAAGAAAAATCGCACAGAATTCGTGGGAATTGAACCCAGGTAACTCTGCGCAAGAGACAAGCATCATATCCTCTACGCCACCGAGCCGAAAACTCTTTTTTATTTGTTCTAGGAAAACGGGATCACCAAATGTAACTGACTTTCCTACTTACCATTCATCATTGGGTATTAATCGCTTTTGACCCTGTAATACTTCAGCAAATCCACTCCCCCCAGAATGAAGTCTAGGAAGAATTACAGAGGCGTATTTCGGAAATTATTCTTCAATTTTGTTTATGAATAAATACAGTGTACGTCCACTGCATCCCTAAGGTAGTTTTCCAATCCCAAAGATATATCACAACAACCTTTTTCTTTCAAGAGTTGCCGTATATATAACCTCGAACGAACTGCCTGATGCCCAAGTTCTCATAAGATCAGATAGGTTTCGAATAAGATCGCAACCTTCCCCGATTCTTTGTGCTCCCGATTAACAATGTCTTAGCCATAGACAAAATTCTGCAGGTAATCCCACAAAAAATAGTCCAAACACTACGGTCGGGAGATCACGCAGGCCAGTTATAAGTTTCCCCTTTCCAACCCAATAAAGCAGAAATACATTATTTTGATGTTCCACCACATTATTCGTGAGATGGGGTCGTGAACCATCATGCTGAAAGTACATTCCTCTTCTGTCATATTAGATCCGGTAATTGGTTTCTTGAAAAATTTCGTGAGTGTTTCGAATATCAGAAATGTCATTTTCTGTAAATTTTGCATCATCGGTGAACGAAGTTCTATGAATGACTGAGCGATTTCTTGATACCTAGTGGCAAAATTCATTCTTTGTAGCTCATCTCTTGGATGTAGCACGAATTTTTTCTAATTTCAGGGCTCTTCATACTTTACTTTGGATTAAAGTACTCGTCACACTCGTCGTGTATGTTCGAATTGTCCTCGACAATTTCAATGATATCGTTGTGCTGTCTAGCGATCGCCTGGACATGTCTTTCTCTCCTTAGAGCTCTTTCGAAAGTTTGGTGATGTTGAACAAGCCGTATTGTATATCGCCGCCGATATTCTGACTTCTGCCCGAGAATAAGAACAAAACCCATACACCAACATCATATCAGCATTGAGTGATTGTTCGTAAAACGGAGAATATTGAATAGAATTGGATGCTAATGTAAAACTAAATTGGAAATTTCATGAACTGTATAAGTAGAACAGCGGGAATTATAAAATGATATTGAGTCGGCCACGTTACCAAGTGATATTTGATCATCATAAGGTGATTTTGGTTTACTTTGTGAAGAATATTACAAAACTAGATGGAAAATATTCAATAAACAAACGTAATAGAGATTTTATATTTCTATAATCATCGGACTATAGATGACTATACTATAGATGAACAGGTATGAATTATAAAGAGAGAAAAACAACAAGTTTTCTACTCTTGAAATATAGATAGGTAATCAAACGTACATTCATAATTACTTGAAACTTCCAAATATTAGGGAATAGCATAGGTCTGTGTTGTTGTTAAGAAGGGTAAGATTGTTTCGATTGTGTTTAGCTTTCAAAATTTTCAGAAATTTTAGGTAATTGAGTTTATTGCTTTTCAAGCCACGATGAATAATTAGATTATCTATACTAGGAAAGCGGTGGTTGTTATCTAGGTAATGATGTACGATGGTTGAACCACTTTTGTTCTTACAAAAGGAAGATTGATGTTCTTTGTATCTTTGTATTGTAACGGTGTATACATAAGCTAGACTGTAAGATCTTTTCGTATTAGATAAAAATAACATAAATCTTTCTTTCGTATAAACAAATTGACTCCACCATCGCTTAGCATTGCCTAGATAACAACCACCGCTTAATATTTGGGATTTTCGATTATTAATGAATGTACCTTTGAATACTATTCTCTGCTAGCGGCAAAAGGCGGCTTTATCAAAGGAACGCGCGGTACTTGTCAAAGAAAAGCCGCGTTTTTTATTTTTGCCGCTTTTCTAAAAATTTCAGACGGTGCGTTTGACGCCAATTTTCGAGACTTTCATTCACGCCGATATGAATATTGCTCCTGCAGGAATTGGAGTAATTCTGAATTGTAACTTGAAAGCAATACTACGTCGACACAAAGTTTATTATTAAATAGTACAAAATGATTGCAGCGAAGAAATCTAAAACGTATAATTTTAATAACAAGGAAGAATTTTTCTTTTGTATGGTGAAGGATAAGTGCATTTATCTTATTTGTCGTGCGTCAGTTGCTAAACCTAAGCGTGGTAACTCAGAGGGGCATCATGAAACGGTTCATGAAAACCATGAAAAGGATGTTCCGCCACAGAGTGAATTAAGAATAAACCATGTTCACAAGACCAGCCAAACAAGCAAAAGCTGCTACGATCGCGTCATGTGTGTGTTATTAGAGAACTTCAGTTATCTCGTCCGACTGCCACAAGACGTATTGAAGTCATGAATTAAGACATGGAAGATAAACTTGAACATAATATCATGAAATGTACATACTTTTCTTTACAGTTCGACGAATCCACCGATAGGACAGACACTGCCTAGCTTTGTAATTTTATTCGGATGGTATTCAATGACATGTTGGCTAAGAATTTTTGACCATCATTCCTCTGAAGAAGAAGACCCGTGGCGAAGGTATATATGACGCTTTCTTCAATTTTGTAAAAACTACAAGCTACCAATATATATATATATATATATATATATATATATATATATATATATATATATATATATATATATATATATATAGTGTGTTCCAACGAAAATTTGACCCCCTATAACTCCGAAATGAGTAACATTAGCGAAAAACACCAAGACACGTCGATTTTTGTTTCGAGGGGAGCATTTTCGAAATAATTCGAAACTTGTCAGATCAACCCCTACCCCAGCAACCCTAATTTCGAAATTCATCATAGGGAATAAGGGTCGAGTGGCACCTTACTGTAAAGGTCTGTCAATTCTCCATTCTGATTTGTCATTTTAGAATTTTAAATTAACATACAGGGTGTCCCAACCGAGGGTAAAGTTGAATTCCTGCAAATCCCAAATACTAAATGAAATCGATTTATTTTGGCATAATGCAAGCGCAGGTTTATGCTCGGTCTAGAAAAACGACCTACACTTGTGAATTTGGAGTTGGTGCAATCAACCCCCTATTTCCAGCATCCACAACTCAAAAATCATTCGATCGAAAATAGGTCAAGTGGCACCTCGTTGGAAAGGTATTTCAATTTTCTCTTCGAATTTGGTATTTTCGAAATTCAGAATCAGCATACAGGGTGTCCCGGAGCAGGAACACTGAAAACCCAAATAACTTGAAACTGGTTCATTTCGGTATAATACGAGAACATGTTTATGTTTGATTCGAGAATAAGACTCTCTTGCGTGAATATGGAATTTTTGCAATCAATCTCTTCCATTCAGCATCCCCAACTCAAAAAATCATACAAGTGATTACAGGTTGAGTGGCAAAGTTCCAGAAAGATTTTTCTATTTTCTGAATCACTGAGGCATTGGTTTCAGTTTGGCAATCGAGGTTTTCTGGCGTGAGGATCAGGATCAGGGGATGATGGAGAAACTGATTGGATGCTCATCTAAACAGGAAAACGAGATTTATTGAACTTGTATTCAATTGAAAACAAAAAACTAACTTGATTATTACAACAATTGTTCAAAATGACCTCCGCCCACCTCCATACAGTTATACAGACGATTTTCGAACTCTCTTCTCACATTAGCGAAAACTTCAGGAGTCAAAAGTCGGCATTCTGTGATAATCCTCATCCGCAGCTCCTCCAGGCTTTCTGGTCTTGTGGCATAAACTTTAGATTTTAGATGGCCCCACAAAAAAAAATCTAGGGGATTTAAATCTGGTGACCTGGCTGGCCACTCAACAGGTCCTCTTCTACCAATCCACCTTCCTGGGAAATTTTCGTCTAAATATTGGCGCACCCGAGCATCATAATGCGGAGGAGCACCGTCTTGTTGAAAACGCATTTCGTCCTCAGAAAGAGTTGGATCGTTCTGTAAAATTTCTGTCAATCTAGGATGTATGTGTTCCTCTAACAACTGTAGGTAGCCATTTCCATTCAGATTACCCTCAATAAAGAAAGGCCCAACTAGATGATTGCCAAAATTCCTGCCCAAACGTTCAACTTCTGAGGCCTTTGCGTGTGGGCCTCTCTAAACCAATGAGGATTCTGTGTGTCCCAATATCGACAATTATGTCTATTCACTTCACCACTGAGCATAAAGGTGCTTTCATCAGAAAAACAGATGTTATTCAGAAAATTTGGATTAGCGTTTAGGTTTTCACTTAGATTTTCACAAAACTGTAAACGACGATCTGGATCATCTTCGTTTATTTCATGTACTAATTTTACCTTGTAGGGGTGAAATTTGTGATGTTTCACGATTCTATGGACAGTTGTAGCTGATACACCAGTCAGACGAGATAGTTTTCTGATCGAAGTAGTATTCTCCATTTGTAGATGACCCACTACTGCCACTTCCGTTGCCTCATTTCTGACAGGACATGCCACTTCATGTTTTTTGTTTGCCACCGAACCCGTAGCTAGGAATTTGTCAACCAAATATCTAACGTACTGGTGACTGACTCCCCTTTCTCTTTCAGGATGGTTCCTATCGAATATCCTTGCCGTTTTTTGGCACAACTGTTATTTCGAAAATACGTCGATACAATTTCGACCCTTTCCTCAGTGGAATAAACCATTTTCAGATTAATTTCAACTGACGAACAACAACAATAATGAGGAACTGATCTGAATAATAATAATATTTCATTGCAAAATGAGAAATAACAGATGACTGCACGCCAGATGGAAATGAAAAAATTTGAACATTTTCAATGCAGAAATCAGCTTTATTTCTTCGTAATTGATGCTCAACACATCGTACCCCAATACTTTTAACAGTTTCGAATTAATTTTAGTTGATAATTTCAAATGACGATATTGAATTTTTCGAAAGCGACATCCTGTATGGAGAGCCGAACTGAATGAAATGCTTTAATCATTCTGGAATTCAAAAACCTTTCTGAAGATATGCCACTTGAATTATTTGTATGATTTTCAAGTTGGGGATGCTGAATGGAAGGGATTGATTGCAAAAATTCTATAACCACACAAGAAAGTCCTATTCTCGGATCAAACATGTTCTCGTATACCGAAATGAACCAGTTTCAAAAGTTATTTGGATTTTCAATGTTCCTGCTTCGGGACACCCTGTATGATGATTCTGAATTTCGAAAATACCAAATTCGAAGAGAAAATTGCAGTACCTTTCCAACGAGGTGCCACTTGACCTATTATCGATCGAATGATTTTTGAGTTGGGGATGCTGGAAATAGGGGTTGATTGCACCAACTCCAAATTCACAAGTGTAGGTCGTTTTTCTAGACCGAGCATAAACCTGCGCTTGCATTATGCCAAAATAAATCTATTTCATTTAGTATTTGGGATTTCCAGGAATTCAACTTCACCCTTGGTTGGGACACCCTGTATGTTAATTTAAAATTCTAAAATGACAAATCAAGGTGGAGAATTGACAGACCTTTTCAGTAAGGTGCCACTCGACCCTTATTCCCTATGATAATTTCAAAGTTAGGGTTGCTGGGGTAGGGGTTGATCTGAGAAGTTTCGAATTAGTTCGAAAAATGCTCCCCTCGAAACAAAAATCGACGTGTCTTGGTGTTTTCGCTAATGTTACTCATTTCGGAGTTAGAGGGGGTCAAATTTTCGTTGGAACACATATATATATATATATATATATATATATATATATATATATATATATATATATATATATATATATCTCAGTCTGCATTACTACCGGTGGAACACCAGCAATGACTGGAAACAAAAACGGTTTTGTGGCATTGTGTCGAGCTAAGGAAGATTTTCCTTCATTTTTTCATTCCGTTGCATTATACACCAACAAGTTTTAAACACGGAAGAAATTACGGGCATTGTAACAAAAATTGTGAATTCCATTCGTGCACGTAGCTTGCAACGGCGGCTCTTTAAGTTGCAGTTAAGATGGTGAGTCAGCTGAACACACTGATTTAGTTCTTGATACGGACGTCAGGTGGTTTAGTCGCGGAAAATTCCAAGATGTTGAAAAACGAAAAATGGCTAATTGATTTGGCATTTTTGACTGACATCACAATGCACTTTAACACCATTAACTTGGAGCTTCAAGGTAGATAAAAACTATTATTGAGATGATTAGTGCAGTAGTCTAAAAATATTGAGGTAAATCGCCAGCAGTTCAAGTTTGAGCACCCCTGCTGTAGAATATCAGAATAAATAAAATCTACTCCACCAATCAATTCATGAAAATTAGGGATTAATCCATATCTTGAAATGCTGTATGGGTAACATAATCAGGAGTTAGGTAACATAGATACTCCTGTAACGCATCTTGAAAGAAATACATCACAGAAAAGAATTCCAGAAGCAAAAACACTGTCCTAGCTTGCCAACCTCAAATCCTTTTGTGGACAAACAAGCAATATCTGTGCGCATAGCCAAAAACCTCATTCGAAAATATTTCATGAATTTAGAAAAGAAATTCCTCTTCGATTATTCCTTTAATTTCATTAAAGACGAAAAAACGAAAATTTCAATTCGATTCCAATATCATATATCTGGCTCTACTTGAGTAGGACACAGAAATTTCAGAATTTAAAAAGTCGCTTCCGAAATAAAACCCGATAGAGAAGGAACAGTGGATCGATAACTGTAACATTGTGAAACAAAGAATTTCAAGTAATTACTCCAAACCATCAAAGTCTTTATAAATGGGGACTCACCGCCGATCAGTCTATTCCGGAAAATTTATTTTCGCGGAAAAACGAGGTGGAAAATAATTTTATCAGTCGCTATTTCAAGCGTCGAAGGACCTATAAGCGTTGATTGCATTGTCTGCCTATTTTCTGAGGTAGCACAAAGATATCCAATCAGCTGTGCAAGTCACACTTATTGAATTTGCCACGTACTACTTTCGAAACCAACTCTCTCCGTAATAAAATCAGCGAGTATACCTTCTGAGGGACGCAGGAAGACCTACACGCCTCTACAAACATTGCGTAAACGAATTTGAAAAGTCGCCGCGACTGATAGCTTCCGTAATATTCGGAGCTGCAGAATTCGATTTTATTTATTCGTTTCACCTGAAATGGAGTCAGTATAATGAGCATTATAGAAGGCAATATCGAATGGAAAATACAATTGAGTTTCTCGAGCCATTTAGAAAGGTAAATTTTCGAATTGCAGCTATAATTGAAACAATGAATTACGAATAATGTGGGTTAGGAAAGTTTCGATCTCATAATACAGTAGTTAAGAAAGAAGAATTCACCCCATCTCAATGTATATATCTCGAGAAACGAATGCTGGGAATTAATTAGCTGATTATTCTTTCATTAGAATAAATCCTTCAAATGATCGATACAATTCATAATAATAAAACGTAAATACTGGTCGAGTCCCACTCCGTAGTTTTTCTTAAATGAAAAATTATAAGAACTTTGTGAAACATTTGAACATAATTAAATCAGAAATATTGAATCTGTTGGACGTTTGCATTGAACAAAATTATTTTTCTTTCAACAACATCTATTACAGTAGTGAAAATGGTTTGATCATGGGAAATCCTTTGAGTCCACTTTTAGCAGAGACTTTTATGAATAATATTGAACAGAAAATTCATACACATCCACTCATTTCCAAATTTCTTTATTGGTATAGATATGTTGACGACATCTTAGTATGTTTCATTGGAACTACTCGTCAATTAGACTTATTTCTTTATTTCATTAATTCCATCCATTTGAACATTAAATTCACGATAGAAATTGAACAGAACGATTCCATTAATTTTTGGAGTTGAAAATCACTAAACGAAATAATAATCATGTTTTTTCGGTCTTTCGTAAACCAACGCTTACTGATACAATTATACATAACTACTCATTACATCCAATTCAACACAAAATTGCAGCTTTAAACAGCATGGTACATCGGTTACTCAATTTACCTTTATCAGTAGAAAATTATAATAAAGAGTTAAACATCATCAAACAGATAACCATTAATAATTCATATAATCCGGATATGATAGATCTAATCATTCGTAAAAACTGTATCAGAAAGCAATAAATGAAGTATATCCTATTCATAAAGACTATAGAATATTCAACAGTTTAACATTCTGCGGTTCTGCAAGTACAAATATTAAATCCTTTCTCGTCAAACAAAATCTTAATATAACTTTCAAAACTTCTAATAACTTAGGTAAACATATTAAAAATAATAAATCTCGTGTTGAAAAATCAAGTAAATCAGGAATCTATAAACTCAATTGCGGTTCTTGTGATAAAATTTATATCGGTAGGACCTATAGGAGTTTCGGCATAAGAACATCTGAACATAAACGTAGCTTCGATAAAAATAAATCTGATTCAAATTATTCAAACCACTTAATAAGAGAAAACCATTCATTCAATAAAAACTTTGACATATTACATATAAAATCAAAAAGTTTAAAATTAGATCTCCTAGAAGCATTAGAAATAAATAGAAACAAACATTCGGACAAGCTTTTGAATGAGCAGGTAGATGTAAATTATTCACCCCTACTTAACTTGTTTAATTAGTTTTTATCACCTTTCATACTAACTGTACAATGGCTCGGTGTGGATTTTGCTGTTATTCATCCAACTTGTTCTACGATTTGTTTATAATACCATACTCTTCATTCTGTTTGTCATTCTTGATAAAGCTGCTGTGTCAGCGAAACGTCGTCGAAATTTTTCAATTAAAGTGTAGATTAAAGTTAAACCTTGTGTTTTTTATCTCATTTATAACTTTGTGAAACACAATTTTTCTGATTGATACATCAAAATCTATTCATTTAGCTGTTTGCTGGCTTGACCATGTGTCAGCCATTACCGTGTTCAAGATAGTCTATTTAGTGAAGACGTAGAGTAATAAAAGCTCATTAAGTATGCAAATCCCTTAGGAAAGTGAAGAATTCAAATATAAATGTAGTTTTTATGATTTTGTCTTGGAACAGGCACCAATTCATTGCCGAATCTCTAATAGAAACTCTCGTCCAAATCTTTAGGAAGAACCCAACTCCCTGATTATGATCTTCTCTGTCTTTTTTGTTGCTGCGAATATTGCGGTTCTCGTTTTATATATAATGTTTACTTTATATGTCTAAAATTCGTAGTCAGTAACGTTGACAAATATGTCTTTTAGGGTTCTCTTCGAAAATCAATCGAACACCAATGTATTTGAAAACGATATTAATTTAATGTGAATATCTAGACAGTTACGTTTATCAAAAACAATATTTTCATGAATTTCATACATACTTACTTACGCTTAATTCTATACGTTGAAATATATAAAATTAAATAATGTTTATGATATTTCATATAACTCAATACTTTAAGTAAATTATGGAAAATAGTGGACTAGATTTGCGTGAGTGAATTCGCGCTTCGTTATTTCGCATATTTATTTTATTATTCAAAAACGGAAGCTTTGAGTATTAAAAATAATATTGAATGGTCAAATTGTATTTATTATTACATAGGTCAGACTGGTCGATCTTTCAAGAGTAGTTATAAAGAACACCTAACCTCTTTCACAAAGAATAAACAGATTGAACTATCGCCAATCATCGTATCGAAAATAAAAACTCATTTCCTAGTATCGACAGAAATTTTACAATTAACTCCTGAAAGCAAGAAATTAAACTTCCTGAAACCAGTTGAAATCTTCAAATCACATCATAATAGTCTTTTTCATGACCTTGCTTGCTATGTAAAATCTTTTCTTAGATTTGTTTAGACTTTAGACATATAAGAAGTATGATTGTTGAAATATTTTTCTGCTCGTTTTCTTTTTTCATTGTTACAGATTCCTGTCCCAAACCCCCTTCCCGTCACCCAGGGAAACGAGTTTTTTCTTCAGGTTTTTTCACTCGTTTATTGAATCATATACAAGATAGTATGGTTCCCCTGTTACATTTCCTGAGCTCACACTTGTTTTTGTTCTGACACACACCAAAATTTATAGATGTAAGCATTAATTGTAAATACAGTTATTCAATTCAATCCAATTCTATGATATTTCTAAATAGTACCGGCCTCTACTACCTGCTGGGGTGTTTCCATCTACCCTTTAAATCACAAATATAGTTAGTTAACTTACTTTGTATTCAGTTTTCTTATTCTGTCTGAAGTTGAATGTTAAACATTTGAAACTGCAGTAACAGTGTATATTTTATAATTTATTCGTAGTAAAGCATAGTAATTCTAACCTCGTGTTTTTCTGAAATTTCAAATATTGAAAGTTGAAAAAAAGGAAATAGTCGTATCGGAAAGTTATTTCCTTACGTCAAAAGGAGAACCATTATAGCGACGTCGATATAAAATATTTCAAGAAATACAATGCTTACATATTTTCTTGAGAAGTGGCCATGATCCATATACAGCAGCAGAAACTTATCTTAATCTCTTCCCTGAGAGATTTGCTCCAGAAATAGCAGGAAATATTTATCGAGGATTGGAAAATCGTATGAAGTTTGTAAGACCAGTGATAGAATATTCAAGCGCTATTATAAGCATTATAGGTCTTAAATCAACCCTCAGTATATCGTTGAAATTCAACATGAGGATCGATATGGATTCAATGTGTGAGAAGCTATAATGGACAACCGTGTTATGGCATACGTAATTTTCTTGAACACCCTATACGGATAGTCGTATCATCATTTTTATCATTATTCTTCGATGTTCGAAGTGTTATTGCATGCGAAAAAAGTATTATCGCAACTGAATATGTTTTTATATCTTTTCTGTACCAAAAGCAATTGTTCAATTAAATATATCATCATCGGTATTGTTGATCAATGGTTTGGAATAACATTTTTAATTTCTTGTGTATTAATTGGTTGGTTCCTGATAATCTTTTGATATATTTCAATGACTATATAAGCTGATTTTATTATAGACTAGCTAAACTGTCAGAATAGGTTTCATCTAAATTTCAATAAAGTTGCAGACATTTACATTCTGTCACAAAAGTAAAATAATTATTCAAAACAATCTATTAGAAGTATCGTCAAACTTTTGTTGTTGCTAAGTAAGCACAACTGTTTTTTAAACTGACGTTCAGTTTGTTCAAAGCTGTCAATTTCGTCAGTTATCACAAGTGTGTTCTCCGATTTTTACAATAGTTAAATATATCGATCGAAGAATTTGTCTCAAATTTCATAATGCAAATGGAATTTCGTGTGTCGAATAGCTATTCGATAAAATGTTATAGAAGGCTTACAGTAAATCAATTATATCAAAACACGTGCATATTAGTGGTACAGTGCATTCAACAGCGTCCGAGATGTAGTAACAAATTAGCCTATCTCTGGTCGGCCATCTTCAACTGAAAATCGCCATTTAAGTTTGAGAGAGAAGGGAATGACTTATCTGTGTCTCACGAATCAATTCGTATAATTTTAAACGATTGTTTGGGCATGAAACGCGTTGCCACTAGACTAGTCCCAAAAGACTTAAATCACTTAAAGGTAGCTAAAAACATACTAGAGTTAATTCCAACCGCACATTCATAAAACGCATTGTAACTGATGATGAGACATGGGGTTATGAGTTTTACATGCAAACCACTCAACAAGCTTCGGAATGGCGCCTTTCAATTGAGCCAAACTCGAAAAAACCACGTCAAAGTCGATCAGAGGCAAAGGTAAGGTTGACTATTTTCTCTTATTGTCAAAATTCTTGCCAGAACGACAGACAATAAAAAAAGAGTATTACCTGAGCTTTAAACGGCGTTTGAGAGAGCAAAATCTGCAGGATCATGCACCATCTGACATTCATCATTATGAATGAATTTATGAGCAAATATTCAACAAATACCTTCTAAAAACCACCATTCTCGCCTGATATGGCTCCGGCTGCCTTTTTTCCAAAACTTAAACTACCACTTCGAGGTACACGTTATGATTCTATAGAAGACATAAAAGAGAATTCGAGAATTCCGATTCCAGAAAAAGTGTTTAAAAAATGTTCTGATGATTAGATTATTTGTTGGCGTGAATGTAGTATTCCAAAAAAACGCTACTTTGCAGGCGATACAATTAATTTGGATGAGAAATAAATATTTTGTTTTTTCTTGACCAATTCATGGTACTTAACTGGCAGAATGTACCAAGATTTTCCAGATTTCTTCTTTGATTCAGTTATGGTGCTCATTTTGTAAGGATTATATCAATTTTTTTTTGAGCACTCTCTATTACTTCAATTGTTGCAACTTCTCCATCATCTTCATATACTCGTTTCATTGGGACGTTGAATGGTTCAAGAGGTTCTCCCATCATTTATGGAATGTACTCTTATTAGGTTTTTCGCATATCAGGTATACGATCCATCACACCAATTTCTACAGCAACAGCATTATGTTTATTGTGAATATAACATTTAATCATATAAAACTTTTCATAATTTATGAACAGCATGGTCGTTCCGTTATTACTCACGAAGCTGAGTATAATTTATCTGAATTGTCATTGGAAAAAAATCATTCCGTATAAATTCTGTAAATGAACAGGATGAAGTTAGCAGAGCAAATCACGAAAATATTATACAATCCTCGATTATTCATTAAAACAATTGGTGGGTCACTTTCCTCTATTCATAATATTTCACATAGCTGTAGTTACAAAAACGTCGAAATCTGTACACTTTGCACATCAAATTGGAACTGTGCTAATAGAAATATTTAAGTGTATTTTTCATCCATATGATCTTAAATAGCAGGCCGACCCTGTAGAATAATCGGATCTTCGATTCCCAACGACATAAGGAGGAAGGAGCACTTATTTTTTTGTCAGCGTGTTAGGTCGAGGACGCCATCAGTGTCAGTCTCAATATGTAATACGTTAAGTTTGCGGAAATCTCTCGTATGGCTCTGTAAATTGTAAAAATATAAGTTTGAGCGAGAGAACGTGAATTTAACAGAAAAGACCTGTCCTATGTTTACTTAGGGATGGTACACAAAAGTTATGACAAATTATTAAATTCGCAAGAACGCTAGGATAGAATTAGCCATATTCGCAAAGCCTGAAATGGCGAAAATAAGATGAATAAAATCTTTCGATACTAATTTGATAGAAAAGTGCTTAGAATATAACTGGTTAAGCCATTTATTGCTGATAACTAGCTGGTTCTGCTGGCTGCTCAACTCTCTTTGAGAAAATCCCGGATATGTTATATGGGATTGTGGTCTGAACTTTGTGCAGGCTACTGCATACGTTGTCATGCATGAACAAAAAGGATACAAAAATGGTACAACATCTTCTTCAATGTCTATGTAATGTACTGTTATCGTATACACTGTGTTTTTGACAATAGATAGCTTTACGCCCTTCGACCCTCAAAGCGCAGAACGTACCAACAGTAATTACACAAGAGATTTTTACGTGGCCCGAGGATTTGAATATCCAAGCTTCCTAAAACTCGCTCTGAAAGTAATAAGACTACAGACAACGAGAGAAGAGCTCAACATCTACGAAGTCTACAAACCACCAAATAACGTCATGACTGAAGAGATATCAACCAACGCATTTGCGCACTCATGGGAAACATAACATGGAACCACGAAATAGAAACGTCGATGTCTCTCTGGACCACTAAAACTCCACCCGGAGAAGACGCACAACAATAGACGAAGGAACATATTCTGGATGAAATTCAAGGAAACAATGGAAACGAGGACCATCCACATAAAGGTACAACAGCAACAAGAAGCAGCCATAGCGGACCTGGAGACCCAGATACACAGATCTCTTCAGGAGTCATCGAGAGAAGCAGAACGAAATCAGAAAAATCATCTACCAGCAACCATCATCTACTGCTGCACTGACAGGAGAAAAATAAAAGAAGAATACACCACGCATCAAACGCAATAGATAAGTAGCAGTGACAGATGACGGCAAGGTGGAAGAATTTGCATCAGTGTTGAAAGAACAATTCGAAATGAAAGAATATTGCATACAGCAGAAAACTACCGCATAGAAGAGGTCACAACAGCAGAAGTAAAGGAACACATCAACTGACAGAAAAAAAGGAAAGCGCCAAGACTGGACGGAATCCACAATCAAGCATTGAAGAATCTACCAGACGAAGGCGTCCAGGAAATTGTAAAAATGACATGAGCAATCATGGAAACGGAGCACTACCCAGCAATATGTGAAATGGCAGAGAACATCTTGACATCGAATCCAGGAAAACCAAGGATAGAAGCCAGCAGCTACCGACCGATAAGCTTACTACCAGCAATGAGCAACGTCTTCGAGCGGAATATTAACTCCCCATCAAAAGCGTTTGCAGAAGAAATATAAATACTCTCGAAGCATCAATTTATATCATTCAGAAAAACACCAACTTGTGAGAGACACGGAGGATATTTAAGACAAACACCAACAAGAGCAGCATTTTTGGACATTGAGAAAGCATTCTACAATGTTCGGCACGAAAGACTAATCTACAAGATCAAGACAACAGGATTTTCAGCGAAACTTACCAATATGCCCACAAAACAGGAAATTAATAACCAGGACACGGAATAAAAAGTCAGCGAAGGGAATAGGTGCCGGCTTACCCCAAGGACCAGTACTAGGACCACTACAATTTAACATATACATAGCAGATTAACGAATATGTAGCACTCCAGGAATCACAGAAAACACAGCAATATACCCATGACACAAGAACAAAACAGCAGTTAGGAAATGGCTACAGGAAGACATCGAACGGAATAATTACTCTAGAAGATGGAGGATCAAGGTTACCGAAGAAGACGGTAGCCATGTACATTGATCACAAGAAGAAAAAACACCAAAGGAAATCACAATATAAGGACAAATCGAATGGAAGGAGGGAGCAAGATATCTAGGCATAATTCTGGACGACAATTCAAATCACAAGGAGAATAAGAACAATCACATGCAGCAGGTTGTGAACGAACGATCATAGAATTGTTCAAAATTCGTCCCTAATACATCATTCAGATTTAAATGTCATCGAAGTGATCTGAATTAATTGGAATAAGATGATTCAGATTATAAGTCACAGGGAGAAACAGTTAAATTGTTCTCTGTTGTTTTGGTAGGAATACTCTATAATAATAATTTCTTGATATAAAATTCTTTTTAAACACTGAACATTTTCTATCTTGTTCTTTAATTTTGAAATTGTTATGCTGAATTTTGAATGAATTTTCTTGATCATTACTAGTTTCCATGAATGAATACCAAATATAGAGAATAGGAAACACTATTACATTCTCTAAGATAACTTTTCGTGTATTATACTATTTTCGCCATCAATAACAATGCAAACAGGAGTGTGTTATATAGAAAAATTCTCAAAGTAAACTTCTACATCAACATGATCATAACAATATCTGCAGTGCTTTACATCTCATTCCTCGTAAGCCAGTCCGAATAGTTTCCATGCGTTCATACATCTCTGTTTGCCATAATCTTGACATGATTCCTTGCTGCCATGCACTCAATTTGTTCACGATATGTCTGGCAATGTTCACATCAAATTTTCGCCAGATTGAAAACCTCAACTTCAGGATAAGTAACTGAAATACTTCTAGACGAGAGATAATGGATTCGCTCACCAGATTTCGAAAGTATTTGGGCGGAGAACTTTTCAATGCAGAAAACAATAGGTCGAGACTTCTTAGCTCCAAAGCCTCAAGATTTGCCTTGCGATAAATATATCTGAGATTTCATTCACGGTTTGCTTCTCAAACTTATCTAGATTTTCACATTTTTCACGACAGAAGGCCGGGATTACAGGAAGGAAACCACTTGCAGATATGTCTTTTAAAAAAGCGCGAGAATTCTATTTTTGCATCATTATGTTTTCTCGTAATTTTAATGTTATCTATGTTACGAGTATTAGAATATTTTGAAGGTTCATCTTAAAAGTTTATCATAGATACAGGGTCGACGAAATATGTTATTTCAATTAAGAAAATGTAGTGCCATCGTTTGAAATCTATGTATTAAAAACCCATTTAAATTAAAATAAGTAAAATCAATAAATAGGCAGCTCAGATAGCTCAAGAAATGGAACAAAAATCAGTTATTACATAAGGGAAAGTTTTCGTTCAATCCTCAAAATTTCAACTTTCGAAACGCGTTACGAATTGCAATTATTAAATAAAATTCCTTAAAACACAGAACTCGTTTGTTTTTTATTATTGATAATGGAATTTTACCAAGTAAAAGCCTCCCAAATTCAAATAATTTCTATTTTTAAGACACTTTGAAGTGTAAATTTTTTCACATAAAATGAATTTTTCTTGGGATGCCGCCATTTTGTCAAAAATCAAAATTTTCACTATTCCTTTGATCATTACCTTCATTCATCTATCATAAAACTAAGATATTTTGGTTTCTGGGTTTCAGATGATTTGAAGCAGAAATATCTTCCTCACCATCAGACACTTTTTTTTGGAGGTCCTTCTGGAGATGCGCAACAATATTTTTTCAAATGGATCTCTGATTATTGAAGTTAATACAATGAAAGGCCTGTTCATGAAAATTTCTCAAGAAAACGCATTTTTTTCTGTCTTGCAAGTGGATATGACCCCTTAAAAAATATGGATCTGCTTTGTGTTACGAAAATCTTGTCGACCAGTTTAATAAGCTACTTAAAGAATGATTTGAAATATCGGAATTGTACGTTGTTGGCGTTGTGGATTTACGCTACTGCTTTTGTTGCCCTTATCGACTGGGACCTTGGTGAACAGATTAGAGATCTGGCTCCTTGCTAAAGATAATTCACAGATAATTGAACAATTGATTTAGTTCTCATTGGATATAAATGATATTTTGTTTGTTTCAATTTGGTTCTTACCTTATAAGTTGATAGGTGGTTAACCACACATGTGAAAAAAACATCCCGACCCTGCGTCACGGTGTGGTTTTCCAGAGGTGCGAGAAATTCTGGCTCAGGATCGATCAGTTGACCTGTAACAAAGGGAGAGATAACTGCATAGACGTCGCCAACGCAATAAGTGAAGTGAAACTAAAGATATTCAGGAGAATATTCTACGGAAAGGAAGATGGGACGTGTTTCGTTTACAGAATTGCTTTTACATGAGAATTCAAATACCCCAGTGGCACTTCCTGAAAATGAGACCGATTTACATCGGAATCCGGGTTATTAAATATTTGCTGTCAAAAATTGCGCAGCGACTCATTTAAATTTTCGAAACACGACAAAAGTTTTGTTTCGTGTTTAACAATTTCAGCGGAAAAAGTCCCGAATAAATATTATTATGTAGAACGTGTCTAGCCTGGAATGTATCCTTCATTGCAATTGGACGACCGAATGAAAAGAACTCCGAATGCAAGGTTTTTTTTCGCTTATTTGTGGAGGAAAAATTTCCAATTTCACCCTCTACTTCTGTTTGTATATTGCAATCATAAAGGGTACGTTTCACTGACAAAGTAGTGTTCTTTGTTATCAACTATCTACTCTGAAGAATATATAATATTGAAATCAAACATGAATGTATATATACTATACCATATGTTGTTCTCTTTTGAAAATCACTTTCAGAACAATCCTATTCACTATGGTAAAATAATCATTGATTATACGAAGATGTACAGGGTTGATCAAATTCGATGTTTCAGTACGGCAGGATTGTGAAATAGTAAAAACAATACTCTGATCCATTTTTGTTTAGTTAACACAAAAACCTCCCACAAAATCTTGACAAGTCAAAATCAACTTAAATGGTCATACCAAAAGCTGAGGACAAAAAATGTATTGTATTCAATCGGGATAGGGATTTTGTGTTTGCCCCTTTTGAGGAAACAAAACCAATTCATATGAACTAAGTTTTTGCTGTATTTCCATGATACCAATACTAAAGTTAACTATGGCAATATCTTCCTACAGTAATAGCATTTAGCCACGAAATCGTTCAATGACCAGTTATAGATCAAAAGTTTAATTTTTATATAGTGAACTCAAACTTCCCAAGTATATTCGAATAGGTTTCTCATAAAAAAGTAATCGAGAAAATGAAGATTGGGGTATTCTTGACAAAATCTCTCTTAAATTTCGCAAGACTCAACTGTGCGATGTCTACTTCCTCCTAAATGCTGTTCTTCATAACATTTCCGATCTCTGCTCAATATATAAATAATATATTCACACACCTTTCATGTCTTTCTAGAATTAGATAAAAAACTCAACACCCCTCTTATATATTATGTATAGTACTCTGATCTTGTGTAGGACATACCAAATTATTCATTACGTTTATTGGAAAGTGTTCAGGAGGGAACAGTACGTCTGATTGACCTCCCGGAGATCACGCTCGATCTCTAGCCTTTCTCTCAAAGGCGACAGGTTTCTGGTCTTTCTCTTTTCTCAGAAGCCATGATGAATGCTTTGAATAACTGAAAGCTTGGTTCCGAAAGGAATCTAGTTTCAAAGAAATATTGGGTAAGCGGAAAAGTCTCTTCAACTAGCAACGCTTGTTTATAGAGCTAGAAGATATCTTACAATTTGGCCTTCTTAAGGAAGCGAGTGAACAAGCACACATTAAATCATCTTGAGCGGCCACAGCTGTGGTATAATAAGCATTACCTCCTGCCAAAATTTTGGAATGAAAAGAAATTCTCACTAATTCTGACTTGATTAGATTTTATATAGATTATATAGGTTAATAAAGCATGTAATCTGCATAACTGCAAAACAAATGATCTCTACTTTATTTTAGGTAAACCCCAGGGTTCTCACTCGGGACTTACATTATCCCTTTTCATCCGAATTTCTAACTTCTTCTAGTTATCCGGTAACGATTGCCAAATTTCTGAAATCAAAGATTTTCAACTCGGCTTTGATAAAAACGAATCGAATGACATGAAAATATATTATTCACACGCAGATATTCGACTGTTCACTGATGATGGGTATGAAATTTCATTATCAAAGCTTTCAACAATGCAAAATTTCTTGAAACGAGCCTCCAGTCCAGTCTAATTCGATCTAATTTTTCGTTGAGTAGACAATATACTTTTTCAATTTGAGCGCTTGGGAATGCTTTCAATATTCATGAAATTCATAACATGATAATTCTCTGTTGAATCCTTAGCTTAGCATAGAAAATTCACTTAACGCAATCCGATATTATGAATGTAAAAACCAGGAATATTGGACCTTCTCTTTTTGTAGCGGTATCCTTCCGTCAAATCTTCAGGAATTGACAGTAAAAAGTTCGATGAATGTTATTTTTAGGAACACCTATAAAAACTTAGCTTTCGAAATTTCTGTTTCACTCATCATGTGTAACTTGTAAAAATACAGGGGTTTTCCGAAAGAACTTCGTTGATGAGAAAGTTGAAATTTTGATTTCTTACACCTTTTCTTGATAGCTCATGCAGATTTTGGTGGATCTAGCTCCCAAGTGCTTGCAAGTTCATATTTCTCTTGATCCCATCAAAATCAATTTGCCATTCAGTTCCTACCAGTTTCGAAATCAGAGTATTTTTGTGCATTCGAATTTGAGCTACGAATTTGATCACGAATATAGAAAATGAATTCTTCTTGTTCATGATTCTCGAAATGTTTCCTTGTGCAGTTTCGTTTCTACGTAAAGATCATGTAAGTTTTATTATAACCAGCAGTTCTTGGAAAAGATTTCTCCTGTAGTAGTATGTAGTATCGATCCAACAATATTGTTTTCTTAGGGCATAAGCACGGTTGCTATTTTTGGAAAGTTCATATGATTTCTTTGAAACTAAAGGTCAAATCGTTGCTGTAGAGAATAAGTAGAGTACAGAATAAATAACAGAAAAAACATCAAGCACTTTGAATTAGTTTTCACGTCATCTTGAGTTTGAATATTAGAGTGTTCAATTTATTCAGTATAAATTCAAAAAAAAAACTATATTATTTATCAATATTGAATAGAAATCAGTCCACATTTGTTACTTGTGGATTTTCTAGGTCGCTGAACACGAATAAGAGGTCAGCGAGAGCCTGCGAGGTACCTGGTGAGCCCAGCAGGTGTTTTAAACGTTTTCCTCTGGATTATCATGACAATTAGTTATAGAATTGGCCTAAGCTTATTACTCGTGGTTTAACTCGTGAAGATATTTGAATTCAGCAATCTGTAAAACCCCCGAGTAACGAGTAAGGGCTAATTGTTTGACAAATTGTCAACTCCAGACATGGACGTTTGAACATTTGCTGCGGGCACCAGGTACTCTGCAGGCTCCTGCCGACCTCGTATCCGTGTTTTCGCAACCCCTAAAACCCCCCGAGTAACAGATTTGGATTCACTTCACGATTGTCCACCGATTTGAATTTTTTTTATGATTGTGTTCTTCGAAATGCAATCCTGAAAGTCATTTTGGAGTTAGTTCACAAATTTTCTATATCCGTCTTACTGCTCGAAAAATCAATAGTAGGGCCTATTTTTGTGCTTTCATGCCCCGACTATGTGCGAATTTTTTTGAATTCGAGTCAGAGTTAAACGTTCATTATATGATTTAGTCGCAACGAAACATTGAAAAAAGACATTTCACAGGAAAATTGTTTTCAGAAATCTCGGATATGTGTACAATATAAATGTTTGCATAACACAAACCATTCAATCATTTCCATCTGTGCCTCACAATTGAAATGTGATCCTTACAAATTGTTGAAAACTATTCAAATAGTTCTGTAAGAGAAAAGCATATTCTAGAAAATATACGCGTTGTCCTATTCGAATAGTCGAATGTTATATATTCGTGAACTCAAAACGAATTATCGAAAAAAGTATTGGAAGAATAAAATCCGATAAACAAATCGAAATTGAGTTTTATCTTGTCTGTCGATTAATTTTCAATATCATCAACTTATCGTTCGAAACTATCAATAAACGAAATACAAGTAATTAACTGAAAGGATTGGCTATATCCAATGAATTCAAATTGCCGAAGTGAAGGGATTTTTCAATCGATTGAATCTGGAATTGAATTCTTTTTCAATTCGGAGTTTTCAAGCTCTAGAATGTAAGGATAACCCTGACTAGTTTCGCTATGATGAATGGCGTTGGAAGAACTTTCCGGGAACGGGAAGTGAAATGTAGGGCGGAACTCCTATTTTCCATTTCATTTTCGGGGTGGTCAGAACCCATTCAGGTAGTTAAGGTGTGTAATCTTGTCAAAAACCGGAACATTTCGTTTGAAAAAGTCAAGTGGTTTTCTAATTTGTTCCGATTCCTGTTCCGACATTGTTGATTTATTACAGAAAGGGTTGAAATTTGAAAGTTTCTTATTGAAGTTCTTGAATAGCTCTACAATTAATTTCATTTATATTATGAAATAGACTGTGTAGAAAAAGTCAGGGATTTAAGGAATAATCAGCATGTTACAGCATAACTGCGGTCCTCATATTTTGTATCTTTTATCGTTGTCTTAGCAAAAGATGAACATATTTGTGTAGTTTCACATACTTTTTCTTAGAAACTTTGTCAAGTCAAGCACATAGTTTTTCTTTTCAAAAAAAATTGGCGACAGGTGAAATTTCGTGGATATATTTACATTAACATATCTTTTAACCAACTTTGAGATATTTTCGTCAAAAAAAGATATTTTCCTACTATCATAAGGACCTCAACTTCAAATTACCTATATAAACGCATATTTCATTGAAAGTGATCAATTCAAGGTAAGTAAGGGCCTTCGTCCACAGTACTACGCTAGTTTCCGATACCTGACGACTTGAGTATCGTAAAGATTATCGGTGTGAGCTAATATGGACCTCCGTATACTTCCAAACGTCACTGACATTTCGTTGACATGTTGGCGGAGCCACTTTCGCGCGACCTGTAGGCGAGTCGTGTAAAGTTCAAAGATGGCAGCCTCACAGGCACTTACCATATAAGTACTTGTAGAAAAGAGAAACATAAGCAACTTGCCGCCTTTGAGCAAGAGGCTGAAGGTGCTGAGTTCTACACATGGAAACAGTATTCCAGACCAGGTCACACCTTTGCTTTGTATAAAATCATAAGCTGTGATGGCGTGAAGTAATGTTTAGCCCTGAAAAGAAAAATGAGTTGACCTAAAGCAGATTTGGCGATGGTTGATCTGAAGTCATTCCCTGCTTTCCGTTTCATTGATTGCCATGAATTGGCCCTATAAAACACCGCCGTGTGGTCCGCGAAAGAGACTATCTCACCACATGTGGGTGAGTAAAACAAGTCATTTATATAAATGCAAAACAAAATTGGGCCCAACACAGTGCCCTGTGCTACACCATACTCAACAGGTTGCTTTGAATACCGTCGATCACGACGATCTGTTCTATTTTTTCTAAATAACACAAAATACAACAGCTTAACTCATATTGGTAATCGTAGTCTAAAATTAGAATCATTCCTCTCGCATTATAATTTCAATATAGCATTCCGAACTGAGTATTCTTTAGGCCGACATATCAAAAACTGCAAATCTAAGATTGATAAAAGTAATAAATCTGGTGTTTATAAACTGTCTTGCGGGGATTGTAATGAAATTTATATTGATGGAACTTTCAGAAATTTCAAAGTAAGATTATCCGAGCACAAACGTAGTTTTAATTATCATAAATCAGATTCCCATTATTCTAACCACTTACTCGAAGAGAACCATAATTTTAATGATAATTTCAAAATTTTACACAATGAAAATAACAGACAAAAACTCAATCTATTGGAAATTTTAGAGATCAACAAAGAAAAGAATTCAGATAGGTTACTTAATAGTCAATTAGATCTAAATCCTTCTCCTTTACTCAATCTTTTCAATTCATAAAGTAAGCAACTCCAATGGGTTTTCCAACATACCTCTTGTACCTATTGTAATATTAAGTAGGAAATAAGACTAATTTATAAGGAATAACTCTTCATTAGTTTGTATCTATTTGATGAAGCCACAGTGTGGTGAAACCGGTCATAGTTTTGTTAATATAGTGAAAATCTAAATACTTTAGTTTTATTTCATTGAAAATAAATAACTTCTCATCAATTTGAGTGTATTTCCTCTGAATCCAATATTCTCTAGTGTTTGGAGCAGACCGACGTGAGAGACGGTGTCGAAAGCCTTGCTTATATCTATAAATATACAAAGTACAGGAACTGCATCCATTGCTCTATAAACTTTTGACAGAAGACACAACATCCTCTGTAGATTTTTCCTTTCTGAACCCAAATTGTTGGAAAGTAATCTGTATTTATCCAGAAACTCCACAATACATTTCTTTAAAATTTTTTTTCAAAAAGTCTTTCGTGGCACACTCTGTCCTAAAATTCATCCACGAGCTCCATCCTTTTCGTAAAGGACACGAGTTTCGTGGGGAGAGCGTAATAATCAACCCTGACCCTCTCCCGAGCTGGGCACTCGCACATAACATGTTCCATTGATTCTATATCTTCTTCACATAACTTATATAAAGGATCCTCAATCAATCCTAATTCATTCAGGTGTTTCCCAAGGCGACAGTGCCCCGTTAGTATGGCAGGTAAAACTCCCAGTTCCAACCTAGAGAGTTTAAGCCACGCCTTGGCTTTTGTAGTGGAAGGTCCACTGATGGCACGTCGAGCGTGTCTGAGACCTGGGAGGCTCATCCAATGCTCACGTATCCACAAGTCCAGCTATCTGTTATTTTCCATCCTTGGGGAATTCCGAGCTCAGGATCCGGTCCTCTGAACTCCATGTCAGTTCCTCGAGCGGCCAATGACTCCGCCTTCTCATTTCCCTTAATTCGAATTATGTCAGCATATGATATATATTCGTTGAAACTTGTCAGCATTTTGTTGCGCCCTTAGTTGATAGAATGTGATTTACAGTAAAGGGATTCTGCTAAGGCCTAAGAATCACTCAGTCTTTTTGGCCGAAGAGTAAGCATAACAGAAAACTTAATGAGATCATGTTATCTCGGAATATTCCACTATTGTATCGTTCGTTATAACAAAAAGCACTTCATCGCCCATGAGATTAGACTTAGTTATCTAGATTGTTTTGGAGAATTGCCTTCTTTTGTTGTTGGAAAGTTTACTACTCCTCGTTACAGGATGTCACCAGCATATTCAATGTGACTGAAATCGGGAGATTGAGTGGATTAGTGAAATTTGGTCTTCTAGAAAATTTCTTGTCACTATCGCTTGTGGACTCATTAGTACATGGGAGTAAACTTTCAGATTGAACCTTTTTATTACTCAATATGAAGCAATCAGGTGAAATGGACATATCGAACGAGAAATGATAATCCTTAATCTTTTCAAAAACCTTTCTCCTATTCTTCCAATATAACGATAGCGATTCCAAAGGTGAAAGATAACGCTCTGAGCAAGCGATATCAACTCTAACCATTCCTTCTTCAAGTACTATTTAGATTAGCGAAATAATAATTAATCTGGAGCAGATATTTCTGAAAAGATATTCATCATCACACTTCAGAGGATGGAATAAACTCTTAAATATAGAAAATAAATAATTTCCCCAGATTTTGAACAGCTTTCTATTGAGTCCAACGAATGTTTATTAACAAAACTATTTTTCAATACTTCCTGAATGTGAAAGTTTGGCATTTTTATTTCTTTCCGAGTTTTCGGCGAATCGTAGTTGAGTCGAAATGTCTCTCAACTATAAAAACTTATAATTTTTCATGTTCAATTGTGGGAAAAACGAAAATCGTTGAATTATTTTCCCATAACGCGAACGAGAAAAGTATAATCCAAAATTACCCAGTAATAAAAAGAATGAATTAAGTCCACAATTCACGTTTTTTCCGGATCTCAGTAAAGAATATAATATAGGATCGTCGTAAACGACAAATCTCTATATGCTCTGCCAGTTCAGAAACGCTAAGGGGTATTAATGTTACTTCGATAGTCTTCGAGCAAGCAGTCTTCACAGGAAAATAGTTGGGAAAATCAATGTGTTCCACCGCTGTGCAGACTTTAACCGGAATTTTCATCTCTATATCGTTTCGAGAGGTGGATTTTTGTTTCATCGTCTTCAGTATATATTTCCATTCTATACCAATTTTGCTTTATATTCAATCTTTATTCATCAGTTAAGGATTTCATCAACTCAATTATATAACAAAAGCTTTCACAATGATCGTAAAATAAATCAAAAATGATGAGCTATTTTTTCAGAGAAGTATTATTAGAATTGAAAGCAGAGAATGATCTGCATGATGATTTCTGGATTTGTTCGCTCTACACCTGATACTTGGCCTTGTCCCTCTTCACCTGGTCATTGAAGGAGCAGCTAGAATAGCTACCTACATATTCCATCAGCTTTCTCGGAATGGAAAAAGGGCAACGAGATGCGGTGTATGAAGTCTAACAGCAATATCCAAAACCAACATGGAGCTGCTTTTCCAGATCATCATTCTTTACAGACAAAAATGGACTAGCTCCACGGACCGTCTAATTGAGGGTCCCTGTTTGTTCACAGACGGCTCCAAAACTTCAAAAGGTGTATATGGCCAAGAGAAAGTCCCTTTGTCTTGTCGAATTTGCGACTTCCTTTCAAGCAGAAATATTTGCCATTGACCATTATCGTAACTTCTGGCTTGCGGCGGGATTTACAAGTAGATCAACGAAAATCATCATCTATGGCCAAGTTATTTTGAAGGCATTGGCATCCGAGATCTGCACGTCATTTATGGTGCAGAAATATCGCTCCACCCTCGCCAGACTGGAGAAAGAATTGGCTCCGCCTGATGTGGGTACCCGATCACTCAGGCATTGAGGCCAATGAAAAGGCGGACTCATAGGCCGCTTGATAAACAGCTTTGATATCCACACCCATGACCTCTATGGAGTATCTTCTGGGCGTCCCTCTACTACACATAGTGGTGGAGGAGGTGGCAATAAGGACATCTTTGGGACTGTGGGAAGGAGGTATATGAAGGGACAGAAATCCAACGTCGACACTCCGCATCCCTCAACAAAATTAGAGAACTCCAACCTGACCTTCTCACTGGAGGAGATCGAATGAGAGCCACCTACCACTTCTACGAAGCACTTCATCAAGTCAGTGCTGCAAACAGAGTTCTCTGATTTGGTTCCAAGCATATTAGGGCATCAAATTAAACGAGATAGCAGACAACCTTGCCAAAAAGGCAACAGCTGTAAGGCTGATGGGACAAGAACCAATTCTAATCATCCCATTGACTCACGTGTTCTCTTTCTTTCAAAACTGGAGGCCCTGAACTATTGGGTAGGCATATCGGGCTCATATAGGGGACGCAATGAAATAAGGAACAATATGAACTATTGTTCCTCGATGAAAAGTCTGTTGGGATGGTAGTTGGTCTATTGAAGAAACACCAACTCAAGAAACACCTACACGTCATGAGACTATCGGAAACCACATCGGACCAGACTAAATATTTTAGGCGCTGAAACACCTAGCGCCCAGATGATCCAGGAGGCCCCCTACAAGAGTCTTGCAAGTTTCATCAAAAAGTTTTTCCATGACACAAAACAAAATAATACAACACAGCAAGCACAATTGGCCAAACAGCCTGAGTGCTGCCCATAAAGGCGCCTTGCAAGAAGAAGTAGGCATTGGCACCCAACATCTAAACGTCATTTACGGTGCAGAAGTGTCGCTCAACCCTAAGCAGAGTGGAGAACGAATTGGCTCCGTCTGATGTTGGTTCCCGAACACTCAGGTATTTGGCCAATGAGAACGCGGACTCACAGGCCGTTTGATAAACAGGATTGGGATTTACCGAACCAGGGCCTCGGCTCGTAATTCCCCTGTAGACTTCAACGGGAAGGTACGAGAGAACTGGCTGATCCTCAGAAGAATTCTCCGATACTCCATTAAATATCAAATTTCTATTCCTTATAAAATTTGTCTTAGCTGTATGCAGGCTTTCGATATCTTTCTCAGTTTACAAGTCACTTTTCTTTACCTCAGATATTTCCCAATATCAAATACTCTTGTTCATCTCTCTGTTTTTATCTATAAAATGGTTGATAGTAGAAGTGTGACCTTGAACACTTCTTATTTTCCTGAAGTGTTATTCTCAAGTTGTTTCTTCAGTTTGATACTGTGGTCTCCTTTTTTCATTATTGGAACTATGCCAGTTCTGCAAACATTACAAGGAGTTTCGTCTTTCCAAGCTCCTCTGAATATCGTTCTCAGAATTGTTCATCTTCTATGTTAGATTGTTGTATTGTGCTGAGTTACCCGTTCGAATTTTCCTGATTGATTCTGAGACATTTATGTGGATAATTTCGTTTTGTTCTCCATCCATTTCTATACAGTAATCTTCGTTATAATGAAAACTGTTGTTTCTTTCTATCCTCTACTTTTTGTATCCTATATAATTTTCTTGAATTTTTTCGGCTATCTCTACAACTTTCCCTGGCGACTACAAGGATAGAAAATGTTCGGTGGTTAGACTTGAAGGTTCGAGAGTACTGGCTTACCCTCTCAGGTCTCAAACATGAGAGCTCAAGCTTGGCTTTAATTCTGAAGGTTGGACCTGCGAGTTCTAACTTCCATATTAAACGGGGACTGTCACCTCAAAAATTACCTAATTAAGTTAGGAATAATTAAGGACCCTTCGTTTAGGCTATGTAAAGATAGAATCAAAGGAACACATTATGTGCCCAGCTAGGTACAGAGTCATGCTGGAGGAACTTGGATCTATCCCTCTTTCATTATACTTTCGTGTTTTTTTTTCTGATCTGTAGCAGCGTGTTAAACGCAATGGTTTTTTCTCAGATCCCTTTGATGTCGGCCGGGGTACCCACTCAGCTACAATGTTATTTCATGTGTTTCTGAATGATCTGGAGGAAGATTTTAGCGACTTCACATTCTCGGTTTTCGCGGATTATTGTTAAAATTTCGAATGTGTTTGTATGATCAGATCATTCTCCAAATGAATTCAAATTCATTTATCACATGGCGTAGTACAAATGAATTCAGTCTAATTTTTCCTTAATGTGTTAAATTTCTAGGCAATCACGTCTCCTCAGTTTAACGTATATGATGACAGGCTCGTTCTGTCAAGGATTTTATTTTGAATCGAAGTTATCTTTCACTCTGCACATTGATTCTATAATTGCTCCCGCCAACAAATCGCTTGGTTTTATATCCAAATCAACCACATCATATGCTCACTTCATTCATCATTCTGTATATTTTCATTGTTCGCCCCATCATAGAATGCTGTTTCACTGTATGGTCACTTCTGTATATCAATCACTTAAGTGATTGATATATTAAAATGATATGAAGAAATTTTATTACTATTGTGATTCGTAGAGTTGTTTTTGACGCCAATAGCTATGCGCATCACTTAGGCTATTTCTACCTGTCACATCTTTTTTATCGTAGATCCTATTTTGATGTCTTATTTGCATTCAACGTAATGGACTTTTCCATATCTTTTTCAGACATTTCAAAACTTTTTCCTCTTCAAATATTGCCTTAAATCACGCAAACTGTGGTCACCAATTTCCTCTTTTAGAAATTAGTGGTAGGATAAATTCTGTGAGAGATATGGATCTCTTCGCAGTCAGTATCTTAGCTTTCAAATCCACCTTAAAGAGATTCGGTCTAAATGTAAAGTGTGTATATTGATTATTATAAAGTATTTTTATTTTTGTGATACATATACTTTCAAATAATGTTGTATTATTCAGTGTATGATTACTTATCCACAATGATTATTGAGAAGTTATTTTAAAAATTCCGTCATTTCTGAATCGTCAAAAAAGAACTGTCATTGCATATTGATTCGACAATCAAAAACAAGTAGAATTTCAATCAAGGAAAGATATTAACTCTCGCACAACGCTCAGAAATAGTGAAAACTTACTACAAAACCGGCGAAAAATCGGTTCGAAAAGTTCGTACTCGTTTTGATAATTTTTATGCAACTACTCGACAACTTGTGAAATTAATCCACAAATTTGAACGTTACGCACAAGTTAGTGATGTACAGCATCGAATACGTTTTCATCTGGTCTAGGTGGTCTGAAAATATCGCCGCTGTAGCTGATAGTGTGGCTGTGAAGCCAAATTTGTAAATTCCGAGACGGTCATAGGAATTGGATATTTCCTCATACACTTTGCACAGTATTTCACATTTTAATCTGCATCTCCTTCCCTATAAAGTGCAGTTAACACAAGAACTGACCACGAACAATGCCGTATTCTTGTTGATTTGTCGTTGGAAATGCACATTCGAAATCTTGCTTTTTTGAACCGAATTATTCTGATTGATGAGCCCCATTTTCAACTGTCTGGGTATGTCCATGAACTAAACTGATTCATTTGGGTATCAAAAAACCCATAAGAAATACTCGAACAGCCTCTTCATGTAAAACGAAAGACTGTTTGGTGCGGTTTTTGGTCGGGAAGTGTTATCGAGCCACATTTTTTTGAAAATTAGGTTGCGAAAAATGGAACTCATTGCAGAGCGATGTTAACTGACTTTTTTGACCCTGCTCTTGACTTGCAGGGTGTTTATTTTCAATAGAATGGAGCTACGTGTCACACAGTTGGTGAAACAATGACTCTATTTCAACAACAATTTCCTGAACATGTAATTTCTCGCAATGGAAACGTGAATTGGCCTCCTAGTTCATGCGATTTAATACCATTACACTTCTTATTTGAAGGTGCGTAAAAGGTAAAGTCTACATCAATACTCCAGCTACGATTGGGGCACTCGAAGGCAATATTCGAGCTGCTATTCGCGAAATACACCCGCAATTATGCGAAAATGTAATGAAAAAATTTCCTACAAAGAGTGACCATTACTAAAAAGGCCCAAGGTGGTCACTTGCCAAATATCGTGTTTCATTATAAACCTCAGAGATTGTACTTTGCATAAAAATTAAAATATCACAAGTTAGCCGAAAAAATGGGTTTTATCAGAAATTCTTATTTTGTTTTTATCACAAAGATATGATTGTCTTGATTTTTCTATTCTATTCATTTTATTATTTCAATATAACACCCTTAAAGTTTGTTATCCCAAACATCACAATCTAAATAACCTCTTGGATTATTTGAACCACGTCAGTTATTGATGAAAGCGTTAATATTCAGATATTTAAAATTGGATAAAGTAATGTACGAACCGATATGATCATAATAACGTTCGCGAGTCAATTCAAGAAATTCGAGAAATCTAAATCGTCAGAGTACAGAAATATTCTAGATGTCTGAAACGGTATTGTTAGAAACGGATCGAATGGAAATGTTATCCATTGAACTGATAGGATTGATAAATGCTGATGTAGATCGGATCAGGCGCTCCGTGGAATCTTCTTCATTGCAAAAGAAAATCTGACGATTATATACAAAGGCGTTCATAATGTTGAAGGAAAGCAAATTGAGTTCTTTTTAATTTATGTGCACATTCATAGACATTTTGTCTGCTTGAAACGATTGTCCACACTTTTCTTGTTGCTAAGTTGACACCTGCCGAATCGCTGAAAATGTTACGGAAGGCTTACAGTGAATGCACAGAAGTGATTCAGCGCATTTAACAGCGACCTAGATGTGATGGAAGAAATGCCTCTTTCTGGTTGACCATCATCATCTTTAACTGAAGTTAACATCAATAAAGTGAAAGGAAACGGTAGAACAAAAACATAATTCAAGTTTCAGAGAGATAGGCAATGAATTTTTTATGTCTCACGAAGCCATTTGAAACGATTGTGTAGGTATGAAACGCGTTGCCGCTTGAGTAATTCCAAAAAACCTTGATTTACTTCAATAATTGAATCGGTGAAGACATGCTAGAACGAGTTGATCCCTACCCTACATTCATAAAACGCACTATAACTTGTGATGTGACACGGGTTCATGGGTTTGATCACAGTGTTGTCAACTCGGAGTTCTTACCAGGTGGTCAGACGATAAATGAAGAATAATAGTTGAGCCGTTATGCGGTATTTGTGAAAGCAAACTGGTCGAAAGATGCCTGATTGGTGGAAAGAAAACTCATTACCACCACATTTACAAGGCTACCATTGTGAATGAATTTCAGACCTAAAACTCAACAAATATCAACGAATAACCACTGTATTCACCTGATATGGCTCCAGCTGAAGTGGATTTCAGAAAAAGCGTTTGAAAAATTTTTAGATTTGTTGGCGTAAATGTATTATTTCAAGAGTCCCTACTTAGAGGGGAATATAATAAATTTTGATGAAAAAAATGTTTCATTGATCGGTACTGTTTTGACAGAATGTCCACTTTGAAGGTCCCGCTCATACGGCAACCAGTTAAAAGGCACTGAAACACCCAGTACCCATGTGAACTAGACTTCCTACAGCCTCACAAGCTTCATTGAAAAGTTTCTGCAGGAATAATAATAGCAACATCACACAAAAACTACAATGGGCCAAAAAGGGCTGAAATATATCCATAAGGGCATCGTGAACCTTTATATTCATTTGAAATCTGTGATATGATGAAAACGCTTTTGAGGTTTATCTCTGGAAAAACACGCTCTTAACCCTCAACAAATGTACTGCACCATAAAATGCAGAAGCGTAATTTGAAAAAACTGGATAGATCGAATTAATAATTGGATCGTCATCAAATATTTCAATGAAATGTCATACTTTTGGAAGTTCCTCCGATTTTCTATGGTTAACAATCAGTGATTCACAGAACCAATTATGAGTAAACGTTTTGAAAGATCTGTGGAACACCGAATCTCACGTGTTTGGACTACTATTTCTGCGGGAGCACCTCATCCAAAAAACTGAGGAAGATTACAATTTTATTCGGATCCAACCAGATATTATCCGAAAATCAGTTGGGAAACTGGCAGTTCGCTCCAGTATATGTACGAGAGAGAGGAGCAGTTTTTGTAAAATTGTTGTGAAAATCCCTTAAATTAAGTTTTTGTTAGTTATTCCTTGCATTGTTAGTAGTTGATCTGTATCAAAGTGAAATATACGTCTTTCATTGATGTCTCTTAATTGATACATTAAGTATCTTCTGAATGATAGTCGAAATATCCCTTAGGGATTGTTCGTGTGGTCAGCACTGGTTTAATTAAAAAGAAGGTTCTTGTGATATTTCCGTGGTATTGAAAATCTTCCTGAGAGATTACATGGACGCATACTGTATTCCGTTATACCGAATTCAAACAAGAAACCATGTGGGCTATAACTTATATTCGACTGAATCTCAGTCAGTATACAGAGTGCTCCTTTTTTTCTAAAGAAACCCTGGAGATCCTGAATACTTTTTGTTCTATTTAAGAAACTTGTATCGTCAGCATATATTTCAGTGCCATCAGATGATACATTCCAAACAAAATCGTCTATAGATATAATGAAGAGGAATGGGTCCAGTATGGCTCCTTGGGGGACTCCACATATAACATTGATCTCAGACGATTTTTACTCTTTCCAGTCGACCATCTGATATCGATCGCGAAGGTAAGATTCAGGATCGGTCCTCTCATACCATGAAATTCTAGTTTCTGTAATAATTTTTTGTGATTTATGCAATCAAATGCCTTGCATTTGAATTGTGGAGGCCTTTACTTGATGTAGATTCATGATATAAATGAGATAAAAAACACAAGGTTTAACTTTAATCTACACTTTATTTGAAAAAATTCGACGACGTTTCGCTGTCACAGCAGCTTTATCACGAATGACAAACAGAATGAAGAGTATGGTATTATAAATAAATCGTAGAACAAGTTGGATGAATAACAGGAAAATCCACACCGAGCCATTGTACAGTTAGTATGAAAGGTAATAAAAAAAAACTAATTAAACAAGTTAAGTAGGGGTGAAAAATTCACATCTACCTGCTCTTTCAAAAGCTTGTCCGAATGTTTGTATCTATTTATTTCTAATGCTTCTAGGAGATCTAATTTTAAACTTTCTGATTTTATATGTAATATGTCAAAGTTTTATTGAATAAATGGTTTTTTTTATTAAGTGGTTTGAATAATTTGAATCAGATTCATTTTATCGAAGCTACGTTTATGTTCAGATGTTCTTATGCCAAAACTCCTATAGGTCCTACCGATATAAATTTTATCACAAGAACCGCAATTGAGTTTATAGATTCCTGATTTTCTTAATTTTTCAACACGAGATTTATTATTTTTAATATGTTTACCTAAGTTATTAGAAGTTTTGAAAGTGTTATTAAGATTTTGTTTGACGAGAAAGGATTTAATATTTGTACTTGCAGAACCACAGAATGTTAAACTGTCGAATAACATTCTGCGGTTCTGCAAGTACAAATAATAAATCTCGTGTTGAAAAATCAAGTAAATCAGGAATTTATAAACTCAATTGCGGTTCTTGTGATAAAATTTATATCGGTAGGACCTAAAGGAGTTTTGGCATAAGAACATCTGAACATAAACGTAGCTTCGATAAAAATAAATCTGATTCAAATTATTCAAACCACTTAATGAAAGAAAACCATTCATTCAATCATAACTTTGACATATTACATATAAAATCAAAAAGTTTAAAATTAGATCTCCTAGAAGCATTAGAAATAAATAGATACAAACATTCGGACAAGCTTTTGAATGAGCAGGTAGATGTGAATTATTCACCCCTACTTAACTTGTCTTATTAGTTTTTATTACATTTCATACTAACTGTACAATGGCTCGGTGTGGATTTTCCTGTTATTCATCCAACTTGTTCTACGATTTGTTTATAATACCATACTCTTCATTCTGTTTGTCATTCTTGATAAAGCTGCTGTGACAGCGAAACGTCGTCGAATTTTTCAAAATAAAGTGTAGATTAAAGTTAAACCTTGTGTTTTTTATCTTATTTAAATGCCTTGCTCAAATCCAGACAAGTCAAAATTGCTCTTTCCATTTCATCAAATACTTCGAATACAAACTCCACTATTTCGATTAATGCAGTAGTGGTCGATTGTGGTATATCGTATATGTCACAATTTCAACTATACGTGGTTCATTTGCGGGCACAAAAGGGTGGACTCACGTTTCCAAAGAAATAGTATACAGAATTTCCATCAAAATAGTAGCTCGCTTTCTTAACACAACCCAATCATAAATAATGAAGAAAGTGAAAACGTGAAAAACCTTTTTCTCATCTCGTCGGACTCTCAGAGCATTAAAATTGGGAAACATTTTATAACACGTATAAATGTGATCGCTGACCTCGGCTTCTCACATTTGCCAGTCACGCGCTAACTCGACACAATATCCAAATTCATTGCAGATTTTCAGTTTGCCGACTGACGGGAATCGAGCTTAGGGCCGCGCCAGGCTCTGAGGATGATGATGTAGTTGAAGAAATAATGGGGATTTACTTTTTCAGCCTATTCCGAAATCAATGTGATAAAACTAACGCTTTTTCATCGAAGCTTCTTTTCATGCAAAGTTTTCATTTTCTATTCATTCGTGATAGGATTTTAGTTGGAACTAATTTTGAATTCAATAGGACAATGTATTTTTCAAATATTGAATGAAATTCATTGAATTGAATTTGATAAATTTCTGAGCCTCATAAATGGTATCCATACCAAAAGGAAAAGAAATTAATAAGCAAATATCTTTCTTAGATCTATCAATATCACATTCGAATAATAGAATCAGCTTCAATATATGAAGAAAACCCAGTTGCACAGATATATGTATACCAGTAGACTCTAACCACCCTCAATCGCATAAAATGATAAACCGAGCTTCCTCTTTGCCCTTTTCATCCGAAAACCAACAGTTTGAAATTGAAACCATCGAAACTATAGCACATAACAACGATTTTAATCATGAAGTCATAGACAAGATCAAACATTGCTTTCAGTCGAATATACACACCACAAAAATTGTCGCATCACCTGGTATTCTGAATTCCAAAATCCATTAAGCATCTCGATCGCAGGACACATGAGGGGAAAAAAATCTTATCTATGTAGTAACATTTGTTTCCATATGATCTCGAACACGTTTGAAACAAGAATGAGTTTATTTGACTATCAGTATTCATTCAATTTCTCTTCAGTTTTCACGCTAAATTAATGCAAGTTTTCTGTGTTTCTTGTTGATTTTCGAATTTTTGAATTTATTCTATTGGCTGCTGAACGTCCTGAACGCTGTTTAAGTGATCATGAAGTGGTAAGAATTGTAACACTCCTAGAGGAGGGGCGAAGCCAACGTTACGTGGCTAACTTGTTGAATGTTAACCGAAGCAATATTTCAGGAGCAATTAATCGGTATCAAGAAACAGGGGAATATGGAAGAAGGGCCGGACAGGAAAGAAATCGGAGAACAACACCTGTTGATGATCATTGGCTTCGTTTAAATGCACTAAGAGTTCGGCATTGTACGGCTAGAATGCTACAAAATTAACTTGCACTTTCCAGATATGTGCATATTTCATTGCAAACTGTTGGGAGCAGACTCAGAGAAGATAAGGGTGGCTTCTATAGGTCAATACTGACATTTAGATGTGAGTCATGGGTTCTAGATAAAAACCAAAAAAGTAAAAATCAAGCTGTCAAAATTAAATATCTCAGGAGAGTAAGGGGAGTCACAGAGAAAGATAACCTAAAGAACATTGACATACGAACGGAATTAGAAATTAAATCAACTTTGAAATTTATAGAGAAAAGACAGCTCAGCTGGTGAGGACCTTCAGAGAATGGATACTACACGGCAAGTCAAACGCAAGGCAGAATGGAGAGTGTCATATATGAACAAAATTGTTGATATATCTAAATCAACGGTAAAAAAATAGTTTAGTCAAACACTAGTTAAATCGAACAAATTAATTGAGCTCTTGGTTCTTTTTTTTAGTTTAAATTCAATTTTTGGATGAATAATATCAACAAAATTCGAGAAAATGTCTAATCGTCTTGAATTACCATCAAAATACGCAGAAATATTGTCAACATAACGTTACCAACATATTATGTGAAACGCTATAGTTGATCAGAAACTTCATTTTCTATGTTATTCGTGAAAATTTCTGCAAAGAGTGGACCGAGAGGTGAACCCATAGCAATAATTCTGATTGAGAAATGAGTTGAATAAAAAGATGAACAAGTGGGTTGACTTGAGCGTTGTCTAAAATTTTGGAGAGTAGTGATGGGTACTCAGTACTAGGTATGTTTGAATACATATTATCTATGTTAAAAGATATTAAAATGGACACGACCCACAGGCATACAAAACGATCTTTTAAAGAATGAGTTCAACAAACACACAATTCTACTTCCATTTTCCAAAACCCTTAAAAGTTTTGTGAAAAGAACCTGGTTCCTTATTAGTATGAAAACAGCTTCACCAGAACTCTATGGACTCAACTCAACTATATTCTCAAGCATCTCACAAAATATTCTCTCAAAAACTCAATGAAAAACTCACTGGAAGTAACAAATAAACTTCAGAATATCTCTGTTCCTTCAAAATACTATATCTTGATCGAGATGACATGTATTCAAGAATACCTAATACTGAATGCGTAACTTCTCCAAAATTTAAGACAACGCTCAAGTCAACTCGCTTTTTCATGATGATTTCATTTTTCTTATAAACTTATGCCTCACTCAGAATTATTTTCAATTTAAGAATTTAATTTCCGAGCAAACTTGAGGTCTGGCTATGGATTCACCGCTTAGTCCACTCCTAGGGAAAACAAAAGACACAAAACATTTTCTTTTAAAAGCGAGCTGTAAATATAATCATTTCATGGTTAAAAAAGTTCTATAATCTCTTGATAAACTGAGGATTTCTGAAACACTTCAATCTGATTACTCGTTTCTATTGCAAGGAAAAAAATTGAAAATCTGATTTCACTTTGAAGAGCCATATCTAGAGAAAAAAAGCTCTCAAGAAAACAAATCAGTTTGACAGATATTCCACATTTTAGCTGAAAAACAACTGAAGTATATCCACGTAGTTTGTTAACACTCTGTATTCTTTTAGAAGAAGGAGATCGCGGTTTGAGATCCATACTATTATTTCTCGTGAGGACCCCGTATATAATGCAGCAGAAACCAATGATACTGGAAAAAATTCCGGAGAAAGCGCTTCAAATTCAAAAGCATGAAATTGGTTCCGAAATAGGTCCCTTCATCACACATTATCAGTCATCTGCATTTGCATACACACGAGATAAAAAACCTATGTTCTGTTCAGCATTGTTTGTGAATGGCATGAGCCCAAACTTCAGTACGTAATGTTTAATTTAATATATCATTATGATTAATTATCGCAATATAATAGCTATGCCGGTTTTCTTTCCTAAATTTTTCCCCATTTCGGTTTCAAACGCAATTTCCACGAAACGTGTGTTGCTTGTTCAGCTTTGTTTGATCATAGCTGTGAACTACTATGTAGAAAATTCTGGAAGTGAGTTAAACTTGAACATAATTTTGTTCAAACATTTTTGGATATGCGAAAAATGTGAAAAATTTTAATATACTGCAGATCGAGGGCGAAATTATTTGAAAATAATGCAATTTTTCAAGGTATGGAAATAAATATTGTGTCAATAAAAAGTAAAACTTGGATTTGCAAGACAATCCTGCAGATAGATTGTTCACATGTCTATACTAAAAGTTCATATGTAGTATTCCATTGAACTCAAATAATATATCTTTTATGTGTAATATGAAATTTCTATCCAGAATTGGACTGAGGAGGAATCTTTTCCATCCAATATCATTTATTATCATACTTTTGTTCAAAATATTTCCATTAACAAAATGATTGAATTATGGTTCTCTGACTGTTAATATTATATGGAGAATAGATTTTGGATCATATATTGAATTTAGTTCTCACAAATGGCTTGCGACGATCTGAATTATCTTTGTTGAATTCGTGAACTGTTGCAACAGAAACTCCACTTACACGAAATAATCTGGTAAAAGTAGTATTCTCCTTCTGCAAATGATTGAATAGTACTTCCTCAATTACTTCGTTTGGTACTGGTTGTGCAACTTAGATATTCCTAGCCAACGAAGTAGTTGTTGGAAATTTATCGAAAAAACATACTTGGTTTGTCTCTCTGCATGTCTTTCGCTTCGAAAACTATTATTCTGAAATTAAATGGGCATATTTTCTTTCAGTCAAGTGAATCATTTACGAGTTTATCATCTAATAAATAGAAACAATGATTGAATCGCAAATATGATGAAACTAATAACTTTTTTGTTATAATGCGAAAAAAATACGAGGAAGACTCATTATTAAATGAAAAATTTTCACTATTGGTTATAACTATCAGTACTCCAGTATATTTGGTTGTCACTCCTGTGTTTTCCATATGAAAAAGAAAGAAAGTACGTTTCGAGAAACAGACCGAAAGTTCCCTTATTTTCTTCCTTCCCTTCCTTCTGCGAAAAGTCAAACAATTGAGTTGAAAATTTTTAGTGAAAGGCCCAGAAGATACACTATGTGATTAAGAGCTTGCCTAGGAACTACAATAATCGTTCAGAAAATTGGATCACCTTTCCGATGAGGTGCAATTATTTTTGCCCATATATTTTTCTAGCCATATACACTCAGGAAGGGTGTTCCACAGAACTCGAATTCCTGGAAATCAATTTATTTGTACGTATGTTGTTGAGCGTATCCTGGTATATTATCGGAATTAATCAGTTTTCATAAATATTTTGATTCTAATTAATGATAACTTACTGCAACTGGACATCTTGTATAGTAATTAAACTCTTCAAAATATTACGAAAAGAACATCGAAAAACTTTCCAAAGAGGAGGCACTCATCCCGATTCTTGATTCAGGGGAGAGAGTCATTTCACAAGCCTTCAATTAACTCCAAAGATGGACCCTCTGGAATCAAAAATCGGATTGTTTTAACAGTTTCAGTTAGTATCACACAAACCAGAATCAGAAAACGGGAGGGATAAGGTTAGGTTAGATATAACTGAAAAGAACGCAATCAAAATTTACCATAACCAAAACATAATGTATAATAACTGCATCAATCATTTTTGTCGAAGTCAGTTCGAAAGATGCCTTGGAATTTTTTTTTTATTCTTGACTCTTGGAAGATCGCGATACCTGTCATGTGACAGATGTGGCAGCCCAAGACGATTTAATGAGTGTCTTCATTAGCTTCTTGAAGAGGGCCAAAATGTTAAATGATGTAAGATGATGATGAGAGTTTTTCGAGAGCCTGGTTCATATTCACACTAGAACATTTGTGGAACCAAGCTGTTCAGTTCTTCTGAGTATTTACATTGGAGATCAGGCCTTATCTCTGGGTGGTCTGTTCTAGATACGACCTTATAGATGTAGGGAATCTTTAGGTGCGTAGCCCTATACATGGGAACAGTTTTTCAGACCGTGTTGCGGCTATCTGAAGCAGATGTGATAATCAGTATCCACTGTGATGCCTACTAGATGCATGTTCTTTTCTGAGGAAAATGGATGACCCTGCATGGTTAAAGAAAGCTTTTCAGCAGTGACTTCTCTGGAGAACGTATTTTGTTGATTGCATCTTATTTGCGTTAAAATTTCAAAGTTCAACCGGCTCCACTCTGAAATCTTCTCCAAGTGTGAATTCAGTAACATGCTCTGTTGGTATCTTTTTCGGTGTAACCCCTCAGCAGTTATAGAACGCTGACTAGAATATGGAGACGCTGGAGTGAAGTCGTCCACAAACCAAAATATTCTATTTTCGGCAGAGTAAAGCAGCACATAAAAGTGCAACAGAAAATAAGTTGGCAAGAGTATTGAGCCCTGGGGAACTCCTGCATCAACCCGAAAATATTCACTAGTTACACCATCAACTACCACCCGAATCGTTGAAGAGAACAACTTATCTAATCCTATCATGAACTTATTCGCATTTGCTCAGCAGCAACATTGAAAGGAACGTGATGAACTACGAGTTGAAATACAAGGCTATTCAAGATGCTGCGGGCCTCTCAGAGATGGCGCCGCCAATCTTTGGGAGTTTAGCTCAATCTGTCAAAAAATTGTGATACTACAGCCTATATTACTATATTATAGTGAACAAGTTTTGTTATTGAACAAAAAATGGAAAAAGAAGAATGAACATTCCTCAATTTTATTCGATATACCTATTTCAATAACCACTTAAGAAGGAGCAAATCAAACAGCTTTTAATTACTTAAGAGCATTTGGATTCTCAATTGTATCTTTATATAGTTGTCATAATTTCTATACATTTATTCATCTGAAGAAGCTACGGTGTAGTGAAACGCTTTACGAATCACAATTATTCAGTAAAATTCCTCAAAAATATTACTTGTTTTAGAAATTGTCTCCCACATTTCAGTTCAGTAAGTATTTCAATCACGTCCTTGGGAGCAAAGTATGGTGGAGATATTTCAAGTTTGATTCTTATACGATATTATCGAAGGCTTCAAGTGTAAGTATCTATTTTTACAGATCTAATAAGAAATGAGTTTTTCCTTGAAAGAAATCTCTTAAAATTCTCACTCAGTGGCTTTCAGTGGATATAAAAGATGTCGAAAAGATAAAACGTTTCTCAGTTCTTCTCCCACCAAGACTGGCGCGTTTTGTCGTTGAAACATAATACTTCCGAGGGGACTTAATACTCGTCGATTCTTCAGAGATAATTCCCAACATAAAGGAAAATCTCTTCGAGTGGCAACACCGAGATTAGAATATGCATGTCGTGTACTGGCGTGTCAAGTGCAGACACGATCGCAGTACGTAAAGCCATTGTTTGGCAATCACAGTCATGCATCCATTATTGTTATTATTGCTGTCTGTCACAAATACCGCTTCTTCGCTGGGGATGATTTGACTCCGCTTTCACGTTTAATCTCATATGGCACCCCATTCCAAACAGATCTATTAAATAATCACAGTTAGCGCATATTTCATAGATGTTACGCTTAAATGCCAAATTATGTGAATAACCAAACTGCTTCGAAATGGACAACAGGCGTCGTACAATGTCCACAACTGGCGCCTGATCTGACCTGTTCCAGTTTGCTCCGAATTCTGCATTACTTTGCAATGTTAGAAACTAGTGCACAACGTGCAGTTTGATTTTATTCATGGAATGTATGTGTCCAAGAAATTATTCAATCATCTGAGGGGAAAACGACAATCGTTTCGTAGCAAAATTCTATTTGCTTCCATTCAAAGTTTACCCAACAACAACGAAATCTTTATGAATACAAAAGTACAAAATGAACATTATACTTTTTTCAATGAAAGAAAACTAAATTATTTAGATTTTTACTGGATTAAACAAAACTATGACCGGTTTTACCACACTGTGGCTTCATCTGATAGATACAAACTAATGAACAGAGTTATTCTTTATATATTAGTCTTATTTCCTACTTAATATTACAATAGGTACAAGAGGTATGTTGGAAAACCCATCGGAGTTGCTTACTTTATACATTGAAAAGATTCAGTAAAGGAGAAGGATTTAGATCTAATTGACCATTAAGTAACCTACCTGAATTCTTTTCTTTGTTGATCTCTAAAATCTCCAATAGATTGAGTTTTTGTCTGTTATTTTCATTGTGTAAAATTTTGAAATTATCATTAAAGTTACGGTTTTCTTCGAGTAAGTGATTAGAACAATGGGAATCTGATTTATGATAATTAAAACTACGTTTGTGCTCAGACAATCTAACTTTGAAATTTCTGAAAGTTCTACCAATATAAATTTTATTACTATCCCCGCAAGACAGTTTATAAACACCGGATTTATTACTTTTATCAATTTCAGATTTGTAGTTTTTGATATGTCGGCCTAAAGAATTATCAGTTCGGAATGCCATATTGAAATTATAATTCCAGAGGAATGATTTTAATTTTAGACTAGGATTACCAATATAAGTTAAGCTGTTGTATTGTGTGTTTGAACTTTTTATAGTTGGAAATACTTCCTGGATTGCTTTTTGAAATTTTTCTCGTGAAATCATGTTCTCAATCATAGTTGGACTGTAATCGTTATTGACTGCTATTCGTTTAATTATATTTAGCTCTTTTATGAAATTATTTTGTGATATTGGGATATTAATGAGTCTATGTACCATACTATTGTAAGCTGCTAATTTATGTGGATAAGGATGTGTGAATGAGCTGTGAATAGAGATATCTGTATGCCATGGCTTATGAAAAACAGAAAAATCATGTTTGCCGTTAGTTTTAGTAATAGTTAAATCCAGAAAGTTAATGGAGTTTTCTGTTTCTATCTCTAACTTCAATTTAATATTATCGTAAATTTTGTTAATGAATGTTTGGAATGACTCTAATTGTCTGTTTATGCCAGTGAAACAACAAATGATATCGTCGATATATCTCTACTAATAAATAAACTGTTTGAATAACGGATGTTCTTGGATAGTTTTTTCAATATTATACATGAAAATTTCAGCGAGTAGAGAGCTCAGAGGATTACCCATGATTAAACCTTTTTACTATTATATAATACTCCATTGAAGTTAAAATTATTTTGTTCTGACCAAATTTCTTACAGATGTAAGATTTCTGATTGAATTATCGGATTGACTTTATATATTCAAACTGTCATAATTTGCTGTCTAAATTCACACATTTCATTCTGAAATATTTCGACGCAAAAGCTGATCAACAATTTGGTTTTCTAACAGTATTGCAATTTATATGAACTTCTCACAAACAAAACTTATCAAACATAATAGAACTCGACAACATTGCATTTAGTTCTTTTGATGTATTTCTGCCGCTGTGAATATGAATAATTACATTGACTACGAATCATTTACTGATAACTTTGCATCTCTTGAAGAAGAAAAGCAGACATTATACTACATAAAAATACTTCTAATGTATGTTAAATGATAAAACGATCATTATTTTCGATTCTTAGATAATCGACAAAGAAATTTAAAGTACATACCCAAGTACACTAGCATAATCACAATGAATTTGTTGGTCTTCTGATATTCTGACAATTTCACCAATTCCCAAATCGTTTTTTCGAAGTTCCTTTATAACTTAACACTTCCTCACGAAATAAATTCATTTGAAATACAAATCAAGAAACACTCACACTTTCTTGTGATACGCCCCCTTAAGTGACATATCAAACACAGACAGTAAGGATTATCCATAGAACATTGCATTTGTTTAAGCGGATGCATTTCTCATAGTTGGATCTATTTGACGATGCGCAGGTAAATATGAGAATTTGCGTTGGCTATGAATTATTTATCGGTAACATAGCGACTTTTTTTACAAACTCGAAAATATTTGAATGCTGAAAGCGGAAATAATAATGCATTCTACTTTAGGTGCGTTGAAACCAGAAATTCAATTTTCTGACTCAGTTACTCAGCTTTGTTATTTCACCTTGAAAAGTCACTCATAACTAATTTTATTCCAGAAAATTTTTTGTTATTTCACGGATTCGAACTCCATATCTCATGATTTTACGACCTGTACTCTATCCTCTTCGCTATATCACCTTATGAAAGTTCAGTCAAATAAAGCGCCTTAAATAATTCAATTCGTTTGATATGAAATCATACCTGAATTTGATATAAATACTATGTCGTTCATTGAAAACTATTCTGTTTGTTACTGAAATAATTGAAAATAATCAAGCTTTTCTTCATTCGATAAGGTGTGAGCTACTTCTATTCAAAATTAATTAAAATTAAATGATTTTCCTATACTTTCTATATTAAAATCCAGTATCACCCTTGTACGATTGCCCTTTTGACAGGCTCGAATAGGTCGTACAAAATACTAGAAACGTACAAATTAACCAATTGTCTTCTAATGTTGAATCACACGCCATAGATTGCCATAAATCTCAATTACGTCAGATTTTTCCTAGGAATTATCAAAAGAGGAATCAAATGTTATCGGAAAGAAAAACGTTAAAAATAAAATCAATCTACTCTAACGATTTCAGTGAAATTTGAAGCCTACAATTATTATAGTAAGTCTATACAATTTTCACGGTGTATTCGGGAGAACGCTGTGACGTTAATGTATTCTCAACCCAGCGCATTCGCCATTTCATAAATAATGGAACACAATTCCAATCACGTATACAGAGTGTTTCACATAAATACCTTTTACTTGTACATGTAAACTCCACCTTAGAAGTATTAAAATTATATATATTTTCAGCATTTTTGTCAAAAAAAATTCATCCGCTCAACACAGGGTGTTTTGATTATTTTCGCATTCATCTTGATAAGTCATGCAATATTCCAACTCCAATTTGCAATAAAGTTTTCTTTTCTATCATCAATTCTACGGATTTTTCCAACGGTTGTGGAAATAAACAGAGTGATATTTTCATAAAAACATGCTTCAATTGATCGTATAAAAATAATTTTTCATTCAAAGAGTTCACTTAGAACTACTAATCGATTTCAAAATTTTCAATCTCGTTCAATTTTTCTGAAATGCTTCTTTAAATGACTTCGAGTTAAAGTCAAAATTTCTTAACTGAATATTTCTTCTCACAAAAATTTAAAAATTTTATTTTAGAAATTGTAATCAGCCTATTTGAATTTTATATATACATGATGCTCATTTAATCCCCTTTACTGAAAATTTCTCTCTACTGAAAATTGGAGTATTTCTGACTAACGGCGTCTATAAGAAATTTTATGTTAATAGAAGAAAATGAAAAAAACTGAAGAGATTGATGTTCAGCTTCAAATCGATGAACTGTTTAAACTATACGTATTTTCTGGAATCGTTAGGGTATTTCGATGTGTTTGTTCGAATGCTGAGAAGCGATACGCAACACTGATGATATCTAATGAGAATGAAACTGTAGTCTGCTATTTTCTTTTTCGGAATCCTACTTAATTGCACCATAGTGGCTCTTTTCGGATGCATGCATTGTGGGCAGATGGGAGAACTAGCACTTATCAAAAGGGCTTTCCATTGATTTCCGGATTTTTTTATAATGTTTTCAGTCTCAAGTCTACATATCTAAACTCCACGTGAAGAGTATTGAGACAAATATATCTGTTTATGCAATCGAGGGATTTCATAAAAAATCAGGCAATTATCATAATTAAAACGTTCATTTAGATTAGTAGATACATATTCCACAAGTGGATGTATGTAAATATGAAAATTGCGTTGGGAATGAAGTGATCACTGATAATTTTAACTTACCTATCTTAAAAATATTTTCTCGAAATGGATGAAACAATTATGTATTCTTTTGCATATTCAAACGTTTCGTCATTCAAAATTTTCTCGAACCTGTCATCATTAGCTATCTGAGTTCACATAGAAAGAAAAACGTTATTCTTAAACATTTCGACGCATATACTTTCATGAAAAGGTGATATGTTCATTCTGCAATTTGGATGTTTGACAATATTGCCATTCAAATGAATATATATAAATCAGACATCATAGAACTCGACAACATCTCATTTAGTTGAACAGAGTGATATTCTTATTGAATGATTTCGAAATTTTTAATCTCTTTCGACTCTTATGAAATTGTGTTCGTAAAAATTGCATTCACATGAAAATACACACAGTTTTAGATGACTTTAAGTTTGAGTCAAAATTTCGGAATTGAGCATAATTTTTACAAAAATTTGAAGAATTTCGTTTTAGAAAATTTGATCATTCGATTTGAGTGTTATATACACAGGATGCTCAAGTAAATTCCCTTCACAGATTCACTAATTTTGATGTATTCCGCAAAATTGGATCAATTCGATGATGTCGATGTGAATATGAATAATTGCATTGAATGTGAATCATTTACTGATAACTTTGCATCCCTTGAAGATTAAAAGCAGAAATAATACATTATACTACATAAAAAATACTTCTAATGTATGTTTAATGATAAAACGATCATTATTTTCGATTCTTAGACAATCGACAAGGAAATTTAAAGTACATACCCAAGTACACTAGCATAATCACAATGAATTTGTTGGTCTTCTGATATTCTAACAATTTCACCAATTCCCAAATCGTTTTTCCGAAGTTCCTTTATAACTTAACACTTCCTCACGAAATAAATTCATTTGAAATACAAATCAAGAAACACTCACACTTTCTTGTGATACGCCCCCTAAAGTGACATATCAAACACAGACAATAAGGATTATCCATAGAACATTGCATTTGTTTAAGCGGATGCATTTCTCATAGTTGGATCTATTTGACGATGCGCAGGTAAATATGAGAATTTGCGTTGGCTATGAATTATTTATGGGTAAAATAGCGACTTTGTTCAAAAACTCGAAAATATTTGAATGCTGAAAGTGGAAATAATAATGCATTCTACTTTAGGTGCGTTGAAACCAGAAATTCTATTTTCTGACTCAGGTACTCAGATGTGTTATATCACCTTGGATAGTCACTCATAACACAATTTCATTCCAGAAAATTTTTTGTTATTTCACGGATTCGAACTCCATATCTCATGATTTTACGACCGGTACTCTATCCTCTTCGCTATATCACATTATGAATGTTCAGTCAATAAAGCGCCTTAAATAGTTCAATATGTTGAATATGAAATAGTACCTAAATTTGATGTAAATACTATGTCGTTCATCAAAAGATAATCTGTTTGTTACTGAAATAATTGAAAATAATCAAGCTTTTCTTTATTCGATAAGGCTTGAGCTACTTCTATTCAAAATTAATTAAAATTAAATGATTTTCTTATACTTTCTATATTAAAATCCAGTATCACCCTTGTACGATTGCCCTTTTGACAGGCTCGACTAGGTCGTACAAAATACTAGAAACGTACAAATTAACCAATTGTTTTTCAATAGATTGCCATAAATCCCAATTAAGTCAGATTTTTCCCAGGTATTATCAGAAGTGCAATTGAATGTTATCGAAAAGAAAAACATTAATATTAAGATCAACCTCCTCGAGCAATTTGTGATTTGAAGCCTACGTAATTATTATAGCAAGTCTATACAATTTTTACGCTGTATTCGTGGGAAGACTGTAACGTAAATGTATTCTTGACCCAGCGCATTCGCCATTTCATAAATAATGAATTCAATTTCAATCACGTATACAGAGTGTTTCACATAAATACCTTTTACTTGTACATGTAAATTCCACCTTAGAAGTATTAAAATCATATTGATTTTCAACATTTATGTCAAGAATAGTTTGATCCGCTCAACACAGGGTGTTTTATTATTTTCGCATTATTCTTGATAACTCATGCAATATTGATTATATCCAAATCCAATTTGCAGCAAAGTTTTCTTTTCTATCATCAATTCTACGGATTTGTCTAACGGTTGTAGAAATATACAGAGTGATATTATCAATGAATCATTCTTTTTTGATAGTATAAAAATCATATCATTTTTCATTCAAGGAATTCTGATAGAATTACTAATCGATTTCGAAATTTTTAATCTCGTTCAATACACTCTGTCTTAGATGACTTTGAGTTTGAGTCAAAATTTCGAAATTGAACATAGTTTTTCGAAAATTCAAAAATTTCGTTTTAGAAATTGTGATCAATCGATTTGAATGTTATATACACAGGATAGGATGCTAAGTTAAATCCCTTCACTGAAAAAAAAACCTTAACTAAAAATTGGAGTATTTCTGACAGAGGGCATTAATAAGATATTAAAATGTTAAGAGAAGGTAATAAAAACTGTTGATATTTAAATCCTGCTTTAAATCGATGAACTGATTAACTTATCCTTTTTTCTTTGGAATAGTTAGGGTGCTTCGATGTGTTAATTGTGATGCTGAAGAGTTCATCACAAGGACGAAACTGTAGTCTGCCGCTTGGTTTTTCGGTATCATGCTTAATTGCAGTATTGTGCCTATTGATGCCTTCGTGCATGGTGAACATATTGGAGAACTAGCTCTTATCAAAAAAAGTGTTCATTGATCTAAGAATCTTTTATAATTCTTCTTGCCTCAAGTTACATGTGCGAACTCAACGATAGGGTATGGCGAAAAAAATATATTTATTCATGCAATTGAAGCGATTTCATGAAAGAATGTAAATCAGGCAATCATGATCTGAATATAAGTTCAGTTTAGTAGATACATTTTCCACAATTGTATCCACTTGACGATACACACGTGAGTATGAAAAATTGCGTTGAGAATAAAGTACTTACTGATAACTTAGCTAACCTGTCTTGAGAATATCCTTTCGAAATATATCGGTTTCACCAGTGATACAATATTGCATTTCTCATCGCATATTCAAATATTTCGTAGTTCAAAACTTCCTCACTTGTCATAATAATCATAATATTCTTCCATAAAGAGCTGATATGTTTCTTTTGCAATATATATATATATATATATATATATATATATATATATATATATATATATATATATATATATATATATATATATAATATTGCCATTTAAATAAATTTAACATCAACAAAATATATCAGATATCATAGAAATCGACAATATCACATTTATTTTAGTATATGCATTAAGCACAATAATATTTTCTTGACGATGAACACGTAAATATAAAAATTGCGTTGAAATAACGTACCTACTGATATATCAGCTTACGTACATTGAAAATACCTTTCCAAAGTAGATCGATCTAAAACTCGAAGCTTTTATCTTTCAAAATTTTTTCGAATCTATCATTATTTGCTGTCTCGATCACAAGGAAAGAGAAACGTCATTCTAAAACATTGCAACGCACTAACTTCGATAAATATCTTATCCGTTGGTTCTACAATTTTGGTTTGTAACAATATTGCCATTTATATGAACTTAGCACTAACAAAAGATATCAAACATCATAGAACTCGACAACATCGCTTTCAGTTAATTTGATGTATTTCGCACAATTGGATCAATTGGACGATGCAGATGTGTAAATGAAGAATTGCGTTGGCTATGCATTATTTACTAATATTTTTGCACCTCTCGAAAATTTAAAGCTGAAATAAGTACTTCTAGTGTATGTTAAATTGTCACTATATTTAATTTTCAGACAATCGACAAGAAAATTTCAAGTACATACCCAAGTACACTTGCATAATCACAATGAATCTGCATGGCTTCTGATATTATAACAATTTCTCCAACTTTCAAATAGTTTCGCACATGAACTTCCTTCACAACTTTTCATTATGCCACAAAATAAACTCATTTGGAATACGTAACAAGATTCACTCATACTTGTATGTAATACGCCCCCCAAATGACAAGATATTAAACACAGACAATTAAGATTATCCATAGAACATAGCATTATTTCAGCGGATGAATTTCTCATGACTGGATCTATTTTACAATGCGGAGGTGAAAATGAGAATTTGCGTTGAATATGAATTATTTATCAATAACATAGCGCCTATTCTTAAAACTAGGAAATATTTGAATGCTGAAAATTGAAATAGTAATATATTGTACTCTAGGTGTGTTGAACCAAACTTTAATCATCTCACTCAGTTAATAATAATAATTTTATCTCATATTCATTATATTAATTTGAAGTGTCACTCATAACACAGTTTTCTTTCACAAAAATGTTTGTTATTGTAGGAATTGAACTCCATATCCAATAATTATACGACCTGTACTCTATCCTCTTAGCCATATAACCTAGTTCAGTAAAATGGATAGTTCAATTTGTTCCATATGAAAGGTGACATCGAATTTTGATATAAATATTTTGAAGTTTAAGGAACGAAAATTTATTGAAAATATTTAAGCATTTCTTCATTTGATAGAATGCAGGTTTCTTTTATTCTAGAAAGAAATGAATTAATGAATTTTTTGAACTTGCTTAATAAAAACCACAATTGTACGATATGATAGGCTCAACTAGATTATTTAAAAGACTAAGGACGTGCAGAGTAATTAAGAGCTTCACAATGTTATATTGCACACATTCTTCTCAGGCTTCATTCATCCAATGTTGGATATAGGCCTCTTCTAATTTCTTCCATGCATTTCTGTCTCTAGCAGTTCTCACCCATTGCTTTCCTGCTATGACTTTCACATCGTCTAGCCACCTTTTGTGGGGTCTTCCCATACCTCTCTTCGTTGTACTTGGTCTTCAGAATGTTGTTTCATTTGTCCATTTTTCTGCACCCTGTCTAGCGATATGTCCAACCCACTACCACTTAAGGCTCGCCACCCGTTTCTTGATTTCTGTTATCTTGGTTCTTATGTTATCGTTTCGCACGTTATTCCATAATGATATCCCTAGACGGTTCTCTCCATAGCTCTCTGCGTGACTCTAAGTTGGTCCGCCACTTTTCTCGTTATGGACATGGTTTCCAGTCCATACATAGTCACAAGGATTATGCAGCTATTATATACTCTTCTTTTGAGAGAAATTTTCCAGTGCTAGTGTCAAGAGTTTGGGAAAAATGGTATCGCCCTGCAGCACCTTTTCGTAAAGGTATTTTATCTGTTCTTAAATCAACGTCTATGTTAACATGAAAAGTGGCATTTTTATAGATGTTTTTGATCAGAGTAGAGTATCTAGCATCGTCCAAAGCACTGAAAAATTCCCATGTTTCGATATTATCAAATGCTTTGAGATGAACGCAAGATGTATTGATTTTATATACTCGGTAGTTGTTTCTATTACTGTTATAACAGTTTGGAGGTGATCTATGGTCCCATAGCCCTTTCGGAGCCCCGCCTGTTCACCTTGATATGAGTCCATCTTCTTGGTTAATCTGTTAGTTACAATCTTCGCCAAGAGCTTATGAATATGGGAAAGTAGACTTATGGGTCGATAGTTTTCAATATTCGTGCTGTCGCCTTATTTGTACAACAGAATTACCTCAGCATATTTCCATGATTCTGGTATTTTTCCCTCAACTAGGCATTTAGTCAGAAGTAACTTTAAGACTGGTTCAAGGGCTTTTCCTCCTATTTGTAACATTTCAGATGTTATACGATCCTCCCCTGGAGAGGTCAGGCACGTCAGGAAAGTCTGACGTGGCATGGTCGAAGTATAAAGTTCATTATAGAATTTGTGTATTTCTTTTGCAATTCCTTCCTTATCTGATATAAAAATTTTGGTTCTTGATTTTTGAAATTTTTTGTTTGCCTTGGCTCAACCTGGATTTCAGTACTTTCTTATTTTAATTGTTTTCGTTGGGTTCTAATATTTGTTTTACTTTAAACTGTCTGCTCCTACTTACTTCTTCAACAATCTGTTTATGTTGTTGTATTCTGCAGCTTTTCTTGGTGTATTTCATCTTTTCTTCATCAATTCGATTGTTTGCGATAAAGAAAAGACGAAATACACTAAAAGAAGCTGCAGAATACAACAACATAAACAGAATGGTGGAAAAAGAAGTACGAGCAGACCTGAGACAGTTTACAGTTCAACAAATATTAGAATGCACACCTTAGATTGCCAAAAAATCTCAATTACACGTCATATTCTCCACAGTATTATCAAACGCTACAATATAATTACTAGAGTAAGTCTATACTATTTTCACGCTGTATTCGGTAGAATGATGTAACGTAGAAGTATTCTCAACCCTGCGCATTCGCCATTTTACATGTAATGTAAACAATTTCAATCATCTACACAGAGTGTTTCGAATAAATGCCAACAACATTTACATGTAATTCTTCAATAGAAATATATATCCAAAATGATTAGAAGAATTTGGTGTGAAGTCTAGTTCGCAAGAGAGCATTTAGAGCGTACGTATGCTCAGCGAATAACTTAGATTCTAATCAAGTCTGAGTTTGGCCGTAGATGAACGACTGATGCGTTTTCCTCTTTGAAACTCAATGCTTGAGACGATGTCATATCGTTTCATTGCCAATTTGCATATCAATGTTCTGTCGAAGCTGCATTTGAAGGTACCTATCAGTAACGAAACGTCGTATTAACGAGGAGATTCTCAAAAAACTATCTCAGATCGCCGTTGTTGGGTGAAGTTGTTCTTGTACCTTCCAGGACTATCAGTTTCCCTATACATTCTAATCCTTGTAGAAAGAGTTGAACGGAGCACTCAGAGCCTTTGGCTTGTAGTCCATACTGGGTCATCCAACACCGCTGCTTCAGAACATTCTGCCGATGTCAAAGTTCATGTTGGTTTCTCAAAATCTCAATTTTCATACTATATTTTCCTATGTCCGTCCGCAGAAATATCGAATTTTGTTGCATATATGTCATATATCCGAAAAAAAATTTAATGTCTTACTTTGTGGCCTACAGTGTATGAAGATGTCTGTTGATTTGTTTAGGCTCGATTGAAAGGAAAACTCTTTGCAGCAGCAATTTTCTGGTAGGTTTTAAAAACGTGCCTGTTAATATAGGGAAACATGTTAATTTATATCGAATTTTATCTCAATAAAAATTTGGTAAGAGTATTTTCCTCAGTGAGTTTTTATACGTCTTTTTTCAACATATTCATGTTTTCATCCATTAAACGCGGATTCAGTGTTACTTTTTGTCGGTTCACACACAACCCATTATTATTTGATAAATGTTATCCTCGCACCCATAAAAACTAATTTTTTGCAGTTATAAACCACTACGTACACACATCAAAACAGAACATTGAAGTGTTTGAATGGATTTAAACTTCAGTGACAAGATCCAAATTCTCTCAATGTTTTTCCACGGTCATCTGACAACGACGAATTCCAATGACAAATCCTACGAATCCTTTTTTATCTTATGTTGGGAGTTGTGACAGACATATCGTTGGGTTCACAATATCTCTCACGACTTTTTTAATTTGCTGTGTGTAGATTTGCTAGGCTTTTATGTTTTCAAATGCAGATATTTCGTGACTGAATATTTCATGGAAATAAAACATCGGTTGAAAATTTTTCTTCGAGAACGTTTCAGAATTCTACGCAAAACTTGATCTTTAGTATAACTTCAAACATTCTGGTCGATAGTTGAAATCGAAAATATACAAAGTTAGTCAATAAGGCAAGGAACTTCTATATCTCGGAAACTATTTGAGATGGAAGGAAATTTTATCTGATTATTGTTTTATAAGTATGTGTGCATTCCTTAAAATTATTTTCGTACATACAGGGTGTTCCATTTTTGCTCCAGGGACAAACATATATTTTTTTTAAATAGCACGTCCTATATTTTTATTATATTCTAATTACAATTCCGATGCTCTATTCAACGATATATGTTTTGTGCCCAAACAACTATCGGTAGATTTTAAGTTAATTGGAATATCGATAATTTCGGAAATTTGGAAGTTTTTTCGAAAGTTCTCAAATGCCTCATTTCGCATAATTCACGCATGATATTTTTTTTCTTAAGGTAAAAGTGTTGTACCTTATTATCAAATGAAGAAAAAAAATTTTATACCGAGTGTTCCTAGTAACCCGGCGAAAATGAAATTTTTCAAACATAAGAAACTTTTTTTCAAAAGTAATACCCTGTATCTTTTTCACGTGTTTTGTTTTCATTCGAATAAGCTTCACAACGAAACCTCTTTTTGAAAAATCCGATGGAGATTTCCCAGAAAATTTTGAAATTAGTGTGAGGTTTAGGTACTTCTTGAAATAAACATGCTGTTGATAAAATTCACACATTGAAATATGCAAATTTCAACACAAAGAGTCTACCTGAGTGTTTGTATTTATTGATTTCTAAAGTTTCCCAAAGATCTACCTTCCAATATTTATTATCTGTATGCAAAATTTCAAACTGTGGGTCGAAAGAATGATTATTTTCTAAGAGATGATTCGCGTAATTTGAATCTGATTTTTATTTGAAAAACTGCGTTTATGTTCCGATATTCTAATATTAAAATTTCTATGTGTTCTACCAATGTAGAAATTATCACACTCATTGCAATTCAATCTATAAACACCTGATTTATTGTTTTTACCTGGTTTGGTTTTATTATTTGGGTCGAAAGAATGATTATTTTCTAAGAACTACGCGAATCATCTCATAGAAAATAATCCTTCTTTCGACCCACAGTTTGAAATTTTGCATACAGATAATAAATATTGGAAGGTAGATTTTTGGGAAACTTTAGAAATCAATAAATACAAACACTCAGGTGGACTCATCAATGAACAAGTCGATTTAAGCCCTTCACCTCTATTGAAATAACCACTTAAGAAGAAGCAACCTAATAAGCTTTTAATTACTCAAGAACATCTATAGTTATATTCTCATTTATATTTTTCTGTATACTCATTCGTCTGAAGAAGCCTCTCAAATTCAAATCCGAATTATAGTTTTTGACATTGAAACGTTCAAATAAACTCTTCTGCTTCATTATATTAGTATAGATGATGGTTCATTTACAACTACTATTGCGTTAAACTATACCTATTTGAATTAGCTCGCATATACATCTTGCCACAAATTGAAACATGCCGTCCTTTAAAGTTTGAAAAAGTGTTATTCATTAAAGAATTACTTCGCCAGTCCCAGCATACCCTTCTCCCAAACAACGCCCACTCGTGGCTCTCTCGAAGGCCCTATAATAAGTCAATGTCACCATTGTAGAATCAACGAATTAGTATTGCACTTACTCCAACATTGCTAATCCCAGATCAGCCGGGTCTTCAATGTGCAACTTCATTCATTGCCGCTTCAATCGCATATGTTGTATATGTAGAAGCAATGAGAATCTAGAAGCCTCAGTTATAAATTGAATAAAATAGAAGATCCTTTGATAACGTACAGACGAGTTAACACCCAAATAATTTATGAAGTTTCCAGTACATAGAATGATCTTTCATTCTCGTTTCCTGGTTATTAGTATGTTGTATATATGCGAGCGAATTTTATTATTTTAAATCAATGGAATATGAACAAATAAAGCGTAAGCCATCTAGATTGGGGATGCAGTAGCGTTAGAATTTAATTTTAACATTTCTCGTTTATTTTATGATGGTGAATACCAAATTATTAAGTTATTGAAGATTTTGCTCAACTCTAACAGAATTGATATACATGTAAATGTTCGGACTGATTTAAGAAATATTTTCCCTTTAACTTTCAGTGGTATCTCTGCTCCTTCCGAAGAATTCGTCAATGGATGGAGAAGGAATCATTATTTCGGTACAACTCTTTTTGGAAATCCTTTCTTACAATTCTCTCAAGGTTGCTCAAAATCTAGTAAAAAAGTGAGGTTCATAGATACTGCAGCCACTTCACACTTGACTCCTTAAGAGATATTCGACCAATATTGGATGATACAAACTCGACTGCCCTCTGAATATGTCGTCTTTTTTGTGAGTCGTTTCTTACTTGCAAATCATCAATACTCATTTTGCTTATTTTCATAGTTATACAGGGTTATTCTTCAAAGTAAAGTTTCCATGAACATATGTTCGCAAAAGTTTCGTTACCGAAATAAAGGATGTTGAAATCTTCAGATTTTTTCATGATTACTACAATTTTTAGATACTAAGTTCGGTACAAACCTTTCTAAAATTCTCATAATCAGATCACAGAAACAATTATGAAGATCAACAGGGTCATAGTATTTAGCAAAATTGCACATACATTTCTTCGAATCAAGTCGACAGTATTCGTTTAATTTGTTCGAAAGTAACCAAAAAGATAATTTTGACAATTCTATGTCTTCTCTTATTCGTTAATCCATTCTACATACTTTTTTGCTATCGAAATTTATTATCAATATTTTCACTCTATACAGTTTTGCATCGCAATTTTTTGCTTGTACGGAAATCGCTGCCAATTTACGTTATAGCTATTTCCGCCGGATACGAAATCAGTTTGAATATGATGCTATCATTCCTGCAGGGTATGAATTCGAGGAGCACGATTTCCAATTGTAAAATTCATTTTAATCAAATGAATTCCTATCAATCTTGAATATAGGTTAAGAGAAATCACTTTCTTCTCCATTGTCACACTGAAATATCATCTTATACAGTACTAAAGTTTCCTATATATCTATCATGTAATCGAAGGAAAAATTATTGAAATATATGTACCAGTTATACAATACCCTTGAATAATCATCCATTAGGATAACTTTAATTGGGCCAATAATACAGATAATTAGAATTACGATTGCTACAGATTGAATATTGACTTAGTTCTTACGTTTTGATATCAGTGATAGCTGTGACTCCGTCCCTCTGGAGGGTTTTACTGAAAGACCATAAGAGGACGATTGGAATAGAGCAAGAACGATCATCAAGCCCAGAGCAGATAGCTGGACGATTCGCTCATTCGAGCCATTTAAGGCTCCTAGTTAGGATGAGATCATGCCTGTCATGCTACAGCGAATGGCTAGACATTTCTTATAATCCTGTCGAATGACCAGTGGAAATAATTAAGCTCCAAAACAAATTCAGTAGCTATATGCGATGGTGGTGAAACCAGATATAATGGTTATTAGAGCTTCACCAGGTGATTACAGGAGCAGTTAGTATGACTACCTACAGATTCAATCACCACTCTCGAAACGGAACAGAAATGTTCAACTTCGTACAAGGTGATTAAAAGTCCGAAATCGAGGACAACGAGATGCAACATTCAAAACCGACATGGAGCTGCCATTCCAGACCATCATTTCGAGCAGAGAAGAATGGACCAACTCCAAGAATGGTCTACTCGAGGGCCCCTGTTAGTACACATACGGCTTCGAAGCTGCAAAAGGTCTTGGAGCTATTGTTTATGGTTGAGACCAAGATATAGTCGATCTCTTACCAAGCAAAAATATTCAACATTGACTAATTTTCTTACATCTTGCTTGCGGGGGAAATAGCAAGTAGATCAATAAGAAGTTGTCACTGATAGCTGACCTGAAAGCATTAACATCACGGTTCAAACAAGCGAAATAGCCTCGTTGGCTTCGGTTCTTCAGAACTTATGCTAACCTCTTGCTTGCGGGATAATTACAAAACAGGTCAATGAAAAGTTCACCGATAGTTAAGCTGCATTGAAGGCACTCCACACTCACCAAACCGGGAAAAAGGAACAGGCTTCGTCTGAGGTGGGTATCAAGACACTCGGGAATTAAGAAGAAGGCGAACTTATTGTCTGCTCAAGAAACAGGTCTTAGGTTCATTATATAGGAGCATAGACTCGGAGTCCCCCTTGGGACTGCAAGGATGGTAAATAACCGAGGTTGGGCCTGAAGAAACGAGAGCAATGGTTGAGCCCTTAACATCTCGGACATTCTCCACTTGCCATCAGTGGATCTTCCTCTGCGAAACCCAATGCTTGGCTTAAACTCTTCACGCTGGACCTGTCATATTAACGGGTCATTTTCGCCTCAGCAATCCCCTAAATGAGTTAGACTATGTGAAGAAGATATGGAATCTGAGGACAGAGTCAGGCTAGAGGAACTTTGATCTAACAAGCTGAGTCTGACTGAGCTTGTTAAGCTCTCATTCACAAATCTAATATCCTTCAATAGAAGGGTGGAGCTTGTGGGTCATAGTTTGTCACAATAGAGCACTAGATCGCAGTTGCCGAGCTGTCAGGCAGCCCACACTCATATCTTTATCTATCTAGCTATCTACGGGTAAGTCGAGAAAATGATGTTTCATTTGTATTTCAAGAAATTGAAATGAGAATCATTTAAATGTGATGTGAGAAGCCATAATAGTGTTTGTAAGGTATTTTAAATTTCTATTTCAATCACAGACAACTATGGATAATTTAAAGAAAGTTATTGCTATTTGAAAATTCACAAAACTTCCACAATATATAAGATCAGTTTCAGATGAATGTGACCGCGGTAGGCATCTTAGATTATGTGGTTGTTAATAACAGGATTCAAATCATTTATGTCATAATCAACTTTTATTTGCCATGCAATTTTAAAAATTTCAAAATAACTCGAAAACAAACTTTGGTATAGGAAGAGTATAGTAAGCAACAATCGAGAAGTCCTTGGGGAATGTAGGTACACGTCTTCTGGATGGCCGAATGTTAGCAAAACGAATGTTAGCTACGTGCACATTGTCTTTTCGTTTCTGGGTCGTATTTGAAACACCACGTTTCGTCACTAGTCACAATGTTCAAAAGAAAGTTTTCGTCCTTTTTTACCTCTTTAACGATGTCCTTAAAATGTTTCATTCGGAACAATTTTCGATTATCAGTCAATTTGTGTGGCATAAAGTAAGTACACACCTTCCTATAGCCCAAGTGCTCGGTCAAAATGCTCTTTGGCGTAATAACGAATTTCAATTTTTAAAGCGCGTATCCACTCATGAAGTCTGCTACGGAATAGACAGTCGTCACCATAAATTTCTTGCATCAATTGAAACGTTTCGGTGAATGTTTTACGGAATTTTGAACAAAACTTAATATTGTCTGTTTGTTCGATGCTCATTTTTGAACCGACTACCAAAACATACTGTTACTTCAGACGTAAGAACTCTGCAGTAAACCTTTTGAACGTCACTAGTCACATATTGGTGGCGCTACCACAAAAATCCCTATTGGGAAAGTTCTGTTCACTTTGAGACAGATTGAGTATGTATGAAAGGAGAATGAAATATTTTACGTCAGTCTCGTTGTTTAATAGCCACACCCCGTATATTTCTAGGCTCAAATAGTGGTTACCTGGAGAATTACCTCTTGGCAAATGCCGATGAAATGATGAAAAGTTAATATGATATAAGGTTCGTGTTGTGTTTTGTGTTATGATTTTCTGTCAATTCAATAATCCAAACATCATGTTCAGTATTTTTTGTCGCCAACAATAATGCGTCATGCTATTCACTGTCTATACATATTTGTGTTTGTATACTTTTTTCGATGATGTATCAAAGACTATCAACAATTGAAACCTACCAACCTACTTTCGCATTTTCAAATATATCCATCGTATTTAACTCAGAAGCGTCAGGTCGATCTTTTTGTATTTCAGAGGAATAATTCTTATATCCGCTTATTGGGTCCTTGATTCTCGAGTAGTACGAAGGGCCAGTGTTTCAGGAAGCATTTCTGACCATGTCGGATATCTATTGTACTCGGCACCACTGGCTATGGAAGTTGTTTTGTTCATCTCAGAATGCCGGGTGCAGATAGGCTCCACAAGAATGCCACTAATCATCGAATATGGAGAACAATGGAGGGTCATGCATATAAGTGGACGTTCCAGCATGCATGATCTCCTTCGCCAGTTTTCCAGCAAATATGTCATAGGGATTAACTATAAATAAGCCCGGAGGGTACACAATCAACGCTCCTCGAATGTTCTTCTCTAGCTCTTTTTAAATACGACCTAAACCTGTTCGGCGTTTATATCTGACATTTATGGTCGAATGCGCGTTCAAATTGCGCTGCCAGACGTGTGTACGATACAGTTCCATGGGCCGCATATACACTGTTTCAGTTGCTAGCCGGAGTTTAGCTGAAACCCAATTTACTGGCGGATTAAGACACTGCTAGCTATTCGCTAACCCCCCTCGAACAGACGGTGTTACGGTTCTTAATAAACGAAGACTATGTCATTCTCTCAGGCCATTTAACTCGAAATGCATAATGGTTGCCCCAAAACAGATTAGAGACTTGTTGTTTTCAAATTACCGTGAAAGCTTCGATAAAAATATATATTTTCGAGGAATTAAATGTCACTGAAATGCTGATTCAAGATAGGAAAGTCATTATCCTCAGCCGTTACTATATCCTATCCGAGCTCTTGTTCCACCTCATATTCTTTCTTTCTCCGCTTTCAGAAGCTGTCCTCAACATTCGACTCTGTTCTGTCGCGGCAAATCTGCCGGTAAGAATCAATTATTGAATGAACTGTGCATTAGCCAAACAGCATTTCAGGTTTCACGATATCCTTTCTTCTTTACAGTCTTGGTCGAAAGTATTTGATGAAATTCTTATATTTCATAGAAATCAAACCAATTCATGATAATTTGTACCATAAAAATTTTGTGCAACAAAGGTCTACTCAATCTATTCTCGGAATATATACAGGGTATATTCAATAAATTTTGCAGAGATAAATTTTCTGCATACTGTGTTTCCATCAAATACTAATACCTTTTTGAAGATTTGAATATGGATACAACTTATAAGGAAAAGATTAATCCATTCAATTCCACGAATTTTTCGGAATGAGTAAGAAGTAAAGTTGAAACATAAGAATAATATAAATATTTTTTTCAAGAAAATTATGGACCCATTTGAGTCCATTGGAAAAGAGCAATACCTGTCATTTTCCACTCATAGATCAACAAGATAATGATACATAAGAAAGCTTAAAGAGAAATTTAATCAATGTTTACTTCAAACATCTGCCTGATTTAGAAGATTATCAAATAGAGAACGCTCTCAGTAGTCTAAAGAACAACAAAACACCAAGGCCAGATGGAATGCTGACATAAGTGCTGAAAGAAGGTCGATAAATTATTTCACCAACACTCAAAACACTTTTCAATGAATGTCTGTATACCTGAAACATTCCTGATAGGTAAGCGAATAGCTCAGTAGTCCTTCTTTTCAAAAAATGCGAAGAGAGGGACTTGAAGAATTATCTTCCCATATCGCTCCTATCCCAGCTATACAAACTCTTCATGAAAATGATCACAAATAGATTGACAACTAAAATGGATTCCAATCAAATAATTGATCGATGAAGCCTAGTGCTAGTGTCGTGTGTACAAAAAGAGTACCAAAAATTTCTCTGCTTAGCAGCTTCATTCTCTCATTGTCATCTTGCACTCCATGATTTCCAGGACTTCTTCACGAAGACAAGGGTGAAAAGGAAGGGGGATTGGGACAGGAAAAATCTGTAACAATAGAAAAAGAAAAACAGCAGAAAAATATTTCATCAAAACATACCTAACTCTTATATGTCTAAACTCACTTGCATCTAAGAACTTAACTAATGCTCCTCTGTTTTTCAACAGGGAACATCTCATACACCTTTTGGGGATGAAGCCCTATATGGGTGTAGCCCTTGCCTTATCAACATACACCATGGGAAATAAAACAAGAAAGACCATCTATGAGAACTTTATTAAAAACATCAACTTCCTGCCATTCAGGAACGCCACAATTCAGCTATGGCGACCATGTTTGGGCAAACTAACGAGGGGCTAACCACAAATAAGATGGGGAGACCACCGAAAGGGAAGATGTATTGAACTAGAATCAGGTTGCACAAGAAACCTATAGAGAAAACTGGAGGAGGCTTATATCTAAATTGTTCAAACAGAAATAATCTTCTGAACATGCCCGGCATATTCATCGATATTTGATATCTTTGAATAATACCTGCTTTTATCATAATTCGTTTATTACCTATTGTTTGCACCTTTATTAGTTTTGTATCTATCTGTTTATGTCTATAAGTCTTTACAACTTTAGTTCAGTACTTGTTGTTAGGTGAAGATGGTCGCAAAAACGAAATTACTATCCTGATTTTCAATAAATCTCTTGTCATAGTATATTACATAGTTTAATTTCTTATTGACATCAGTGCACTCTACCAAAATCTATCTTGTACATGTTACTCTTCTTTCATCAAGGAACATCATGATTTCCACGACGATCATTCTAGAAAAACCGTTACCGAGCATTATATGAAAGGCATCGCTGAATGTGTTGAGTCAGGATTCCATTAAGACCTTATATATGTACATGAATTTCTCAGGGCCTTTAGATGCAGTGATTCATAATGCGCTTAAGGTATTGGGATCGTTCGCTTCACTACTTCAATAATTTGGTGGTTTTTAATACGGTGGAGACCCCCTTGGATCACTATTATTTAACCTTCATGTTAATATTATTAATTCTTGATTTCAATTCGGCACAAGTGAATAATCGCAAGGTCGTAAAGAGAAATTCGAAAAAGATGCTACACAAGCTCTTTTCTATTTTGAAAAATGTTACAGAAAAATCAAACCAGTCGAGTTATCCAAGGTGGTCGTTTTCATTGAGGCGCACTGTATATTGTTTGAATTGTAAGACATTCTATTAATAATAAATCATTTTTGCTCCATCGAAAAGTTTCAGTGAGCAAAGTTCTGCGAAACAGAGTGTATATGATGAGCGATGAAAGTGAAATGCGATTAAATCTGCAGTCAACCGAGAGAATGTTGCAGGAGCTGATGCCAGTTGATTTCGTGAACGGGTGAATTGAAGGAAGTTAATTTGAGGCTTATCTTTTGACAAACACAATTCCCCCTTACACCAGAATTTCTTAGTCAGGTGCTCTTAAGTCTTCCCTATGACATACATAAACAATGTGAATTGTCTGAATGTTCAAGATAGGTTTATCCTATGTTGAACTGCTGCAGTAATTGCTATTTAATAAACACTCGCGATATAACTTATGCCTAAATTCTTAGAATTCTGAAAATCTGTTGTTATGCCAAGCAATTTGTGAATTTGTCTGACACGTCTGTAAGTTCAGGAAAGAAATTATTATGCTCTTAGATCTGCATATAGTTGTGACTGATTTTAATTATAAATTTCTGGAACTTGTGGTTCGAGCAGACAAGATGTCAACTTGGATTGTGACACACGAATCATAAAATACAGTTGGATATGGAGGAGATTCTACAGAGTTCGGTGAATAGGGAAATGCTGGAAACGAATTGATTCAAATATTAAACTAAATCGACAATAATCGACTGTAACATACAGTTCAAATAATTCAAATTCAATAATTCTTCATTTGAAAATGGTTGGAGATACAAAAAATTACAAGAATCGAAAAAGTTTTTAAATTGAACAAAGATAACGAGAATTGATTGTACGCTGATCAGTGGCGCACTGAAAAAAAGTTTGAAAGGGTAAAAGGGGACATGGCATCGGAAAAGAAAACACCTTGTAGATTCTAGTTAAAATTTAGGACGTGTATTGATGGAGGCTGTGAGAAATAGCTTTCATTCCAAATTTGGGCTGAATATCTCAAAACTGCAGAAGTTTTGAAGACCGGAAATTTCAACACCCTGTAGCTCCGTAAAGAAGCTGTTGCGGACCTATGTTTATATGAAGTTGTTTTCTCAAAATAGAACGTAGATTTAACCCCTCAAGTTATTACATACTATTATGTAACACCCTGTATTTTGTGGTGAAAATTATTAGGATTTATAATTTCTGATGAACTTTAGTATAGCAGCGACATTGCTGGTGTTAATATGTCTTTTGAATACCGATTTTGACCCTGAATTGATAACTTAGACATTCAGGATTCACTCTAAGCAGGTTTATCTTGCTGAAAATCTTTCAGGAGTTTCTTTATGCACGAAGATCCAAATTGGTTACTGATAATAGGGCTCTTTCAACTACTAAACCCATTCCTCAGTTTTCAGCCAACAGGATGAGGCGTTGGGCCGTTATTTTATCAAATAACCAATACCTCAATCTCGTATTGAAGTCTGGTGATAACATGGCGGATGCGTTATCGAGACTTCCTAGTGATAACTGCTGTTCCCAAACTCAAAGATGATTTTGACTTTCCATTTTGCAATTCCCTTTCAAAAAGCTATCAAATCAATATGAATTTGGAAACGGGAAGAAACGTCTTAATAAATGAAAATTGTGTTCATATGCCAGAATGACAATTCAAATTGGAAAAATAATTATTATCACATGCTAATTCTCTGATATATTGACATAAGAATCAAAAAAGGCAGCTAAAATGTCAATATTTTGCAATCACAGCTCAAAATATTAATTACACATAAACACTTCCACATATATTGTCACCTACCTTGGGATAGTATTCCTGTAAAATGATGCCAACAAGGAAAGAAACTCTGGTAGCTTTCATGCTGCAATATTCCGCTCGGAGTTTTTTATTTAGGTGTTGCATCCCCAATTCGATGTATTATTTCATTACGTTTTAACATGCTGGAAATCTGAAAACAAATTATTTTCAAAGCATCTAAAAAGAGAAAGAATTTCATCAAGAAAATGGCTTCATTGTGATATGTTGACTGATTCAATTAAATTTTATTCGATATTTAGAAATTCCTGGCCGAAAGAGGGTGAATATCACGAATTGGATAGACGGTAATGCAATGAGGAGGAATTATGTAAGGTATATATTCCTAATTTCAATTATAAAAGCACTATAATATAATATACGAGAAATAATTAGATGAATGGACCCATCCAGACTCATTTCCGGAGTGTTGGGAAGTAGCAAGAGTACAACAACCAATTAGAGGAAGGATTCAGTTTCAAACAACTCTATCTAATATACCGGGTGTCCACGCGAATGAAACAATAAATGTATATGGCGAAAGGATGACAACTGATATGTCTATTGATACCTCAGACAAAGGGTGCATCTTTGTGAGTGACGATTACCGCTATGTGCGCGAGAACTTTCTTCACTTCGGTGATCCTTTCGAATAGTCGCATTTCAAGTTATGTGCGCGAGAACTTTTTTCACTTTTATTAAATAAAATTAACGATGCCGAGGAGAAAACGACCTGACTTACAGTCAATCAAATGTGCGAAGAGCTACATCACGTGTTAACCGCATTGATGACCAGAGAGAAAAAGATCGAGAAAATAGTCGTATTGCTTTATCAGAATTTGTATTTCAGTTAATGACGATGAGGTAGATGGGCTAAGAATGCAACGAGTTCATGCACATCAAAGAAAACAACAGCGAGCACAACATAATGAAATTGAGGGATTCCGCAAACGCATTCCACTATGCTCCGGCAATAGATTATTGTGCTGACACATCGGTAACAATTGGGGAAATGACAATAATTTGTTATTATTGTAAGGCGTTAAAATACAGTGGTGAATTTACTGGATTATTTCGAACTGGAGGCAAAGTAAAATTGCCACAATTGTTTTCCTGTTTTGTTTTTCGCGCGAACACGCGACGTATAATTATCACCTTATAAATAGCCAGTTTTTAAGTGAAAACTCTGTTTTGTTGGTAAGAAACATCATGTGTACTTAATCCAAAATAAAAATGAAGCTTCATTCGTAACATTTTTCTTTTTTGATTACTTACGGATTCCTTCTGTTTATTTTTAGTTTATTTCATACAAAAGTTTAGTCACTGTAAACTAGCAATGCACTGTTCAAATTTCAAACCCTTAACAAATGGTCATTCCCTTTATTCACTTTATTTCGTTAAAAACCCTTCAAATTCTTATCTTTCACAAAATCACGAAAATAATTCTTGAACCGCCTCCTTGAGATTATATCGGTATAAACTTAATCAATTCAATCGACAGAATCATTGAGTTGGAAAGAATACAGGAATATAGAATACTATGGAAATTATGGAGCAGGAAACGACAACAGAGTCGAGGATGAGATTACGGTATTATTTGATAAGAGTAAAGGAGTTAAAAGTAGAAATTGAAGTGATTTCAAGCTTAATATGAATATCAATAATTATACTGAACAATTTTCCCCCAATTTTAATGTTGAAAACTTACGAATGTTGTCCTATACTTCAGACCAAGTCTAAATATATAGTATAAATTTTTTCTGTATCAATGTTTTCAGCACAGGACCATATTTCCTGAGACTTAAACAAAGTAAACAGAGTGGAGGATCGCCGACATAGTGAGGTGATACCAGATAAATTTAGGGCGCTTCTTCTCTAATAAACCCCTTCCAAACTGCAAACGATTTACTTTATGGCGACGTTGAAATCGAATTTTGATTTTAAATCTTTGCTAGGCAAGCGAAGCAGAAGCCGAAGGGTTCATGGGTTAACTATAACAATAAAAGGATGACTTCAATTGTTCGGTAGGAGCTGAGAGCCGCAGGTGCTAGAGAGGTTCCAATCTACCGTCTACAGTCTAGATGTGACGCGACGCCTTATGGTGTCAGATATAATGCCATGCACATTATAAACTTCGCGGAATACATTCAAAATAATTTACGCAATATGAATTATTCGTATGTCGAGTTTATTAAACTGACGCGTATTGAGTTGCAACGCAAAATTTATCTTACGTTGAATTATCGGTATTTTATGACTTAGTTCAACAGTACGCTTTGTGTTTGTGCGGGATTTTGTTGCGGGAACCAAAATAACGAACAGGTGCCTCAAAGTGAAATATAACAATAGGATTCGGGACTCCTGCAGTCAACGTTAATGATTTTCGCTATGAACCGGAAAATCTTTGTTGAAATGTTTATTCATGTTTTGTGGGAGATTTGTTTTGAAATACCATCGGCAGTAGGTGAAATTTATAACTGGAAATAATGCGATAATAAAACTTGACAGTTTTTTCATTTAATTCGTGGAATCTGGAAGGAATCGCGGTTCGTTAGCACTATTGTCTGCAAGTTCTCGCAACTTAGACACTTTTAATTGGGACGTTCTTCAAGTTTCAACTCTGGATGGTACAGAGATCAGCCAAGTTGAGCAGAACATATCCTGTAACTTGTGGATAAGACTACAAGCCGATGAATTCAACATTAGTTCAAAATTATACCTGTCACTCTAGTAGGCAATTTTTTCAAATAGTGAAAGATGAGGCGTGTCGTGTTATTTCCCTTTAAACCCCCTCTAAACTTCAAATTCGCCTACAATGAAGCAGCTGACGCCTGTTAGACGATGACGTATAATTCCGTTCGACAGATGAGTTATATCATTGAAAATGATATTGATAAAAAAAATAAACCTCACAATATTTGCTGCTGATAACTTTCGGATGAGAGCCACACGCTTCCGGACTGGTGGAGACTATTTGGGTTTGCGGACGACTATCCTCTGCAGTTCTCATTCTCTAGTCAGTGTCCTTTAACTAGACCATACAACATATGAGGATAATGAAGACGTGACTGAAGTCAGTAGAATAAGTTCTAATTAATTAAAAAAATCAGGAAAAATGCAAGCAATTTGAATGGTAAAAAACGGTGAATCGCCAGAAATAGACCACATACCAGCAGAAGTCCTCAACGTCAACCGAGAAATAACCACCAACATGTTCCACGAATTCTTTAAACAAATATGGAACACCGAACCACTTCCTGAGGTTAGGTTAGAGAGGTCTTCTTATCAAACTGCCGAAGAAGGGAGATTTTTCTAAATGCTTTTTTTCATTTAATTCGTGGAATCTGGAAGGAATCGCGGTTCGTTAGTACTATTGTCTTCAAGTTCTCGCAACTTAGACACTTTCAATTGGGACGTTCTTCAAGTTTCAACTCTGGATGGTACAGAGATCAGCCAAGTTGAGCAGAACATATCCTGTAACTTGTGGATAAGACTACAAGCCGAGATCTCTCGTCTGAAATGATGAATTCAACATTAGTTCAAAATTATACCTGTCACTCTAGTAGGCAATTTTTTCACATAGTGAAAGATGAGGCGTGTCGTGTTATTTCCCTTGAAACCCCCTCTAAACTTCAAATTCGCCTACAATGAAGCAGCTGACGCCTGTTAGACGATGACGTATAATTCCGTTCGACAGATGAGTTATATCATTGAAAATGATATTGATAAAAAAAATAAACCTCACAATATTTGCTGCTGATAACTTTCGGATGAGAGCCACACGCTTCCGGACTGGTGGAGACTATTTGGGTTTGCGGACGACTATCCTCTGCAGTTCTCGTTCTCTAGTCAGTGTCCTATAACTAGACCATACAACATATGAGGATAATGAAGACGTGACTGTAGTCAGTAGAATAAGTTCTAATTAATTAAAAAAATCAGGAAAAATGCAAGCAATTTGAAAGGTAAAAAACGGTGAATCGCCAGAAATAGACCACATACCAGCAGAAGTCCTCAACGTCAACCGAGAAATAACCACCAACATGTTCCACGAATTCTTTAAACAAATATGGAACACCGAACCACTTCCTGAGGTTAGGTTAGAGAGGTCTTCTTATCAAACTGCCGAAGAAGGGAGATTTTTCTAAATGCCAAAACTGGAGACACATCACCCTTCTATCAATCCCAAATAAAGTACTTACCAGAATAGTACTCAACAGAATGAAGACGGCTCTAGAAACCAAACTCAAAAGAGAACAACATAGCTTCAGTGCACAATGGTCTTGTATCAATCTGATAAATACTCTCAGAATAATTGTGAGTGCAGAATTTCGAGGTCAGTTGTATTTTGCCTTCATGGACTTTGAACGTGCTTTTAACTCCCGTATTTGTATTTTGAGAAGCTATGTTGAAGGCTTTGAAGTCCTTGATAAGATCGTAAACGTTATCAAAAGAACAGTGTCATGTTGCTCTCACAATTGATAGTACAGTTACTACAAGTAACTGTGGAAAAATATATGGTATCTGGTCCTAACCCTCTTGTTTTTTGACGCTGTCGTTATTATTTTATTTCATCTGATTTCCAGAAGGTTTGAGATATCTGCTGAAAGACTTGCTTAGTCTCACTCGCAACCCCTTGTTTTACTCAGGAAAAACTAGCTGAAATTAACGGTTCATCTAGACTATATAATACTGCCACATATTTTCTTCTGAATCGACATATCAAAAATTGCTAGAACAGCGACCTACTTATACTTAAAAACAATTGAACCACCTACCATTCTAAATTGAATTTTTTTCGATACTCATATGGTAAACAAATCTCACTTTCAACCAACTCAATTCAAATTGAATATATCCCATTCAGAACTCAGAGTGACCAGCGTTTATTTGCAGGATATCAACTCATATGTGGCTTAATATTTAAAAACACAAAAATATATTAATTTTAACATAAGGCGGAGATTAGGAGATAGCGGTGTTTAATCAGATTACCCCAATGTTAACAAAAAATGTTTACGGTTTAGGGGATTCGAGATATCCTTCCACTGTATAATTGCACTCTCAAAGAAGCATCATTAAAGCCCTTTGTTCATTTAACAACTGAGGATATTTCTATGTAGTTATTTCTACCCCTTTATTGATCCGTATGTGTATGTGTTAACGAAAGAACCAAGTATATATCGCTCATTGTTGAAAATAAAAAAGAATTGCAAGGAAATTTGAAGCCATATCAAAAATTTGCATTCAAATTGATGGTAGAAATGGAAAATATAGCAGAATTGAGTTTGTTATATGTTTCGTAATTGTGTGTGTATGAATGAAGAAAAATCTTCTAATCATTTGATTATCTGTTCTCTCTTTTATGATTGAAAACAAGGTTAATTTCATTAAAGCCAGAAGTGTAAAGTTAAACTTTTTCCAAGTAATTGAGTCATGAACTTATTAACCAAAGCACCTAAATTTGAACCTTGAGGCATCTCATACTCTGTCTTTGTCTCTATCCATATTAGATAGATATTAACATTCGATCAGATGAGCAGTTTTGCAACTACGACCAAGTGGTCTATTGTAGCAAACTAATTCAAATTTCACATCCAGTTTGTGAGATCCGAGATCGTCATACTTGATTCTGTCCCTAGCCTGGCATTCGCACATGGCGTATTCTGTTGATTCAACCTCTTACTTGTATAGTCTGCATGATAAGTTATCTATTAATTTCAATTCATGAAAGTGACTGCTGTGGTGATAGTGCCACATTATTATGGCAATAAGAACACTCAGGTCTAGCCTGGAGAGTGTAAGCCAAATCTTTGCTCTCGCACTGATATCAAGCCGGTGGTCTCTGAATCCTGTGTGACTCAGCCAGTACTCAAGTGTCTAGCAGTCTCCATAGAAGTCCAGATTACAGACTTCAATCCAGTGAATCCCGAGGCAATCTTTTGAGTGGCCAATCAGTCTCCGCTTTTTTATCATACCCGAGTGGCCTGAAACACACATCAGGCGAATCTATTTCTTTTTCCCCATCTGGAAACATTTGAACGACATTCCTGCTCTATTAGCAATGAGTATCGGTGATACTCACTGACCTACTTGTAAATCTCCCTGGAAGCATTTGGTGAGCACAGATAGACTATTCCTTGGCAGCATTTCGGCCCCAGCTCCAGTACCTTGGCCAGTTTTACAGCCGTTTGGGAATCAACAGGGGTCCTCAAGTAAACGAACCCTGCTTGGAGCTACTTCATCTCTATTGTTACCGTATCCACTACGGTATCTAACCATAGATCACTCTAGGTCCCTCCGAATAAGCGTGTTACCGTGTTAACCACGCTTTCTTAATCACAGATCGCCTAGTAGGCCCTTCAACAGGGCTAGGCACACAACGTACTCTGGGCCGACCTGGACCGAGGGTTTAAATATCCGTGCATTTCGGAGACTCCCAGCTCTTTCTCTTCAACGACCTATTTGAATTCACACTGTCTCTGAAAACCGGCTGCAGCACGCGTTGCCACGAGCAGGCTTTCCGTACGCACGCCATATTGCCAAACCGCCGTTGTTTACTAACGAACCACGTGTTTTTATTTCATTTTGAATTTACGTTTACACAGTGTGTTTGTGTTAACCATCAGTGTTTCCATCGTGTATGTGACCCCATCCCGGTAGCACTATCTGCTATATTCTATCCGTTCAAGAATAATGTACTTTCTTTATTTCCAAAAAATATATTGATCCCATGAAATTATAAGGTACTATCCTCTCTAAGATTCTGGAAATTCAAATAAAAGGTTTTTAGGAATGAGAATCATCGGGATCTTATAAGTAACCTATATAATCTTCATCAAGAATTTTTGAGACGAGTAGGTTTTGTTGTATGCCTATCAGCATACAGAATGTGATTTGAAGATAATTTCTAGCTTAGAACTACCGGCCTCTTCCCGTACGATACCACTGCAATTATTGAGACAGTGTAAGCAATTTCAATACTTATACTAATGCCCCATCTACAGCTTGCAAGTTATTTAAGAATGAATTTAGTGTCTAATTCATCATCTTCTAGAGATTCTTCTCCCGGAAACCCTGTTGTTCACCTAAATTGCTACAATTATTGGAATGAAAAAATTTTTAAATCATGAAAAAGACAATTCTCATTCACGATGATGTATCCCCAAATCATAAAAATTACGCCAAAATCGTTGAATTATCTAAAATCCCCACCTTTTGTTGAAAAATAGGATGACTATAGCTTCTTTTTTGGAGATTTCAACATGGGCAATTTGGGCAATCGAGAACCAACTCAAAAGCTACCTATTTTGAAGAAATATAATAGTTCAGTGTTTTGTTCATCTGTCTCCAATACCTTTCACTTAAATAAACAGTCTTCAATACCGAGTTCGGGTTCAAGTACGCCTTTGTTACTTTGAAATGAAGATTATTATGAAGGCATTCAAAAAATTTGAAATTCTACAAAACGTATTTATTTATGCTTCATATTCTGAATTAGATGAAGAAAATTCAAAAGCAGACCTCAGAAAGTATCCATCCCCTCTGAGCTTGATAAAGTTCAACTTGATGTTCCGAAAGAAATCTTATCTATCTTCAAATCGCTACTTCTTACTTCGCTATTTTTAAATATAAACTGAAAAGAAAAGCGGTGGATTATGAAGGCCAGATTTATTCGACGCTGCTAAAGAAAATACGGCGAACAACAACCATAAAAACTATACCAAGCAGACGACCAAATGACGCTGATAAAACCAAAAGTTTGCAACTTATAAGAAACCAGAGACACAAAGGAAGAAAACCGAATCACTCTGATAATGGTAAAAAAGAAGAAAGAAAGAAATAAGGTAATGAACTAGAAGAAGTACCCAGAGAAAAACGATTGAATGAAGAAATCGATATGAAGGTGAAAGGAGCAATAAAGAAGGTATCTAACCTTCATGGATGCAAGGTGGATGTCAATGCCAAAAATGGTATCATCTAGTCTGTGTGGGTCTAACCAACGACGATGATTAGAATTTCATATGTCCAGAGTACAATTAAATTTCTGATTAATCTATCAACTAAATTCACTTTTTTTTCAATCACAAAAAACAGTTTTTCAATTTAATGATTTCCATTCTTCAACCACCTAGCAAGTCAAAATATCACATATTGACCATGTTAGCTTTGGATTTGTTTCTGTAGTCTGGCAGATGGTGGTTGAAGAAATCATGAAATTAAAAAACTGTTTTTTGTGATTGAATCGCTCATCATATCAAAATTTCTCAAGGGAAAAAAAGTTTGATAATTAGCCTGGCTACTCAATGTCTAAAACAGTTTAGCTCAAATGCAGACAGTTGGAAAATTATAGTTGATTAATAACACGTTCGAGTTTTCAGGGACACTTGTAAAACGTCAAGGTCATTGAGTGGATCACTAAAACACGTGAATAAGGAAAAATTTTTGGATTTGGCAACCTCTACCGGCTGAACCTATTGTTTTTGAAAGTTTTTTTTTTTAATCTGTTTTTTAGGTTTGAACAAATTTGTCTATACTTGTTCGGCTTTGTAATTGGGAGTAATCCTGTTGAGCTTGTATCAATAAATAAATAAATAAATCGTCGTTATGTTATGAGAAATACTTGTTTTTGTTCTGATGATTAATGTCTAAAGTATTTGGGTTCTTATAATGCATACATTTTCATCAATATTTTTCAGTCCATCTTCAGGGATCAGCTTCCCAAGATAGCCCAATACCAAGTTTCTAAATAGTTTTCATATTAGTGCTGAAATGCAAAGAGCTGTACTACTTTTTTCGATATCTTGTTTCTAAAATAAAAATACTACAAATTCCATTGTGTTTTTTGACTTATTTACAAGATTTTACGTAGTTTTGAAATTAAGTTACTTGTTTAATAGAATATTCACCGTTTTGTGACTACAAAACAATGACTCTCATCTCGAAGTGCCGAAAGCAACAGGAGTATATAATTGGTTCAATATAGATTCCTTACTACAAAGTAAATTCCGTCGGTGAAATATTGAACACTTTAGTTAACAAATATAATGCACCTAAAATGAACATCATAGGTTAGCAAAATTGAGTTATGCTCAGGTAATTGCATAGCGACCATAAAGCTAAGATAATTATATTTTCTAGGAAACGGGTATCAAAATCATGAATAAATTAAATTGTTTTGAGCGAGACTCAGAACTTCCCGGAATCTCCGATGCTTTTCATAAAGAAATTGTTTACCATCAGATAGCAGGTTAATCAGGAATCAAAGGAAGCTTTATATTTCCCAGATAAAACCGAATCAAAATCTGCTGAACTTCCTCAAATCTTAATCCACAAGTTTTATACAGCTTATATCTTCAATATTGGTTTTTCTTTCATCATATCTTGGGAAGAAAAATTACTTTCAAGCAAGGAAAATGAATTCGTTCATAATTATGAACGCTTGATGTAAAAGATTCGTTAATAATAAAATCCATCATTGATCACCACAAGGATTCAATGTAGAATGCACAGATTTTCATATTGTTCAAAATAATATGCAATTTTAAACTGTGAGTTTATAACAAAACAAATTCTGAATTGAATTTAGCGGTAACTATTTTTGGGCTACTTGAAAAGAGTTAAATATACAGGGTGTATCACATAAGGCTTTACATGGCTTGAGGGAAGATAAACATGATTGAGGTGATTTCGAAACATCCCACTATTAACCCCTGAGGAGCTTCGTTTCAGATATACAGACAGGATCACCTTTGCAGGATTTATCCAAACCGGGACATAAATTTAAAAAATTTCAGGAACGGACTGAATAAATGTACAAAATTGTGTTTGGAGCGATACAACACCCTATATAATGTTTTTTAGTGATTTGTTCACTGGTACTCGAACCGCACAAACAGTGTGTACAAACTATGTAATAAAATTTTTGGCACCATTGAAATGGCCTTGAAATAAATTTTTGATTATGCTGAATGACGAAAAATTCACCTAAAACAAAAGTGTTATCGCTTTCTACAAAAAATAAACGTGCTTGAAATCTGTTTGTGAGTCCATTTTGGTTGTTTTTTAATGTAGCATCATTTGAGACCTATTTTCCTGTTTTATCTGTGTATGGTCTTCGATTAACAATACAGGTCCGGACTATTATTGGAATATTTCATTGCTCATATTATGAAGATTGTCGCTAACAAAATACTGGAAGCATGAATAAATGAATGATAACTTCTCAGCGTTCTTTCATGAATCTGACTTTTCAAGAAGAAATTTTTTATTTGGCTTTGGCAGTAAACTCAAAAAGAATAGTCAAATCAATGAAATATAAAAATGGAACAAGTGAAGGAATAAGTACAAGTATTTTGAATGATATATTTGATTTGGCAGGCAACAGATTGTTAGATGTTGTAAACTGTTCGTTGACTTTTGGGGTTTTTCCGAAAAACTGGAAAACCACCTGTTCAGAAAGTATTGAACACATTAAAATGTGTATTCTTGACAGAGTTCTTGAAGATTTGATCGTTCATTGGAATTTTTAGTTTATATTATCAATGCATAATTCAATTTTTGGGAGAAATAGACTAGTTTTCTGGAAGAAAAATTGATACTATGGTTCAAAACTTTGGTGACTTGGTATATCTAAGCTTGAAGTTTATCCATTGGCTAATTCATCACAATATGAAAATGTGAGAGTGACGAAACTGACTTTTCTAATTATCATCCATTCCTTCACCCCCATTCGGTTGTTTTCCGCGTGGAATATCTAGAAACAATGTGCACCCGTTTGATATTTGATTAAATTCATATTTTGCTTTTAATTAACATTCGTATATAATAACAGAATTTTCTATTAAGTTGATACGTTCCCAGAAACAGCGGGTTTGGAATACACACCATATTGATTTTCAGGATTTCATTTCAGAAGCGATATATTTGAAATCGGTTGCTTTTATATTCCCCCTTCAATTGGGGGGATTTTCTTCGCTTGATAGTGTGGAAAGTGTTTTTGTTCATTGCCACAGCGACTCTGCTGAAAGAAAGACGTTGATAACATTTCATAACGTGGATAACATCAACTCATTCCATGTCATTCCCCCTCTTTTGTAATGAAGGAGTAAAATAAAAAGCTCTGAGTGAGGAACAGCCTTCCAATTATTGACATATCCAGTAAGTAGATATGGGAAAAGAATGAAGGAAGTACTTATTTCTCGGTTCTTGTGCTTTGAAAACAGAAGATGAAAATATCTGTCCTTTTTATATTTACTTTATTCTACTTTCCACACAAAAAATGAGTTTCTGAGGTATAAAGAGAATTATAGAGTGGTGAACGCGAATTCGAAATACACTACGCGGCGGAATTAACGCCCAATCTCAATGTTTCAAATTTCGTTATTGGTAAGTAACTAATTATTAATATTAATTTTTTTTCGGATATATCCAGACGAATGACCACAAAATTCGATGTTCTTTCTTCAGACACATGTTGCCATCGAAAATAAAACGAAAGATATAAATTGAAAATGATAAATCAAAGAATATTTGATTTACATTGCTTTATTTTATTTGTAAGGCGTTTCTACGACACAGTATCGTATATCGCGATAGTTCTTGTTTTATCAAATACACACACGCCAGCTCGGTGGCGTATGGGATATGATGCTCGTCTCCTACGGAGAGTTACCTGGGTTCAATCCCCACAAAGTCGGTGCGATTTTTCGGATTCTGGAAATCGCTTGAGTGTCCATCTTTCGGAGGAGATGTAATGCTGTCGGTCCTGTCTAACAGAGATGTGTTGGACATTAAAGATCCCTTCCCTCGACACGAGCGGGGTTCGGCAAAATTCCCGGGTTAGTGAGGTGACAGAATTTCCTGGCGTGTCATTAGCCGAAAGGCAGAAATAGAGCACGTTAAAGGAAAAACAAACAAACAAATACACACACGACAGAAATTGTCGCATCACCTGGTATTCTGAATTCCACAATCGATTAAGCAGCTCGATCCCAGTTTCTTTGTCAACATATGTTCTTGGACATATGAGGGGAAACAAATCTTATCTATGTGATAACATTTGTTTCCATATGATCTCAAACACGTCTGAAACAAGAATGAGTTCATTTGACTATCAGGTATTCATTCAATTTCTCTTCAGTTTTCACGCTAAATTAATGCAAGTTTTCTGTGTTTCTTGTTGATTTTCGAATCTTTGAATTTATGGTATTGGCTGCTGAACGTCCTGGACGCTATTTGAGTGATCATGGAGGAGTAAGAATTGTAACACTTCTAGGGAAGAGGCGAAGCCAACGTTACGTGGCTAACTTGTTGAATGTTAACCAAAGCAGTATTTCAAGAGCAATTAATCGGTACCACCAAATAGGGGAATATGGAAGAAGGGCCGGACAGGGAAAAAATCGGATAACAACACCAGTTGATGGTCGTTGGCTTCGTTTAACTGCACTAAGAGTTCGGCATTGTACGGCTAGAATGCTACAAAATGAACTTGCACTTTCCAGAAATGTGCATATTTCACTGTTAGGAACAGGCTCAGAGAAGACGATATCAGACCAAGGGTGGCTTCTACCGGCCCGCGTCTCACCAGTGAGCATCGAGTTGCAACACTTCAGTTTGTGAGAGAACCTGCAAATTGGGGTATTCCAGAATGGTCGAATGTTCTCTTTTCCGACGAGTCCAGGTTCTATCTAGTGTCAAATGATAGACGCATGCCTGTATACCGACGACCTGGAGAACGGTATCAGCAATGCAATATCCGGCAAACCGGAAACTTCGGAGGGGTTCAGTAATGGTGTGGAGGGGCATTTCTTTCCATGGTCGAACTGAGTGAATCCTAGTGAATAATGGAAGAATGACAGCGGCCAGATACATCGCAGATATCTTCAAACCCCATGTTGTACTCTTTGGCCCATTGATTGGCGAAAACTTCATTTATATGCTTGATAATGCTCGGCCTCATGCAGCTAGAGTAGTTACAGAATTTCTGCAAAATGCCGAAATCGATATTTTGAGATGGCCAGCCAGAAGTCACGACTTGAATCCCATAGAACATGTTTGGAACAACATGGGGTGGCAAATTCAGCAACGTAGGATGCCTTGTAGAACACTCCAACGACTAGAAAATCTGCTTCCTGAAATTTGGAACTCAGTGACTCATGAGTACATCCAAAATTTGATTGAGGGGCTTCCGAGACGTATACTGGCTAATTAGGGCCCGGGGAGGAAACACACGATTTTGATAATGATTAGTAAAATTTCGATCCTAGTTGATTGGTCTCTTCGCGAATGTTAAATATGGTAGAATTTTTTAATTTTTCATTAACGCGAAAATTGTTGATATTTTTCATCATAAACTCATCTCATTTGAAAGATATCTTCTTATTTTACACTTCTGAAAGGTACCAAGCGATTCTTGAATGGCCAACCTAAAAGTTTATATAGTATTGTCGTAAAAGTAGGGTGATGCGACAATTTCTATGGGAGTGTATCAACCGACAGGGTCTTCCTGGAAACAAGGTCAGGAGCACCGAATCCAACAGGACTATTTCGATCGATTGAACCAAGATGTGATTCACGGATCGACGAAAGATGATCTACAAGTGTTTTTACGTTCCCACATCTGTTTGTTATGGTTCGTTCAGTTTCCCGAAGTTCGGTAGCGTATCTCGTATGTACGTACGAAATGCGTTTTTTCTGGAATCGTTAAGAAATTCCGATGTGGATGGCTAGAATGCTGAAGAGCGATATGTGACACTGATGAATTCCTAATAAGGACGAAACTGCAGTCTACCGCTTCTTTATTCGGCATCCTGATTAACTGCATTTTTTCGGCTTCTTGGGACTGAGTGCATGGCAAGCAGATTTTGAAACTAGCTCTTGTCAGGGGGGATAACGCATTGATCTACGAATCTTTGAATAATTCCTCTTGTCCCAAGTTACATATGTCGCGAAGAATATCTCGGAAGCTATTCGATTTTATCAAATAATACTCTTTTTCGAGAATAGACTCTGCCAGGCACATAACTGACTACTAGCAAGGAAGAACTGATCACTCTGGCATTCAGCAAGTTACTTATTTATCTCGCAATAGTATTCAATACTCCTCAGGCTCTCACAGCCCCGCCTACTGAAGTATTGGGGGCCAAAATAAATGCCTCCTCAGTATCCATGATTGCTGCAGCTGCAGTCTCCTTGCGGTGCAGAGAATGAGTGGTTTTCCAAACTGGGTTGTAAAGTATCTTTTTGAAAGGCTTCAGCGATAACACCTCGGTCCTGATGAATTCATATAACACTTTCTCCAGGGTATTCAGAACGAAATACATGAGACTTATCGATCACAACGATTTAGACTGTGAGTTTGATTAACTCGCCATAGGGATATATACAGCCCTAACCTTCTGTCAGCTGGTCGGGACAATATTCCAGGCCAGACTCGACCAAAAGACCCTAATGAGGCAAAGAACGAGGAAGTCCATCCTCTGCTTAGCAAGACAGGCATGATGCTATCTTCTCCAGCAGCCTTAAATGGCTTAAATGAGGGAATCGTCCACCCTACTGCTCCAGGTTTGATAATCGAGCGTGCGTTCTTCCAATCGTCTTCTGTTTTGGCTATTTAGCAAGACCTTTCAGAGCGACGGTGTTACAGCTGTCACTGACATCCAGAAATAAAGAGCTACTTTCTAGATAACAAAGCCCTATGGGCTGCACAAAGTCCAATCCCATCGAACATGTTTGAGACTTTAGCAATAGAAGAGTGAAAAGGCACCAAAAGCAGCTACTATGAATAAAGTACAGAATGCAGGTCATTGATTTTGAGTATGAATAGTAAATCCAGTAATTCTTTCCAAAGCTGTAAATATCTGGTATTAGCAAATCAGGAGCTTTAATTCTTTTTCATTATCAGTGTTACTTCAAATTCCTTGAGTACCATTTTCTTTTCGATTCTTCTTAGGTGGATTTTTGGAAAATAATTCTTCAAAAGATTGAAACAAAGTTATTTTTCAAGAATATTGAAAAAAGATGTTTCTGACCAAAATGGGTACATCCAAAAGATCAGAACCCAAAATATTACAATTGAGAGGTTTGAAAATCGGTCCTTCTTAATATATAAGAGTAATCATTAATATCCAATTCACTCTATTCATTATAATTCTCTTGAGCTAAATTTGAAATTCGAATTGGCAAAAAATAGCTCGTTCTCTTGCTGTAATTCCCTCTTCAAATATAATCTTCTAGTTGGTTTTCCACCCAAAAAAAATGATGCTATAACGAGTACGTTACATTCCATGAAATTCTATCTGCTTAGAAATTTCGACAAGAAAATAATCCATGAAAAACATTCATTAACACACGTTCGTTCGAGCGACAAAGATAACAAAAATTCAACCTATGAATTGTGACATTATATTGATTCGTAATAATGAAAACACGTGAAAGACTGACGTGAATATGTACAAAGAGACTAATTGTGGACTAGATTCCTTTGTTCAGAAGTTTGCGGTGAGCAGCGGCATGCTTTAGATAGTCAAAAACAGAACACATAAACAACGTGTGAATCACAGGCAGTTTTCGTTCCGTAATTTGAAATGCAGTTCTGAATTTCCAATGTTCACATCTATATTCGATATCGGTCCAAATATTCACTGATTTTTATATTTTACAGCTGATTGCTCGTATGAATTAATTATGGATTCGTTTATATCCTCTGATATAGGAATGTGCAATTGTTTTAATAGCCTTTCATCATTTAATTCGATACAACAAAAACAGAGATTTTGAGAACAGGAAAGTATTCATTCATTCCACATAACAACTATTCGTGCTTAATACAAATTGAATTTTCACGGTTACTTGGATCTATTAATCCATGTTCATTGATGCCAATCACAATATTTATTGTATACAGGGGCTTCGCTGAGGAGAGGCCAGAATTGAGTCGTTCAAACATTTCTTCAGCGATCATTTCACGATTGAATTTTTGAACATAATTCAGTTCTTTTCGAACTAGTCAAGCTGCAGTGCATTTTATGCCCTAACAATCGTAATAATTGATTCGTGCAATCCAAAAAGTTCATGGCCTATGTCTTTCAAACTTAAATGACGATTTTTAGATACCATTTCCCTAAATTTATCCATGAAAACTTCAGTGGAAGTTATGGATAAGCTTCGCTATCTATCGACATAAACCAAAAATTTCTTCAGAAAAATGAACCTCTACAAGAATTTTAAATGCATTTTACCACTTATTATATCTTGTATTTTGTATGCACTGTTCTCTGCCAATAACTTTCAGTGATTTATGCGGCTAATTCGAAATAAAGAAAACTTAAGCTAATGTATGTTGTCATGATTTCTCTGTTAGACAATTTTGATCTATTTATATATATATATATATATATATATATATATATATATATATATATATATATATATATATATATATATATATATATATATATATATATATATATATATATAGGGTTTTACCCCGACGAGTTGCCCATATATCTGTTCATGCAATCAAACTGATTTCACGAAAAATATAAATCCACCACCCGGCAATTAATACCATTGCCAGGCAATGATTATAATCAAAACATATCCAGGAGTAGTTATATATTAGGATAACGTTAAATGTTATGAGAATATATCAATCTACCAGAATATATACATACTATAGCATCATCAGACAATGATATCAATGTACCGAGTAGTGTCAGAGGCTTTCTCCCCGGAAAAATCCAGTGTACGGACCTTAGTCAAGTAACACTGAATGTTACTCATTAATAGTTTCCTTTGTGTGAAGTGGTGAACGATCGAATAGAATACTGCTCTGAATATAAATATGACAAAATTGTCAGTTAATTATATTACATTTATATAAACAAATAAATAAAATATGAAATGAGATTCTGAGCAGTATAAACTAAAAGAAAACCTATGACTCTACCTCATTATTATTTTCGGAAAGAAACCTACGAAGAATATTACAAGATTTAATGACTGTTATCTTTTGTAACTGTTCAAACAAATTTTCTTCAGACCCAAAATCTCAATACTTTTGTGAAGATTTCTAGGAATAACGCCTGTTGTAGAAATAATAATCGGTAGAATAAATAATTTCTTCATTTTCCACATTTTTTAATCTCGTCGCCAAGCATCATATATTTAGAAATTTTTTCATTGTATTTATTTTGTATATTATGTGTGTCGGGTATAGCAATATCAATTATATATGTTATTTGATTCTGTTTATCATTAAGAACCATATCTGGTCTATTGTGTTTTACAGCTCTGTTGCAAAGAATTGTTTTATCAAAATAAAGTTTATATTTGTCATTTTCACAAATAATCTCAGGTTCATATTTGTGAAATTTTTTCTTTTGGGAATTAGGTCATGTTTAATTCCTAGATTAAAGTGAATAATATTAGCGACGGCATTATGTCTTTCTAAATAATCTGTTGGAGCAAGGACTGAGCAAGATGATAATATATGAAAAACTGTTTCTGAAGAACAGAAACATCTACGGCAAGAATCATCTATATTTTGTTTGATGATGTGTTTTCTATAATTCCTCGTGAAAACAACCTGATCCTGGATCGCAATTGCCAAGCCCTCTGTTTCAGCAAACAATTCTCCAGATACTAACCATTTATTCGATAAATATATATATATATATATATATATATATATATATATATATATATATATATATATATATATATATATATATATATATATATATATATATATATATATATATATATATATAGAGGATTTACAAAAATCAAAAATAATTGTATTTACAATAAATGAATGTATCTATAATTTTGGTGTGTGTCAGAAAAACACAAGTGTGAGCTCAAGAAATGTAACAGGGGAACCATACTATCTTGTATATGATTCAATAAACGAGTGAGGAAACCTGAGAAAAAAACTCGTTTCCCTTGCGCTATTGCACCAGCAACAGCTTGTCTGTTTATGTTGTCTCAGTGTCGTGTGTACATAAAGAGTCCCAAAGATTTTTCTGCTTAGTCGCTTCATTTTCTCTTGCATTCCATGATTTCTAAACAGAGACGAGGGTGAAAGAAAGGGGTTTGGGACAGGAATCTGTAACAATGGAAGAAGAAAACCAGCAGAAAAATATTTCAACAATCATACCTGACTGTTATATGTCTAAACAAATCTAAGAAAAGATTCTACATAGCAAGCAAGGTCATGAAAAGGACTATGGAGATAATAAAAAAAACATAACCTGAGATATTTCCTAAAATCCCCTCTGTCATATATTGATATTCGAGAACAAAAACCACGGTATCCGTTTAATCTATCATACTCAAACTTTTGCATTTTTTACTCCCTCTGTTGAGGGATTCATTCATATAACACATAGGATTGGAACCCGAGGACTTAACAATGTTTTTAATAACTATCAACAACGATTTCGAATCATTTTTCACATAGTAATTTTGAATCCAAGACAAATGTTGCCACATTTTCCTTGCACTACGAACGAAGTTTGAGCTGTTCAACAACTTGAAGAGTTGATAAAATTATCGTAATATTTTCAACAAAGATAATATTTAAATTTCATTTTCTCCACAATTTGAATTATTTTGAAATATGGAATATCTTCTTCAGAAAAATCTCTCTACCGGGATTCGAACCCATGATGCAACAGTTTTGCCAGATTAGTATGCTTTACACAATCCACTGAGCCATTGTGCCTTTTTGAAAATTTATCAGTTCGACATGTCTTGAATATTTCAATTTCGTTCTACAGGCAATCTTGATCTTTTATCAGTTGCTAACCTTTTTACCAGAAATTTTTCTCTTCATACATGGGATTCGATCCCAGGTGATATAACAACACGACTAATATATTTATATAATGAACAATGTCCTAACATTCATTAAGCTACAGTATTTTGTTATTATTCGAGAATCACTTGCTTTGAATGTAAATGTTGCCGCATCTAAATATTACGCTGTTTCACCATCACCAGTCGAAAGAAATTATCTTAATATTCGCAACGAGATTAGATCTAAATACTTACACATTTCACAAATTGTGTCTACCAAGAAATTTGGATCATTCTATCAGAAAAAAATCTCTGGACTCAATCGCGGGATTCGAACCTTAGATGCACAGTCACAAATCTCAAATACTATCCACTAGACTTTTGTCACTTTTGGAAAAGTTTGTCGTTTTGTCATGTTTTAAATCACTCAATCTCGTTTGCAAATTAAATTATTTTCGAAATATTTTTAATTCAAACAAATAATCGATTGGTCTCTTCGCGAATGTTCGAAGATGGTAGAATTCTTAATTTTTCATTAACTCGAAAATTGTTGATATTTTCCATCATAAACTCATCTCTTTTGAATGACATCTTTTAATTTCACACTTCTGAAAGTTACCAAGCGACTCTTGAATGACCAACCTGAAAGTTTATATAGTATTGGCGTAAAAGTAGGGTGATGCAACAATTTTTGTGGGGAGTGTAGTATCTGGATTATTTTCTGGAGTTTTGAGCAAAATTTTTATGACAACAATTAAAGCTCGTCATCTCGGGGATTTTCGAGGTCGCTTAACGCAGACTTCAAGGTGATTTTCCTGAAGCAAATATGCAATTTTTCAAAAGTATTTAAGTTCACAAACTTTCCCGAGGTCTTCTTCAATCAAACGCGAGTTTCCACATCAAAATCCATCTCCCACTCACTCTCTCTGTTTACCAGTAAATTTTCAAATGACACATGGAATTCCAACCAAGGGGCTTATCAATTTGACTCATATGATCAACAATTTGAATCATTTTTCACCCAGTAATTTCGAATCCTCTACTCAAACACTTTCGGGAATCACTTGCTTCGAATGTAACTGTTGTCATTTCTTCCTTGCTCGAAAATTGCGCTGTTTTACTTCTTCAGACCGTCGACAGAAATGATCATCAACAAATTCCACAATCAGAAATATGTATCAGAAAAATCTCTTGATTACCATAGCGGGATTTGAACCTTGGATGCAACATTCATTTGACCCCAATGCTATCCACTAAACCATTAACACTTTTGGGAAAATCTGTCTTAATATCACGTTTTAAATATTTCAATCTCGTCTTACCTGCAACCTGGATGGAATAATTTCTTGAGAATATTTGTGTCTACGAAAATACTGTGGGCGATAAAAATTTTTCAATTATAGAACAAAAGGTAAAATTATTTCATGATGAATTGTTCATACAAAAAGTACTAATAGAAATCGCTGCAGAATCCACCCATTTCCTGGAAAGTTTGATGAATGGAAATATTTTGATATGAAAGCATCTGTTGAACTAACAATTTTTGACATTTGAATTTGGGAGGCTTTTACTTGGTAAAATTCCATTATCAATAATAAAAAACTGTGTTTTTAGGAATTTTACTTAATAATTGCGATTCGTAACGCGTTTCACTACACCGTAGCTTCTTCAGACGAATGATTATGCAGAAAAATGTAAATGAGAATATAACTATAAATGTTCTTGAGTAATCAAAAGCTTATCGGTCGCCTCCTCCTAAGTGGTTATTTATGACAGGTATATCCAATAAAATTAAGGAATAGATTGCTCCCCGAAAAGATTCAATAGAGGTGAAGGGCTTAAATCGACTTGTTCATTGATGAGTCTACCTGAGTGTTTGTATTTATTTATTTCTAAAGTTTCCCAAAGATCTACCTTCCAATATTTATTATCTGTATGCATACAGCCTTTGCATGCGCCAACAGGTTGTCATATCCGTTTTTTATGAACGGTGTTTAGCGCGTTCGTCACCACACTTTCAATGGCCTCAATCGAGTCCTGCCGCTTTCCTTCTATCGTCAAACGAAGCTTAGGGAACAAATATTAGTCGCACGGAGCCAGATCAGGTGAAAAAAGTGTATGTTGGAAGGCAATAATGTGAGTTTTGATCAAATATTCAGTTCCAACTCTTGAACAATGTTAAAATAGTTCAGTGACTTCTAGAATGGATGGTGTACTTCATACAGATTCTGAAATGCATTTCCTCATGCGCAAATGCAATTTGGGATTTCTCCATGATTAGATGAGGTCACAAAGTTTCTACATATAAAGAACCAAACATGAAAACAAGTAATGTGTTTTTCTGAATTTTACTTAATAATTATGATTCTTAACGCGTTTCACTACACCGTAGCTTCTTCAGACGAATGAATGAACAGAAAATAAGAATGAGAATATAAATATAAATGTTCTTAAGTAATTAAAAGCTTATTGTGTTGATTCTTCTTGAGTGGTTATTTATGACAGGTATATCCAATAAAATTAAGGAATAGATTGCTCCCCGAAGAGATTCAATAGAGGTGAAGGGCTCAAATCGACTTGTTCATTGATGAGTCTACCTGATGTTTGTATTTGTTGATTTCTTAAGTTTCCCAAAGATCTACCTTCTAATATTTATTATCTGTATGCAAAATTTCAAACTGTGGGTCGAAAGAATGATTATTTTCTAAGAGATGATTCGCGTAATTTGAATCTGATTTTATATTTGAAAAACTGCGTTTATGTTCCGATATTCTAATATTAAAATTTCTGTGTTCTACCAATGTAGAAATTATCACAGTCATTGCAATTCAATCTATAAACACCTGATTTATTGTTTTTACCTGATTTGGTTTTATTATTTTTATATATTTGCCTAAATTATTATTAGTTCGGAAAGCTATGTTGAAATTATTGCTACTCAAGAATGATTTCAATTTCTCACTTGTAATTCCAACGTAGGTTAAGGTGTTGAATTTTTGTTTCAATTTATCGAAAGGGTAAACTTCATTCAATGCGATTCTACTCTGTTTTTCATTTAAAATATTATTTATTAGTTAGGATTGTAACCATTATTTTTGGCTATTTGTTTAATTAAATTTAATTCTTTGTTGAAATTTTCTGGTGATAACGGGATGTTAATCAATCTATGAATAAAACTATTGAATGCTGACATTTTATGTTGATACGGATGACACGACGAGTTATGTATTATAATATCTGTATGTGACGTCTTATGGTAAATTGCGAAAACATGTTTTCCATTTTCATTCGAAATTGTTACGTCTAAGAAATTTATGAATTTATATGATTTTCGAAAATTTTAACTGTCTATCTGTTCCTGTGAAGCAAATAATGATATCGTCTACATAGCGATATCAGTATAAACAATATTTACTGAGTGGATGATGATATGAATTAATTTCTCTAAATTATTCATGAATATTTCTGCTAACGAAGGACTTAACGGATTGCCCATAATCAAGCCGTCTTCAATAGTATAATATTTGTTATTGTAATGGAAATAATTTTGATCCAAACAAATTTGTAATAATGAAAGAATATCTGATTTAATGAAAGTATTGACATGATTCTTTTCTAATAATTCTTCAACTAAGTAGTACGTATCTTCCGGAGGAATGTTGGGAAATAGATTCTTAATATCGAAAGAAATGAGTTTGGAATTAGGTAGTATAATGGTATCTTTGATATTGGCAATTAGTTCGTATGAATTTCTGACCGAAAATTTAGATTAAAATTGCAATGTTTTATTAGCAAGTCGTTAAGGAATTTTGAAAGTTTGAAAGAAGGTGCCGTTACATAAGAAACAACAGGTCTAATATGGTAGTTAGGTTTATGAAGTTTTATCAGAGAATATAATTCGGGGGTAATGATTTTGCTGTCGAAATTATGTTTTTAAGCTCTTTCTGAAATTTTGCGGTAGGATCCTTAGTTGATGTTATATAGTTTCCGGCTGTTAAGAATTCTTCAGTTTTTGAAATATATCAAATGTTAAAGAACCAAACTGCAGTAAAATTCATAGTGAGGCCTATTTTTGTGCTCAAATGCCTCGTATAGTAGTAACTAATAAGTCTTTAAGTACAATTTATTTTCATCGAACTTTGTGAATGACTTTCCCACCAGGAGAGGTTCATTGAAAAAATATTGTAAGAAGATGTGAAATTATCAGTTTTTTTCAGGCCATGGGGATTGATATCTTATTTTGGGACATCCTGTATTTATGGCGAAAGAACTGGCTTGCAAGAGTTGGCATTTTTTTTCATTTTTACATTTTTGACAGGATAAGCTTTTCCCTTGATAATTCGGCCATAGTTTGATTTAATTTTTAATTAATATTCACCTTGGAAGCGATGAAATATTTAAAACTTTTAGTGAGTTGTCAGAATTCAGGATCGATAACCCAACAAATTTTACCCCTCGGCTAAGAACAAGTATATTATGTTACATAAATGGAATGCGAAACTAAATTCCAATTAGATTTGTGGCGAAGGATCTGAGACAATTTCACATACCGTAAATGATAGTCCCTGAACGAAATGCATTGGCGGCTTCCCTGAAATGAGGACAATCCTGATAGAACGGAATACTTGACACCTAATAAGGCATAATCCAAATTTTTTCCTGCACAATGAAATCCTTAACATGCATTTTATTAGGAAATGAAGATAAAATCTGTTACTTTGAAGTCATAAGGGTTAGCTTTAGCTTAATTTATCATTAAAAACTATAAGCAATGAACGATTTTTTTTTCTCTCGAATAACAAGGATTCTGTTACGTTATTAGTATGCTCACTTTATGAAAGGATTGGAACTCATCAGCTTATATACATGGCAGACTATTCAACACTATTTTGAGTGGTCACTTAAAGTCATACAGAGAGATAACCGAAAATGAGTGTTATAGTTGCATTCCAAAAATAATGTCTTAAATCCCAAGTAGAAGGAAAAAGGAGAAAATTGTGAATTTGTATTTACATCTCAAAAAAAGTAGGGAAGTCGCATTTTCTCTGAAACGTGGAGAATGAAGGGAATAACCTGAGCATTATGTTGCGTTTGAGAGAGCAAATTCGTCTAAAAAACCAGATTTCATCTCACAAGGCTATCATTGTGAATGAATTTGTCAGCAAAAGCTCAAAAAATACCATCGAACAATCACCGTAGTCGATTTGGCTACGGCCGACATTTCTCGTCTTCCAAAACTAAAATTATCTTTTTTCACTCGATAGAATACATGAAAGAAAATTCGTGGCGAAAACTGTAATTGATTTTTGGAAAAAGCATTTAAAATAACTTTTGATGATTGGATTATTCGTAAGCGTGAATGAATTATATCGGAAAGCTACTTTGAATGTGCAATACATTTGGATGAAAAATGAATATTTTCATTGACTAATTCCCGCTACTTTTAACAGAATGTATATTGAAAAAGCAAAGCCGCGGAGATGTTTCAATGAAGAATCTAGTGTTGAACACAGTTTTCTTCCAACCCACAGTTTTTCAGATGTTGATATATTTTACTGTCATTTGTATGCTTCAAGTTTTTGCCAGTGTCATTGAAATACGATGAGATTGGTTCACGAATAAAACCATACTATGATCTATCTTACGGGATTAATCAATAACTCCTCACATTTGAACATCTTTTGTGTTATGGTTCAGCACACGCCAGTGAAAGTTGATAGAATATTGTTTTTTATTCTAAATGTTAGCACTTCGAATATACATACTATTTTAAGCGATTTCGATTTTGTATTCACTTCAATTCCCACATAACGTGATGGAATCTTGAATTAAAAATTAATTAGATATACGACACAAAGTGGTGGTATTGGATGTGTTCCTACAGAATGTTTTTGTGTATATTCTTCTCTTCCGAGCTCTGTCAAGATTTAAACGCATTTACCACATTGATGATACTTCCTCTTTTATACTCTCTAAGGTTGATCGATTAGTCACTTGCTGGGATAGTAAAGATGAAACAATAAGACAAGAAAAACTTTGCATTAAATCAAATGAATTTTTGGGGCTGGAGAATGAAAATTCATGGAAATCGGTTCAACTGTTTATCATCCATAGTCATGAACTGAATAACTCAGAAGAACCTGTATATTCGAAATGTAGACTAGAGTGAAAAGTTTTATGTCTTCTATCTGCCAAACATGTGGTCTGTCATCACAAAAATTATTTGCCTCTTCTCGTGAAAAAACCTGTATATTAGACGATTATTTATTAGTTCTAATCGTCAACAAATATGTGATACTTTTATAGCACGTTATATGTGTGAGAATTTGGCAGCATTATTTAAAGCTGAAGTAAAAAATTGCTTTTTAACAACCGGATCTTGAAAAGAAGTCAGCGAATGTACGATATAATAAGGAAACTTGTTGAGCTGATTTGAGGAAGTATAAAGGAAAACACGATAACGTAATAAAAAACTCAATGCAGGAAGAGGAAAAATCTCGAATGCGTTGCCAGCTGAAACTGATTGGACGGAATTAAGAATTTTTGGGGCTGGAGAATGAAAATTCATTGAAATCGGTTCAACTGTTTATCATCCATAGTCATGAACTGAATAACTCAGAAGAACCTGTATATTCGAAATGTAGACTAGAGTGAAAATTTTTATGTCTTCTATCTGCCAAACATGTGGTCTGTCATCACAAAAATTATTTGCCTCTTATCGTGAACAAACCTGTATATTATACGATTATTTATTAGTTCTAATCGTCAACAAATATGTGATACTTTTATAGCACGTTATATGTGTGAGAATTTGGCAGCATTATTTAAAGCTGAAGTAAAAATTGCTTTTAACAACCGGATCTTGAAAAGAAGTCAGCGAATGTACGATATAATAAGGAAACTTGTTGAGCTGATTTGAGGAAGTATAAAGGAAAACACGATAACGTAATAAAAACTCAATGCAGGAAGAGGAAAAATCTCGAATGCGTTGCCAGCTGAAACTGATTGGACGGAATTAAGAATTTTGGGGCTGGAGAATGAAAATTCATTGAAATCGGTTCAACTGTTTATCATCCATAGTCATGAACTGAATAACTCAGAAGAACCTGTATATTCGAAATGTAGACTAGAGTGAAAATTTTTATGTCTTCTATCTGCCAAACATGTGGTCTGTCATCACAAAAATTATTTGCCTCTTCTCGTGAACAAACCTGTATATTATACGATTATTTATTAGTTCTAATCGTCAACAAATATGTGATACTTTTGGAGCACGTTATATGTGTGAGAATTTGGCAGCATTATTTAAAGCTGAAGTAAAAAATTGCTTTTTAACAACCGGATCTTGAAAAGAAGTCAGCGAATGTACGATATAATAAGGAAACTTGTTGAGCTGATTTGAGGAAGTATAAAGGAAAACACGATAACGTAATAAAAAACTCAATGCAGGAAGAGGAAAAATCTCGAATGCGTTGCCAGCTGAAACTGATTGGACGGAATTAAGAATTTTTGGGGCTGGAGAATGAAAATTCATTGAAATCGGTTCAACTGTTTATCATCCATAGTCATGAACTGAATAACTCAGAAGAACCTGTATATTCGAAATGTAGACTAGAGTGAAAATTTTTATGTCTTCTATCTGCCAAACATGTGGTCTGTCATCACAAAAATTATTTGCCTCTTCTCGTGAACAAACCTGTATATTATACGATTATTTATTAGTTCTAATCGTCAACAAATATGTGATACTTTTATAGCACGTTATATGTGTGAGAATTTGGCAGCATTATTTAAAGCTGAAGTAAAAATTGCTTTTAACAACCGGATCTTGAAAAGAAGTCAGCGAATGTACGATATAATAAGGAAACTTGTTGAGCTGATTTGAGGAAGTATAAAGGAAAACACGATAACGTAATAAAAACTCAATGCAGGAAGAGGAAAAATCTCGAATGCGTTGCCAGCTGAAACTGATTGGACGGAATTAAGAATTTTTGGGGCTGGAGAATGAAAATTCATTGAAATCGGTTCAACTGTTTATCATCCATAGTCATGAACTGAATAACTCAGAAGAACCTGTATATTCGAAATGTAGACTAGAGTGAAAAGTTTTATGTCTTCTATCTGCCAAACATGTGGTCTGTCATCACAAAAATCATTTGCCTCTTCTCGTGAACAAACCTGTATATTATACGATTATTTATTAGTTCTAATCGTCAACAAATATGTGATACTTTTGGAGCACGTTATATATGTGAGAATTTGGCAGCATCCTTTAAAGCCAAAGTAAAAAATTGCTTTTTAACAACCGGATCTTGAAAAGAAGTCAGCGAATGTACGATATAATAAGAAAACTTGTTGAGCTGATTTGAGGAAGTATAAAGGAAAACACGATAACGTAATAAAAAACTCAATGCAGGAAGAGGAAAAATCTCGAATGCGTTGCCAGCTGAAACTGATTGGACGGAATTAAGAATTTTTGGGGCTGGAGAATGAAAATTCATTGAAATCGGTTCAACTGTTTATCATCCATAGTCATGAACTGAATAACTCAGAAGAACCTGTATATTCGAAATGTAGACTAGAGTGAAAATTTTTATGTCTTCTATCTGCCAAACATGTGGTCTGTCATCACAAAAATTATTTGCCTCTTCTCGTGAACAAACCTGTATATTATACGATTATTTATTAGTTCTAATCGTCAACAAATATGTGATACTTTTATAGCACGTTATATGTGTGAGAATTTGGCAGCATTATTTAAAGCTGAAGTAAAAAATTGCTTTTTAACAACCGGATCTTGAAAAGAAGTCAGCGAATGTACGATATAATAAGGAAACTTGTTGAGCTGATTTGAGGAAGTATAAAGGAAAACACGATAACGTAATAAAAACTCAATGCAGGAAGAGGAAAAATCTCGAATGCGTTGCCAGCTGAAACTGATTGGACGGAATTAAGAATTTTTGGGGCTGGAGAATGAAAATTCATTGAAATCGGTTCAACTGTTTATCATCCATAGTCATGAACTGAATAACTCAGAAGAACCTGTATATTCGAAATGTAGACTAGAGTGAAAAGTTTTATGTCTTCTATCTGCCAAACATGTGGTCTGTCATCACAAAAATCATTTGCCTCTTCTCGTGAACAAACCTGTATATTATACGATTATTTATTAGTTCTAATCGTCAACAAATATGTGATACTTTTGGAGCACGTTATATATGTGAGAATTTGGCAGCATCCTTTAAAGCCAAAGTAAAAAATTGCTTTTTAACAACCGGATCTTGAAAAGAAGTCAGCGAATGTACGATATAATAAGAAAACTTGTTGAGCTGATTTGAGGAAGTATAAAGGAAAACACGATAACGTAATAAAAAACTCAATGCAGGAAGAGGAAAAATCTCGAATGCGTTGCCAGCTCAAACTGATTGGACGGAATTAAGAAGTGAGAGTGCATTTTCATGAAAGGCGATGTAGGTTGGACAGATCCAATTTTTTTGAGATGTCTAAAACGTTCTGCCGAGAGTTATTTCAGGCTGAAGTTATCGAGCTTTTTGCGGCGTGGAATGAAAAGTTTGTTTTCAAGTTTATCTGAGAATTGTTCCAAATAGCAGCACCCACAGCGATTCCCTTAAAAGATGCATTCTCTCCCGCTAGACTTCAGTGGGAATGTAGTGTGATTAAAAGAAGGAAATTGTTTTGCGGTGCCAATTTATCTATGTCACGGAGTGGGTTCGAGAGCGATTCCCGTCTACACCAACACAGCATCCCTTTCAATTGAATCTGCCCTCCAAAAATCCTTGCCGACTTCAGGACAATCAGGAATTGAAACAAATCTGTTTTCTAATTAAGATACAAACTGCTTGATTTAGACTTTCTTGATTCCGACAAATGTATTTATTCTATTCGCACTTTGGTTTCCACTATTCTGTCTATTTCCCCAAAAAAGTCAGAAATTCTGGGAAAACATCTTCTCTAACTACAACAGATGCGCAAGTAAGACTTGTATAGGAGTTTAATACATCTTGTTATAGATTTCCACTCGAAAAAAAAGTTGTGAAGCGAATTGTGGTCTAGCTGTGTTGTGGACACAGCTACGTGTTTCACGTAAATAAACATACGTAACTTGTTGTATTATCTTCAAACATATTGATGACTATGATAATCTGAATTCTTTCACTTGTATTTGTGATTTCAACACTTTCCATTAGCTGTATGCAGGAAAGAAACCAAGTTAAAAAATGATTAATGTAAATTCAATCCATTTCTCATACAACCATTGAGATTTGCTTGAAAGATTTTAGGTTATTATTCCATTTAACTGTTTACCAGCATTGAACTTTAAAAATGCGAACATATCATTTAACTATTCTTCTGTCTCGAATATCTTTTAGACCAAGCGCTGAAGGGAAGTGAGTATGCAAAATTCACGAACAGAATCTGACAACTGATATGAGTTCTGGCGGTCTCAAATTACAATATAATCGATGTTGCCAGTTGATTTAATGCTGCAATAATTATTTTACATTTTAACTTGCATTTTACTATAAGAAATTGTATACTAGTAGCTGCAAGGCGTTTGAATTTAAGGGTAATATTCTAGATTGAAGGGATAATAATTGATAAAAGGAAGTGATTAAATTAAACATTAACAAAAAAGGAAAAAACTTTTGTTATTAAGACAAAAACCCCAAAATTCGACTGACAAAAATTAGGTTGAAGAAAAATAAAGTTACAGAAATATAAAATTACAGTATAGGCCTGTAGAAGTATTTCTCTGATTTGTTATACTGCAGTCTGCATAAGATCCATAGAACATTTTCTAATTGTATTATATTTTTATTATAATCTAACAACCAGCTACTTTTGACATAATGAGATATTGTTGGATTGATATTTGCTGCACTGAAAGGATAAATATTTTGACAATTCAATGATTGTAAATAATTTTCGACGAAAGGTAAATCATCTTGAAGTAATCTTCTTTCCTGATGAATAACCATAGCAGTTACATGTGTAGAGTTTTGTCCACTTAACCTTTCTTCATTAAAATCACTATTGTTAATTGCACCGTGAAGAAATAAAGATGGGTCGGGTTTTATATTTTTTGGAATAAGTTTTTTCTTCATTAGTCTCACACAGAATTGATGTAGTTACTTCAATATCAAGAGTTTTCAGAGCTTTATAGCTTATTCAATGACCAAGCTTATTTAATATTGTAATCAAATGTTTCGATCGACTTCGATGATGAACGGACGGGACCAAAGTTTAATTTACCAGAAATAAAGGCAAAAAAGGGGGATAGTAATGCTTTCTACAATACCTCGTTAGGTTACCCAACATTCGACCACCAAAATAGACGACATAAACGACATCACCACTAAACAAAAGTTTTGAATCAAATACCACCTCCTGATCCTTCATTGTCAAGGACCACGGCTAGTCCTCCCTCCAATATCTTAAGCAACTATTTTCTAAATTTAAAATAACCGTTTGTGAAATAAACAAATTCGACCAATCAGGAGTTTACAAAATTGCTCACAATGAGTGTACTGTAGTTTATGTTGGGCAGACAGGTAAGAATTTAGAGGGCTGATTTGAAGAACATTTTTTCTCTGACAACAGTTCTCCAATATGTGAACATATGAAAACCACTAAACACTCAATAAAATTAGATATTATCAAAATTCTTTATAATTGAGATGGAGAAAGGAAAATTAATTCATTGGAGTGTTTGAAAATCAATAAACTTTTTGCAATCGCAAGTGAAATCACCCTTAATAGCCAAATAGACATTAATACCTCGCCACTACTACATATCAGATGAGGCTAGTAAGCCCATTTCATGTATTAACACTTCAAAGTGTCCTGACGGTTAAAACCGTCTTGTTTATAAAAATAAAATTGGGTAAATTATAAAATATCTTTCACTTCATCTCCGTTGAGGATAAATTTCTAACAAATAAATTAATCATAAATATAATTTATTGGATATTTTATTGATGTAAATAATGAATAATAGGAGACTCAAATGGGAAACTTGAGGCACACCGGAGGACGAGAAGGACTCATAACCGGTGATAGAGACAAACTGTCTCCTGCTAGTCAGGTAGGACCTGGAACAGCACAACATCGAGCCACAAATGCCGTCCCCACTAAGAATAGAAATAAGGTTATCAAAATTAATTTTATCAAAGCCTTTGCTGGAGCAGTGTATATAACATCAACTTGCAAGCGCATTCCCAATCCATCCTGAAAAAATTCAATTAAATCATTTGGATAAGATCCAATTGATCTGTTTTATAATATCCATTTTGTTCAGTTATATCTTGACAGATGAGCAAGAATTATCGAAGATAAGGCTCCTTTGTTCATATTCAACCTCCTGAGGGCTTCCTCCACCTCCATAACAGAAAATTGCAAGTTATTTAGTTGGTTTGGGGTATTCAGATGCAGATTTGAATTAATAGCTAGGCTAGATGTGAACATCCCCAAAGTATTTGGCAAATTAATCAGCAATGTCTCGTCATCTACTAAAAGTGCAATCTCCGTATATCATATTATTAGGAGTTATTTGGTCTTTCTCTTTATTTGAAATGAAACTCGATAGTTTTTAAATCTTAGAAGTTATTTCAGATTAAATAAAAGATGTATATCATTTGAATCATTTCCTCATTCAGTGAAACAATTTTCAACCATTATTATGTTCCCCAAACCATGAAATTCCCCAATAATCACCAAAGTGTTTATTTCACTGATATGCATAAATTATGGAGGACGAAGTCAACAGAGGCTATAGTAGGTTAAGCGACGTGTTTGATAGTTACCATGAGATAATTGAATTTTGATTAGATCTAATAATTCTCAACAAATTTGAATATACAAGATTTGGCTCTTCATTAGTTCAATGATAAATATCCAAGGACTTATAACTGGAGTAATGAGACACTATATGCTATTTATGATATTGGATATACGTAATAATTAACGCAGAAGTTCTGGTTTCTATTTTACTGATTCGCTCAGCAAAACTTTGAGTTCACAATTATGACCTGTCAAATCAATGTGTTGTTTGATTAAGGAGGTCTTTACTTGATGAAAATTGATATACATTCTGTAATTAAATGAAACAATGTATATAAGTTGATTGAAATAAAAAATTCGTTCGACTACCTTCCTTTCATCTTAAATATTCACTATAAACACTAAGGAATTCAATTTACTTTATGGAACTATTTGATTATAGCAAGATGTGACCAACATCTTTCAGTAACTTCGTTAGAAAGGGACTATAACTTAATAAACCATCTTGATGAGTGTCCACAGCAAATAGTGAAACTTTCATATAGTCAATTTAGAAACCTTCTTTCCCAATGCTAAATTTCACTCAAACTTAAAATGAATTCTATCTTAACAAATAATTCAATATTTCCTCCCAGCTATTCACCTGATGTTCTCTCCACTATCCTTTAAAAACTTAAGTCCCAAAATTTACCGAGAATCCTATTTGACAGTGAAGAGTTGATATTTAAATCTCGAAAGCTATAAACGGGATAATAACATAAATCTTCCAGTTTGCAGATGTCAAAAACATACCCATAAAAAGTTTCTGGTAACTGTGTTTCATCGAATTCGGGGTTTGTTAGTTCATTTCGTTCTAGTATGTCAGAATGCCTCAAAATTTCAATGCTATACAGACTGTTTCAAAGACCTGATTTGAAAAACGTTCTTTAGGAAATATGTTCAATAAAGTTTAATTGAATTGCATCAAATCATCTTTTCAAATATTTCTTCTTATATGGACATTTTTTATTCCTGAAATATTCCTCAAGGGCCTATTCTGGGTATTCTTCACTTGAATGATTTGAGAAGAACAGGTTTTTATGAACTGCGAGGACTCTCTGAATGAAAGTCTTCAATATGTTCACATATACAGTGACAAATTTCACCTTAAATCTGATATTGAAAGATGTGATGTCAGATTTTAATAATTTTCAATGGATTTCTTAACGGATTGAAGAATGAAAGAACCACAATTGTTCTGTCGTGGAAGAGAGAATATTAATAATAAAAAAAGTACTGTGTTTTAAGGAATTTTACTTAATAATTGCGATTCGTAACGCGTTTCACTACACCGTAGCTTCTTCAGACGAATGATTATGCAGAAAAATGTAAATGAGAATATAACTATAAATGTTCTTGAGTAATTAAAAGCTTATTGGTCACCTCCTCCTAAGTGGTTATTTATGACAGGTATATCCAATAAAATTAAGGAATAGATTGCTCCCGAAAAGATTCAATAGAGGTGAAGGGCTTAAATCGACTTGTTCATTGATGAGTCTACCTGAGTGTTTTTATTTATTTATTTCAAAAGTTTCCCAAAGATCTACCTTCCAATATTTATTATCTGTATGCAAAATTTCAAACTGTGGGTCGAAAGAGTGATTATTTTCTAAGAAATGATTCGCGTAATTTGAATCTGATTTTTATTTGAAAAACTGCGTTTATGTTCCGATATTCTAATATTAAAATTTCTATGTGTTCTACCAACGTAAAAATTATCACAGTCATTGCAATTCAATCTATAAACACCTGATTTATTGTTTTTACCTGGTTTGGTTTTATTATTTTTATATATTTGCCTAAATTATTATTAGTTTGGAAAGCTATGTTGAAATTATTGCTACTTAAGAATGATTTCAGTTTCTCACTTGTAATGCCAACGTAGGTTAAGGTGTTGAATTTTTGTTTCAATTTATCGACAGGGTAAACTTCATTCAATGCGATTCTACTTTGTTTTTATTTAAAATATTATTTATTAGTTTGGGATTGTAACCATTATTTTTGGCTATTTGTTTAATCAAATTTAGTTCTTTGTTGAAATTTTCTGGTGATAGCGGGATGTTAATCAATCTATGAATAAAACTATTGAATGCTGACATTCAATCTATTCCTTAATTTTATTGGATATACCTGTCATAAATAACCACTTAGGAGGAGGTGACCAATAAGCTTTTAATTACTCAAGAACATTTATAGTTATATTCTCATTTACATTTTTCTGCATAATCATTCGTCTGAAGAAGCTACGGTGTAGTGAAACGCGTTACGAATCGCAATTATTAAGTAAAATTCCTTAAAACACAGTACTTGTTTTTTATTATTGATAATGGAATTTTACCAAGTAAAAGCCTCCCAAATCCAAATGAGAGAATATTAGTTTGAAATAGAAAGACTGAAAAGATTTTATGACTCAATGCTAAGAATGATTGAGATTGTGCATCGTGTTGGTCTTGTGCTTTGTATGGTTATTTGATGAGTGATTGGGTTACCTGCCCAATCGTACTTGGGTTAGTTTTCTGTATGATTTTTTTTTTGGAATTTCCGGAAATTCGTATCGATTCCTAGCAACAGGAATAGACCAGTCTACTTGAGGGTCCTTGTTGATTCACAGACGGATCCAAAACTGCCAGAGTTGTAGAAGCTGATGTGCATGGTCGAGAAACTGCCAAGGAACAGTCGATGTGTCATGTCGGGCTTGTGATTGTTTTCAAGCACAAATACCCTTCATGTAGACTATGTGAAGAAGAGATAGAATCAAGGGAACACGCTATACACCACTGGGGACAGAGTTAGGCTGGATGAACTTGGATCCTACAAACTGAAGCTGACTGAGCCACAAAGCTTATATCCTTTACAAAAAGGATGAAGCATGTAGGTGAAATTTAGGACATAGTGTGCCTCTATAGACTACTGGGTGCCATTATAGAATAACTCACTGATCCAAAACGATTGAACCGCTCATAGGTAGTTCAATCATACATATGTACAGAATTTTGAACTGGGTTCTCTACTCCAACGGATTTGCAACGATAACGAGACATGCCAACCGCCCATCCATTTCGCTGCGAGAGATTTGGAGAATTATGATCTATATCGAACACACAAAGTATTCATTTGAATTGTGGAGGCCGTTACTTGATGTAGATCCATGATATAAATGAGATAAAAACACAAGGTTTAACTTTGATCTACACTTTATTTGAAAAAATTCGACGACGTTTCGCTGACACAGCAGCTTTATCAAGAATGAAAAATAGAATGAAGAGTATGGTATTATAAACAAATCGTAGAACAAGTTGGATGAATAACAGGAAAATCCACACCGAGCCATTGTACAGTTAGTATGAGAGGTAATAAAACTAATTAAACAAGTTAAGTAGGGGTGAGTAATTCAAATCTACCTGTTCATTCAAAAGCTTGTCCGAATGTTTGTGTTTATTTATTTCTAATGCTTCTAGGAGATCTAATTTTGAACTTTTGATTTTATATGTAATATGTCAAAGTTTTCATTGAATGAAAGGTTTTCTTTTATTAGGTGGTTTGAATAATTTGAATCAGATTTATTTTATCGAAGCTACGTTTATGTTCAGATGTTCTTATGCCAAAACTCCTATAGGTCCTACCGATATAAATTTTATCACAAGAACCGCAATTGAGTTTATAGATTCCTGATTTACTTGATTTTTCAACACGAGATTTATTATTTTTAATATGTTTACCTAAGTTATTAGAAGTTTTGAAAGCTATATTAAGATTTTGTTTGACGAGAAAGGATTTAATATTTGTACTTGCAGAACCGCAGAATGTTAAACTGTTGAATATTTTATAGTCTTTATGAATAGGATATACTTCATTTATTGCTTTTTGATAGAGTTTTTACGAATGATTAGGTCTATCATATCCGGATTATATGAATTATTAATGGCTATCTGTTTGATGATGTTTAACTCTTTATTATAATCTTCTACTGATAAAGGTAAATTGAGTAACCGATGTACCATGCTGTTTAAAGCTGCAACTTTGTGTTGAATGGGATGTAATGAGTAGTTATGTATAATTGTATCAGTATGTGTTGGTTTACGAAAGACCGAAAAAACATGATTATTATTTTGTTTAGTGATTTTTAAGTCCAAAAATTTATGGAATCGTTCTGTTCAATTTCTATCGTGAATTTAATGTTCAAATGGATGGAATTAATGAAATTAACAAATAAGTCTAGTTGACGAGTAGTTCCAAAGAAACATACTAAGATGTCGTCAACATATCTATACCAATAAAGAAATTTGGAAATGAGTGGATGTGTATGAATTTTCTGTTCAATATAATTCATAAAAATCTCTGCTAAAAGTGGACTCAAAGGATTTCCCATGATCAAACCATTTTCACTACTGTAATAGATGTTGTTGAAAGAAAAATAATTTTGTTCAATGCAAACGTCCAACAGATTCAATATTTCTGATTTCCCCTCAACCACCTCAACTGTATTCACTCATTAAATTGCATAAAGTAAATAACCCCGTTAGACCAGTCGTATCTTACGTTACAGCCCCAGCCGTGAAATTGTCGCACTACCTTATTATATATATTATATATTATTAAAAATTATTGTTCATTCAAATCAAAATTTTCTATAAAAAATTCATTCGAATTGATAAATAACATAAAAAACGTTAACCTACTACCTAACGCAAAACTTATTTCGTTTGATGTTGAGAATTTATACCCAAGTGTTCCTCCAGGTGATGTCAAAATATTAATCGAAAACATGTTGAATTCGAATCATGTTAACCACATAATCAAATCAGAAATATTGAATCTGTTGGACGTTTGCATTGAACAAAATTATTTTTCTTTCAACAACATCTATTACAGTAGTGAAAATGGTTTGATCGTGGGAAATCCTTTGAGTCCACTTTTAGCAGAGATTTTTATGAATAATATTGAACAGAAAATTCATACACATTCACTCATTTCCAAATTTCTTTATTGGTATAGATATGTTGACGACATCTTAGTATGTTTCATTGGAACTACTCGTCAATTAGACTTATTTGTTAATTTCATTAATTCCATCCATTTGAACATTAAATTCACGATAGAAATTGAACAGAACGATTCCATAAATTTTTGGACTTAAAATCACTAAACAAAATAATAATCATGTTTTTCGGTCTTTCGTAAACCAACACATACTGATACAATTATACATAACTACTCATTACATCCCATTCAACACAAAGTTGCAGCTTTAAACAGCATGGTACATCGGTTACTCAATTTACCTTTATCAGTAGAAGATTATAATAAAGAGTTAAACATCATCAAACAGATAGCCAATAATAATTCATATAATCCGGATATGATAGACCTAATCATTCGTAAAAACTCTATCAAAAGCAATAAATGAAGTATATCCTATTCATAAAGACTATAAAATATTCAACAGTTTAACATTCTGCGGTTCTGCAAGTACAAATATTAAATCCTTTCTCGTCAAACAAAATCTTAATATAGCTTTCAAAACTTCTAATAACTTAGGTAAACATATTAAAAATAATAAATCTCGTGTTGAAAAATCAAGTAAATCAGGAATCTATAAACTCAATTGCGGTTGTTGTGATAAAATTTATATCGGTAGGACCTATAGGAGTTTTGGCATAAGAACATCTGAACATAAACGTAGCTTCGACAAAAATAAATCTGATTCAAATTATTCAAACCACCTAATAAAAGAAAACCATTCATTCAATAAAAACTTTGACATATTACATATAAAATCAAAAGTTCAAAATTAGATCTCCTAGAAGCATTAGAAATAAATAGATACAAACATTCGGACAAGCTTTTGAATGAACAGGTAGATTTGAATTACTCACCCTACTTAACTTGTTCAATTAGTTTTATTACCTTTCATACTAACTGTACAATGGCTCGGTGTGGATTTTGCTGTTATTCATCCAACTTGTTCTACGATTTGTTTATAATACCATACTCTTCATTCTATTTTTCATTCTTGATAAAGCTGCTGTGTCAGCGAAACGTCGTCGAATTTTTTCAAATAAAGTGTAGATCAAAGTTAAACCTTGTGTTTTTATCTCATTTACACAAAGTATTCATTTGTACAACTAATAATATTGGTTTAATTGAAATATACAAATATTATAGGAATGAACTTTACGGAAAAAATCCTATTAAATCCGCTAGAGGGTTTGAACTTGAATAAGTCAAGTTTGGCGATTATTGGCCCAACATCCATTTGCAAGCAACAAAAGATAGCAAACCGATAGATACCTTGTCCAATTCACTTAATTAATCAATGAATTAATTGAGGAATTAATTAATAGCCGAATAGCCGAGTGACATTATTTGGATTACCCAAAACATAAATAATATTTTCCACTAATAACATTTATACTGAAAGTATCATCTGTTAAAAGCATTGGATCCTTGCATTTGAATAATCGATCGTTTTTCTATTATTTATGGTTTTAATCAATACTCTTATCATCGCTTGCTAGGTATTGTGCGTCCCTTATAAGTCATGACCATAAGATGCTATCGTATCCTCGGCATCATAAACCTGTCTGCTGACATTGTAAGAGCCATTCACAACTACCCTCTGCTCCTCGAGGATTGCTATATCTCATCTTCAGTTTACACACTGATCGAATCGGTTGTTAAACTAATGCTATCAAAAATAAGTGAAATTCTAATTGTTTTGATAATTCTCATATTACACGTGATTGTCATTTCAGTTTTCTAATATACAGAGTGCCGCAGAAGATGGAAGCAATTTCCAAGAATAATATACCCTCACAAAAAAAGAATATTGTTTTTCGGTACAATCTGTTTTGTTTAACAGATTCAAAAATGAATAAATGAGAATTAAATTCCATCATTTTTCGTTTAACAGTTGCGCCCCATATGCTTGAGGAAAAAGTACCCCTGACACAATAAATTTGAAGGGATGAATTTCCGACAATCAAATTTTCAAACTCCTTGAACGGTTTCACGCGAAAAATTACTTCTTGTTATGTTAGATGAACCAGTAAAGAGAAAAATGGACTCAAATAGCGTAAGGTATTTCTCTTTTTAAAGAAGTTGGAACCCCAGTGGAGTGAAGCAAATTCTTATTCGATCGAACAATTCCTGATTTGAGAATTTAATAATGAGGACATGAACTGAAGTTATATACAGAGTGTCCATAAAACGGTTAACTTGAAGTTCTTTCTAATATTCTGTTTTCTGCTCGTAATCATGATTCGAATTACAGGCTCCCACAGCCTCTTAAATGATAATTCATAAGTTTATTTCGTCGGCTAGACGACTAGGAGGGTGTTCCTGTTATATACAGAGTATAAAGGCTTACATTTAACCGGTCAGTAAGCGACCCCATTTATTTCAACCGCGTCGTGTTCTATCACAGTGCCATCTCCAGACAAGAGTCAGCATTACGCCACAAAAACACCCCAATATGTAGCTTTTAAATTAATGATCCTGGCAATTGCTTACTGTCGGTTCCGCTTTCTCCTCTGTCGAGTGATATTCAGCTCGCGCCCCGTTTCTATTTGTTTTGAAATTTGCTTCCATACTGACCGTGCCGATAAAACATCACTAATATGTCAACTCAGTGTTAGTGAGGCTATCATTTACTCGTTTGCTGACTGTTGCTTGCCTGGCGCTGTGGACTGTGCTATCAGTTTTGACTTACTCCGCGTTTCGAATATCATAGTCAATTATTGCCAAAAAATAAAGTTATAAATCTAGGAATCCTCTGACATATAAATTCACCTAATTTAGCAGCAAATTTATTCCTAAGTTACAAAGAAAATTGATTTCACTAGCTGAAAGCGGAATTCCGCCTACAGTTAATACAAAGTTGAATTTGATAAAATAGCAGAAAAAAAACGTGGAATGAGAGAAAACTGCATTGTCACGGTTAAAGTTTTAACGTATGCAAATAGGTCACCAGTTGATCGTTATCTTTGGAAATCTTATTGTCGATCACTGATGATACTCTATAACTCGAGATATGTTATCTTCTCTCGACTAAACATCAAGAATGAAACTGTTAAGTCAGAGATTTCATAAATACCATCTTTCGAAAGATGAATTCAATAATCCACGATGTTGAAAGTAAAGTTGAGATCAGAATTCCCTAATTTTTATCACTATAACAACTGAATTCATTGATTAGTTAAAACTGAAGAAGTTACGAAATCAAAAATTTCGACCTTCTTATGTTAACGTCGTGAAATGCTACACATCATGGAGTTTTGAGGTTAACTAGCCATCGTTGGCGCTTGTATAGAATTATACACAATTAACGACTACATACATTGGGACAATGTAGCAGGCAACAGCAACTTGTATGTGTTAGAGGTAGTGCAAATGACAGTCGCGTTTATAGCAGGTTTTCATTTATGTTACCGACGCTACATGTTCATCTACGCCAGTAATTGATTATAGTGGGCAGGAAGTGACGCGGACTTGTAGGTGATACATCACAGACATGTATGATGGGAAGTATAGGTGGCTATCAGTGGTGGCGACTGAGACGGCATGTGCATATTTATCTTCAACGCGCTTGCGGAAATCAACGTTGCCAATATTTTCATGATATATTAAATCTACGACACTTTCAAGCTATCCATTTTTGTTTCATCGTTGTTCGGTATGAGATTAGTTGGAAATTGGCTTCAAAAAGCCACAATTGCATTGAATTCTAGCTAAGAAAAATGTCATTCTGGTTAATCAGAGTTTGACATATACGGAGTGAGGCAACATTCCTCTACATTTAATTTTTCTCCACCTAATTTTTGTCACAGAAAGGGTTCTTGGTGGTTGATCATCGCTGTCTTCGTGGCGAGTAAGGACCTTAATAAGTGAAGGTCCAGAGTGGGCCCACTCCATGAAGAGTGGAAAGAGACTTAATCAAACAGCAGCTTTTCAGCTGATACCATCTAATGTATTACGTCCAAACCAACATCTACAAGCTCCGCTCACTGCTTGGCATTCTAAAACTATGAGACTCGCCATTTCGCTCGCTGCAAATAAAGTATGTTTTTACTTTCATCGGCTGGATCAATTCTCCTTATGTGAGCTCTCACTATTCAATGATCTGTAAGAGTACCGACATGAATGATTATTTGTGCTTTACCCAGTGTAGGTATTTGGTTATTATTATAACTAGGCATTTCAAGAACTTTTTCAGTTATTTAACAGAAGTGATTCAGCTATAATTAGTTAAATTTAACCTATATATATCCCATATTTCCTCTTTTGCAATTTGAAATGGAATTTCCAATTATTCGGTTTACCTCTTTAAGTCGTTACTAGAATTCGTTCGAAACAGGATTGGCAAGAGTAGTTTTATACTATTTTCGTGCAGCAATAGGAGTTCTTAATACCGCTGTACCAGCGGAGGTACCACTTTTGTCTAAAATTTGGTCACATATAGGTTGAGGTTTAGTCTTAGATAGACCTCAAAGGCTTAGCTTGCTGGGTCCACTTCCCCTTTTTGGGAATGATATCTCGAAATTACCTTCTCAGCTTCTTATTCCAGGCATGATGTCTAAGGGGATGAAAGACGAGCTGTGTATTAGACCAGCAGTTCTGAACTTTTAACGTAATGGCCTTTGGTGAGTCTGTTGCTTCCTGTTGAGTTGGCATAATGCAGATGTCTGTTCGCTTCTGTGTCTACAGGTTTAGGAGGATTGTAAGGTTTGTCTTATCGAAATCTAGATATTTATCTAGTCGACTACTCAAATATTTCTTCTCGTTATTGGTTTCAGTCCGTCCAATTTTCTTTTTCAGGTGAAGGATACTATAAGCAATTTTTGAACGGCTTTCCCAGTAAACTCTCCAAAATTATGCGATATCTCTTGGATAACATTAAAGATTCTTATCTAGAATTTTCTTGAAGAATTATAACTGGATGAGCTAATCGTCAGCAGGTTATTCACGTAGAGAGGTATAGGTTACCTAAGGGTCTTCTATTGATGCAACGATTCTGGTAACCACTTTCTAATACCATGTAACAATACTCCTGTGATTCAACGGATTTGTAGTAAATTGATTTATGTTGCCAATAAAGCAAGACATGGTAATCTTCATGAAGTACACATATAAACACATGAGTGTGTCTACGACATAGCCATACCCCGATTTCTTTTGACGATGTAAGTTGTTCAAAATTTCCAAAAAGTGATTCAGGAAATTTAATGATATAATGAGGGTAGATTTGGCAACGTGGCCGCGACGGACTGTACGGCTCAGGTGTCGAATTGCAGTGAGCTTTCCCGCAGTCAATGCAATGGCACGGTTCTGGTGATTGATCACTTCTATTTAGCCAAATCCTATTGCTATATCAGCTCGAATCTCATTATTACGTCAAGCCAAGATGCTACTTGAGTTAATGTATGAACAATAGGCTTCATGGCATTCTCCGCCTGTTGCTATAATTTATTAATAGCCTAATAAAAGTACGCTTTGGCAGTCAGTTGTGAGCTGGCGTGCCCCGAGACTACGGATATTCCGCATTTAATACGACGAGAGACATTTTAAGAAAATCGTTTCCCTTATTTTCGCACAAAAACAACATACTTCAGAAGCTCGGAAAATATGGACATTGAAACTTTAGAGTAAGGATAACAAGAGACTTCAAAATTTATTAAAAACCCTTTCGTCCTTTATGTTGGAATTAAATTATAACTTACTATTGGACGATTCTCCCCAAATAAATTATTGAATCTGAATTTAGAACTTTTCCGTTCTTTTCATGGTTATTGTGATTCATTTAACGTCCGCTTTCCTTCTCTCTCTCTTCTTTCTGTTTGCTCGATCTACAAAATGTATTCAGCGGAAGATACCATTGAAAAAGTCCTGATTCCCAACTTACTACAGGGTGGAACAGATTTCAGAGAAGTTCAAATCCAATAATTTTTTTTGTTGCTATGTTGGCACAACTGTTTTCTATACTGACATGGAGTTTGAACGCAATCTGTTCAGTTTGTTTACAGTGAACGATTTTTTCTCACAAATGTGTTTTGCCATTTTCACAATGAAAAAATATTGAACAAAGAATTGATGATTTCCGAACCAACATGGCAGTCTTCCAACTGAACCGAAATCGAGAAAACAACGTTAGAGTCGATCAAAAGTTGAAGTAATGTTGAATGTTTTCTTTGATTATCGCGGTGTTGAGCACTCGTAATTCTTGCAAGAAACTCAAACGTTAAATAAAGAATATTACCTGAGCGTTAAGCGTTGTTTAGAAGAGCAAATTTGTAGAAGAAGGCTGGGTTTCTGGAATGAAAACGCATAAAAATTGCACAATGACAATGCACCATCTCACAAGGCTATCATTGTGAATGAATTTCGGACCAAAAACTCGAACAACATTCGTACAGTACAACTTCACTAGTCCAGGCAGATATCTTTCCGGCGCATGCCCGGACGATATCGAAAAGTTGAACAAAAAATAGTTTCTATTATAAAACAGAATCAAATTATAGAATTTCCATTCATTATAATCTTTCCTCATAGAAAATATGGAATTTAAATATAAGCTAGTGTACATAAACGTTTCCTCATGACGTTTAAAATATCCATCGATTTTACTCTGAATCTTTCTCGATGCTGCTATCTGAACTGATTTTTCCTTGAGCCTTTTCAAGTGCAATACATCTTCTATAGGAAGATTATTCTGTTGGACCCAACTGATAATCAGGGAGAATGCATTGACAGTATCTGAATTTTTCACTTTCACCATACTATTTAAACCATTTTCTGAGTCAGAAGATTCCTCTACGTTTTCAATATTCCTTCCTAAAGCATCCTATATAATCTCCTCTTCAGTCAAATCGATAACAACCTCTTTGTCTCCCACAGCCCAGTTGGTAATGTTCTCAATGGTTAAGTCATTTTCTGGATCGATGACCCTTAATGATTCGGTAATATTCTTCAAATCATTTTCACTGATTGGACGAAGTTTCTTCTGAAAATCTGAGAGTAGAATATTTTCATCATGCGGAATGATATGATTGAGAAGGCATTTTCTATACGACACTTTAATGTTTTGAATTAGAACGGCAGTATAATAGGGTGGCAAAAACATAACTCTGAAGATTGGATCAGTATTAACCTCTTCCTCAGGTGGGTGCGATGGTGCATTGTCTACCAACAACAGAGCTTAAGAGGACTTGTTAATCTGTGTTAAAAAATTCTTCACCTCGAGGATGAAAGATGTTTGAAACCATTCATTAAATAATGGTCTGGTCATCCACCCTTTGGTAGATGCTTTATAGACAACTGGTAGTGAATGCTCGTGGATTTGCTGCTTTTCCTAATACTAGTAAAGGTAATTGGTGAGTTCCAGCCGCGTTGCAGCATGGCATGAATGTTAAGCGGTCTTTTGACACTTTTCGACTTGGTGCTGATTTTTCACCTTGATGAACCCAAGTTATATCCGGTAAACATCTCCAAAAAATGGCCGATTCATCAGTATTAAACACCTGTTCTTTGCCTAATTCCATCTGTTCAACAACCGATAGAAAATTTTCCTTAAATGGTATCACAGCGGAAACATCACTGGAAAGTTTTCCACCACAAACCTTCAGGAAAAAGATTCCATGTCTAAGCTTGAACCTATCTAACCATCCTACCTGTTCCTTGATACGATTTGAATATAAATCTCCTTATTTTGTCCTTGTTCTTTATTATGTCAAACACTGTTGATTTTTGATTTCTCTACCAGTGTGAGCGTTTTATGATTTCTCTTGGTTGGAGCCATTATGCACACCACCGGCGAGATTGAAATGTAAATGCAACTGTAAAACGATTTCGCCACTCTTAGTGGCCTACCTCGAAGGCGATACAATAAATTTGGATGAAAATAAATCTGTTTTTATATATATTTCTAATGCATATGCATGATTCAACAACTAAAAAAGATTAAATAGCAGAGGTCCATACTCCATAGGTACATTTCTCTCGGCATCCTCAAAATAATCACTCTGTATATGTACAAGATTTTTTTCTACTTCAGATTCGTAATCTGACTGAAAATGCTTGTCCGATTTAATGATTCAGTGAAGACACAATTTTTTTACGCTAAAATTCACGAAATTGGAGGATATTCATAGTTTATTGTAAATAAACTAGTAATTCATTCAGAGGTCTTCTCTTTCAAGCAACAACTGAACACATTTCTCTCGGCATACTCAAAACAACCACCCTGTATATGGAAACAAGATTTTTTTCCTATTTCAGATTCGCAATCCAAATGGAAATGTTTGTCCGATTTAATGATTCAGTGAAGGCACATTTTATTACGCTAACTAAGATTCACGAAATTGGATAATGTTCATAGATTATTGAAATAAAACTAGTAATTTGTCTCCTCAAATAACGCGTCACAATTTTTTTTAACGAAGAATTTTTAGATATAATATTAACTTATGGAAAGCGTAGTTCAAATCGAAAAGCGGCTGAAGCAATACAGCAAATAATATTCTGATCCACAAGTATCGAACCACAATTTTTTTTGTTTCTTATGTTAGACTTCATAGACATTTCATTAAATAGTCGAATCATTGAAGAAAAGAACTGTAGAATTTTATGCAGTAAGATGGATTTCAATGTAGTTTCGTACGTTATATTTGTGAGAATCTCTAGAAATTTTGTGAACTGATCTAATCATGAAGAAATACCAAAATACTCTAGAGGAAGACGTTGAAAACACCCGCTGCGGGCACCAGGTACACTTGCCAACCTGATATTCGTGTTGAGCGTCCTCGAAAACACCTGGAGTAACAGATTTGGATTATCACGATTTTAAAATTTTTTATAATTGTCTATTCCAGATGGACTGTTTCTTGGCAGCACCTCGATCATATACATCAGCTCCAACAACGTTTGAACTAACAGGAGTTCTCAAGGAGACATGCCTAGGTCTGCTAGAAATGATGATCTCAAATGGCAGCTTCATGATTTTTTGGGTATTACTATGTCAAACTTTATTTTCAACATCTTGTTGTCCTCGATTTCAGACTGTAAAGCTCCGGGTACGAGGCTGAACATACTTATTCCACTTCTACAAGTGATGGAATCTGTAGATAACCGTTCTAGATGCTCCTCCAGATGAAGAGAGGGGCAAGGCCCAGTACCAATTTATGGCCGCAGTAATTATATAGTGAAAAGCAACAATTTGGAAACCTTGAATAGGGATTGTTCTTTTTCAAGTGCTCGAAGGAAACAAGATATATGGTACATCTTCTGAAATGCTCTCGCTCCTTGACTTGTCTCATACTAAATTCTTTATCAGATATACGATGCTGTACACGAAAGTTTTGCATTGTGCTAAGTTACATTGTCTCGAAATCTATAAATCTTCATTATATCTCTTCCATTTATAATATCGAAACGATCGAAAGAAAAATAATTCAACAAAATCGGATAACAGTATGGTTACGTTCTCCGCTTTTCAACGCTCTACTCATAATCAACTTTCTCTTAAAGAACACTAGTTGGCATTCTGCATTTTATATTTTTCCTTATGTTTCTTTCACCTTCTTTCATTAAATGAATCGTATAGTCATTGAAAATATTTCATTACCCCACTACCATACGGTATTATGTGTATAATTTCGAGTTTGTGACGAACGATTGTTGAAAACTTATAGCTCGATCAAACACCCAGAATAGTCGGTTTATTGAATTAATGGTTCACCACTAAATTTGATCTCTATGTTACTCAGCAGTTTTGAAATTTCTTGATTCAGAACTATCTGAAAGTTATATCTGTGTTCCCGAAAGTTTTCTCCTACATTTCCTAATAACAGGGTTCGAGTCTCTGTTAGTTCCAAACTAGAGTTGGACCAGAAGTATCAACTTAGATGTACCATTCAAACAAACAGATCATGGCTAGCTCATACGAACAAATGTTTGATCTGTTATTTCCCTCTGGTTCAGCCAAGTGATTCAAATATTTATCCCAAATTTCTGCCTACAAATTCCTGTTGGGTTAGCCTGCGGTTCCAGAGACATTCCAGAGTCAAATAAACACTTTCCAATGTAAAAATTCTTTACCGCTTAGTTTACATTCCTGTCGCGAATATTAGGAATGAAAGGAACGCTTGCAGTCTACAGGGCGGTTTCTCTATGGAAATAGAGTTTCAGGACTGGCGAGGGTCTTTATTCAATATTTTATCGAGATTGAATTCAATAAGGATACGTTCGTTGGAATTTTTCAGAAAGAATATAGGGTGAGAATATTGTTCGTGCTGGAGAAAATCATGATTTCGAAATATCGAGTTATGATTTTAGATAGTCTTCATCGTTAAAGAAGATACACGAATACACTATTTGATTAGTTATCGACTTTATTATTATTATGACAGATATTTTATGGATTGATATGAGATTAATATACGAGTTAGCACAGGAATAAGCTAATATGACGCTAAAAAACATATAGTTATCTATCCAAAAAGTCATACAGCTCATATCGTTGATTGGGAAATGTTCAAGTCACTTTCTGACTTGCACAGAATTGTTTCTTTACCAGCTTTTGCTAGTGACTACGAGTGTCATTTCTCAAAACAAGTAACGATCTGATATGTAATAATTGTGGTATGATAGACTGCAAAAATTGTAATGGATCAAACATAAAGCTGAACAGCATATCATGGTCGGAATTTCTTCAGCAAAATACATTCACTTTTGAACTCACTAAACGTACTTTCATTTGGTTGAAAATATTGTTTAAAAATACTAATTCAATTCTGTTTTAGGCTTTTATGAGGGGTCATGTCTTCTCTTCTCAAAAACAGTAATAACCATCATCCCGTGGTCCTTGATAGCGAATTTCCATTAATATCTTGGTGGAATCTTCCACACTGATTGTCACTGACAGATGAAAAAATGACAAATGTGAATGGATCAAATGAGTTTTTGGTTACATGCGGGCACCAAGTTCATTGAATAACTGTTGGCAATTTGCATTCATATTGCTGCCCAAAAATTATTTTACAATACTAACAAATCAGTTCCATGCTTCGAGTTCCTGATTGAAAAACTTTTCTGTGAAATTAACTTCATCTGGCAATTTTCTGATTTGTGGCCCAATCTTCCTTTAATTTGGCTTCACTTAACTTGGAAAGTTTTCTTTGAAGATTTAACTCCATTATCATCTTTATTCATATCCGTCATACTTAATACAGTTTTATCCTATTCAAAACCATTATGGAATAATACAGATTTTGAACTGTATTTAGACGAATCTATAAATAAACACCACTCAGAGGGGGGATTCTCGATATCAAGTTTCCGCATTAAACAATCAATATCGGAAAAAAAACACAACGAATTTTCTATAGTATAAAATGCAGAAAACCGAGCAAACCAAGAAGTTCTGACTATTGGTTTGATTACTCCATATCACATACTCGACCTGGAGCTACCTGATGATGAATTGTCTCCAGTATGTTTCAAAACAACATTTTGTGGATTTATTGGATATTCCATCTTGCAATTTGCCTTTTTGGAATACCGTTAATCCTTAGTCAAGCAAAAATAGCAATCGTACAAATGACAATTGGGTTTTCTCCATACAATAGGGACTGCAAAAGGCGTACTTTTTCTATTCCCATTCATTCAATGCATCAATAATGCACTATAACAAACACAGCACAGTTGGGGAGCCTACTGGTTGTCTTGATCTCGAATTGAAACAATAAAATATAGGAAGTAAGCTTATTTAACATTTACAGATAATAAACTTGCTTGTGATTTCACCACAAATATAAAAAAAATTCCGAAGTTATAACACTTTCTTCTCTACACACAGAGAAACTCTCACTTCGAAAGTCAATACAAGACTGTAGTTTTATGTATACTATTGTAAGCAACACGGTTCATGTATGAAATTCATTCCAAAACATCGTCCCCTCATTAGTTTTTCTACCTGCAAATGTAAAAGGATCTTATTGAGGTACGGAAAAGTGGTACGTGTTAGGGCATTAGGAATATTTTTACAATTATGAGAAGGGTATTTCTATTTGAAAATGAATATCTGCTGTGTGTTACGAAAGTTTTGTGAACCAGTGTATTCATTCATTTTATTCGCCCTCATACTGGGGCGAATTCAGCAAAAATTATGAAAATCCAGAGAAATTGCATCGAAATCAAAACTTGTAATTTTAAATGGCGATTAGCACTTCGGATTACTTTTAATAGATAGCGATCTTGCCGATCATTTTAGATCTGCCCATGCATAACCGTTATCTATTTCGAACGGTTGCGTTACATTTAAAATAGCTTTTCCGTGAAAAAACTAGTCTATTTTAAGTGTGGATTCAGATAAGCGAATTTAATTACCATTCGCGAATAGTTATTCTGATCATTAAGTTAAATTGTCTTTGCAGGCTTAGACGAAACCACAAATTCATTCAACGGTGCTTTTGCGAAATTCAAAGACTTAGTTCAAAAATTTAAATACTGTAATATTCTTAAGATGGGTTCTATTGATTTGAGGATTGTGAAAATTATTTTGACTAAGGCTGAAGGGGATTACAAAAAAGCAGAACACAAAATAGGCTTTGCAAATTTACAGTATGCAATGCGACCTGTTCCTCATAGTGCAGAATTAGCATTGCAGATCATACCTTTAAATCCGCAAAATGTTGTTTTGGAAGATACTAGGAAGAAAACATCTTCAAGCAGCTCCGAAGAACACTTACTCTTACTCCATGCCTGATTTCAGGCGAGTCACATTGAATTGTTCACATCAAGTAAAATGACTTTGTACGTGATTTAGAGTTATTAAAGCAACAGCCAGAATTTCATGGTTCCCGTATTAAGAAATGGAACCTATTAGCCAATGAAGTGAAAATTACAAATTTCAGAAGAAGACATTCTCGGTTTTCTGTGTTTATGTTCTGATATTGATGGTTCAATGCAGGAACTCAGTATTAAGTATTCCCCCTCTGAGTGGCGTTTATTTTTAGATTCGCCTACATACAGTTCAAAAGCTGAGATATTGCATAATGGAAATTTAGAACCGTCTATACCAGTTGCCCACCAGTGAAGATAAAAGAATGGTATGAAAATATACGCAGGGTTTTGGATAAAATAAACTACAAACATAAATGGCAAATATGTGAGGAGTTAGAAGGAATTTTAATGGGACAGGATTTACATAATATAGCTACATTCTCTGTCTATGGGACAGTCGTGTAACAAATCAGCATTATATAAGAACATTTTGGTTAGAAAGAAATGAATTTCAACCAGAATCAACACCTCTTGAAAAATATCCAAGGACAACGATATATATATATATATATATATATATATATATATATATATATATATATATATATATATATATATATATATATATATATATATATATATATATATATATATATATATATATATAGGGATGTCCAGCAGGACCGTCCGTTAAAAACGGAAATATTTGAATCAAGTAGCTGAATTGGTCACCTGGCAGGAGCCTAAAGTTAATGTACTTGTCACATCGTTCATTCGCATTTGATATTTCAACAAGAATTGTCGGTAATTTGAAGTGTAAATTTTTGAAAAATACCAGATTGATAATAAAATGGCTGATTATTCCAACGAAGATATGTTTAATCTCTTTTTAATTCATGACGAATGTGACAAGTACACTGAATTTAGGTACCTGTCAGGTGAGCGTAGCCAGTTTAGCTATTTGATTCAAATATTTCGAAGCATTCTTTGTTAGTTCTTGCAAAATAATCAAAATATTCCCAAATTATTTCGGAACTATAAGAGATGGGTATAATACATGCTGATACAATTCCATCTGAAATTTGACGCTTCATCTGATGGCGATATGCCATATGGCACGTGCCATTTGATAAAATTGAGTTATTGCTGTTTGAAAAAGGCCAAATTGAAAAAATCATACAAAACAACGAAATAAACATTCGACATGTGTAGACTGCTTAAAAAATTCCTTGATCCTTCTTCTATCCACCCAAGCAAAAATTGTAATTAAATCTGTCTAAAGTTTTGACAGATAAGTGCCAACAACTTGGGTATTTTATGCTTTGCTCAAATGTCGGTTCTAGATGTATAATAGAAAAGGTAGATTGCCATTTGAAATAACAAAGTGATGACCACTTCCGGTATAACCAGAAATGGTATCACTTCGAAAATATTTCATTTTAATTGACCCACTTCCGGTATAACCAGAAATGGTATCACTTCAATTGGAAATCGCTAGTTATGGCCGCGTATAAAATTTCAGCTTGATATTATAATTGGAACTCAAAAAGTTTTTAATGGACGGTCCCGGTGGATATCCCTGTATATATATATATATATATATATATATATATAGAACTTGGGCTGATAAAAACCTCATGAACACTATGAATAAAGATGGTGATGCATTTAAATACTTGAAAAAGTCTTTCTAAGTTAAGTGATGACAAATGAAAGGAAGGCAATTTTAGTAGTACACAGATCAAGAAATTGCTGAGAGAAGTTAATTCCACAGAAAACCTTACCAGTCAGGAATTAGAGCATGGAACTCATTATTAGTGTTGCAAGAAGATTCTTGGGCCACAGTATGGATGCGAACTACAAACATTAAATGAATGAACTTTTAGATACATAAAATCACTTGTTGAAAGCACGTTATTAAAAATTTATTTCCTCCATTCACATTTGACATTTTTTCCTGAAAATTTGGGAGCTTTCCACCAAGATATTAGGACAATAGGAATTCGTTATCATGGACGATGAGATCTAGCCTTGATGGTAAATACTGCTGGTTTTTGAAGAGAAGAAATACGACCCCTCATAAAAGACAAAAATAGAATTTAATTATTAGTATTTCAAGTCGATATTCTTAATCTTTGTGTCTTTCTTGAATGTAAAGTACGTTTAGTGGGTGTGAAAGTGAATGAAGTTAATATATACTTTTAGAGAAACTAATAATATTTTTTTCTAGACACATTAAATATGTGTTCTATAAACATAACGAGAAAATTTTACGTGTTACAACTCATGAAATGCTATTTGGCTTTATATTACATCCACAATTTTCGTCAGCCAGTCTTAATTTTCATTCATATCGGTCGAGCCATTTTTGAGTTCTTTGCAGGACTACGAAATAGTAATTGAATTTTATATGTGATCGATTTCTTTCTGTTGAAAATGAGGTTAAATTTCCAGCGCTTATGGAATGAATGATATCAGCTACAGCATTTTGATAACTGTTTATTCTGTGAAGAACAAGCATCAATTCTGACCTAACAATCTATGTAGAAGTCCTATTCCAGTATTTCTGCGGCTGGCAATTCATATTAAGATCAGGCTGATTTTGTTAACAAGTGGGGGATCAATTTGATAATTCTCGTTGATATTGTTTCCATTTGATATTTATTTAATATCTCTTGAATTGGAAACTGAAAATAATTCAACCATTTCGGTACATAAAATTCTATTCTAGGAAAACTGAAAAACGAATTCAATATTTCCAGAAGAGTAAATTTCTGTTCACAGTTCAGCTTCATAATGAATCTTCCCTCTTTACGTGGGAGATGAAAATAATTTGACGCTGAAATGCAGTGGTTTCGTTTGAACCCGCCACAAAAGTTAATTTCGACATATTTCCGTTTTTCTCAGTTTTCTGTTATTGTAGGTGTTGCCACAAAAATCTAATTTAACTAAGAGCAGATGCGAAACACTGTTGAATTAAATATTTCCCCACATTCTCCTTTAACAGTGTGGAAATATCATATGCACATTCCATCATCGAAAGAGATTACAGTTAGCCGAATGCGGCTCTTTAATTGTTTCTCTGAAAGTGTATAAATTCATGAAGTGTTATCAGTTGTTTCCGGAATGTGACGGGAAATAGGTTGCTCGATCAGGGAAAAATCGCAAACCTTATGCCAAGAGTTTTTCAGTACGAGGAGAATTGAACATGAGTCGATCCAATGAAAACTGAACTATGCAAATTCTTCACACATCAATGTTGAATTTTATGAAGCTCAATTCATTAAAACTAATATCTCACCAAAGTTTTCATGTGAAATTTTGAGGAACATCTCAACCCTGATTGATCAATCACAGTGGCTGCTATTTTGTGTGTTGTCATATATATATATATATATATATATATATATATATATATATATATATATATATATATATATATATATATATATATATATATATATATATATATATATATATATATATATATATATATATAATCTAAGGCAGTTTGGGACTTTGTGAATGACATTTGTGGCAAAACAAGAAACAAAACGAGAATAAATAAAATCATCGATGAGGAGGAAATAATCTAAACGATAAAAAGTCCATTGCAAATGCCTTCAATAAATATTATAGCGAACTCGGCGCAAAATTTGCAGCGAAAATAGAGTCCCCAATGAATTTCAATGATCAGGTGAAATCTACCGATAAAACGATGTTTTTACATCCCACAGATTTTTTTGAGGTGCAAAAAGTCATAAAGGAATGAAAACCTAAAAAAGCACCAGGTTATGATGCTCTGCGAAGTGAAACTTTAAGGGAAATCGCACAGGAAATTTCAGAACCAATTGCACACCTGATCAACCTTTATTTTGAGAAGGGCGTTTTCCCCGATGCTCTGAAACTTGGTATAATCAAACCACTATACAAAAGTGGTTCAAAATTCAATGTGGTAAACTATAGGCCAATATCAATTATATCTTCTATTGCTAAAATAGTGGAGAAAATCATGGCATATCGAATAAATTCTTATCTCGAGAAGTTTCATATTGTTTCTCCTAATCAATTTGGCTTTCGACCAGGAAAATCTACAGAGGATGCCATTAAAAAGATCACTTCGAATGTGTATAAATATATGGATAAAAAGTTGCCGTCATTATGTGTGTTTATCGATCTGTGGAAGGCATTTGACACCGTATGCCATAAAAGATTACTGGAGAAGCTGAATAGTTACGGATTTCGGGGCTCCTCTTATGATTTGTTGAAAAGTTATTTGTCGAATCGTGAACAAGTCGTCGATATTGATGGGCAGGTGAGTGAAATTCGACATATTACTTATGGGTGCCACAGGAACTGTTCTTGGACCCATTCTTTTCACCATCTACATCAACTCGCTATTGATGTTGAAAATTGAGGGCGAAATTGTAAGCTACGCAGACGACACTGCTATACTATATCAGGCTAGTAACTGGCTAGATGTAAAGGATAAAGCAGAGAACGACTTAAAAATAATAAAAAAATGGTTTCAGTATAACAAGTTAACCCTGAATTCTGAGAAAACAAAATATCTGCCTTTTACATCTTACAGCAGCGGATTACCTGAGTTGGGGCCTCTTTTCATTGATTCTGAAACACAAGTTAGCGAGGAAAATCAATCAAATATCTTGGCATTGTTTTGGATCAGCATCTGAGGTGGGACCTTCAGACTAAATTTATAGTTGACAAAATAAGACCTTTATTGAGTACATTTAAATATCTAAAGGACTTTCTTGAAATGCCACAACTGAAAATACTCTATTACTCTCTTGTCCAGTCTCAATTAATATATGGTATTCTAGCATGGGGTGGCGCATACGACTGTCATCTGAAAAAAATTGATGTTATACAAAAATGGTTTTTGAAACTAATGATGCATAAGTGTAGAACTTACCCAAGTGATGCATTGTTTGGGGAATCTGGTATACTAGATGTAATACAACTGTATAGTTTCAGGATAATTTGCGATTTGAACAGAAATAGAGACACTATGTGTTCTGTTGATCATAATTATGGCACGAGGAATAAAAATATGAACTATGTCACTCTGCGAGCAGATAAGACTATCGGAACAAGAAATTTAGATTACTTGGGACCTAGAATGTACAGAATCATTCCTGTCCATATTAAAACCATTAATAACCCAAAAACTTTTAAATATGTGCTGAAGTCTTGGATATTGAATAATGACCGTAGTGTTTTCATAACATTATAAATGCATCGGCTATATGAAATTAACCTTGGGCTACATGAACTACTGTAATATACCAAACTGTGACATTTATACCAGATTTTGACAAACAAACTCGATTTTGACAAACAAACTCGATTTTGACTTTGAAACCCGATTGTGATATTGAAACCCGATTGTGATATTGAAACCCGATTGTGATATTGAGACCCTATAGTGACCTTCCAACCTAGTTTCGAAAGATAATTTGAACTTTTCGATTGTAACCCGATATGGGCCCTTTCATTAAATCAATTCATTCTCGAATGGTATATACAGTGCTGACAGCAATTTCTGTTTACATCATACTAAAGGCTGTCTTGTAATTAGTGAAATGTACACCTACTACAGGTAATACCTTTTCTGAGGTATTACCTCAACCATTTGTTTATTTGTAGAATTAAGTATCCTGAGGAATGCAATGGCATCTGTCAGGAATATTTGTAAAGATTTTTGTTGAAACTTGCAAATAAACACATATTATTATTATTATATATATAGAGAGAGAGAAAGAGAGGAGAATCTTCCATTCCAAAAACTGTTTGCTTACATTCAGGACGGAAGTGGAGAAAAAAAATGTACTACAGCACTAATGATCAGTTGGATGCCTTATATTCTTGTGGTAACTATGATTATTATATATTATGAACTGCAGTGATTTGAAGACCCTAGGTGAGACAAGTCACTGCAAAACCTTGGTTGGATGGTGTGCTCACTCTGACCAGTCTGCATCTAAAACCCTACCCAGGCTTGAACCCAATTGACAGGCTAGAGCAGAAAGGGGTTGAGAACTTCACAAGAAGGCAAAAAGAGCCACTCCACCATCAGCTCTGTTATATGGAGATCTGTATACTTATGCTTTCTTACTATATGACACAGTTATACCTTCCAGAAAAGGATGGACTAAAAGAGCCCTACCTTTCCTAATAGAAAGCTCCAAATCAAGCTCTGGCATTTTCAGGCAACTATGGTATGGTAAATGATCATAAATCCAGGCTAAGACTGTACTGTCTAGCAAACTGAGATATGTGCACTTACTTAGTGAGCTCAGCAAACTTCAAATCTGAAATAGCTCGGTAAAATAATTTTTATACTTTCTGATAGTTATATTAGTCTTGCTTGGATCCCGGACCACTGAACTACGCAGTTCATAAAAAAGTGAATAAATTTGCCTGAAATGAATCCAGACATTGCAAATAGGATTGAATATATAAATAGATAAATAAATAGATCTAACCAGACAACAAAAAATTAACAGACTTAATTGGTGTATCGAACACCAAAATTGGAATATTGAGAATTGACGAAATGTTCTTTCTTTGGATGAGTCCAGAACTGGTGTTCGATCAGATGACCGCCAGATTCGGGTTTTAAGGGGTCGTGGAAGACAAGCTAGACTCCGAGCAGCAAGACAAATTCCAAAATACCAAGGGGACAGTGTGATGTTTTGTGGTGGCATTATGGTGGGTGGCAACACAGATTTAATTTCGTTTCCTGCGAGTGTAATGGCTAGAAATTACGTGGACCTAGTGCTGGAACCCATAGTAAGACTCAGGCAGGCAGGTGCCCACGGTGAGAATTTCATTGTTATGCAAGATGATGCTCTTACGCATATCAGCAACATCGCGCGACATTATCTCGAAACAGAGAGAATCGGTATTTTGGACTGGCCAGCTTGCTCTTCAGGCCTAAAGTCTATTGAACATTCATGGGATAATTTGGAAATTAAAATTAGATCGCGCCAGGAAAATTCAAAAACTCCACAACAGCCCATCCAAGCCGCCACAGAAGAGTGGCAGATTATCACGCCAGGGGATGTCGAGGACCTAATCCAAAGCATGTCTATACGGGTTTAGGCTTGTATCAGGGCAAGAGGAAGCAATACAAGCTACCTGGATCGAGAAAAAAACACCTACTCCGTGAGAAAACGATTTTTAATTTTTTTACTTCATGCGGAAAGCGTCTCTTATTTTCTTTTATTTGTTCTTCTCTTAAAATAAACCTTAATTTATTTCTTTTTTCAATTGCAATATCTCAAAAACGATCAATTCCAACAATCCTCTGAAATTTACAAAATTCCTGAGGTAATATTTAAAATATCGGGTGATTTCATATGAATTCGGTTGTGTGTATGTTGAACTCCAGGGGAATTTGAAAGACCCCCCCTTCTCTTACCTCATTATTACTGCTATTGTGAGCAAGATTTGATTTGAGTGAATGAAGCTTCAGAATATTGTAAAATGAAGCCATAAAGTGGTGATTTCTATCAAACTGGAAGTGGAAATATGTATTAATTATTGGATACACAAATATTATTCTTCATCAATCCAGAGTTATTAGAAAGCAATGGAAGGGAAAGTTCAATTTTGTCAGCAGTTTCGATCAGAACAGGGGAGAATTGAAACACTGATTTCTCAAGAAAAAACAATTTTAAAGTAAACCTATACAATTTTGAAGAGAGTTGCCTAAAATTACTTGCGAGAAAAAAATCCCGAAAATTTGCTCTACAAATACATTTGAGATGAGCTCAGAATTGGGAAAGTTGTTTGGGTAATAGTCCTTCAGTCAAGCCTCACTAACACTCGTTTCTAAGGAATGTAATGTATTTTTAGAAAAAGAATTCCCGATTAGAGGAGCAGTTTTTTCAATGTTTCGTCTCAAGTGACTATTGTTTGATTCTTGGCGTTTTTGGCGTCTAAAATGGACTATAATGACATAATTTTGAGGGGAAGAAGTGAAATTGAATGTCTTGAAAAAGTATTTTGTCGATTTTTTCGACTGGGAAAAAAGTGTTCTCTTCATGCGGAGAGATGCAATTAACGTTTATCGATGGAATATCCTCTTAGTTTTACTCCGCACAGTCCGGTTTTCGGACTTTTCGAACACTGTTTCGAATCTTAAAATTAACGGCAATTATCCCGAAACCAGAGATATTTTTAACATATACATGGGTAATAGTCAACAAAATGAATAGAAAATATGATATAATTTTGTCTATCAATTAATTTTTGAAAGATATTTCCACTTTCATTTCTCTTCTAGCAGCAACGCGCAAAAAAGAAATAGTTAGCCATAAAACATCGAGGCATTTTCTACAATCCAGATTCATATTTTAGATATTCACAGCTTCTCGATAATATATATCGTTCCTATACAAGTCTGAATGCACAGTCGTGTGTAAAACATGAAAACTACGAACTAACTTTCAAACTTGACTTCCCCACCTTCTCTTTAGATTTAAACATTCTCCCGACAATTCGTGCACTAAAACTTTAGGAACGAACTATTTTTGAAGCGTTTTATTGAACAAAGTGTTTCTATGGCCTCCTATAATATTTTCAACCACCCTGATTAGCAGATTCCGTTATTATTATATTATATGACTCAAACATGATATTAAAATGTTGAGAATACATTTCTTACATTTGCAAAGGAATACAAGTTATATCGCCGGCTCGGTGGCCTAGAGGATATGATGCTCGTCATCTACGCAGAGATACCTGGGTTCAATCCCCACAAAGTCGGTGCGATTTTTCGGATTCTGGGAATCGCTTGAGATCTTTCGGAGATGTTAAGCCGTCGGTCCTGTCTAACAGAGATGTATTGGACATTAAAGATCCCTTCCCTCGACACGACAGGGGTTGGGCAAAATTTCCGGGTTAGTGAAGTGACAGAATTCCCCAACGTGTCATTGGCCGAAAAAAAAACAAGTTATATCGGTAAAAAAATATAAGAATGTTATGCTCTATTTGAAAAAACAAACACTGTAAATGACTTTTTACCCAATGGAAGGGGGCAATGACCGTCAGAGATGTCGCAACCTAAGATGATTTTATGTGTGTCTACTCGCTTGTTTGATGAAAGCGTGTTCCTCAGCGCGTTAGAAGGTTTCGCTAGTCTGGTTTTTCTATGGAACTCTATCCTTCCAGCAACCTTCCACCCTTGAGGCAGAGACTGGAGATCACGTGTGAATTTCAGGTGTTCGATAAGGAGCGGGTTTCTTCTGGGCACTATCCAATAGATGCAATGAATGTGTGTGGACCCACACATGTCAATAGTATTTCATACCAGATGGCACCTGTACTCTGTATGAAATCATCAGGTATGATGGTGTGAAGTATTGCTTAGCTCTTTAAAGAGAACTGAGTTTAGGAGAAACAGATTTGGCGGTGGTGATGCCGAGCAGATGCATGTTATTTTCTGAGGAAATTCGATGGCCTTGCATTATTAGAGAATGTTCTCTAGCAGTGAATTTTCTGAAGGTTTTAGTGTCATGTTGGTATCTTTGTCGGTGTGACTGCTTAGTAGATAAAGGACGCTGACTTTTAAATATGGACACCACAGTACAGTCGTCCGCAGACACAAATATTCTGTTTTCGTTGAAACGGAGCAGACCATCAGCAACAGAAAAATAGTTAGCAAGAGAATGGAGCCCTTGGGTACTCCTGCATCGAACTGAAAATATTCACCCAAAGTGAAAAAGATAAAAGAAATAAACACAAATTGAAAACTTCTGCAGAACGAGTTGATCTTCTTGGAAAAAATCTCCACCCCCTTCAATACGAGTTTAATATTTCGAATAAATCTTCTCCAATCTATTTGGAATGATTCAAAATAGAATCTACAAATCCAAGATATTTTATGATTTAATATCAGGACAAGCGCAATTTTACTGCAGGTTGATCAAGAAGAAACCCTCGTATAAAAACCCCGCCCTGAATTACAATATTTCAAATTTCTTTCTCGGTAGACCACTAATTTATTGAAACATATTTTTTTCGAATATTTTCGGACATATGCCAATGAGATTGGATCTTTCTCTTGGCCCACATGATCCTCTGATGAGAAGTAAAACAAATGAAATAAATTGAGATTTTGAATCATAAGATTTGACTCTAGCAGAATGAGCTGAAGCAGTGGTGTTAGATGACCTAGGTTGGCCTTAAATAAGAATAAGCTAAGGGCTCCGGATGGAGGTTCTATCTTCTTTAATAAAAAACAAGTACTGTGTTTTAAGGAATTTTACTTAATAATTGCGATTCGTAACGCGTTTCACTACACCGTAGTTTCTTCAGACGAATGATTATGAATCATTCGTCTGAAGAAACTACGGTGTAGTGAAACGCGTTACGAATCGCAATTATTAAGTAAAATTCCTTAAAACACAGTACTTGTTTTTTATTATTGATAATGGAATTTTACCAAGTAAAAGCCTCCCAAATTCAAATTCAATCTTCTTCATTGAAATCGATGTGAAAATGAGAGGTATATCCAGAGCAGCATTTTTTCTAACTATGGTCTTTCGTTTGAAGACCGCACTGATCTGGTCATCGTGAATAACTAAACCCTGGATGCTCCAACATTTTTGGAGAACATCTCGTACCCATTGCAATAAATCTGGTGAACATATTTTGTTCATGCATAAAGCTTATATCTTTAGGCACTACCTTCAAGATCACGAAATTCCTTCAGTGGAGTAACCTTCACGAAGGGCAAACATCAACTCCCTCGAACATGTTTGAAACATTCTCAATACGAGGGTGATCTGAGAAGTTTCCTCTTGTAACTCTACATACTTTTTCTAGCGATGTTCCCATACCAAATAGTAATCGGCATTTTCTCTGCAAAACAGTGGTTTATGAAAGTGACTGCTTCTACATTTTACCAAATTTCTGACTCTGAGGAAATTTTAGATGGGGAAACGAAAAGAAGACGCAAGAGGCTAGATCTGGAAGATGAGGCGGATGGTCAAGCAGTTCAAATCGTAATTCGTGAATTTTCGCCATGACAATCGCTAAGTTTTCATTTTCCGCGAGGTCCTTCTATGCAGTGCATTGTTTGGACTGTATTTTTCTTAGCTATAGACTTTGATATTTTCCCAAAGTTTTACATTTTTCATTATTTCATTAGTTCTGGTGGATTACTGATATACTTCATCTGAATAAATTTATTATTTTTATTAATATTATTATCGTAGACTTGTGCACTATTTCAGGTGTTAGGTAATATGCTGTATAGACTCTAATCTTATATGGCATTTTCTTCACTCATCTGTTTGTAATGTTCCGTCCTCAGTTAAAATTTTTTGAAGTTGTTTGTAACGATAACTTGGTCTTGAATGGCCACATGGAATCCTTCTGTTTTCACGAATAGTTCTCCTTTCATCAACCGTTTGTTGGAAGCTTCTTTGTCGATGTGTGGCTGATTTAGCAGGTCATCCCTGGTAGCAAGATTCAGAGGTGTATATCCCTTATCAGCCAACGATACCACCCTGCGGTGTTTTGCACTGTTCCTACGGGGAACATTCACTGATCCCAGATAGCTTCGATATCAAAAGGATTCAGCTCTGAAGTAACTTTTCCAGGTTATGAGGTCACAGTGGCGTATTTTTGTGTTTCCCATATACTTCCTGACGGTTCTAGATGTCGCCAACAGTGCCGCTTTCTGCATGCATTTGTACAGATATTCGTTAAATCCCAGTTGCTTAATGTTCGTTTTTTAGTTTTACGATATATTTCCAATTGTGGTCATCATCATTGGAAGTATTTGAACGGATTCCATTCTCCACTAAGTATGAAGTCACGTCTATTGTGTGCCACTTGTTGATTGGTAGAACTGTACTATCCCAGTACAGTTTATAGTTTTCATCTTTGAGTATTGGCTCTGGGATGTTTTTCTAGTATGTGACTTCAGTTTCTCGTGTGAGCTTATGCTTTTGTGCCAATTCTTCCTGCACCATTTTGGCCATTGCGTCGTGTCTCTCCTTATATTCTGTGTAGGTTTGAAGACAATTTTTATGTTATGATTTATGATTTGCAGCTTGCTATGAAATTGAACCAAAATAAGTTAAATTACCAATCAAATGCCATGTCACGATATAAAAATCGCCTTCAAACCTACTAGTATATCATCACAAAGACAAAACTCACAAATTAGACAATTCAGGAGTATACGGACTGTGTTGCCCTAATTGTAACGGTGTATACATAGACCAGACATGAAGATAGTTACGCATTAGATACAAAGAGCATCAAATTTCCTTCTGTAAAAACAAAAGTGACCTCACCATCTCACAGTATTGTCTAGATAACAACCACCGCTCTCCTACTATAAATAATCTTAACATTATCATATTGCCCCGAAAAGCAATAAACTCAATCACCTAGAATCTCTGGAAATTTTCAAAGCTAAACATAATGTCACCCCTTTTAACTACAACACAAACCTATGTTATTCCCCATTATTTGGAATTTTCAAGTAATTATTAATGTACCCTCGAATACCTATCCATATTCCAATAGTAGAAAACTCATTTTCTCTCTCTTTATCATTCATACCTTTTTTTCCATATCTAAGACAAATTGTATAACTGTACCTTATTTTTAACTCACAATTAGTTAATGTCTGATGATGACAAAATTAAATATTTTTCACCTAGTTTCTGTGATATTCTTCACAAATATCAATTACGAATGGCCGACTTTATATCATTTTTGATCTTTATTGCACTGACAGAATAAAATAGTCAAAAAACAAAAGTCTTCGAGTTTTAATATTTCCATTTGAAATAATGGTAATAATTCTATTGGATACAATTTTATTCATAAAATATTGCATTCAATAAAGCTCACTCTTTTATACTGATAAAAGTAAGCGACTTATTTCTCTTATAGAACGCAGTAGTCATTGTAGATGGGACAAGTTTAATGTACAGCCTTTTGTATTTTCATTAATAACACAATAAGACAGTTATCATACAATTTCATTAATCAATAAGTTTCTCTATTTTTATCCAGAAACTTACCTAGTGTACCCCATCTGTTGCATAGCTATATTTACTTCAAATGAGTTAACTAACTTAGAACAAGTATTTCTTAACAGAAATAAGCGAACTATATCCGAGAATCTCCATCGTTCCAAGAACAAATCAAGTCTTCCCAAAGCCGAGAATGCAATCTAAATTCATCAATCTCTGTTTGGAAACAGTCTTATTCTGCATCTTAAAGGAAATCGCCTTTATGGAAACTGAATATCCAATTGTTGTATACTATGGTCGTATTTCTTCGAAGAAATTATTATATAAATCTCTTCTTCGTTTAGGAATTCCGAACATTCTTAATAAGCGCGTCACAATCACTTTTGAAGCCCCAAAGAAGCATCTGAGACTCCGATCGAAATAGAATGAAAGAATGAAGAATTTGTTTCCTTACAGTTATAAGAAATGGCTTTATGATTTGAATCTGAGCAGAGAGATAACTTTCTAATCAATACAATTGCTATTTTCTTATAAAGAAAAACTGCTTAATAAATCGACTTTGATTGTGCATAAATAAGTTTAAAGTTGTCTTGTTTGTTGATAAGTAATTCATATATTCTATTAGCAATTTTTTCGGTGATCTAAGATCAATACACGCCATGCTACAAACAAAACATATTCGTTTTCCTTTTCAAACTCTCAAAAACTTTACAGCAATAATTCTTAGGGGAAATCAGTCCAATTATTTTTAAATATTTAATAGCTATTTCTTATGTATTTCAACTTCGTGAGTTCAAAAATCTTCACAGAAACGACAAGTAAGCTCTTGATGATTCCAACTCAATTTGTGATGTTTCCAAGACAATGTCACTGGACCAAAACTGACCATCGTATGTTTATTTTCACTTTAAGCGGTAATACTTACTTTCTGCGTACCACAACTCATTTTCAAAGTTTTTAGGCAGCTTTTATTCAAAGACGGAACGTCTAATAAGTGGCATTTAACAAAATAATTTGTGCATTGAGTGATATGGTCGCTTTTGTCAACCATTTTGTTTGCTTACATTTTCAAAAACACTGACAGCGGCGAAGGCGGCTTATGTCAAAGGAAAAGCCGAAACAATACAGCGACGATATCATTCTAGAACATACTTTAGGCGTAGAGTAGTATTGTCTATTTTACTATTTCTTTTAGTCCATTTGACAGCCCGTTCACCAAAGATATTGTCCCTTGAATAAAAATTCTTCAATCTGTCTACATATATAGTGATAATTTCGCAAGTTGTAATTTTTGAGATTGTACTGTATGCCTGGTTGACAACCAGATTGGAATAAGGAGTATTAGTCTCTAGACAGATCGCTTCCTTGCTGTCACGGTGTGTAGCGTTGCGGTAAATAGTCAAACTGATGTGACTTCATGAAATTTTCTGTTCATCTACCCTTTATTTTCATGGCTTTCCGATGGCAATGGTGGGATGCCCCTGTCTCGGTTCGTTGAAGGGCAATATCATTTACATGTTTTGTTACGCTCAAATGAATTGAGATGAGTTAGTGGCAGTCTGTCCTGATGTTGTGAATGGGTATGAAGTACTGACGGGGTCAAATGAGACAGAAACTGCATGAACAGGGCGCTTTAACTACACATTTTCACCATCTTTATGAACAAGAAACAATGACAATGAACAATAAAAACTATATAAATCAGTGTTGCGAAAATCGTGGAATGAATGGAGTTGTCGAAATAATATTTGTGGATCTTAATTTATATTTGAATCGTAATGTATGCCGTTCTCGACATCGGGATGGCATTTTCATTGAATTATCAGTTACTCTAAGATATACCATAAGATTCGCGGCAATTTGTATCACAATAAGCTCGTGGAGAGTGAAATATGCATTACACCTTAAGAGTTTTTTTCGAAAATCTTGCTGCTTTGTTTGGTTCTAGTTCACAATTTTCCGATACATTTATAATAACCATCGATTGATCAATACAACGAATAAAGTTCTACAGATTCAAACTCAGAAATTTTTCATTTCGAATTATTTTATATAGGATACTTTATGATAATCAATATCAAGCAAGTTCTATCCCAGGTCTTATATTTGGTAATAGTGTTTACTTCATGCGGTTCTGCAGTTTATGTTTAATTAAATTTAAAAGAGAGCTTTTCCAATTCATATTTGATTACATTATATTTAGAATCAATGATCAATGAAGTTTTTTTTCTGTCAGGTGTCCAGACATATCATATTCTGCATTTTACATAGTGACCTATCAGTATTTCGTTATTGAACATTGTTAAAGTAAGGTTTGAACCCAATTTTCTCAATTGACTGCCATAAATTATCCAAAAAAGAAATGGTTGATATGATTATTATTCTGGGTAAGTGTGATAGAAATTCTTTGTTGGCAAGTAGAGTTTATGCACAAAGGTTTCCTGATAAGAAGCATCCTGATGCAAGATGCTTTGAAAAACTTCTAATTAGATTTATCGAAACCGGTAATATTGCTTACAAAAAATATGAAAAACCAAAAACTGCTACAGCTGAAGACAAGCAGTTATCAGTTTTGTTGACAGAGGACCCATATAAAAGTCAAGGATAGATTTCTCAGTTAACAGATATAAGTCAAACTTCCGTCCAGAGAATCTTGAAATTTCATGCATATCATGTACAGCTGCACCAGGAATTTAACAATCAAGACTATGAAAATCGAATCAATTTTTGCAATTGGGCAAGTGACAGCGAAAAATTCAAATATGTTTATCAGAATTCTTTTCTCGGACGAGCCAACTTTCCACAAGAATGGGCTTGTAAACAGGCACAACTTTCATCATTACGCCACGGAAAATCTACACCTCATAAGACAAATAGATCACCAGCATCGTTGGTCCTTGAATGTATGGGCCTCTATAGTAGATGGATATCTAATTGGGTCGCACTTTTTCGACACAATAGTGAAATGTATTTAGATTTTCTGCAAAATCATCTACCAATGTTACTTGCCGATGTCCCAGAGCATATAAGACAAGATTTGTAGTTTCAACAGGATGGAGCACCGGCACATTACTCACATAAGATTAGGGAGCATTTGAATTATGTATTTCCAAACAAATGGATAGAATGTTGTGGTCTTGTTAGATGGCCAGCTAGGTCTCCGGGCCTTACAGGTCAGTAGGGTTATATTAAGGGCATCGCTTACCAGATTCCTTCTACGACACAGTTGGATATGAGACAGAGAATACTCGACCCTTTCAGTCAGTTAATCCGCTGTTGTCGAGAGTTCAACGGTCTTTCCTCATAAGGATTGAATTGTGTCTACAAAGAAACGGGCAACACTTATTGAAATAGTTCAACACCTTGTAGATCATCTCACCAAAAACCACTACCTTAAAATATCTCCATTTCTCTGATCAAGCATAATGATATGTACTAATAAACTCCTCTTTCCCAACCTCTGATTTTATTATTTTAGTTTATTTTTTACTTCGAAAATGGTCGAAGGATAAAGATAAGGTTACTTCTGCAAAAATATGGCACAATATTTTATGCGTTGACATAAATAATAAAATGCAGAATGTTCCATTTGAAAAAATCAAGATATGATATTTATATATAGAATGAGAATAATCTATTTTAATTCATCAATAAAGCTATCCTTGGGCAATAAGAAAACGAAAGGAAAAAAGTATTCATCCTCTCTGGCCGACGGAGCATGCGATGACGTGAGAGCCTATTTTCATGAATTTTTACGGAAAAAAAAGTATTGTGACGAAACTACTCACCAAAAAACTTATTACTTAAAGACATTATAGCAGAGTTTAGGTTAGTACATATATATAGTATGACATCTCCCATTTGGTGATTTGAATCTCTATGAAGCTTCTAGACAACTGTACAAAAACATCCAGAAGAAAACGATTTCTCTCTTAAATACAAGAAGTTAAAATATCAAAATTTATGCATAATATTGATTATGTTATTACGAGAAAGATATTGAGCACACGTTTGACCATTCTCAATTGTCTCTCAAATTAATCACGAGCTGAATTTCCAAACCCCTAACCCGAAACCAATTTTGTGAGGAAATGATGAGGCGGTATGGCGAGGATGATGTGTATTGTAACACCCTGTATTTAAAAGACCAACTGTTTTGTTCTGGATTTTCTGCACAGTCATCCAGAAGATTCATAGAGCTTCAAAAAGAGCACAATATGGGGGCTTCTATTTGAAAATTGAAAGTGAGGGTAGCTGGAAGTTAGGTGGTTGGGTTAGATGTGAACTCCTCATTCCATCTCATCATAAAAATGTAGGTATTAAAAACCTATAATCGACCTATGCGATCAATTTTGCTAGAAACTGATAATCAATGAATTATGAATTTCATCAAGGATTTTCGAACAACTCTGTATGTCAAATTATCTTTTTTTCATTTTGCGGAGCTACAAGCGATAACATTCCAATCAATTCAATTATACAGTACCCTTGTAAAATTACACGTCGAAACAATTTCATGCACTTGTGACTATGAGCGGTCTCTTCAGTAATTCAGTGGTTAACATTAACATTATTTATTTTAACGATTAGCTGTTCATTAGTGTTAATTAGCCGATGGGATGGCGGTTTCCTCTGATACAAAGCGACGAACTTCTTCGATTGAACTGAAGTATTCCCCAATTGGAAGACATTTCAATCGCAAATGGCGGATAAAGAAATATGATTTTACAAAATTTCTTGAGAATTTGTACTTTTATAGAAACGAGGACATTTCTTCAATCTGAATATATTCAAGATAAAAAAAACACCTTTTTTTTTTAATTTGGGAGAAAACGTGCCGAAACATTGAAGAAACACTTTTAGTTCTTCAGGAGAAACTTTATTATTTGAATCTGAATGTGTATTTCAACTCCCCTTCTCAATAAGTCAAGAATGATTTCAAAAAGCAATTATTTTGGAAACAAGTAACAAGCCCTATAAGATACTTAAAATAACAATTTCCAAAAAGAGCTAGATTTTTGATTTTGTGCATGGAGAGGAGATACGTAGCTGTCCTTCTAGCTTGAGGTCGACATATTTTGCAATAGCTTGATAGGAAATGTTTCTGGAATAAGCTAATCAATGTTCCTCGTGGGTAAGTTTCTTTGCATATATCCTTAGATTATGAATAGGTGCATGAGGCTTCATTATCCATCTCAATCATGCGACAACCCGTCACATCCGTTTGATACGCTAAACACCACATTCAACTTATAAATTGAATGCTGTTGAGCTTAAACACAAGATATTGGATTGGCCTACATTTCACGTGTTGTTGATTCGCCAATGTTGGCGATGGTGTATGTATCTCTCTTTATAGTGTGGAGGCGGGAGTGCCACAGGGGTCTGTGCTGAGACCCCTCTTGTTCCTATTATATGTTGCCGACTTACGTAACGAGTTAACAGTGGGAGAGTGGTAGTTTCAGCGTACTCCTTGGATAAACTCCCTATCCTGATTAGCTTCATAGCTGATGAGTTTGTGAAGAGGTGCAAGATAATACTGTGGTCAAAAGGTTTTCAGTAAGAGATCGAAACAATAAGGAGACAATATTAATTTCGAGTTATTGGGGTGGACTTCTAACTCAACTAAGCTTTTAGTGTAGTGCGATAGAACCATCATGTTTATGAAGAATACTAAGTGAGCCATATTGTGCAACTAAGAGTCTTACTAATCGTCTGGACCTACCTAATTCGCTTTTTTTGTATTATGCCTTCGCATACTTACACCTGTCATATGGTGTGACACTTTAGGGTTACACTTCAGATAGTACCAAAGCATTTCGAGTTTATAAAAGACATCTGCTTTATACCAATATACATAGCTATAACATCATATATGAGAATTCACTGGACAAGCATCACACATCCAAATTTGAATCAAACTAATTATTTATTTATAAGATTATATTCAATGAGCTAGACGAGACAACCAGAATTTCGCCCTTTTCAAAACTCAAGAACAGGATGAAAACCTAAAGAGGACATCCATTTCATTATTGTTCATTTAAATGGCTTTTGTACAATAAATAATTTGATTTGATTCGCCACCGATTTCAGTAGCCTTTGTCGACGTTTTCAAGAACTCAAATCTAGCTCCTCATGGAGATGCGTTTTGTATTTGGCTTTTTAGCTATACATAACTCAAGGAAATTTTATTAGGAGTGTATTTTGTAGAGTCGATTTTTAAATCCACCCTAGATCCCGCTAAAACGTTCAAAGAAGTGAAACCCTAAGTTACTATCGGCTCAGAATATTAGAACATGGTTACTCAAGCGAATTTATTAGTTTCAGACCTAATTTGAGCATGAAAAGGCTCGAGGGCAATGCCAATCGTCCGAGGAATTTTTCATACTTCGCTAGAGTTGTACTGAAGAGGCAAACTTCACTGTGATGAACCCTTTCCCGGCGGGTGTAATTGTTTTATTGGGCGGAATCACCCTCACTTGGCTTAGGCCTTATTCCCGCAATTTTTACAGGGTGGTAATAAAGTTACTCGTGAAACTCGTAGTTCATTACATGATGTTTCCCAAACAGAGGTAAAAATGGAACCTTTCTAACCTCAGTATGTTATTTCATTTCAACATTTTCCTTCAATTTTACTTCAGAAAGTTAGTAGTCCAAAATATATAAATTGATTCTACAAATGAGAAAATTCTTATGTTCGATGTTATCCAATTACAAAAAAAAGGGAACGGAATGGTCTTAATTCTAATCTATACTTATATTAACTCAATAACTATTTCTCATCTCGGAGCAATAGTAGTTTCTTGGGGAATCATCAAAAATCTTATAATAAGTATACATTCTGTCGAATAAGTCCGGTAATTATTCAATGAAACACAAAATATTTATTTTTCAGCCAAATTTATCTTATCGCCTTCAAAGAAGGCTTCTTTCGAAATAATAAATTTACGCCAAAGAAAAAATCAATCATCGAAACATTTTTCAAACGCCGAAAATTCTCTCTTTCATGTCTTCTATTGATTTAAAATGGGTAACTCGAAGTCTAATTTAGAGTTTTGGAACAACAAAAAGTCAGCTGAAATCATATCAGGTGACCGCGGTGATTGTTTGATGGTTATTGAGTTTTTGCTCTGAAATTCATTCAAAATGATAGCCTTGTGAGTTGATGCGTTATCGTTGTGCCAAATCCATTCAGTTTCTTTCCACAAATCTGGCCTTTTTCGACAAATTTGCGATGTATAACGGTCAGGTAATATGCTTTGTTTACCGTCTGACCTTCTGGCCAGAATTTCGAGTACACAACACTCCGATAGTCGAAGAAAGCAATAAACATTACCTCGACTTCTGATCGATTTTGACGGGGTTTCTTTCAGTTACGGTTCAGTTGGAAGGAACCATGCTGAAGCCCGTTGACAGGTTTGTATGTTGAACTCATGAACCTATGTCTCATCACCAGTTACAACGCGTTTCGTAGCGACCTTTACGCGATTCAATTTTTGAACACAATTCAGGTCTTGTGGAATTAGTCTAGCGATAACGTGTTTGATGCCAAAGCAATCGTTCAAAACGGTGTGAGACACAGAAAGTTCTCTCAACCTTAAATGACGATTTTCAATTACCATTTCCTTCACACCATCGATGTTAAATGAAGTTGGAGACGTTGATGGCCGACCAGAGTGATGCAATTTTCCATTACATCTCAACCGCTGTTGAATGCACTGTAGCACTTATATGCACTTGTTTTTGAAGAAGTCGATTCACCATAAACTTTTTGCAACATTTTCAGCGATTCGAAATTCCATTTGCAATTCAGAATTTGAGATAAACTCTTCGTTATTTTTATCCATTGTAAAAATCGCAAAATACTCTTGTGACAACTGACAAAATCGAGAACTGTCAACAAACTGAATGAATATAAACTTGGTGAAATGTTTCTTATGGAACCTCATTCAGAGATAAAAGTACCTTTTATCTATTCATCTGAACTATCTCAAGGAAAGTATTTTCATTTGGTGTTGAAGTGAAAGACATTAAAATTTGTGTATAAACATTTTTTGTAAACTGTCCCTATCTGTATGAAATGGGAGTCGACTGGTTTGTTTAGGTTAGATGTTGTGAAGTCTAAGTTATAGAGAATTGTTTTCACGAAATTGATTAAAACGAAACAAAAATAATGCTGCAGAATTTTTGCGAAGAACTACCCCTTATAATGGGAAATTAAAGTTGAATATGAATCTCCCGATTAGTCACTCGATATAGAGAACGTATTCAAAGACATTGAATTCAAAGCGTTGGATGTGTTTACCACCCCGTGCATGCCAGTTTGATCAAACTCTGTTCGATCATCTTGGTTCTCTTCCATATTAGAAGGAAAATTTTTCAGTGGTGGGCTACTTCAACCTTCCTGATCTCACAAGGCCACCGCTTTCTCGCCCACCTGTATTTGGGCTTATTTGAGTGGTAGAGAGTTTTGCATCAGAATGTCAGACAAGTCATCTTATTATAGAATTGTTGCAAGTGGCGTGCTCCAAGGATCGGTTCTAGATCCTATGTTGTTCTAAATACAGCCGATCTGCCAATAATAGTCAAAGCTCACTACTCACAATTTGCTGACGACTGAAAAAGCTTCAACAACACTAATAGCAATTAATTTCAATCTACTGCAGGAGGATCTAGATGCTGTGTGACATTGTACTCCATATTGGGAGAAACTACTACAAAAAATCTAGGTACTATGTCTGATGACCTGATATGAAGCAGACACATTCAGGAAGTCACCTCTGAAGCCAAAATATGATTTATCTGATATCGAGATTATTTTACCACTGTGATTAACTTGTTGAAGCTAAGATTTGCACGACCTACCTATGCCCTATCCTCGAATTTGAAGGACCGGTATGATGCCCGAATCTAAGAGCTAATGCGGAACTTCTTGAGTATTCCTTATGGCAGAAATAGGCCAAATTATGAATTCAAATAATTTGAGAGGTCGCAATTTCAAACTCCTCAGACAAAAGTTCAAAACCACCTGGTGGTAGAATTTTTGGTCCAATTGAGTGTTTACCACATAGAATGCCTTTTCCCTGGACTCTTGGAAGAATAGTGAAGCTTGAAAACTTCCTTTTTTCCATACATATTTCGTATTTCCAGTATTCTTATTCACTTTGTTCTATTTATTACATTTGTCATATTTTTAAAACGTAAATTTTTCTTTAAATTAAACAAGAACCACGAAGAAATAAAATATGGGAGATGTGAACCCAAATTATTGGGTTCATAATGATTCTAGAACATCTATAGATCATATTCGGCATCACTTAGAAGACCGAACCTGGCCATCGGGGCTCTTTCGGTCAAACAGAGAGGGAATTGTTTTGTTGAGTTTGAATATTGAAGGGATTTTGCGATTATATTTCAAAATTGGCAAGCAAGAACAAAGAAGTGATTATGTTTCAGGAGACTCACACTGCGACGGAAGAACATCTCCGCGAAAAAGGAAATAACGCAGGTTATGTACTTTTTGATTATCTCCTTAGTCATTTTTATGGCCTTGCTTGTTATGTGAAATCTTTTCCTAAATTCAAGTGTGTTTAGACATATAAGAGTCAGGTTAGGTTAGGTATGATTGTTGAAATATTTTTCTGCTGGTTTTCTTATTCCATTGTTACAGATTCCTGTCCCAAACCCTCTCCTTTTCACCCTTGTCTTCGACTGGAAATCATGAAGTGCAAGATGAGAATTGAAGCTGCTAAGCAGAAAAATCTCTGGTACTCTTTATGTACACACGACACTAACACAACATAAACAGAAAAGCGAGTTTCTTTTTCTCATGTTTTTTTACTCGTTTATCGAGTAAACCTCGACCTCGACACTTATCTTGATATATCAATATGAATAATAAACGCCATTTTGAATGTAGCAGCAAACAATTGGAATAATGCTTCCAGAATAGGTTCCTACGAATTCAAAAGTGTATAACTCTTCGCGGAAAATACTTCAAAAAACAATAAAGTCTTCAAAAAGTCTGAATTAATGATTTCTAGCTCTATATGCTAAATTTAGAAGACATCCCTCGTACCTGCACAGTAGACCAACGAAAATTTCTCAATTCCTTGAAAGGAACAGTTAATACTGTAATCTATTATACCTCAGTAATGAAAAATGACGAACAGCATTTATATACGCGTCCGATCTGAAGAAGCTATTGCATATCGAAATAAAATTTTCTATGATTTATTCTGTTTGAGTTGCGGTTTACGCCAGGAATATGACTTGTATTTTTTGCATCTGAAGAAGCTCTTGTAGCTCTGAGGTGATTTATCAGTTTTCTAACATAGTAGAAATTTAAAAATGATGTCAATGATTTATTCAACTAGAGCAATGAATTTCGGTTGGATCGTATGTAGTATTTGTATTTTAAGAGGCTATTATATAGCAGAATGACGTCATATATAGATTTATAGAACTATTTTATGTATTGAGAACATGATATAACCTTTTCATAGCGCCATATGCTATAGCATTGATTAATTTGATGTGATGGACTTTAATATAATAGAAATTTGAGAGTTTAACTTTCAACCTGAATAAAATGTAATATTTATATACATTCTGTCAGAGAAGTACCAGAAATTGGTCAAAGAAACACAAGAAATTCATTTTTCATCGTCCCAAAGTAATATATTTACTCCAATGAAAAACCCAATCATCAAAACATTTTTCAAACGCTGTCTCCAGGATCCAGAATCTTCGTTTCATGTCATATATATTCAAATCGGGTTCCTCAAAGTGGTAGTTTTGGAGAAAGAAAAAAATTGATCAGAGCCATATCAGGTGAATACGGTGGCTATTCGGTGGTATTTGTTGAGTTTTTGTTCAGAAGTTCATTCACAATGATAGCCATTTTCGACGAATCTCCTCTCTCAAACGCCGCATAATGCTCCAGTGATAATAATTATTTACCGTTTGAACTTTTGGCAAGAACTCTGAGTTTACAATATTGCTATAATCAAAGAAAATAGTCAACATAACTCTTCATCGAGTTTGACGTGGTTTTTTCGGTTTTGGTTCAGTTGGAATACGTCATTCCGAAGCTTGTTCATTGGTTTGCATGTCAAACTCATGAACCCATGTCTCATCACCATTTACAATGCGTTTTATGAATGTGCGGTGGAAATTGAGTGGTTCTAGCATATCTTTAACGACTTTTACGCAATTCAATTTTTAAAGAAAATTCAGGTATTTTGGAAGTAGTCGAGCGGCAACGCGTTTCATGCCCAAATAATCATTTAAAATGGTACAAAATGATTCGTGAGACACAGAAAATTCAATGCCTATCTCTCTCAAACTTTAATGACGGATTTTAATTATTATTTCCTTCACTTCATCATGTTAACTTTAGTTGAAGATGTTGATGGCTGACCAGAGTAAAGCAAAGCTTCCACCATATCTCGGCCGCTGTTTAATATATTGAATCACTAATATGAACTTGTTTCATTCTTCTGTAACATTTTCAGCGATTCGATACAAGAAATTTCATTTGCAATACAAAATTTTAGACGAATTCTTTGTTAAATATCATATTCCATTGCAAAATTCGCGAAACTCACTCGTGACAAAATCGAAAATTTTAAACAAATGCGACAGATTGCGTTCAAACTCTTTATATTAGTGAAGAAACAGTTGTGCCAACCTAACAGCAACAGACAGAATGTTTGTTGCTGAATGTGTTTCTTAGCATAATCTTGAGGATATTCCACCCTAAAGAAGTCAATATTTTTCTCCAGAGGAGAGCGTCTCACAATATTTAGAAAAGTTATGAGCAAACTTGAAATATAACATTATTTCAAGCAAGTAAACGAACGATTATACAGGGTTTTAGTACGACAGCTATGTGAAATATTGTAGATGAAGAAAAATGGTCATGCATCTCTCGAGCTCGATTTTATACATCAAAATCAAATATCTCAGAATCACAAGTGGCATGGGTACTCATAAAAAATGTATAGTATTCAGATACAGATCATGTTGACTATTTTAGTAACCAGAGAACAAATACTCTCAGCTACTTCTACATTCTTTGATCTGGTAAGTCACTTTCATATACTCTGTAAATTATGTGTATCGGGTATTGCAACGTCGACATATGAGAATATTTCCAGTCTATTATGATGTACTGATATGTTGCAAAGACTTCATCTATCAAAGTTTGTTCATCATATTCACAATTTTTAGAAGATTTACATTCAAAGTACTTGCGTCTACTGAATGAATTAATATTTGAATTGTGGAGGCCGTTACTTGATGTAGATCCATGATATAAATGAGATAAAAACACAAGGTTTAACTTTGATCTACACTTTATTTGAAAAAATTCGACGACGTTTCGCTGACACAGCAGCTTTATCAAGAATGAAAAATAGAATGAAGAGTATGGTATAGAAATAAATAGATACAAACATTCGGACAAGCTTTTGAATGAACAGGTAGATTTGAATTACTCACCCCTACTTAACTTGTTCAATTAGTTTTTATTACCTTTCATACTAACTGTACAATGGCTCGGTGTGGATTTTCCTGTTATTCATCCAACTTGTTCTACGATTTGTTTATAATACCATACTCTTCATTCTATTTTTCATTCTTGATAAAGCTGCTGTGTCAGCGAAACGTCGTCGAATTTTTTCAAATAAAGTGTAGATCAAAGTTAAACCTTGTGTTTTTATCTCATTTGAATGAATTAATATTTTTTCGCCAAACAAATTGAATAACATTTGCATCCTATGGTGGTGAGAGTGTTATTCTCATGTGAGTTGATATCTCGTTTGTGGTAATAAAAAAAATTCGTCAATATGCACAAAATTATAAGCGGTATAACAAATTATTCATTGCACTCAATTTCTATTCCTTAAAATTTCTTCCATAATTTTTAATTTATTTGGAAAAGGTTTTTGTGACATTCAAAGGAAATGCTCCTTTTTTGCATTATATTCCTTCCTAATTATACTACACTAAATTTAATTTACCTATAAGTAATATCTGTTATAGGTTAATAAGAATGCTACTGACGTAGTAAAAATTTGATTTGGTTCAAATCAAAGTTACTTCATTATGCAGGAAGAATAGTTTTGAGTTTTCGAAGTAAAAAGCCATTTTCTTGTCAGAAAAAAACGAAGTTCAATAATAATTCATTTTTATTTTGCCAAATTTCATTTCAAAATTTTTACGGCAATATTATTTCGTTTGATTTCGATAGTTGAAGAACTTAAAGATTCATGATTCTTTTCAATTTATGTATTCAACTAAACTATTGGTTAAACATCAAATACTTCCCGAGCGCTAACTCCAAATCCTCAAAAAACTTCAAACTGAGCAACTGAAGTGCGTGTGCTAAATGTTATTTACACGCGCAGATTATGCGGACAATTAATTCATGCACAGGGTTAAAAACTTACTTAATTAGTGATTACTTACCCAGAAACACTTCACAAAACACGTATTCGAGAACGCGGGGGTTGCAAGTTCACTGTACGAAAGCTTCCCTTTAAATGTGAAAACGCAAAGCAGAATAGCGTGTTCTTGTTTTGAGGGCTTGCGCCTTCGCAACCCCTCTCGCCTCGCAGATCCTGTTGCTTCCTTTAGTTTAGCTGCTCATCTCGATACTGCAATGAAAAATATCTCAAACAATCTATTGGATGGTTTTAATGACTATTCATTGAATCTTCTTCGTGATGTCGATTAAATCAAACGGTTGATTTTAACGGCATGCCCTGAAATATGATTCTTCCGTTTATTCCGAAGCATTTGCGGATATTGTTTGTGGCTAAGCGATAGGCTTGCGGTATAAAGTTAAATATCTACCGAAGTAAATGGGGACAAAGCTACCCATTTAGCCTGAAGCATTTGTGTTAGCTTAATAGAAACTCCACAGTTTGCAGTCGATTCATTTTGCAACCATGCGAATAAATTCAAAGCAAAAAACCACCTTTGCACTCATGTCATTGTTTCCAGACTTTTATTAACTTGTTATAGCCATCATTTCAGAGGAATGAAGGTAGTATTTGCTAGTCATTCAGAGTAACTTTATGCGGCATAAATATGAAGCTCTGTATCATTAAGTTATCTCTTAAAGCTTAATATGTTTTCAGTTGAAATCAACTTCAACTATTTGAGGTATTTTATCATGAGTGAGCGTTTTCAAAAAAAATTAAACAAACAGTAAGGAAAGCTTGTTGCAGCTTGGCTATCGGTGATTATTTTTATTTACCTATTTGTTAATCTCCCTGCAGAAAAGAGGTTAGCACTGTGGTCGTTAACTTCTCTCTTCCAGAGTCCATGTACTGTCCACCCGGGCCTTCTACAAATTCAATGGGCAGCACCGGGCCTCTGGCAAGAACCTTGTGTAGCCTTGTACGAAAGGGGTTACTTCCACATTCTAGAAGAACCTGCGAGTAGATTCTCGTTTTACCCTCCTAATTCTTTTTTATACAGCGTTCGATTAGAACGATAGTGGTCCCATTTATCGGTATTTTCAGCTCAGTCAAACTTCTTTTCTACGTTTTCCGATAGCAGAATTCCATCATGAAGTTGTGCCATTCTCAGTCTTCCTCCTCAGTGGTTAGTTATCGAAATACGCTAACTTTCCTCATCTCCTTAGCCATATGCTCAACGTCTTCACTAGTGTTCGTAGCTGTGGCAATACCTCCCAAAATATCACTAAGGGAGGCTCTATAACCGTCTCAGCTAGTGTTGCTTAGGTTTCTGTATTCGACCACTGGTCTGATCCCAGAACCCAAGGGTTCCTCTGACACGCCCTACCTCGAGATTTTATTATCAGAGAACTCGAGCAGAACGTAATGTCCAATACCTTAACGCGATTTTGCGTCACAAAGGTTGGTTCATCTCATCTATTCAATAGAATGAAGAATTCAGCCATGAGGAATTCGAAAAGACTTTACCTCTTGCATAGACACCCGAGCTGTCCCACACCGAGTAGTGTACAATAGCGATACACGCAACGACAAGTTGGCGATTTTTTCTCCTACAATGACTCACAAGGCTATGAATCATCTTGGGAGGCATTCATATTTCCCAGGAAGAGTGCTGACCAGACCACAGAATCAAGTCTGCCACGCTCTCATGGGACACTCACAAGTACAGAGGTAGTGTTTCTGTTACTGAATCCGGTAAGTAAAAAAAGCTGGAGCTAAGAACTCAATATAAAATTGTTCTGTACTTGTGTATGACCATGAACTCCTTATGAGTGAGCGTAGATAAAAAGATAGATATTGATAATGAGTAGGGGCTACTTATTAACCGGCCAGTGCAACGGTAAATTTTGGCACACTCTGTCCTAAATTTCACCCACGAGCTCCATCCTTCTTCTAAATGATATAAGTTTTGTCGATGAGAGCTTAATAAGCTTAGTCAGCTTCAGTTTGATAGATCCAATTTCCTGCAGCCTGACCCTGTCACACATATCGTGATCCATTAATTCCATCTCTTCTTCATATAGTCTACATGAAGGGTGCTCAATCAATCCAAACTTTTTGAGGTGACTTCTGAGGTGAAAGTGTCCCGTTAGTACTTCATTTAAAACTCTTAGGATCAACCTAGAGAGTTCAAGTCAAGCCTTGGCTCTCGTAGTGGAAGGTCCACCGATGGCAAGTCAAGAGTGTCCGAGAACTGAGAGGTTAGGTTAGATTCTCGTACCTTGAAGTCCAACCACATGTTATTTCCATCCTTGCAATCTCCAGGGGACTTCTGAGCCTAGGCTTCGGTCTGCTGAATCCCAAGCCTATTCCCCGAGCGGCCAATGAATCCGCCTTGTCATTGCCAGTAATGCCCGAGTATCTGGGAACCCACATCAGACGGAACCTGTTCCTTCTTCTCAGTTTAGCGAGGCTGTTTATGTGGAAGACTGAAATTTATTTTTGTATTATGAAAGAGGCTCTATCAACCATTAAATTATAAGGGATAAATTATTTGTTTAACAGAATGCATTTGGATTGTTGAGTCTGTAAATGTTTATTTTCTGTATATGTGGTAGGTTAGATTATTATGGAGTTTGGTGACGGTTATGTCAGGAAAATTCATTGAATTTTTGCGTTCAATTTCTGTAGTGAAGGTTATTTCATTATTTATTGTATTTAGAACCAGTAAAAACTGATCTATTTGTCTGTTTGAGATTTGAAAAGCCACAAGAATTTTCTTAACGTATCTGTATCAAAAATTAATATGTTCTTGTGCTAACTTTTCAAGATTGTTCATGACAATATCTGCTAATAAGGAACTATGTGGGATCCCATGAGAAGTCCTGATTTTTTTCTGGAAATTTTTGATTCAAATTGAAGAAAATTTTGTGACAAATAGGTCTCGAAAATATTACAAAGATGTGGTGAGATGTTATTATTAGAGGTGCATTCTCATCTATTGGAGCGTTCGGGTACATAGTTTTGTATCAAAAGAGACGAATTTGAAATTGCAAACTGTAGAAAGTTCATTTATCAGGTAACAGAATTTAAAATTGTGTATGCGGATAAAAGTTGGTGAGCTCCATGAATTTGTTGTATAAAAAGCTAATTCATCAGCAGGTGTGTTTGTGTAAGATACAACAGGCTCGGCAGGGTTGTTGTCTTTGTGTCATTTGATTAAGCCGTATATTTTTGGAGCTTAAGGGTTCACTCGAATAAGTTTCTTCTTTTTCTATTTTGAATATGCTTATTTGATTTCTTTAATGATATCTCTTGATATTTCTATAACGTCCAAAGTATTGTTGTCTAGCATTTTAATTGTACCTCATCAAAATCAAATACCATGAAGAAATGCAAGGTCTTATCCACACAAAAACTCAAGGGACCCCACAATACAATTCGTTAAAGGAATCAAACAAGAATTGGAAGAATCGAATTATCTAGCACATTCAAAATGGGACACGAATAAAATTATTTCGATGAATCCTCAAGCTCCAAAAATATACAGTTTAACCGAAATATGCAGTGACAAAAATGTCACCAGGCAAAGTGACTGAAATATCAAATTGAGATCATCAATGAAAAACATTTCTAAAGAGAGTAATTTGGCGTAGTGAGTTCTTGAAAGCCGATGTAAGTATCTTCACGAATGCTTACAGAAATAGAAAGCTATAGTAGCAATTCAAAACAAATGTTCTGTAGAAATTATAGCTTAAAAATTCAATTCGTTAACATTCTGGTGGCTCTACTAGTCAGCAGTAATTATTGAAATAAATGGTTAAGAAACGGTCAAGAAAATTATTTCTAGCAAAGAGAGCCTACCATGATGAAACCACAACAAAAATTCATAGAGCTTCAGCATAAGACTGAGCTCGTTCTCTTAAATTGATTTCAATTCCACATGTAAACATTGCGAATTTCAATTATACTTTAATGACTCATTATGCAAAATGATTTATATCTCGTCGTCAACGTCGAGTTTTGTGCTTTCAGGATAAGTATAAGTTACTAATTTTGCATAATTTGCATGACTTATGTCAGCTATATTCGAATAAACATACGAAATTGGAATAATTATATAACACGTTGAGTTACCTTCTGAAAGAGAGTTTATCTAGACCTGTACAAAATTATTTCATCTTGAAACTTCTTGGGACCCGCAATATGCCTTTAATCTCTATCTCTATTCAACCAAAGACCCTTCAAGTTCTAGTTCATTATCGTTATCGCATATTCTCTGTACGAATTGTGAGTGTAATATCCAAATGTCACAAATGTTTCCAAGTTATCCAATCTTAGTTTAATGTTCGGAGGGTAATGTACCGTCTTCCACAAGATCAATCAGCTAGGGTAGTTGATTGTGAGTTATGATAATAAAATAGTCGTCAGAAGTGATGGAGTATTTCTTGAATCCATATTTATCGACAGAATCTTGTAACTTGTGTGTATATTCAATATATTTAACTATATATACACCCCCCTTTCGAAAAGTAACCGAACATTTTGAAAAAAAGAATAATTTTGATGCAATTCTTCTTTATTAATCAATGTATTCGCCTTTTGTATTGATAACGAAATTTTCACGCACCAACAGGTTGTCAAACTACTTCTCTATCTCCTTTTTTGGAATGGTCTTTAGCGCGTTGGTCACCGCACTTTCAAATTGTGCCGCTTTCCTTTCATAGTTAAATTTAGCTTACGGCATAGACAGTAGTCGCAGATCAGGTAAACAGGGGGAATGAATGATATGTTTGATGATAAATATATATTTGTCGGTGGAAATGAATTCATCAGAGTCATAAAACAAGCAAATCAAATGGCATGTACCAGGTAGGTCTTTAGTCCTGTTTACTTTTTGTCTGATAGCTTGAGTATATTACTTTCAGAATTGTCTATGATTATCGCAACCATTGCGCATATTCAACGAATCAAACACTGTTGACATACTATCATGCGCAGAGCACGTCGATGTTCACAAAAGCAGAACTCATTCAGAAGTTCAAAATATTCACGATATTTTCAGAATCACCTATAGGAAATGGTAAACTGAATATTTGAAAATTTTTGGGCATTGCCATAAATTTCACTTTAGGAAAACAAAAAAATACCGGCTTCTTAATCCTCCCCAATGCACAATTTCGTAGTGACTAATAATTTCATTCCTGAATATATTCTAGTAGATGTTGATAACATTACTTTACAAGTAACTTATTTCAGACTTTGATTCAATCACGATGTATTTCTATTTATACTTTTATGTGGCTGACGTCGAAATAAATGTTTGGCAACATGTGACTCAGTTTTCATGAATCCAGATCAAATTACTCTTCTCATTCTCTAATCGGAAAAACCTTTGATACCCTGTTATATGGATAAGCTGTCGTAATGGCCGCTATTTTATAAAACCATATTTTTTTCACTTTTATCCATATATATAACCGCTTTATAATTTGATTGACTTATTTACGACAGAATGGATCAAGTCAAAATGTATTTCGAGCCGAAAAAGTTCGATATTTTTCAGTGCAAACTAAAGTAGGAAATTGTAGAAATGTTTTTTATTTATTTTTTATATTGAATGATAGGTGATACTTTTCACTCAAGTAACAAAGAACAATTTGAATAGTTTCTTGCTATAAATTTATGAACATCATGGTTCCACAGTCATGACATTTTGAGTGCTATAAAAATCATAGTTGTGCTAGATATATTTGATTTCCTCATTTTTTAGTCTATACCTGCTGAGGAGTTACATCGATAGGATACCAAAACAGTGTGTCTCTGAATTCAGAAGGTGCAGAAGATATCACAGAGGGGCTGCTTGAATTTGGTCAAATTCAACGTTCTCCAGGAAGCCATTGCTGGAGGACCTACTCTAATCATATAAGGACATCGAATTTCCAAAAAGAGTATGCATATTATCGGCGTCACAGTCAACACCAGAGTTTTCTGGCATGACCATGTTTTAGTCAAGATCACATGCGATCTCCAGTCTCTCTGGAGTTGTAAAGAAAAACTAGGTTGTCGGAAAACTCACATCAATGGACGGTCCACGTACCACTTTCTTCAAATTTATTTTGTTGAGAGGGCTAGTATCCTGTGGAATTCATTTCTATCGAACTACGAATTGGGGTCTCAAGCTACGTGCTTCAGAAGCTTGGCTTCTCAAGCACCCCTTCGAACATCAAACAACCTCACTCTGACATTTCATTCAACCTTAGATTCCGTTGGCTTATCCCAGCCATACTACGTTCAAACAGTGCTGAAATTCAATATGGCTCTCCTATTCACTGTTCACTATTCCATTAGTTGGCGGCATATATTCACCTCATTCCAATTACATGAATTGACAGTTTGTGTTTGAGTCGTGGCCACCTTACAAGTAGCCTTTGTCCTTTGAAGAGTGACCGAGAAGGTAACGCCTTCCAACAGCCATGGTTATTTAACTAGCTCTCTTTTGAAATGCTAGAACAGATCACGGAAGTGAATTATTACAATCATGTTGTCCAAGGAGAGTTCAATAAATTCCTATCTTTTAGTCTTGATCTAGAACATCATAAAGTATACTGAAATATTCACATCAACAAGTTTGCCAATACAGCAATCCAATACCTGCAATTCAGAAAATTGAGGTTTCACCCATACGAATTGTGTTCTGTCTACATCCAATATACATTATGTACCTTTACTTCACTTGAAGCCATAAATCATCACCATGGCCTCTAAGTCATTAAAGAGAACAGGTATATTTTTACAATAGTCGAGGATAAAGCAGTAAGATGGATTTAAATGCAATTTGGTGCAATAGATTTCTGATAAGCTCTACAAACTTTGTAAACTAATCTAATAATCGAGAAATCCCAAATTGCATTTGTGAATAAAAAAAATCCATTTCAGAATAGCAATGATAAAGTATGAAAATCGGTAAATAATCGTGAGAATGAATCCAAATATCTTATTCGGAGAGCTTTGGGGTCGTTGAACACGAAGCGAGAGTCTACGGAATACCAGGTGCTCGCAACGGTTGTTTCAACATCTTCCTCTGGAGTATTATGACAATTTATCATAGAATTTGCCCATACTCTTTACTCTCGGGCTTTCGAGGTCACTGAATACAAATATTGTCACGAGTGGACTCGAGTAACGAGTGTGAGCCAATTGTATGATAAATTATCATAATACTCAAGAAGAAGACATTTAAAACATCCGCGGTGGGCACACAGTACTCTGGTAGCATTTGCTAAACTCAGATTCATGTTCAACAACCTCAAAACACCCTAGTAACGAGTGTGGGCCAATTATACAATAAATTGTTGTAATACCCCAGAGAAAACGTTGAACACCCGCTACGGTTACCAGGTAATCTGCAGGATTTCGCTTCGTGTTCAGCGACCACAAAAACCCCCGAGTAAGAGATTTGGATTCATTTTCACGATTATTTAATGAATTTCAAATTTCTTATAAGCGTCTTCTCCAAACTAAAATTCTCAAATGCATTTTAATTATGCACGAATGCAATTTGGGATTTCTTCTTGATTAGATTAGTTCACAAGGTGTTCAGAGAGATTCCCATGAATCCAAAGCACCCAACTGTATTAAAATCCTTCTCACTGTGCAGAGTATCGAAAGTTCATTTCTTAATGCATCGACTACAATTACTGTTTGTTATGCTGCCCAGCTATAACCTAAGTCATCCGCCACTGTCTTCAAATGAAAGAATGAGAGGAGATCCTAACGCCCGACTAGGCGACAAACCTATATATTCGTAATTTTAGAATTTGAAAAAACTTTTTGATATGCGTTAAAACGTGTACATTATCATAATTAAATTTGGATGTCCTTCGATTATAAATATTATGAGAGAATTAATCAAATTCTCAAACATGTTCAAATAGATTCCACCGTTTAAGTTTTTTGCTGTGGAAATAAGGGTTCTACAATATGTTGTCCCTAAATTCCGTCGCAAAAATTTTGAGGTCTTTGAGTACTATTTTCCTTCTTTAAAGGGTCACTCCAGTAACTACATGTATTGCAATGCATCGCCATTCAAAACAAACTCGATTGGTGACAATAGAGAACATTTTACAGCAAATTTAGATCGTTATTAATACACTCACTGAAATGTTTACAGAATACGACCGAAATCATTGTCAGTTCAATTTTATATAGATGGAATTTGTTATTGTGAGAAATCCCTCAAATACTTTTCTCCTCACATTTTGTGGATTCTCCATCAACCAAAACGTTCACACCATTTCGTCATTAACAATTCTGGTGAGATTGTTTTCTCAATTGGGGTAGGGAAGTTCATATAAAATCATTCTTAGAAAGCTGAATATTATCAAAAAGATATCCTTAAGGTTATTTACAAGAAAAATAGAATATATCAATCGGACTTATTGTTCACCTTAGAAATAATTCATATTCATACAATATACACAACAACTATTGGCGCACATCTGCATGAAATTATACAAGATTTTGTTGATCAGGAGCATGATACCAGAAGTAATAGAAGTAACATTACTACCTTACAGCTACAAAAGTGTGAATTTGAGATTTTTTTATTACATAGCCTTCAGAGTTTACAATTTGTTACCGAGAGATGTAAGAAATTTAAAGAATTTGTAATTATTCAGCAAGTCCTGTAGGACTTTTGTTGTAACAGCTGTTCCGAGATATCGTAGAATAGCCTGATTACTTATTTTCGAAAAACGATCAAAACGTGTTGAGATGTTGAATATATTTCACTTGAAATAATATAATTGTTATGTTTGGTACTATTCTATTTGAAATATTATAATTATTTATGTTTAGTTCTGTGATACATACAAGTGGAATGTCACTTAGGTGTCAATATAAAAATTGTTGAACTGGTGTTGTATTTTTTATTAATGTATTTATTTATTCAAGAGAACATATCCGTCTTAGAAACAACCAGTATAAATTAATGATGATTTTATTCAATGTTCATCGTAGCTAGATGACCATTGAATTGCTTCAAAGAGAAACTAAAGAGCAAGTCAGTTCTTTGGTACGTATTGCCATAATGAAGCAATCTATTAATAGGAGCATTACTTCTGAAATTAGTTCTACTGAAAGGCACCATAAACAAACTCACCTCAAGTCCTTCTCTGAGGGACATGAAAATAAATTAATTCCAATAAGCTACCACAATCAATCAAATTGTTAAGGAGCTTATACAAAAAAATCAAATCTGATCCATCCAGTTTTCATGAATTTGCTTGTTAACTCAAGATTTTATCTGTGCCTCGAATTTCTTTCAGTTACTATTTTAGAAAAATAAAATTGCAAATTCAAAGCGTTCTTCAACTTAATCACCGTTATTTCAGTTCACCCAACTATGGAAAATGATCAAATGTAACTGACTCTTGAGGGTTTGGAAAACTGTTTGAAACGTGAGAAGTAATAACTGAACGACAGATGCCATCGAAATGAAACATCATTTTTATTTATTGATTCAAATGTGAGGAATCTAGTTTTTCCTCAAATCAAATCTAACCTATCGTGGCCAGTAGATCCAGTCACGACACTATATGGCCAGAGGAAAGTCGCTGTTTTTGGCGGTCGATAGACTACGCTATGAAAAAAGAGAAATTCTCGGGTAGCGTTTCTACTTAACAAAACGCTGCTTGATATCGGGCCGTTTAGGTTAACATCCCCACTTTTGAGGGGTTTTTCTAGAAGCATCTCGGAGACGCGATATTTAGAATTTTTCGACGAAGTTGAAGGCGTAATCCTCGTTCAAAGGATCGAATTTTCGTTTTCCGCATGAATTTTTGCTGAATTAAACGCGGTGCGACTTCTTTGCGCTTTCCTCGCTTCTCTTCGAGGAGCTGTAGCGCCGCCACCGGACATCGCTAGGGCGCGAATCGCCACCCTCTAATACAAATCATCCGCTTTCTCAAAAACAATTTCATGACTAAAAAAATCGCCTACCAACATCTCTACCTTTTTTCCACTGAATCTCTCATTTGTTTGCGTTCATTCCCTACATTTTTAGTATACAGTACATTCTGTCAAGATAAGTAAAGACTTAAACTATTGTCGAAATTTTTGTTGATGCACAACTGTTTTGTATATTGAAACTGAGATGGAAGGACATCTGTTATTTGGTTTGTTTACAGTGCTCCCAAGTATTTCTTGCGATTTCAACAATGGAAAATAATTGAACAAAGAATTTGTCTCAAATTTTGTATTGCAAATGAAGTTTCGTACCCCAAATCGCTGGAAATGCTACAGAAGGCTTACGGTGAATCGACTCCATCAAAAACACATGCATATGAGTGGTATAGTGCATTCAAGAGCGTCCGAGATGTGGTGTAAAATTTGCCTCGCTCTGGTCGGCCACCAACTTCTTCAACTGGAGTTAACATTGATGAAGCGAAAGAAATGGTGATTGAATATCGTCATTTGAGGTTGAGAGCGATAGGCAATGGACTCCTTGTCTCTCACGAATCAATTTGTACTGTTTTGAACGATTGTTTGGGCATGAAACGCGTTGCCGCCCGACTTGTTCCAAAAGACTTGGAATGGAATCGCGCAAAGGTCGCACCATTGTAACTGGTGATGAGACATGGGTTTATGAGTTTGACCAGTCAACAAGCTTTGGTATAGCGCCTGCCAACTGAAACGATACTGAAAAAACCACGTCAAAGTTGATCAAAAGTTATGGTAATATTGTTTTCTTTGATTATCGTTGGCCAAACGGAATTCATACCTAAAGGTCAAACGGTAAATAAAGAGCATTAGGCCAGATTTGTGGAAAAAAAACTCATGGGTTTTGCACAACGGTAATGCACTATCTCACATCATTGTGAATGAATTTCTGAGCATAAACTCAACGAACAACCACCTTATTCACCTGACATGGATTCTGTTGACTTTTTTCTTTTTCCAAAACTCCAATTTCCACTTCGAGGTAGCCGTTATAATCGATAGAAGAGAATTGAGAAATGTTTTGATGATTGAATTATTTGTTGGCGTAAATGTAATATTTCGCAATGAATTCAGGTGAAAAATATTATTCTATGTTTCATTGTACAATTTGCAGTACTTTTTGTCAGGATATATGTATATATAAATGCCGTTCTCCAATTAAAATCGAGCTGTTTTAGGTATTTCACTGAAAAAAGTTGTTCAGGGTGGTTCGCTTTGATCTCAACGCACTGTATAAGACTCCATCCAAATTTTTCTCAAATCCTATGTGATTTGCTGTTGTTGCTTCTGTTTGCTTAGATATTTGATTATATTACAACTATTGTAATTCTTGATATCTATTATCTTGGTGTAATCAGATTATTTGATCGACCTATATAATTTCGTATTTTTAGAAAATTTCTAGTCATATAAACTCATTGTTGTTAGAAGTTTTGAATGTAGACCGTTGCAAATCAGGTGTGCGGCACGCCAATTTTCGTTTTATTACTCGAACGTGCTCATATGGTCAACAAAATAAAAGTTCCGATTCCAAAGCGAATTGGTTTTCTATTTTAGTAACTGAAAGGTAGCCTGATTCGGTTTCATAAATCATCGTGGCTAAAAAAAGAAATGCGAGTACATACCTCACGAAGTTTTATCGCCGAAACTTCTATGTAGATAGAGGAATAAGCTTGATTCATATTTCATTACTGTTATGAACGTCTATTTAGTCTAACGTGTTAGGCTCATTCATACAATGTGTTTCAACGAAAATTTGCCACCCTCTCTATCTCAAGATGTTCTGATAGTGGCGAAAACATTAGTGTGGGTCAAAAAAAGAATTTTTCCTCTTCATTCTCTGTAAAACAGTTTCCTAGACAGGAAATTTCTCCAAGTATGAGCTCTTAATTGTAACGGCAAGACCTTACAGTTTTCTATTTTCTTCTTTTTATCACATGGAAGAATTGATATCTCGCTTTCAACTACTTGAATAAATATATGGTTGTATAGATTTCGTAAGAAATTGAATATTCTACTAAGAAAGCCCCATACGATTTTTTGTACACCTAACAGTTTAAAAGATATTTACGGTTGAAGTTTGATTATTTGAAGGTAAATTTTTCCTTTTCTTATGAATGAATGAGAAAAAATCATTATTAATCATGAACTAATAGATTTGTAGAAAATTTACTGCCTATCAATTTTTCCAGTTTTGATCAATAATACGAAAAGTTTCAATTTAATTCATAAGTTTCGGGAAAATTCACACAAATTTGATTTTCTATTATAAAAGTAAATGCTATAGGATCACAGGAATTGGGCATTTCCCCAACCACTTCGCACCGTATTTTGCATCTTGATCTGCATTCATAAAGTGCAAATTACACAAGAATTGAATTCAACTTTTGGAGCGGTTTTTGGTCGGAAGGTATCAACGGGCCACATTTTTTCCAAAATGAAACAGGCAGTGAATAGAAACCGTTACAGAAGGATATTGACTGAATTTTTGGCACCCCTTGCAGGGTGTTTATTTTCACCAAGATGGCGCTACGTGCCACAAACCTGATAAAACGGTGGCTCTATTGCAACAACAATTTCCTGTAGTGAAAATGTTAATTGACCCCCTAGATCATGCGATTTAATACCATTAGACTTTTTTCTTTGTGGCTACGTCAAAGAAGGCGACACTGCTGCAGCAACGATTGAGGTATTTCAAGACAATATTCGAGCTGTAATGAAGAATTTCCTTCAGAGAATGCCCCTTTTCAAAAAGGTCCGAGGTGGACACTTGCTAGATATAGTATTTACTTATTTCCCCTCAGAGATAATACTTTATATTTAAACAAAAACATCTTCGCTCATCATCATCATGATTAACTATCATGTAGTAATGGCGGAATCGATTAACTATTTGAAATTATTTGTCGTTAGTTGATGAAAATCGATATACATATTTTCAATGAAATAAAACTATGGTATTTAGATTTTCACTATATCAACAAAATTATGATCTGTTTCACCACACTATGGCTTCATCAGATAGATACAAACTCATGAATATAGTGATTCCTTATAGATTAGTCTTATTTCCTACTTAATATTACAATAGGTACAAGAGGTTTGTTGGAAAACCCATCGGAGTTGCTTCCTTTATGAATTGAAAAAATTGAGCAAAGAAGAAGGATTTAGATCTAATTGACTATTAAGAAACCTACCTGAATTCTTTTTTTTGTTAATCTCCAAAATTTCCCACATATTGAGTTTTTGTCTATTATTTTCATTGTGTAAAATTTGCTTCATAGAATGCATTCAGTAGAATTTGACGTTTTAGATTCCGAACTAACATTCAAAGTTCATTAATTAATTCACAAAAAATATAAAATTCAGTTGCGAAAATTGAATAAATTATTGAATAATAAACCTGAAACTTCAAAATTCAAGTCCAAATTTTCCGATCACCAATTTTATGATAGGTTCAGTAATCTTTCAGATGAAGTTTCACTTCTAGAAAAGGGTTTCAAACAGATTCAGAGTCAAAAAACGCTCGTCTCCATTTCGATCTGCAAGGAATTGAAACCAAAATATCCCTAAATTATACATCGCAAGCCAAACACCTGAAACACTCTTCAACGTTACTACTTCAAAATGAGTTCAATAGTTTTCAACATAAGAAATTCAAAAATACAACTTTAAAGTCCATTAAATCTAAGTCCGCATCTGAAGATATCATATTCACCAAAGCAGACAAAATTCATACAGTCGTAGCCTTAAATAAAACAGATTATTTATTGAAAACCCAAAATTTCATAGAATGAGGTAGTTATGAAGAAACTGATAAAAACCAACTAACAAATTTCAATCCATAGTAAAACACGCTTAAGAGTATGCCAAGTCTATAACACCTACAAACCAAAACAATAAACTTTTCATTGATAACCCTCAATCACCAAAACTTTACTTCCTCGTCAAACTCCATAAAACAGGGCATCCCATTAGGACAGTAGTTTCATATTTTCGAGTTACAGCTGCAAAACTTTCACGCTTTCTCATAGACGTCATTCAACAGTATTTTGAACCTAAATTCTCAATGAAAACTCTTCCGTCCTAATAAATAAAATTCAGCAGACGATACTACTACCGAACGCTAAGCTTATGTCATGGGATGTAGTAAATCTCTTGCCTAGTGTTCCACCTAGTGATACAGTGAAACTCATCAACAGCGCTCTTCAAATTAATAAAGTGATTCCGGTAATTCAATCAGAAATCTTACACCTTTTAGAAATTTGTTTAGAACAAAACTATTTTAACTTCAATAGAGAAAACATGATTTTTCTGTCTTTCATAAGCCATCGCATACAGATATCTCTATTCACAGCTCATTTACACATCCTTATCCACATAAATTAGCTGCTTACAATAGTATGATACATGGACTCATTAATATCCCAATGTCACAAAATAATTTTATTAAAGAGCAAAATATAATTGAACAAATAGCAGTCAATAACGGTAACAGTCCCAGTATGATTGAGAACATGATTTCGCCCGAAAAATTTCAAAAAGGAATCCAGGAAGTATTTCCAAGTATCATAAAAAGTTCTAACACAAAATACAACAGCTTAACTTATATCGGTAATCCTAGTCTAAAATTAAAACCATTCCTTTCGCATTATAATTTCAATATAGCATTCCGAACTGATAATTCTTTAGGCCGATATATCAAAAATTGCAAATCTAAAATTGATAAAGGTAATAAATCCGGTGTTTATAAACTATTTTGGGGGATTGTAATAAAATTTATATTGGTATAACTTCCAGAAATTAGTTAGTTTGTTCGAGCACAAACGTAGTTTTAATTATCATAAATCAGAATCCCATTGTTCTAATCACTTACTCGAAGAAAACCATAACTTTAATGATAATTTCAAAATTTTACACAATGAAAATAATAGACAAAAACTCAATCTATGGGAAATTTTAGAGATTAACAAAGATAAGAATTCAGGTAGGTTACTTAATAGTCAATTAGATCTAAATCCTCATTTACTCAATCTTTTCAATTCATAAAGTAAGCAACTCCCATGGGTTTTCCAACATACCCCTTGTACCTATACCTTTTGTAATATTAGGTAGGAAATAAGACTAATATATAAGGAATTACTCTGTTCATTAGTTTGTATCTATCTGATGAAACCACAGTGTGGTGAAACCGTTCATAGTTTTGTTAATATAGTGAAAATCTAAATACCATTATTTTATTATTTTGAAAATATTTGAAATAATGTTTTTACCGTACACTTGATATCAATTAATGTGTCATACGAAAAGAATGGTAGATAGAAAAATTAATGTGGGAAATCAAAATATTACGAAGTGATAGAAGATTAATTATTAATTTTTCTAATTGAAATGGGAAAATTGAAGAATTTTGGGGAATGAACAGGAAAGATTTCAACACCCTTCACATTTGTAACAGAGACTTAGATTGTTCATATGAATTTTTCAATATGAAATTACTCTCACATTTCTTCACCGATCAAAAACTAAATTTTGAAACATCTGATTGAATTCAAAATCTAACCATAAATTTCAAAGCAGAATCAATGGGACATCCTGTACTTGTGAAACGGAGTTAGCGAAACAGTAAATTCGCCCCCACAGTCATCTTGTGGGACACGCTAATTTGGTCTTTATAGCTGGGACGTGACATTGAACGAAGGGGCATTGCCTTGCTGAATGGACAGGAAATTCCAGTAACAATGGAGCAAACTGGTTCAGTTTTCTTAGCGTACAACTAGTCGTAAAATATGAAATATATTTTTTCGATGCCGAGTATCATATTTCACTACATTTCATTTTTTTAGGACTTTCGTTTTCAGTTTAATTCATTTCAGTTGCATTAAGACAGAAGGAGGAGTTCTTTTCTTCGTCTGAGTTTTTAAATTTGAGGATGGAAGTTTCACTTTTTATGGGGTGTCAAATCGGTTGGTCAGATGAAAAAAACATGAGAACGATTAAGTTTTAGCATTAATGTAATTTATCGTTAATATTTTATTTTCATTTTAATTCCTTAATTCAAGACCTAACAATTTAGTTGATGAGATCTTTATTTCATTAAAGTTGACGACCGATTTAAACCGTTAGAACATTTTTAAGTGGTCAACTTTAAGGAATGAACTTACTTATACAGGGTGTTCCCGGATAAAACTGCAACTATAAGTAGAAGAGACCAAGGGTTTTTCGATATTCTACCCAATTTTTTTGTAGAAGGCTGATATGCAGGCTGATTCATCGATTTCACTCAGATTTCATCACACGAACGTGAAATGGGTGATGTTTTTTGTTTTTCAACACACACAGTTCTCCACACTCGTGTGCAACCCTCCTAATACTATTTCCAGAATTTTTGTTCGCAATTTCAAGAATATTCTGAATCTTATTCACACCCTGCTGATGTCTTTCAGGTTTAAGATATGAAGGAAATTTTCCATGTTGTCTTGAATAATTAAACACAAAGGAAAATATTTTGTAATTTGGATGCCTTCTGTTTGGGCATAGCCAGCTGTACTCGCAAATCAATTCTCTACCATTGCCATTACAGAAAGCATAAACAAAAATCATATCAGCATATTCTTCATTTGAGAAAAACGTGATTATTTTCACTCTACGACAATCTTCAAAAAGAGAGTACCTATCAAGAAGTGTAATTGTTGATTCACACCTGTCAATCTGTATTATGTCAAATATATCTGTATTATGTCAAAGAATATCTCATTGAGTCAGAGAGCATAGAGTAGATTGAAAACATTGCTGTCACAACATTCGAACTGCAGTAAAGATAATCTGTGATCTCGCAAACATAGATGAATAGTACTTAATTAATATTGTATTTTTCTGATATTTTTATTATCATTGTCCCTCAAGTTATTCGTTTGTTCTCTGAAATTTGAAGAGGAGAATTTCGAAAATCTACCATAATTTCTAGCTACATACATCTGCATAGACCCTTAGCAATACTACCTGTGGTACGAAATTTCGCCTTTCAACTTTTAATAAAATCTAATGCAAGCGAAAAAAGCATTCCAGTGAAATTCAAATGAAAACGAAGGGTATTCCAAATTTTCAGTAACATCGATCGGACAATTTATGTTCCATCGAGATATTTTTCAGAAAACAAGTATTTTAGCTCTTTGGTTGTCTACTGACGTCGTCAACCATCATATAGCGTGCAAATATTGAAGTCTCAAAATTTGAATGTAAGGAACTTTGATTGACGTTTGTATTCGACTGAAAAGTGCGACAAACCCACGAAAACCGTATACAGAGTGATGAGTTCAGGCTGTAATACAAAAATTATGGAAAAAAGAACGGAGCTGGATTATTCGAAAATTTTCGAAAATTTTTCAGTCAATATCAATGACAAATATACTGTGTGAAAAATCTAACCTAACCTAGTTCCCTTTCAACGGAAATTATTGAGATAATAAAATTTGGGTGAAATCAATCAATCACTCTGTATATCACTAATGGAGGCCTCGACAAAAGAATGAAGTGCAGTTTCGGAAAGCCCTTGGTCTCTTCTACTTATAGTTGCAGTATGTCCGTTTCAACCGGGACACCCTGTGTAAATACTAGCATAATTTGTTATTAAGTAGTGGAAAGATGCTGCTGTAAAGGGTGAAAATACGCTAGTCTCATCTTCGATGGTCTCTCAGGTACAGGTAGGTTATTATTATTTCTGGGAATCACATAACTGATATTATGGTATGAGCAATAAACCTGGGATGATCTTATACAATTCGAGAGTGTGCATAGTACTTTGTGTACTAGGTGAGCTGTTCTCAACACTAATTCCTTCTACATCCACAATACTGTCTGCATAAAATAGTGTGGCATAAAATATCTTGGTGTTCATTTACCACAATCTTTGGGTTCATATTGGCCGATCTTTATAATTCAGTAGTTTTTTGTGTAGCACTATAATCTGAAGGCATAGATTCTTTTATGAAGGGAACTGTTTCTCTTTCTTATTCTTAACAATTATATCTGGTTCGTTAGCATTGATCTGTTTGTCTGGTTACACTTGCACATATTATTTCGATAATATATGTATTTACCAAAGTGTCTTAAGTATTGAGACACCATCTGTCGTCCATTTCTATATATTATTATTATTATTGAATGTAGTAAACCATTCAGATGTACAAAAACTAAGATTAATTGAAAGTATCTACTATCTTTTTTTACCGAACAAATATAATTAAAAGAAAAATTCTTATTATATTCACTGGGCAGACATTCCTCCTCTAGCAGAGCTGATCATAGATCGCAGTATATTTTCCTTTTTATATACACCCCATGGATTCTTGTTAACATATCATAATCACTTATGTCCTCCGGTATACTCTCAATAACAAAATCCTTTCTTTTCGACTGGGTGGTTCCTAATAACAAGCTACGGTCTAGCAAGCAACTTGTAAAAGTAGAAATATTATGGCCCCCAAATAAAGTTACTACCTCTTATATTACATCAACAAATACTACAGTAAAAGTTTATGAAATTTGTCCAGAATTCGTAAAAAATTGAGGGTATTTTGTTTCACTGTTGTGAGAATGAAAGATTTGAGACGGAATTTTCATTACAAGTTGGTTACATCACTCCGTAGAATTACATTCATATAATTATATTAGACTTTCCAGAATTGGTTTTTTGGTGTTCTTCTGTTCAACTACTGATAGAACAAGAAAGAGTACCTTTTTACTGGGATCACATTTAGAAGAAGCTGCACAATCAAACGGTCAGCATTGTGAAATGGTACAACAATGCCGCACGAAGCAATTTCTCTTCAATGATGCAGATGCTATATGTTGCCATTAAAAAGCTAGATTTTTTCAAGATGTCACCAAAAGAGCAAAAAATCATTGGAATGTGAAAAAAAGGAAAAGAGAAGCACCATGTTAGAACGTTCCCGCAAACCTAGAAGACTACCTATTTATTAGAGTCTTTCGGAACTATCTAGACGGTAAGAAAATCATATCTCGGAAAAAAAAGCCAATTTTATTTAAGAAATGAAATAGCTTTGATGTTTCGTAATCTCAACTGTTTTGAAAAGCTGAGTGCTAAAACAATGAATCAACAATCGGACTACAACAATGGGAAATATTTCTTATCGCTCCGTGCTTTTCTGTAATATTTTAACGTTTTATGATAAGATTATCTTTATCGTGATTCACTGTTATGAGAATAACTGGAAATGAATGCAAGATATTTTTTAAGACTGCTTCGATTATGTAATATCGGTTTGCATTTCCCAGTTTGTTTGATATCATTCATGGTTCAAGGTTAAGATTATGAGTTTATCGGTCTTTGTTATTGAATTGATATCTAACATCAAGATATCGTTATCAGTTTATTTTGGGTATTGCCTCATCATGTGAATTCTTCATTATTTGATAACGCGTAACGATTGGCAGAAAAACAGTGTTATCCTGAAGTCTTCTATGCATCTTGAAATAATATAAAATAAATTCGCTGTTTTCTTATGTCTAATTTTCCAAAAACTTTTTCTTTGTCTTGCAAGAGAATTTTTCATGTTTTCATTCCAGTTATAACAGAACGCCTTTGGTAACTCCTTAAATAATTTTAAAAGAACAGATTAAATTATGTTTGGATGGAGACATTTTTCCGCACAACCATCTATAAGTTCTGCTCTAACAACATGTGTGCATATATCCCAATTTTTCGGACATGAAAAACTAGTCAGGGAAAACCTAATTTTTTTTCTACATGAATATAGGATAATTAATGAATTTGGCCTTAATCTAATGCAAATACAGGGTAAATCATTAAAAAACTGAAAATTTTGAAGAAAATTCAGTTTGAAATGGAAATCACAGTCAGATATTGGTTTGCTGGGGAATGTTTCTCTACGTTTTGAACTTCATCTTCTGAACCAGGGAATAATACCCATTCACGGAACGATTGAGGGATCTCAAGACTACATTCTATCAGAAAAGTACCCGAAATCAGACAGTGAAATGCAAAATATTTATTTTTCATCGAAATTTATTGTATCTCCTTCAGAGTAGTCCCCTTTGGAAATGATACATTTACCGCGTTAACCATGAATGTTTCCATGGTGCAAGCAGAAAGTGATTTCTGCAAACACACGCACATCGAAACACTAATATTCGTTATTGCGATTTAATAAACTATCACCGTTCAATCCCCATTCGTCAGACAATATAGTATATTGTTAGAAACTTTTTTCTGATTTTCCCAGTAACGACGTCAAAATTCTAGCCGTCGCTCTGAATAAATGGATTATAAGGTCTCGAGAAATCTTAAATTTGGTATGGTATCTCAGCTTCTTCATTATTTTGTTTATGGTAATTTTTTCTGAGTTCATTGAAAGAACCAGTATTTACGAGATTCTGTTTCAATCGTTGGAATAGAGACTTTAAAGGTGCCCAATGTCAGAGAAACGAACAGAATAATTTTCTGGAGAACATTCCGATATGTCTTCAAAGATGCAAAATTCACAAATATTTTTCAATCAAAAAACTTTCAGTTAATTATGTGTGAATCAGCAAAGTGAATTAAGAGAAAGATTAATTTCGACATTTTATTTCTGATAATAGAGATATTTTTGAAGATATTTGTCGAAAAAAAAGGATACAATTTTAATTCTCTGCAATCATTCACTAGTGACGATTTTTGTCCTCGGCATTTTCAGGTCTTTCTGTTCTCAAGTAAATGCAATGTATTGAGAGATTGATAAACATTCATGTTGTGTAGAGAGCGAACAATTATTTCTATCATAACCGTCTGGTAATGATAAATTTCTCTCAAATTCGCCTTTCATTTACCAAATAATTTCAATCGTAGTTGTGTGTTAGAAAAGCGTTTAATTGGTTCGTAAAGCTGATGAGCGGGTCAAAATTGTTCCAATTTATTACAAAAAATAATATTTGTGCCAGAGGAACGACAAGGATTTTCAATGTGAACAATCCAGAAAAACAGGTTCGCCAGCATGTATATTTGATGAATACATTTTTTCTACTGGTGGAAAACACTACTTTCATCAGAAAAATATTACGGTCAGGTGTTTCAGCTATGGGATCGTGATGCAGCACTAATTTCACTTTTATAAAGTGAAACTAGTTCATGTAATAAACGGAGAAGATCCTGATCACCGCTTGTAATTTTGTAACATTTTAAGTCAAGATATTAACTATCATCGACATATTCTATATAAAACCTATACACAATCGACTCAGAAATTGAATGTTTGGGCAAAATTTTTGGAAACCATATTGTCGAATCTTTCTTCATCGAAGGAAATCTTAATGAAGACATTTCTTTGCATTTGCAGAAGAATTAATAAAACTTAGGTTCACAGAAATTTTTGAAAAATGATGAAACTGTTTCAGAAAATGAGATACGTTTTCAGATAGATGGTACATCTGCACATTTTGATGTTGATTTCTGTGGTCGGTGAATTGGCAAAAAAAAAGTTTGAGTGGCCAGCCAGGTTACGTGATTTGATTGGTTTAGATTTTTTATAATGGAATCGTCTTATTTGAATTTGGGAGGCTTAAATCGAGAGTTCATGTTACACAACCTGAAAACTTGAAGAGCTGAGAACAGAATTTATCACCGAATTCAGACTTTTGACACCAGAAATTTTTCGAAATGTTAGAAAATATTCTTGGCATAATCAAATTCTCGTTGAAATACAAATTTTCGCTGTGTTGTGATATCAAATATTCACCAAGATACTATTTTTGAGAAGGAAAACTCTTATAGCAACCGTGAAATCGACAAAAACTGTAATCCCGGAAAATTGAGAGATCCAGAATAACTCTAAAACAAGAGAATATAACTGCGATGTGTTTTCACTAATGAAGTTTTCTTAAAAAACAAGGACAGAGATTGAGGGATCTTTTTTCTCTAATTGCAGCGTCTCTTCTGCTCTAACAAATTGAAAATGGTACACCCCGTATACGATCATAAGCAGCAATGTGCAAATCGGTGCTCTAAGATTTAAAATGTCACTACATAACTAAATGGTCTTCTATCGGCAGGGGTCATTGTCAATTCCTAATAAAAGGACATTTTTCTGAGAAAAATGGTGATATTTTTATTGTCTTATTGATATCTGACAAGTATTCATATCGGGCGATTTTACAAGTGCTCATTTTTTGTAGGAAAATTTGATGTAGTCCCAAAGAAAGAAGTCTAATGGTGTTAAATCGCATGATCTAAGGAGCCAATTCACGTTTCCATTGCGAGAAATCATACGTTCAGGAAATTTTTGTTGCAATGGAGAAAGTTTTTTTACCACCCGTCTGGCACGTAGCGCCATTTGAAAATAAACACTCTGCAAGCCAAGAGCATCCACTTTGGACCAAAAAATATATAAGCATCGCTCTGTAATAGTTTCCATTCACTGCAACAGTTGCATCAGGCCCATTTTCGAAAAAATGAGGCTCGATGACACCTCCCAAACAAAAACCACACAAAACATCCACTCCTTTTGGATGAAGCGGCTGTTCAAGTATTTCTCCTGGGTTTTTGGATCCCGAAATGCGATAGTTTTCTTTATTGACATACCCAGACAGTTGAAAATGGCCCTTATCAGTTAGAATAATTCGGTTCAAACCTAACCTAACCTCACCACCTGTGTGACACGTAGCGCCATCCTGTTGAAATAGACAACCTGCAAGCCAAAAGCATCCACTTCGGGGCAAAAAAACAAGTCAACATAACTCTTTCTATAACGGTTTCCACCTTTATCTTACAATAGTCAAGAAAGTAGATTAGAGCTGTTAATTATTCATCATTTGAAATTATATTGTACCCATCATTGGAATATTTTTGATTTCTGTTGTATTGAGGTACCAAACGATTAAATGATTTTTTGATTCCCATATCTCAACATAAACAGAATCACGAACTCGTTTTCTATATCTGTGTGATTTTTGAATAATATAAAAATGTGAATGTAAAATGGTGAATGCGCTGAGATCATAATTCATTCAGTTAATTATGTAAATTAATCACGACAAAATTGCAATTTTCACAGATTCAATTTTGTTATCGGAAATTCAACTAATCTTAGACATTTATGGAATCGATAAATGTCTCATTTTTGTTACCATATATCACGTTTCACTGAGTCATTTGCAGGTTGAACCAATCAGGTCATACTTGGATATTCAAAGCAGAAGGCAGGTTCAGTCGTAGCCAATCAAATTTCAGTATTTGGTTGTGGAGAATGGCTCAATTGTTCCCCTCCACGAGCCTTAAGTAGCTTTATAAGCTCGTGAGTTCAACTACCATGGCCAGATTCGAATCTCAATTCAATCAGTTAAGTGTTAAGTTAGTTAAGTATATGGTAATAAATGTAAAAAGATATTTTATATTTTGGTAGCTTCTACTCAATTTTAGTTTTTCATTAACAATATTTTGATTGAATTGATATTACTACATGAATTCTGATATTCACTGAAATGTGAATCAATTTGAATTAGAGGTTTTTACACCCAATCTGAATTATATTGGAGTTATTCCGTCATTTTGTCTAAGCAGGTTGAAGAAGTCGTGACATTTAGTTATGATTTTCTTGAAAAATAATTCTTCAAATAATTTCAGTCTGAAACGTTTTACAACAATATTTAAGGCTATGTTGTTCCAAATGAAGTATATTATTAGCTAAAATTTCCATAAATAATTTGAGAAAGTCTATGCTATATTATTATGTTTCAAATGTACTAATGGACTACTAAATTCAATTCGCTCAATTTTAATACACAATTTATTGAGAAACTTTGACCATAAAACGATCAATTTTTCAGATTTCAATTCATAAATTTTCAGCAAATATCCAAGATCCACTATCTCTTTCTCAACGGGTAATTTCAATGAAAAATTCAATAGCAAATAAGTTCCATTGGCTCATTGAATAGATGAACAATTTTACGAAATTGGACAATAAAAAATGCTTTTCTCAAGAAAAGACGACTCTCAATAATAAATAATTTATATTATATATGTAAATTAGGTCAACTTCAATGATTTAGAGAGATTTCGTCTTTTCAGTTTTGACTGTAATTTAATTATACATAAATACGAGCTCAATTTTTATAAATCTCAGCAAGCACTTCATAAATTATTGGCATGCAATAAACTAACCGATATATATATATATATATATATATATATATATATATATATATATATATATATATATATATATATATTATTCTCCTTCAAAATTACCCATCAATAAAGAACCAATTTCATTTCATTGTGTTCCAACTAAAATTTTACCTTCCCTCTAATTCTAAGAGAAGTGGTAAGAGCAAAAAATAGTGAAAGAGCTTATTTTTTCATTAGAATGACCGTTTTTGAGGTTTTTCTACAATAAACCCTCAACAGCCTCCAATTCTAGAATCATTACCGAAACAAAAGGTCGAGTAAGGGTGTTGAATTATCCAGTGTACCACTAATATGAACGTATTTTTGATGAAGTTGATTCACAGTAATTCTTCTGCATCATTTTCAGCGATTCGTCACACGAAATTCCATTTGCAATACAAAATTTAAAACAATGTTTGTTCGATATTTTTATCCATTGTGGAAATCGCAAAACACACTTGTGAGAACTGCCAAAATCGAGCACGATCGAACAAACTGAATGACAGATTATCTTTTTTGACAGAATCTACATACTTGTACAATAACTTGTGTATAGTGACTTATAATCTTCATATACGACAGCAACGGCAGTTTTTATATTTCATGTTTGAATATTAGACTGAACTCAAATTCTGAAATCAATAAATGAAGTGTAAATTCACTATATTTTGCTTCAAAGCTATGGGAGCCTGGATAAAAAAAATATAAAAAAATTATGGATGAGAACGTGATAAAAATTGATAATAAATTAAATCAAGTATATGTTACAAATATTTCAGTTTTAAAACGCATGCTTTTTCGTTATTAATAAGAACACCCCATAAAACCAACCTAACCAAAATAAATGAAGAAACTGCACGAGATAAAAAAGGTTTTCGGCCCTGGCAATGAACGGTCGTATATCACAGGACTCTCGCTACGAGATTCATCATCATTTAGGATTATTGTATCGATTCGTCCCAAATCTAATATTTTACCCAATAAACAATCATTGTTGCAGTACCTGTCAATCGGGCCAACTCTACAGTGCTCCTTGTCGTTACCAATATTTGAAACCCATCCTTTATCCTTCACATTAGACGATAAGAAAAAGGAGTGAATGGAATAAGACTACTTGATTGTTGAAATTTTATGGATAAAATATGCCTAAGATATAATTCATATTTATTGGAAAATTACCCTTAGAATTAGCTATATTCATTAAAGTTTGTTTCCATCAAAAGATCTCATTTCTTCTTAGTTATTTTATCCCATCTTAATTTACCTGATTTATATATAAATTTAGTTACAAGGGTGCAATTAAATGTGTAGATATATTTCAATTGTCGTAGCTATTTCTTCTTATGTATTCATCATTTTTCAATTATTTCTATACTAGTATTTTCAGTATAAATGCGAGTAAGAACTGAAGTCTTGGTAACAAAGATAGTTTTCTCTCTGACGGAAGATATCTGATCCTTGATGCTAAGCAGCCGGTTAGTAGTCGCATAAGTGATCACACCATTATGATCGGTTCTAATAAAAAAGCTTGGATACAAATTTCTTCGAATAGAATTTTTCAAATTCTTATAATTGCATGATGGAATCAGTGGTACTTATATTAATCTATTTTATATTTATTGGTCTACATTTACAATGTTTCTATGATGGAATGGATGATATTGCTATAATACCGTCATATTGTGGCATCGTAGTTCAAGAGTTAAGGTTGTAATCATCGAGCTCATTTATACCAGTTTTCACACATGCTTGATCTGTAAACTTGTTTCGATGGTCATTTTCCAGATTTATGATTACATAGTTTTTGTACTATGGTAAAGACGACCTAACATAGATTAAACATAATTGTCCTATTTCACTCAACTACGAAGTGAAGCCGGGGTCTTGAGAAGGTATTAAACGAATTCAATGCAACTTCGGGCAGGTTTTTGAACCTTCAAAATATTAGCTTGTATTATCTTTGTAACAAAGAAGAGGTACCTACTTACAACTAGCTCTGAATTCGTGAATCATGCAAAATCAAGTATTTTCTCACAAAATCGCATCAAACTCAATTCTGTTGTAACAAGATCTCACTGCCAAAATGATCTATAAAATTCGAAGAGTAAGTGAGTTAGTTAATTTTGATTGTTAAAGTCTGAAGCCATCTTTCGAAGGGTATTTATTCTATTTTTTTTATTTCCTTCAGGTATCAGCCGAACAAATATATGTTTCATATAGAAAGTAGTTTGGACACATGCTTGATGGAATTTGGGTCTAGGAAGCAGCATGACCATGAGAGAAGATTGTATTACATTTTGACCTATTAACACATGTGGAGACGCATTATCTCATTGAGAGAGTGCATCTTTACTCATCATTGGTAAGGTACCATTATTGATAAAATAATCTACTTATTTTACATCTAGTTGTTCTGTATGAAAATAAGATCAGTTCTTCCATCAAAAAGAATGCTTCCACAAAACATCACCGCCTTCCTTTCTAATAATATCTGAAGCTTACTGTTTGCATTTTTAGGTTCCTTTCATTCTCGAATTTGTTCCCAATTAGGGAAACAACTAATTCCTGACTTGAAAAGAAGTGAAGTCCATCTTTCTCTTTATCTCAATTGAAGTATTATTTGCACCTAGCTAAACAGACACCACATGGGTTATCTTGGTGAGCTTGACAACTGACTGGTTGTTCTTTCACACAAATACTCTTCTTTTCTTGCCTCTGCATAATACTTCCAAGGAATTTTTTTTTGGTCCTTCAGCGTGCCTTTCGGTTAATGACATCCCGGGGAATTCTGTCACCTCACTAACCTAGGAATTGTTTCGAATCCCTCTCGTGTAGTGGGAAGGGATCTTTATTGTCCAAGACATCTCTGTTAGACAGGACCGACGGCTTTACATCTCCTCTGAAAGATGGGCGCTCAAGGAATTGTTTTCTTGAACTTGATTCCTGACTTGAAAAGCAGTGAAGTCCATCTTTCTCTTTACCTCAATTGAAGTATTCTTTGCTCCTAGCTAAACAGACATCGCGATTACTGATTGTCGTGGTACTCACAAAAGACTTCTAGAGTGAAGACAACCTTCATCCAACCGATTTATGACAGTTTTCTCTTACACCAAATGGGTTATCTTGGTGATCTCTAAAACTAGAACAACTGATTGGTTGTTTTTTCACACAACTGCTCTTCTTTTTTCGCCTCTGCATAATCCTTTCAAGGAATTAAATTGTTTTTTTTTGGTCCTTGATCGTGGCTTTCGGTTAATGACATCCTGGGAAATTCTGTCAACTCACTAACCTAGGAATTGTGCCGAATCCCTCTGATGTAGATGAAAGGGATCTTTAATGTCCAACACATCTCTGTTAGACAGGACCGACGGCTTTACATCTCCTCCGAAAGATGGGCGCTCAAGGAATTGTTTTTGAAAGCAAAAGAAAAGCAATGAACTTCAAGGATGTGGAAATTCTGAAATATCTTCCATCCTTGTTGTGTAACATGTTTGTCATGAGAAAACTCTCATATATTGCAAGAATTGAGCATTATTGGTTTATGAATAGATTTAGGTATTTGTTTTGTAAGCCATAATTCCATATTCATTGTCTATAACACGAAAAATCCATATTTATAGGTTCTTGAATTGCAAATTGGCGAATGCGCCAGGATAAGAACAAGTACACGAAGCATTAAAACTGTAAAACTGTCAAATTTCACCAAAATTAAGAGGAAGGAATCCCTCATCTCAGTTCTCCTCTCAGAGACATACTAAGTTGGGCCTGTTTTCGAAAAGACTACTGTTCAATGATTCTAGAAGCGGTTTTTGCCGAATTGCATTTAGGAACTTTCAACTAATAAAATATCCTTAATTTCCACTCAGTATAATTAGGTGCATTATATACTACTTCCGATATTCCACAAAACACAGAGCGAATACATTCAAAATCGCGAATTCCATTGTAAAGAATCATTTTTTATTGTATAAACAATTGAATAACAGTAGAGCTTTAAAATAACTGTCTCAACTAAGGAATTCATTCGATAGTCGTATAACTGAAGATCTCCTTAAATATTCCAGGTGTCCCTTGTATAGAGTTGATCACCCTATACCGAGAATTTAAACATTTTCGAGTGAATTTCTCATTGAAAACGTACATAAACCATGTATTTTTGAGTACTCGTATTCATTTCTATTATGAATGATGATACGATATAAATAGAGCGGTTCAAAAGTATACTCTAGTCGAAAGTGAATTTTTTTGAATTAAGGTTGTATCGGCTTGTTTCAGAATTTATTTTTATAGTTTATAAAGTATTGGAAGAAACCTAAATGCCTTTTTTCTATTAATATTCAATAATATATGCATCGACCTTGTTTTTTAGGCATTATTTCGAATGCATTGAGCGATCACACATTTAGGAGCATTATCTCTATTTTTCACCATTTTCATTTTCCCGACTAGACTATGATGTCATTAAGAATCGTTCAATCTTCCAGGACGTTTTGTTGACAACTATAGGGACGAAATGAGTCTGAAAAATACAAAATGAAGAAGATATATGGAAGCTGAACCCTACCAAGTGGTACAAGTGCAAAGAAAATGAATAATTCAAGATAGGAAGAGATATAAACATCGATCTTCATGGTATAGCAACATTTCGAAGGTAATTTTCGATATATAAAATTCATTATTTTATGAGTCAAAATCATTTACCACTCTGTCGAAAAATCATGCATAAGAAATCTTTTTTATTCGTTCGTTTCTTGAACTCAATGAATATTCTGAATATAATTTGTATGGAATTCTCGTTTAACCCTTGGTGAAACATAATGAATAAATGATTGGTTTCACACTCTGCAAAGGTTTCACAAATATTTATTGAACTACTCGACATATGTTTCGGATTGTTAGCCCATTATCAAGAGTAATACAATATTCACAATGAGTGATTTCCTTTACGTATAACGGCATTCACAACAGGAGGTAAATTGAAGTCTAGTTGCTCGTTACCAATTGGCTGTATTTTCTTATGAGCGGACGTAATTTCAATAATTTCTAAGATATCCATCGTTTTTACTTCATTATCTGGATGCATGAGTTCTATATTCTCGAAATCAATGAAATGATTTTTGTTGGTGCAGTGGTTTGAAAAACTTGCAGAATTTTTATTTTGGAGAATAGATCTTTTATGTTCTTCAACTCTCTTTTCGATGCATCTTCCGGTTTGGCCTATATAGAATGTCTCACATTCACTGCAGTGTATTTTATATACTCCGCTTTTATCCAACAGTTTTGTTTTATCTTTATTTGTATGTAATCTGTTACATATCGTGTTGCTAATATTAGGAATATAGTTGATTGGAAATTTTCTGTTGAATTTCTTAATATGCAAGGGATAAATGATCTGCAATAAAAGTTTATGTCGTTTTTGTCTCATTAAAGTATCAATTAATTTTGGTTCATAGCCGTTGTTTTTAGCGATTAATTTCAAAACTTGAACTTCATTCTCATAATCGACAACTGACAAAGGAATAAGAAGCAATCTGTGCACAAATGAATGAAAAGCACTCAGGTTGATACTCTGGGATTGGAAGTTATGAATCAGGGTAACAGTAGTTCCCAATCCCAGAATATCAAATTGAGTGCTGTTCATTCATTTCTGCACAGATTGATTTCTATTCCTTATCAGCTGTTGGTTTTAAGAATGAAGTTCAATTTTCAAAATCAATCGCTAAGAACAACGGCTATGAACCAAAATTAATTAATACGTTAATAAGACAAAAACGACATGAACTTTTATTGCAGAGCATTTATCCATTGCATAAGGAGAAATCTAACAGAAATTTCCAATTAACTATATTCCCAATATCAGCAACAAGACATGTAACCGATTACACAGAAATAATATTATCACCATCAGCACTAATAAAAAGAATTTGGGTTCATTGTTAGTTAATAATAAAGAGAAAACGAAACTGTTGGATAAAAGCGTATATAAAATACACTGCAGTGAGACATAAAGGCCAAACCAGAAGATACATCGAGAAGAGAGTTGAAGAACATAAAGATCTATTCTCCAAAATAAAAATTCTACGGGTGTTTCGGACCACTGAATCAACAAAACTCATTTCATATATTTCGAGAATATTGAACTCATGCATCCAGGTAAAGGAAAGAAGTTGGATATCTTAGAAATTATTGAAATTACGTCTGCTCATAGGAAAACCAAGCCACTTTGCAACGAACAACTAGACTTCAATTTAAATATTGTCGTGAATGCTGTTATACGTAAGTGAAATCACTCATCATGAATATTGTATTACTCTTGATAATGGGAAAACAATCCGAAACATATGTCCAGTTTTTCAATAAATTTTTGTGACACCCTTTTCAAGTGAGAAACTAATCATTTATGAATATAATTATGTTTTCTAAAATATTAATAATTATTAATTTATCATAATAATTGGATCAAATTTTCATCACGTAAATTTACCTTGTTCATTATATTCGGTTTATGCAAATTTTGTCTACTTCTAATGTCATGGAGAGAAAGTGAATTTTGGGACAGCAAAAACAAATTTATGAGCAATAAATATTGATGCTATGTGACTTAGGTGATATGAAGTGAATATATTTAAGTAAAGCTCAAAATATTGAAAAGAACGAATTCATATCAGGTCGTATAAATATAATTGCCGTTAGATTGCACCAATTGAGTCCGAGAAACACCTAATTCAGGTAATGGGATGCAATTAGACGGAGTTGAGGTTTTATTCCATTTTGATGGTGCCATAAAATATTGCAGGAACTTCGTCGTTTTTGCACAAATAGTATATAAAAGCAAATCAATTTTCATGGTCTATAATTATAAATATTTTATAAGTCTTGAAACCATGATTGAATTTAATTGTCGAATTGAAATATAATGAACGGGTCCCAGATCGGTTGATTCTGACGGCCTTTTAATTCATATAGTTCTGATAGATGCGTCTTTGATTATTAATGAACAAAAGAATTAGGGGAATATATCAATCAATTTCAAATGGATTTGTAAACTTTTAACGCTAATGATGATTCATGAACTTGATGCACGTAGGCAATGTTTATTGTGGTTTTCCTCGCCTTTTCATCTTGATGCCAAATGGTGCGTTGAAGTTTTTCTATTTTGAATATATTAATGACATTAATAGAATTGAGAACATTTTCAGCGAAGTTTACGCATTCTTATACATGCCCTCATTCAAATAGGTTGGGAATATTTAATATGTTAGCATGTAAGTTCAACAAAAACGTTATATAATTCGCTCAAATGTTACCAAACTGCCGTTTAATTGATTCCAAACTAAAAATGAACCTTGACTAAATTAGATCAACTGAACTTCGCTCAGTAGCTTAAATTTCCAGATTAAAGTTATGATGAAATGCTAATAGATCAAGTGATCTTTATGGTCGTTAGCTTGCGCCAATTATTAGCACAGAATACCTTTCGGATATATTAACAGCTTTTATAGTAGCTGTAAAACATTGCCAAGTTTAATGTTAGTTTCTTAATTACTTCTCAGTGAAATATTTGAACTAGAAAGATTCAACTGGTAACATATCGGCCAATCTTGATGGCCATTCACTTACATTAATTCAGACTCAAAGAAATCCCTCATTTAGGTAATGCCTACAACAAATTAGTTTCAATTTTAAATATTATGAAATTGCTTTACAATCGGAAATGTTTTTGTGGTTTCCTTCTTTCTTTATCAATTTATCCAGCAGAAAATAATTTTGTATTGGTTCAAAATATATAAATTGATCATTAATATTCACAGAGAATGAAAAGTTAAGATATCTTATATCTTATGCATATGCATATGAATTCTGGAAAACAATATAAACGAGAACTAAATCCGATCAACTTGAATGCTTTTGCACCATTTTATTGGAGCTTGGAAACTTAGATTTTCAGACTGAAATAATAATGAAGTGGAATCAGATCTTGATGGCCGTTTGCGTAAATTCGCATGAAAGACCGACCTCTTCATTTCGGGCATTTTCCTGCCGGATTCAACCCTGACGAGTCTCCCATATATCTGTTCATGCAATTAGCGTCTTCGAATATGTAGGTATATATATCTGAAATTAACTCTTTTGTCAATTTTTGGCGGAAATTTCAAAAATTATAGTTTTATAAAGATGATACTGACGAATTTTTTAATCTTAAACTCTTTATTTCTTTGCGAATCATTTTTCGCATATAGCTTTATAGCAAACTCATATTATTTGCCAATTCTCTGTCGATCTCTAAATTTTCTGCTTTAGAGCGTCTACTAATCTGTATCTACAAATTCCTTGTATATTGTGCGTATCGGGTATGCAAGTATTAATTATCTATGTAATTTGAATTTGTTCATCCGTAAGAATGATATCTGGTCTTTCATGATTTACAGCTCTGTTACAAATAATTGTTTTATCAAAAGAAACTTTTTATCTGCCGTTTTCACAAATTCATTCATATTTATTGTTCATATAATTCGTTGAGAGCAAGATGATAATATATGAAAACTGTTTCTGAAGAAGAATATCATATACGGCAAGAATCATCTATATTTTGCTCAATTATATGTTTTCTATAATTTCTTGTGAAGACAATCTGGCTACAGACTACATTTTATGTATGTTCCAATATATAAATTAATCATCAATATTCATAGAGAATAAAAACGTTTTCTCATTCAGTGAAACAAGTCTTATGACACAAATATCATGAAAACCCTCTTCAATTGACCTTCGATTGCATCATTTCAATAGTGCTTTACATTTAGGATCTATGCCATTTATCATAATGTAGAAAAACGTCATACTTTTATGGGCAAATATTTTCAGAGTTTAATTGTTACGAAAAACTCAATTGGATGGTAATTATAGTTTGATCCATTTTTATGGTACTATAAATTTGGAGAAAATCAATAATAATAATTTCAATTCATTACAAATAAGACTTTTATGAAGTATTGTTCAAGTTATGTAAGAAACTTTTCAGTTTTGAAGTATTATTAGGCAATAGCGTGGCGTCATCAAAGAATAAATCATTTTAATTGCGGGTAAGTTGATTCCGACCAGACTAGAAAAAAATAACTAACTATAATATATAAAGATATTATTGTTTAAGTTTGATAATAATCATCAAATCAATCACGCTCAAATAAGTCAAAGTGTGTGAAGAGAAAAACGTGGCAAGTTTAGAAGGTCTTTTTGTTTTCACACTGAAAACGAATGAAAAGGTATTAGATCGGGTTACCTCCATAGCTGCATGGTACAATACCATAATGATGGTTTGCTCAATTTCAACAGTGCTCTTGCACATGAAAAGAAAAACGTCGGCTTTCCTTATCGTATGTCATTAGAAAGAAGTTACTTAACCTAACCAGTTCATCAAATTTCTAGATAGATAAGCTACTATTTCAAATTTCTTTAACCTACTTCATTTCTGTCAGATTAATTATTAGAATTCAATATTTTATCATTATTCTCAGTACGTAGGCTGTACTTATACTGTATATGAGTTTCTATATCTTTTGAATTCACTGAAACGTAATAACAGAAGCAGGAAACATTGGTAATACTTTCGTCTGAATAAGTAGCGAATTATATGAGACTAAAGGAGAAGCGCTTGTTTCAATAACAAGTATATTACGTTTGTATATAGGATTCAATGCAAGGAAGATAATAATAATACACAATATGCAGTCTATTTTATTTTGCTCGTTCGATTTGCGATTGTATCAACAATATGTACAGTGTTATAATATAATTTATTTCATATTCAAGAAAAGATAGATATTCTTAATCTACAAGACGAACTGTGTATCATTTGGTTGCTCTTAATTATATTATCAGCTATTTTTACTATGTATTGTGCTGCTACTTGTCGTTTTCGTGCTTGCGAGAGAGCAGAGCTGCGTGTTTCATTCAGTGTATATACAAAGCTCTTTTATTAATGAGGAAATACCCATATGCAGCACATAAGCCTAACGATTATATATTTTCCTATTATGGCAAGATAGTTTATAGAAATTATTGAGTTCTTTTACCTTGAAAAAATCCCATGTTGGGTACAAGGACGTAACAGGTTATGGTATGATCAAGAAGGAGATATAAAGGGTAGTATATCACAACTTGAGGGAGTAAATTTACGTGCAATTTTTAGAAGAAGAGTTCATATAATCATAGGTCCGCAAAAGCTGCGTTACGGAGCTACAAGGTGTTGAAACTTCCGGAATAAAAGTTTCTTCAAAACTCCTGCAGTTTTGGAGATATTCAGATATTCTTCAAAGAATGCGTGATAATATGCGAAGAAGGACAGAGGCCTGTATTCTTGCAGGTGGAGGACACTTCCAGCAATGCATTTAGTTTCTAATTGTTCTTTTTTTAGTTTGATATTGAATGAGTAAAATTGAGTCTCAGAAGACGAGCTATCCAAATAAAAGTAAATTTTGGGCATACCTATTGAGTATTATTGTTTTTTTTTTATTTAGCGAATAACATACAATTTAAATAATTCAAATTCAATAATTTTTCACTCGAAAACGGTTGGAGATACGAAAAAATTACAAGCGTCAAAATAGTTTTTAAATTGAACGAAGATGAGAAAAATTGATTGTACTCTGATCAGTGGTGTACTGCAAAGAAGTTTGAAATGACAAAAGAAGGCATGGCTTCGAAAAAAAGGACACCTTGTGAATTTCAGTTGAAATCTAGGACGTGTAATGACGGAAGCTGAAATCGAAATTTGGGCTGAACTTTTCAAAAGTTGCACGAGTTTTGAAGAAAAAACCAATTTTTCCGGAAGTTTCAACACCCTGTAGCTCCGTAAAGAAGCTTGTGCAGATCTGTGTTTATATGAACTTTTTTTCTTTAAATTGCACGTAGATGCACCTTTTTAAGTTGTGATATACTATTATGAAACACTCTGTATACTGATCTAAAAAATATGGGAATTTTAAGTTTAAATGAAGAAAAGCCCAAATGGATTACTCAACATTCAGTTAGTTATTATATGTCAATGTAATCATCTCAACATACACAGTCTTTTTATCAAGAAACAATAGGTCCTTTTCGGACACAGAAACAAAAAGGTTATTAAGTTAAATTGTCAAGGTTTAGTGAAGGCAAGATAAAGATCAGGAAAATTATTCAAGGTTTGATCTCAGTAGGTTATAGAAATTTGAATTTCTTTTACGGAAAAGAAGACTAATATAAAAAGCACATCAACATAAGTTATCAAGTTAACATATATATAGGCATAGCATGATAAAGTGTGCCCAGAAATTACTGCAAATAACATCACTGAGAAACTAAATGAAACTAATCATGAAAAATGTCAGAATTTTGGAAAGTTACAAGTATCCAAAAAACTATTAGTGTTGTATATTTCTACCCCTACTGAGAATTACTACATGACATCTACGATTCATACTGTAAATCAATGACCTTGCAGCATTCCAATCCATTTCGTTCCAAATTTTGATCAGTCTGTTCACGGAAGGTAGCTGGTTTTGCTGGATTCTCAATCTTCAATTGAGAATGTCTCAAACATGGTGTTCAAATTTTCCAAGATATCTGTACCACATGACACTCAGGGTTCAAATATACTCATCCCCACGCCATTATTAAAACTCCACCAACACTATAGTTAGGTGCAAAGTTGCACTGGGTATATTTCCCATTTTGACATCTTTACAATAGAGAACGTCTATAGCAATGGGAAAAACAATATCTCGAGTCATTTGTGAAAAAAAATTGGCCTAGAGCTGCGTACGAGGCCCTGAGACGTTGTAGTATCGTTACACAGCATATTTTCATTCCACTGTTCTCTGGAATGCTGCATTCGAAGGTCCTAGCAGTAGCAAACCATTGCCTCAACGAGGAAATTGTAAAGTAACGGTCATAAATCGCACTTGCCTAGTCTTCCTGTATTTGCGTATTCTTCTGAAAGCAGCTGAAGAGGATACCCCAAACCTTTGGCCTAACATCACTTCTTCAGCCCATTCTGACAAGTCAAATTTCATGACTATCATTGCAGTATTCCCGAAAATTAAAGTTTTCAAGAAAAACAAACGTTATATTCAAAAATTCATCAACAACTGTTATTACTAATAAATGGTGGTTTCTGCAGAATCTCAATTTATTTTTTTCATTTCCTTTCTTATGATAGGAGCATGTGCGCTAAGAAAAATTATTTTGTTGGCATATGTCAGGTCTTCCAAGGATAAATATGTGCTTATTATAAGTTATCAATAATGAAATTTGAAATATTGAAATTTTGCGTTACTTCTGTGGCGTATTGTAGATAGGGCAAGTTATATCCTCAATGATCTCAACAATATGGATACCATCAAAACGGAGCTCAGACTCCTAATTGCTTGTTCAGCAGATATCAAAGTGAAAGATGTGTGGTTGGAAACATTGATTTTTTTTACTAAGAAAGAAGATACCAATAAATGGTACAGAAACTTGAATTATTGCTTTCGTTTTTGAGGTTCGAAAACCCATATGAGGTATCAAAATGGAACACGTTTAGTGAACAGTAGTCAAAATATAAAATACAGATAATCATGAGATTAAGACATACTATCTGATTTAAATCCAAAATATGGAAATACGAAAGAGAAATAACATTTTTGTGAGTTTTTCAAACTCATTTGTTAAAACTAGGTGGGATGAAGAGTTTTTTCACCCCACCTAGTAGTCCCCTTTAAACTCGATACACTTATTTTCCAACTCCTCTAGTCTGAAAAATAATTTTCCAGAAGGTCTGCAAAATACTCCTCCGCGCTGTCGATTTTTTTCTTGCGTGAGCTGAATTCTTTATTGATTAGCCATCTTCTCTTTTGGAAATAGATAATAGTCCAAGGAAGCCACATCGGGAAAATACAGTGGATGCGGAAGCATTCGGAGCCCTAAATCATTGATTTTAACCGTGGTTGCGATGTTGTTGTGCGCCAGCGCATTGTCTTGCAAACCAAAATGTTTTTCGCTTCATGTAAGGCCGCGTTGCAGTGATTTCGGACTTCAATCGCTCCAATAGTGCACAGGTATACTCGCTGTTGTTGTTTTTTCTTTTTCGGGGTAGTCCACGAAGAGTATGCTATGACAATCCAAGAAAACTGACGCCATAACCGTTTCGACCCATTGAGCCTCTCTCGGCCATTTCGAAGAACTCATTCTGTTTTCTGAAGCGTAATAGAGATCACGTATTCATGTTCCTAATCTAACCTGACGGTGTAATCTAACGGAGCATTACCCCATAATATTTATCCAACTTTCCTTTTATTTCTTTCGCCGTTCTGTCTCTCAAAAAATAATGGTTTATGAGAGAACAATAATCGTTTTTGTTCATACTCAACATAATGAAAAACACTGACAATCAGCTGTCAAACGGACTACAAGGCAGCATAAACTTCCTTGCTGTACCAGTGCATTCTGGGGCTCAACGAGGTTAGTTTCACTTCACCCCGTTGATCATTTTCAAGTGCTGAATACTAACTAATGATTGCAAGATAAATTTTCCTTTTAAATGATAATTGATTTCAAGAGGGCTATTAAAAGTAGTATAACGTAGAGTTTTTTTGAGTTCCTTAATTTCCAAACTTCCAACAGATCCATTCTACTTTCTTTATTACATTTGCTGAACAACTACGTAGCCAAAAACATATACCATGATATTTTGGCTCAAATAGAAAATTAGATATATTTTCGAACGCAAATAACTCACGAATATTTAAAATTCACCGTAGAAGTTCAGACTAATAGTTCCATTAGTTTCTTGACTTAACTATAACGGACATAAACAATGTCATATCTTCAATGATTACAATAAAAAAGTCATTCCCAGACCCAAAAATCCACTTGGTTTGGGCTCAGTCGATCATTCAAATCATTAACTCACCGCCTATAATTCTATAGTCCGCAGAGTTTTTACAGTCCTCCTTTCAATTAAAGATATCAAAACGCAAATAAACTCTTAGAAAAATACAACAATATACCAGCCTCTTTCATAAATAAAATCATTAGACGCAAAGAACGAAATCGAACATCACAATTATTATATTACATTCAAGAAAAACCTTAAGAAGATATGCTAGTTTCATTTCTCATAAACTGAAATATTATTTTTCGAAATTCGATATAACAATCGCATTCTCAAACGGTCCTTATCTTAACAAATCACTTTTTAACGTAAAACAGAAATCTGATAAACTGGTATTCACGAAATCTCAGACAATCTTAGAATCCTCCACAAATGCAATAAAGAAAATTGAAAGAATCTGTTGGAAAATTTGGAAATTAAGGAAAACCCCACATTATCGTTATTATCATTATTTTGATTCATATCTCTGATAAAATTATAAGTAAAATGTTAATAATATCAATGAGACCATTATTCGAAATTAAATTCATTTTGGAAGTCTTCTAAATATATTTCATATTTCAGAATTCATTTACTGCTACAATAGAATTTAATGAAATTCAGAAACTGAACTGAATAAAAAAGTAAGTCGGTCAAATAAATCAGAGAAATTTGTTGGAATTTCGAAAAAGGCTAAATTTTGGAGTTAGTGAGTAAGTATATTATATCTTGGCATTTACGAGCAACTCCTGGGGTTTTGGGGATTTTTCCAAATTTAATGCATTATTTTTCAGGAGTGGCTCCATGTTTCCAATTCGTAATTTTTCCTGAATTTGAATTACGATTTTGTATTAGTGAACAAATTTTGATACACCTAGTTTTTCCACCATTTTCTAGATGATAAAATTTAAGCGAACTCGATCTGTGATACTTTTCAATAGGTTCCTATATTCTAAGCACTATATAAATCAAGTAGCAAACTCAGAATTGCGATCGATTATTTAAGAATTATGAATTTTTTATACACATCAAGTTTTGGAGATCTAGCATGCATATTTATGAGAAAAATAGCTTTCAAAACCCACATGAAACTCTCCCGAGAAGATAAAACTGATAGATTTGACAATACTGGAGTTCACAAGTTGTCTTGTGTGGAATGTGAATGCGTTTATATAGGTCAAACTGGTCGTTTATTTAAAACTAGATACACAGAGCATCAATCAGATTACAATAACCAAAGAATCGACGAATCTACTTTCGCTTCAAATTGTATCGAAAATGGCCATCATTTCTCACCCATAGATCATCTTCAAATAATTTACAGAATACCGTAAGAACGAGTCCATCAAAATTTTCAAACTCCAACAAATTCCCCACAGAGATAATCTTCTGAATGACCATTATGGCCCAGCTTATTCGGCCATATTTAATGTCTTTAAATTTATCATAATTAGGTAATTAACTCTTGTTTGCTTCCTTAATAATTTTGTATCTACCTATTTATGTATGTATGTATTTTCAAGTTCAGTTCAGTACTTGCTGTCACCTGAAGATGTCTTGTGATAGTATAAAACATATTTTATTTCTTTCTATCATCATGATTAACTATCACGTAATAATGGCGGAATCAAGTACCTATTTGAAATGATTTTGACTTTTTCTGATTTATCCGTTCATCATACACTATTTCTTGGAACAGTTCTTGTTGCTTTTTTTTTGTTTCAGTACCATATGAATGAAAAATAAACAACTCCAGATGAAGGACAGCCACGAAGATATTAAAGGTAATTTGCAATAATATTATTTGCTTGGATTCAATGTCAAAATCATAATCCACCCGTGATATATTAAGCATGTAAATTGATTTTCAGCAGTTTTTCTTTCATGATTATTCAGGTTGATTGAGTGATAATCGTATGGTAATTTATGGTGCAAAGTCGCTCCTTAAAAAATCTTAAAGTTGTGGAGTTTTGTTTGTTAACAGAATGTTTCATAAATCCAGATTTTCACCATATCTTCACAATTTTCTGTATATTATCTGTACGTTCATCTGATGCATCTCAATATAAGATATGATATAAACGATTTTCAAGTCATCCATTCAAATCCAGTTGGTTTCAAACGTAGGACTTCCCAAAATTGATGAAGATACAATTTTTGACTTTTTAGAGTAGACAGACTTTCGATTACAAAACGTTCAATGCATTTTCGTCTTTTAGAATTTTCTTTTCCACCTCTGTCGTGTGTCACAGGTTTCAATGTTACTCCAGATGTTGGATAGGTTATGGGCCCAGTGATTATTAGGGTATAAGTCATAATGTTCAGACAGATTGAGAATTGACCAATATGAATAATTAGATTTACCTAGTTTTATGCATAATGTCCTTCACTGATAGGGCAGAAGTATACAACTATGGGTTTCATACAATTATTTCAATGTTAACTTACATTCTTTTTATGAAATCTATTTGGTTGGTAAGTACGAATGCTACTGAAGTAACGACAACGAGTTTTGAGTTTGAGCTTAGTCTTCTTCTGCTTTCTGTCTAACAAAAAGAGCTAAAATGCGAGTGGAAGTTCTTTGATGTAATAACAGTACTAATCAAAATTTTGAGTTCAGTTAAATTAACCTAACATAACAAAATGCACATTAGTTTAAGAACACAACAGTTACGTAGCAATATTCATAGTTACCAAACATTTTGATGAATGATAAAGTTTAAATGAGTTTTGATTTTAAATAATTGATATTGTCTGGGCAGTTTAATAGTGCCCTCATTGATCACTCCGTCCAAAAATCACTTCCTATACTCATTGGAATAAGTGAAGAACCTGTTAAGTGTTAGGTGATTCGGTCTTTTATATTTTTCTTGCAGGCGCTCTTCTTCAAGCGTCGCATTGTTGACCACAAGATGGACATTCACTATATTAAGATTCATCAACTTAATTCTCTAATATGAATTGACAAATTTCGAAGGAATAGATATAAATTTCTTGTATCTCACTGAATGGGGCCTGCTTAGAACTGACTTCTTACACCGAATTTCCAGATACGTACACTCATATCCCAATGAAAAGAGATAAAACTGACTAGAAAGTATTATTCATTCAAAATGATAATCGATATTCGATTGGGCCAAAATTGGAGTTTAGTAGTAGGTATATTATATTTGGCACGTACGAACAACTCCTGGGGTTTTAGAAAATTTTCTAAATTCAATGCTTAATGTTTCGTGGGTGGCTGCATATCACACAATTTTATTTGCTTCATTTATAGAAAATGTGAATATTGTTCAATATGAAAATAGTGACAAACACAACTCTTCAGAGTGATGAAATCCTCAAACTAAAACCCAAAATGAGACCAGTTAACCACAACAAGATCTTCACAAGGATTCCTATGTCAGTTCTAATATAAAAACTCAATCCTCTAATGATTTATATAAGAAAGCCAAATCCTATTATAAATCATTAATCCTAAGAACCAAATACAATTTTCACAGTGAACTTATTAATAAATCTGTAAATAAAAATAGAACTGTGTGGAATCTAGTAAATACTATGACTGGTCGAAAACGTATGGAACAAAATTCTATTGCACTGGTTATTGATAATGTTACGCATAACGATCCCAAGGATTTGGCTGAGATTTTCGCTAATCATTTCACTACAGTTGCCGAATCTTCCCTCAACAGTTATTATAAAGACTCAATGTCATCCTCATGTACGACGTCACGTATGTTAGACACAACCTTTTTCTTCCACCCAGTTCTGGAGCATGAAATCCATGATGTTATAAGATCACTCAAAAACAACAAAGGTTCTAGTGTTGATTTCATCTCAGCACGAATTCTGAAGATGATAGGTACCGATATCAGCCGACAGTTCGCTCATGTTATTAACCTGTCAATTAGCATAGGCGTATTTCCTCGTATTCTGAAAAAAGCAATCGTCATTCCTATTCATAAAAGGATGATGTACACGATATCATGAACTATAGACCTATATCTATCTCAAGTGTCTTTTCCAAGGTTTTGAAAGAATAGTGTTTGATAGAATGATGAAGTACCTAGATAAATTTCAAATACTTGATACTGCACAACATGGTTTCAGAACCGGCGGCTCGACTCAAACTGGAGCATTGCAGTTCGTGGAGTTCGTCTATCGTTGCCTTGATAATGGTCAATATGTTGCTGGATTGTTCTTTGACTTGTCTAAAGCGTTTGATAGTCTTGCTATCCAGTTTATATTGGATAAATGTTATAATCTTGGATTCAGAGGCGTGTTCTTGAACTGGATTCGTAGTTATCTGGAGGACAGAACTGCCTCAATCAGGGTTCACGACTCGTTCTCAAATGAACAGTACTGTAAATTAGAGTACCCCAGGGTTCTGTCTTGGGGCCACTTCTATTTCTGTTATTCATCAACGATCTGCCACCAAATTTGAAAAAAATATTCTACAGAAAATATAATATTCGCAATTTATTATCAAAAATAATCTGGTTGATACTGTTCGCTGATGACTCTTCCATAGCTATTACTGCTGAGACTCTTGAGGAGCTTCAAAAGTTATGCGAGCTGCTGGTGGAGAGTTTCGTAGAATGGTGCCATTTTAATGCTATTATGATCAATGTCAACAAGACGGAATGCATTCACTTCACTCTGTCGTCTTGTGATCAGGGTAGCATAACAATAAGGTATTTAGATAGTCATCTCTTCGAAGGACACCACTAAATTCCTCGGCGTTCACATCGATAGGAATCTGAAGTGGAGTGCACATATCGATGCGATTTGTAAGAGGCTGAATAGTTCCTATTATGCCCTAAATAGAATCAAGAGTTCACTACCTCTAAGTTCCCTTGTGAACGTTTATTACAGTTTGGTATATAGTCACCTGTCCTATAATATCTTACTGTGGGAAATTCCTCAGACGTAGGTAGAGTTTTCATCATCCAGAAAAGAATTCTGCGAATGATGTTCGATACAGCTCCACAATCTTCATGTAGACCGTTGTTCCTGAAGAATGGTATCCTCACATTGGCGTCTATTTTCATTTTGAGATGCCTCGTTTATATTGAAGAGAATGAAAGTAACATGACTAAACTTTCTAACTTTCATTCCCACAATACTAGAAATAAGGAAACATTATGTATCCCTAAACACAGAACTTCTAGATTTGAAATGTCGCCCCTGTACCAGGGTATCAGATTGTTCAATCATCTTCCACGGCATATACAGGGTCTAAGTGTAAATAGATTCAAGGTAGCAGTTGAGAATTTACTTTTAGCAAAATATTTTTATACTGTGAATGAGTTTCTATGTGTTGATTTAGATAATGTCTAAATGTCTTTTCTATTGACCTGTCCTATACATACTTGTGATGTCTTAAGGGATCAATAAATTATTATTATTATTATTATTATAAATGAAGGATGTCTAACCGAAGAAATAATAATAATTTTCGTTCTGAGAAAAAAAATTATTTTGTGGAAATTCATCACTTTTTGTCTTGCTTACAAATATCGCTTCAAGTTGCACTGACTTCATCTTTCCATCTGTTATCGTTACTTACATAGAGAGAGTAAAAGATTTAGCTGCAGCTACATTCATGGGTCGGCCTTGGTCTCACCCACTATTCATTACAAAATAATATAGGGCTCGACCCAAGTACCCCAGCCAACAATTGCTCTCAAGTCACTCAAAACTTATTTCTGCCAGCTGCTGTAGTCTTTCTCATTTTCTGGTAACATTCTGATATTCGTTGGCGTTCGACCATCTTCCATTCACTCAACAAATCTTGTAGATTGCATTACTCAGGTTAACTTATATTTTCCTGCAAGTACGAGTACGTAGATGCTCTATGATTTTTGCTACTCCATACATTCTTCAACTGATCTCACGTTCGAACATGCTGATCATCTTCTGGTATTGCTCACAGTGTCTTGTTTACACTCCCATGCTATTGTCTTATATATTTTCAGTTTTGCAAAGTATTGTCGGTTATCTCTATAGAGATGGTCTTCAATGGCAGTGCTTGTTTTCCCCTCCTTGTTGAGTAGAACTCCAAGGTCACTTCTCAAGGTACTTGGTCCTGATATTGCAGCCGTAGTCTTTTTTTTTCGAGTAGCATTTTCGATTTCGTTGACGTCCTGTCTTCTTCCATTCATTGAATCTACTCAAACCAAGAAAATTTTCGGGATTTCATGAATGGTTCATTATTTTAATCGTTCAGGTTTGCTTACATTTTCCTGTTAGCACGAGTACGTAAGTGCTTCATTATATTTACTGCTCCATACATTCTTCTTCTGATCTTATGTTCGAACTTTCTGATCTTCTTCTGGTATAGCTCTTAGTGTCCTGTTTACACTCCCATACTTTTGTCTTATTAATATTTTTTTTTCTTGAAATCAGCTCAATTTTTCAAGAGTTTCGACCCGGCAAAATAGGCACAGTTTCCTCTATAGAGATGGTCTTTAATGAGATTGCTTGTTTTCTCCTCCTTGTTAAGTAGAACTCCAAGGTCACCTCCCAAGTCACTCAAACTTTGGTTCTACCATCAGAGCCGTAGTCTACCTCTTTTTATGGTAGCATTTTGGATTTCATTGGCGCTTTGGCATCTTCCATTCACTGAATCTACTCAAACCAAGAAAATCTTCGGTATTTCACAAATATTACAGTATCTTCTTCATTCAGGGTGGCTCATATTTTTCTGTTAGTACGAGTACGTAAATGCTCTATGATTTCTGCTGCTCCATATATTCTTCAACATTCGAACCTTCTGATCATCTTCTGACTGCTCACAGTGTTCTATTTACTGTTGTTTACAACTTTATTTTTCTTGTTATTCTTCAAGAGTTTCAGCTTAACAAAGTAGACACGGTTACCTCTATAGAGATACTTCTTGATAGCAGTACTCATTTTTTTCTCCTTCTTAAGAAGCTCTCCAAGATACGTGAAATATATTACGACTTTGAAAATTGAATAATCTCCTTTTCTCTCCTTTTGATTAGCAGCTAACCCCAGTTCTTTTCTCCTATTTCCATCTCTGCGTGTTCTTCGATCAGTGGGTCTTCGCTGCCTGCGATAATTGCTACAACATCTGCGTACGCAGATAGCTGAGTAGATTTGTGGAATATGTTTCCTCTCTGGTCAATGGGATAAATTATTTTGTGCAATGCTACAATAGAGGGTTCTATAGAAAATGAATAGCTCAGCTCCAGATCATTTTATGATCAGCCTGTATAATCTTAGACATGGATTTCTTATTCATTGCATTTGATTTTCCATAGCCTCTACAGCAAAAACACTTAAATGATTCGTGTCCTTCAGAAGCGTAATTAAGTAAGGTTTGACTCATTTGAGTTGACCTTTAATTTATCCATTGAAGAAATAGTACATAAATTTTCATATAGATCAAATCAACAGTTCATCAGGTTATATACCCTTCCTCAAAACACATGATTTTGACATTGTTCGCTGAGTTTCCTTTTCTGAGTCAACTCGTTAGGATCTTTTTCTGCTGCTGTTTTTTTTAATTTCAGTGGCATTTGAGCGAAGAAAGTCAGAGAGCAGAAATCAACGCAGAAGGCTCCAAACCACTATATCAATATTTCCAAGGAAGCTTCAGGACCAACCTTTCTCAACGCCCCGAGGAATCATCAGAATTCTTCTGTGATATTCTCCCCGGATAACCGTGTTTCATATGGATCTGTGGTAGTTCCAGCCATTTCTGCTGTGCACCTTCGTGTCGTCAGAAAATCTGCAATGAACTTTCGAGATGTTCTTCACGAATAATGGCGTATTAGTTGCTGTAGCTTCTGCTTTCCATAGACAAATTTGGACCGATTGGTTCAGCATATCTTACCATTGTTTCAAGGAATCTAGTTACTGGTAACTTCATCACCTTAAGAAATCATCATAGAGCTGCTGAAACGTTTTGACAAATACGTTTATTTCAAGAATTCTCTAGGTTTTAACTGCTTCAGACAGTTGGACAATTACTTCAAAGTATTACTATCACCTTCAACGTCTCAAAATTCATTAATCCTTCGGATTAATCGAATTGCGAAAGGGTCCATGACTGTTTCAGACGTTTCTACATCTCTTGTATTAGGGGATTGAAATAACAATAAAACTGGGATATCTCAACCTTCAAAACCTTGATGAATCATCAGTGATATTCTAAAACAATATTCTGGAATTCCAATGGGATGCATGATGATTCTAGTAATTTCTTCTCCGCATTGACGAATATAAACTGGGCTTTCGTGTAGATGTCACTATGTAATAAGATTTTAATTTTGAATCAATAACTTAAATTGTAATAAATATGTCTTTGCATTTTTGTAATTTTCCATTTTGTTCATTGAGTTATTGTTTTTGGATAAATAAAAATAGAAGTGAAACATATTTTTCGGTCTAACAAAGCTAAATGGTCAAATGAATTATAAATCCGATTACGGGGGTAAGTCTGAAAGTTTTCGACCTGAGAAAGATACAAGACTTTTTTCAGAATATTTTTTTGACAGCTCGATACTCTATCTTGTCCATTTTCACAAAAACAATTACATCAACGACTATTGAAGTAGGTAATAGCTTAAACTCTGGTAAGTAACTGTCAACGGATGAAAAATGGAAATTCACTAGCTTTTATTCATCATTGCTGCCATGTTCAGGTAGAGATAAAAAACTTTTCAGATCATCCTCGTATATACGCGTCTAGTTCGTAATGTACTGCTAGGTCTAGCCTATCTAAATCTAAAGACTACAGTTTGCTGCAGATTAAATGCAATTGCTTTCAGACGTTCATCAACCAAGAATGCGCGAACAGTCATGGATATAACGAAATGGCATGCACATTTTTATATTCTTATAGCGACGGCAGCACGTACTAGAAATAAAACACGAATTAACGTGTGTTCATGGGAAATTTACTGCTACACCAATGACGCGTTACTTTTACTGTGATTTATAGACAGTTTCACTTTCACGAGTTTTAGGTTACCCAAAAAATCTTCACCTTAAAATATTCTTGAAGAATAATAAGAAAATCGACGATAGTCACAATAATAAAAATAACTTTCGCAAAGAGAATATGCTAGGATAAAACCATATACTGTAGTTTTGGTATTGAAATGAAGTGCCATATATCATTCAATGATAATTTTGAGTTAAGTATTCATACAGAGTGCGCAAATTTCGTCGTTTTATTATGATTACTAGTTCCCGAAAAATAATGACATTCTGCGGGATTTTTTTTTCATTCATAGTCGAATGTGCAGAAAATTCATTCGATCTAACGATTTCCAAGATAACACCCAAATGTACAGTGTGTTCCAACGGAAATTTGTCACCTCCTCAGCAGCACTTTAGTCAAAATTCATTAAAGGGAAAGTGGAACGAGTGACGTATCTTTGGTGAGGTATTCTAATTCTCTTTTCAAAAAAAGTATCGTTCTGAATATTTAATATTACACAAAAAGTTGTAATACGAAAATTTGTCACGCCCTCTATGTCAGGATAGACTGATTTTCACGGAATAAGCTGGGACATGCAATTTTTTATTGGGGGGGACCAATTTCTGAGTTGATTCGGAGATTGATTATAGATAGAGATATATATATATATATATATATATATATATATATATATATATATATATATATATATATATATATATATATATATATATATATATATAGATTATACAGGGTGTCCGTGAATTGCGTACAACGTTATATCTCAGATTCTTCAGCTCAAAATAAGTCGATTTGGAACAACTTACCTATATGAAAAGTTTCTGCATTTGGCCACTAGAGATCGCCAAATTCAAAGATTCTTTTTCTTATTTTTCGAATAATTCTAGAACGACTCGATCGATAGAAACCATATTAGGTATGCGTAATCGGGTGCATGTGGAAGCATACCCGCCTCTCTCCTTCCTTAAAAAAAAGAAAAAACTATTTCGAATGAAGACGAGAATTGTCACCTGAAAGTGGTAGCAGAAAATTAGAATTTAGTTTTAAGCAAATTTTCGTTGGAGAACAAATTTTTATTGTGTTCGGACAGTTTGTATGATATTAATCATAGACAGGGTGGCAATTTTCTATTAAAAAACAAACTTTCGTAGCGTTTGGACATTCTGTGTGATATTAAATGGTCATAAAGTTACTATTATTGCATAGACAATGAAAAGACATTCCCAAAGATATTTCCCTCAACCCACTTTTTATATAATGAATTTTGATGTGTCTCAGATTTTCCTGCCAAAATCAGTTGAAATTTTGAAATTTTCGTTGAAATACACAGTATATTACCATATACAAAATGTTCTCGTGAAAAATCAAAAATTGTATAATTTTTCCGTCTATAGATATAAGTTTACATCATAATTGAAATCCCTATTATTCTGTGTTCTTGTCTGATATTCTATTTTTATGAGATTCATACTCATTTTTCTTGACAGGCTATACACTGTGAGGCTCGAAAAATTGGAATAAAATAAACATTTTGTACTGGTGAGTTGAAAATATAGATCATCCTCTATAGTGGTGGAGAGATGAGTCCTTCGGTGAAAATGTATTTCGGAACACCCTTTTTCTTGTAAAAATAAAATCCGAGGAGATATATATATATATATATATATATATATATATATATATATATATATATATATATATATATATATATATATATATATATATATATATATATATTCTATTTTCTGAATTGAAAAAGATTGCTTGAAAAATAGATTATACAAATTTCTTTGAATTTTCAAGTCAAGCTACTTCAAGAGTAAACAACAAATTATTTGAATTGAACAAGGCATACTTCAGACAAAAAACTCAATTATTTCATTCAAATTTCTATTAGAATACCCGTTGCGAAAAAAACTAATCGATGCACATAGAAGATTGTAGTGAAAATGCTGAATGTTGGCAACCCCAGATATTTCATTGCAGTAATGTGCCAAAATTGTTGAATGAAACAGATAGGCTATCAAATGAAGTGTTATTTATGGCAGTGCTACTTCCGGTTTATCCATAATTCACAAACATATAAAACTTTTTAATTTTCACACTGGCGCACAGGCCAGTTTGAATGCGAATATATATTAAAGGCTGATGTTTCATAAAAATTGAAGACACTTCATGAAATATTTGCTGTTTAAATATCAATATCATAATTGTAGGTCATGTTTTTTCGCGTAGTATAGACTAAATATTTCGGGCATAATTTCAGCGAAGCCACAAGTTGTTTGATGAAATTCCTGTTTGTCGGGTAAATAAGGGAAGGTCTACTTACCTATATAACATAATCCTTCACCCTGCCACTCAAAGGCCCGATACCGGTGGACTTACTGTCATAATGTCTCCTCTTGTCACATACTTTAATGATCTCTAAGTATCTTCCCAATTCCATACTGACGAAATCCAAACAGGTTCACAAACTTCTAAATCTTTTCGCAACAACGACAGCGGAGGAATTCTCAAAATGTTGCACAGAGATTTGGTTCTTTCTGAGCTACGATTTGCTATGTTTTTATCAGTAATCAGTTCTAACAACATCGTTAAATCTACAGTGTGTTCCAACGAAAAGTTGCCGCTCTCTGATTTGGTTGGAATCATATAAAATCAACCCCCTACCCTCAGCAACTCCTGAGTTGAAATTCATATCTGAGAAAGTAGTCGAATGATAAACCTTTGGAAACGTGTTTCAATTTTCTATTCAAAAATTTTATATTCATGAAGTCCAAACACAACGAAAATCACATCTAGTTCTCAAAATTACATCATCGACATCCATTTAATGGTACAATTCTAATTCTCTGCTATCATTCTCAACTGACGATTTTTCTCCTCGACACTTGCAAGTTTTCAATTCTCAAGGTAATATAATTATTTGAGATATTGATCAACATGTTTTCATCACAACCATCTACTAATTATTTATATTTGTCTTTCATTTTCGAAATATTTTCAATCATAGTTATCATTTGTAAGTCAAACATTGAAATTGGTTTACTCGACTGCTGAGCGGGTCAAAATTGTTTTAATTCATTATAGAAATGATAATTTTTTTAGTGCAGAGAAACGGCAAGGACTCTCAATACATGGTGTTACATAATAGTATGTCACAACTTAAGGGGGTAAATCTACGTGCAATTTTGAAAAAAAAAGTTCATTTAAACATAGGTCCGCAAAAGCTTCGTTTAAGAGCTACAAAATGTTGAAATTCTCGGAAAATTTGTTTTTTCTTCAAAACTCCTGCAGTTTCTAAGATATTCAGCAAAATTTTAAATGCAAGCTATTTTTCACAGCCTCCATCATTACACGTCCTTGATTTCAACTGAAATTCACAAGGTGTTTTCTTTGCAGAGGTCATGTTTCTTTTTGTCCTTTCAAAGTTTTTCGCAGTACGCCACTGATCAACGTACAATCAATTTTCGTCATCTTCGTTCAATTTAAAAACTTTTTTGACACTTGGAATTTTTTTGTATTTCTAACCGTTTTCGAGTGAAAAATTTTTGAATTTGAATTATTTGAATTGTATGTTATTCGCTAAATGAAAAAAATTATAGAAATACTCGATAGGTATGCCCAAAATTTGCTTTTATTTTGATATCTCGTCTTCTGAGACTCGAGTTATACTTATTCAATATCAAATTAAAAAAAAAAACAATTAAAAACTAGATAAATTGCTTGAAGTGTTCTCCACCTGCAAGAATACAGGCCTCTGTCCTTCTTTGCATATTATCACGCACTCTTTGAAATATTCCTTGGGTATTCCTCATCGTGTCACAAGATGTTATTTTTCGATTTTTCAATTCTTCTACTTTGATCACTAGAGTGGTATAAACTGAACTTTTGAGATATCCCCATAAATAAGAAAAAGTCTAAACTATTTAAGCCTGGGGACTAAGGAGGCCATGGTCCTGGCCCACCCCGACCGATCTATCGGTTGTTGAATGTATTATTCAAGAATTCCCTAGCTTCTCCTCTAAAATGTGCTGGTGTCCAGTCATGCATGAACCACATTATGTGTCTCACCGAAAATGGCATATCCTCGAGCAATAAACGTACCTCCTCCTCAAGAAATTGCCTATAAGCGAGACCGTTTAGTCTGTTAGGCAGAAAAATGGCCCAATCAAATAATTTCCAATTATTCCGACCCAGAAATTTCGTGAGAATTGTTCTTGATGATGAGATTCTTCAATTAAATGGGGGTTTTCCTCAGCCCAATAATGATTATTGTGAACATTGAATGTTTGTAGTTGTTGGAAGAGCTAATGAATCCCAAGCTCACACAAATTTTCGAAAATTATGAATCTCTTTCACAGAATAAGATACTTTTTCAGCATCCTGCACATTTCGATGTAGAATCGCAACCGAATGCAGACTTTTGACACTAGAAGTTCTTCAAAATATTAGAGAAAAAGAAGAAGAACAATATAATCGTTTGTATCTTTCAAAAGACATTGTCATCGAGTGAAACAAACAATCCTCAGAAATCTTTGAAAGCACCGATTGCCTCAAAATTATGGAAAAATATAGGAAACCAAATTCTTTTCCATGTTTTAATTATTTCAAAATTACAACCTCACATTCCTCCTGGATGTCCCGAGGAAATATCGACTCAGACGACATGATATCATATTGATATTGAATCAAATATTGATGGGACCCAATTCTTTCTCTACAATTAGTATTTCTCAACATAGGAGAGTGGCAAATTTTCGTTGGAATACAAACTTTTGTTGTGTTTGGACATTCAGTGTGGTATTAAATATTCAACAAGATACTATTTTTGAATAGAAAATTGAAATAGCTTTCTAAGGATATGTCACTCGACTAACTTTCCCTATAAGGAATTTTGACTAAGGTTAGGTTAGAGGGTAGGGGGTTGATTTTACATGCTCCTAACCAACTCAATCGAAAATTGACGAGTCTTAGGTGTTTCCGCCAAAATCACTATTGAGATAGATGAAAAATTATCTTCTGTTATATACTAAAATACTACTCTGAATAATCTGTCGAAAATCGACTATCACGTGTTTTTTTTTCATTGTCAACTCTTGGGAACAGGCGATGCCTGTCGTGCCATATGGCCGCCCAAGATAATTTAATGTGTGTGTTCACTAGCATCTAGAAGAAGACCAAATTGTAAACTATCGGACAGATAAAAACCCAAAAATTGGTCCTCGAAAATCTGAATATTAAGTCTCACTCAAATCCCCTAGATTTGTTGAAAATGGATGCAAATGTCATTTTAAGAAGTGGTCATGGTGCAGCCAGGACCCCGGAAGTGGCGAGCATATTTCTTAACGCTCCATGTAATAAAAACCTTTCTTATTACATAATAAACTTTTGAATACCTAAATAAATTTCAATTTATAATACGCAGTGAACCGTTGAAATCAAACCATTAACCAAATTGCAAATATGTGGCCGAACCAATGAGCCTGAGTTTCTTGAAATATACCTGAAATATTCACCTTGCTTAGTGGTTTAAATTATTAGTTCATTAGACAAAATTGATTGAGAAGAAGTGGCAATTATAACATTAAACCTACCTGGAACTGGTGCAAATGATTTAGCTTTGTCATTCCACAAATATTTTAAACAAGAGTTCCTGTTGTCCTGAAAAGAAATTATCCCTCTCAAGATCAACAAAAAGCACCCATTCATGTTGTGTATTTTGAATCTTATCTCTGAGAGCCCATGAAAGAAATGAGACCAGCAATATCTGTGTGAACCCAACTCATAATTAAATTGGTTTCTATTGGACATACAGGGTGCTTCAACGAAAATTAAACAGGGGCTATATTTACCAAGATATTAATTTCTGATCAAAACGCAAAAACAGGTCAATTTTTGTTTCAAGGAGGGAAACCTTTTGGTGTACAATGCTTGCCTGAAATATCAACCCCCTAAGCGGGGGTTGCAATCCTTGAGCATTTTGAATGAGGAAGATCGGTCGAGTGATGACTCAAAAGAAAGTTGGTATCTTTGTCTACATCGCCTTGAACGAATTTCCATTTTTAATTGAAAACTGTGAAAGATACAGGGTGAGCAACTGAAAGATAGGGAAGACTATTTCCCTGACACTATTCAAGTTTCAGTGAAGTAAAATGGAACAGATCCATGTTGATTAATGGCAGTCATCATCAAGTACCATCTTCATCTCGAATTTCAACCCCTAGAGCAGGGGTGACCACCCTTTAAAATTTGGAAGAGGGTAGATGGGTCGAGGGATACCTCAAAAGAAAGGTATTATCTTTTTCTACATCCCCTAGAACAAATTTTCATCTTTGATTGAAAACTGTAAAAGATACAGAGTGAGCTACTCTAACTCCTATGAAACTCAATGAGAATAGAATTATTGCGAGCAGTCATGGGTGCAATCGAAATCCTTTACTTGAAAGGTATCACTGGATCGAAATATTACCCCTGCTGTAGGGGTTGGAATTCGAGATGCCGGTGATTTCGGAAGATGACAGCTTTTGATCTAAAATGAATCTATTCCAGTTTTTCGCACTAATACTCCAATAGTCTTGGGGCGATAGTCTTCTCTACTTTTCAGTGTCTCACTCTGTATCTCTTACAGTTTTCAATCAAAAATGAAAATTCTTTCACGGGAATGGAGACAAAGATAATACCTTTATTTCGAGTTATCACTCGACCCATCTACCCTCTTCCAAATTTTCAAGGGTGGTCACCCCTGCTCTATGGGTTGAAATTCGAGATGAGGATGGTACTTGATGATGACTGCCATTAATCAGCATGGATCTGTTCCATTCTACTTCACTGAAACTTGAATAGTGTCAGGTAAATAGTTTTCATTCATTCATTCACTTCAGTTTTCAATTCCATAGATCATATTTTTCCACGGGTTATGAGTCTTTATGCATTACATATTTCCAAAATTTTTCACATAATTTAGAAGAATAATAACATATATATGTGAAATTTTCATCCTTCGGCCTTCCATATAATTCGCTCAGAATTAATTGAATTTTGAGAAAGTCATCTTTCCAATTCAGTTTGAAATACAGTGATTCAACCGCGATATACCGTATTAAATTTGAATTTTTTTCACGTTGTACGAGGCGTTTAGTGTAAAAAGCTATCATAAATCGAACAAAATCCCAATCTCATAAATCGGACTGTCATTGCGGCGATAAACATTCAGATTTAATGGAGTTGGCAGGGGCATAATGCGGTATAGAGAAATTTAAATTTTTCTTCCTATTCAATCATCTAACTATAATCGACATTTATGGTGTGCCTATACCAATTCATTTGAACAAATCGTAAAATTTCTTTGCCATTATTCGCACTGTGATATCCCGCCTTTTAAAGCATCAAATAAACCCGAGAACGAACTGAAAATAATTTATCTATTATTGGCAGAATATACGCTCTACTTTTCTGTGTCGAAATACATTGAAGTGCTAGAGTTTCATTCTACACTTGAATATACAATAAGGAACTAGAAATCATTAACGAAATCTTTCAATTTCCTCTGGTTCGAATACTACACTCTTTCAAGAAACCACCATACTAAAAACATTTCGCCAAATACATTACAACAAGAAATTAACGAACAAAATTCAAGTTTATTCGGAAAAGGTTTAGATATGTTCAGTGGCGTAGCTAGCATAGGTGGCACCCGAGGCGGATTTTATAGGTGTCACCCTAAAACTCAATCGAAACTGTTAAAATAAAAAAAGTTATAATCACTTACGTTTTATTAAAATACGAGTACCTATTACAAATATTTGTTTATTATGTAAAACAAATTTAGTTTGTCAAAAATTAAAATTTCTTCCTTCTAGCTTTGACACTAGCGAACTCCGAAATCACGTCTTCAAAATTTATATTTTGTGTTGCTTCATGTTCTATCGTTAAAATAACAAGACTGTTCAATCTGGTGTCAGTCATTGTAGACCGCAAATAATTTTTAATTAATTTTAATCTGCTGAAACTTCTCTCACATCAAGCAACTGATACACATATTGTTATTAATTATTTTAGTGCGACCGTTAGATTCGGAAGAGATTTTCTAAAATCCCATTCCACAATAAATTTCAAAAAGTCCAGTGTCACCCAATTAGAGACAGTAATATTAGCGGCTTTTAAATGTCTTCTAAATCTTGGTATTTCTAAAAGGAGTTCTGTTTCTGATACTTCATCGTAAAGGTTAGTAAATTTTGATATAGCAAATTTTAACTGTTCAGTGTTTCCCTAAAGCAAGGTCTTTGACTGCACAACCTCAAACAATGAAGCTACGTCTTTAATGGACTTTACTCTTGTTTCGAGTTCATTATTGAATCAGTCAATACATTTTAACATGTCCTTTTGAAGTTCCGCTCTAAGTGTAAGTCCAGCATTGGTGGACTATGCTAACTCACCGAGCATGCGTTTCTTGCGACGAATTCGTCGTTCCATCGAAATGATGTATTTCTCCGATTTTTGTACAGCAAAATCTATTGCCTATTCTGATAGATGCAACCGTTTCTCTCCTATAAATAAACAAAGTGCTTCTAGTTTTATGATTATTTCATCAATGCATAACCCTTTACTTTGTAATGCAATCTGAGCATTGTTCACTTCCCTTAGCACATCATTCCAAAAGAGAAGAAAACAAAGAAATGAGAAATTGCACACAGCAAGCATAAGATTTTGTGTAGTACCTCTACTTTTTAAATTTAAGTCTTGGTCACATAGTTCCTCAATTGCAGATATTATCTCATCAAAATTTTCAGCCAAAACTTTTACTGCACTATAATGAGCACTCCAGCGCGTTGTCGAAAGTCTTTTAACAGATGCTTTGCTGTGATTAAGGAGCACTTGTTCTTGTATGAAAAGATATTCCCATTTTGCATGATTATTTTCGATTAATGCCAGTTATGTTATAATACTGGGTTGAAATCTAACCCAACCTCGGCGCCACATCTAACAACAAAAACAAATAGAAGATATTCAAAGTCTAACTTCCTTCGGTTTCAATGCGATTTTCAAGTACATGACTTTTTGCCACCAGGTATGCTCATGTGGAGAAGCCGTGGGCTAACCAACTTAGCTCAAAGTTCTTCGGCGCCACGTTTGATTGACGACTCAAACGTGGAAAAATCGTCACGATGTCTGTGAAGCTACAATTAAAACACCAAAGTCTGTTGACTCAAATTTAGTATTCTTCAACACAAGCAAACCATATTGGTCAGGTGACTCGGTTAAAGCATTGAACGATATGGATAAAATACTGGTATAAAAAATCAATCTCTAAGCTCTACGACTCGATTAACTAGTCAAATTGTGATCACAAGATGGGTACAGTTAAAGTTTAACTATAAACTGAATTGAAATATTTGTACTAAAAGCTGTTAAGGAATGTTAAATATAAAAAAATAACAAAAGCGTAAAATTTGCTTGATAAGTTTCAATAGAAAATTTTCTTCATGAATGCTACAGGCTCCAATCCTGTGTTGCAGATCAATACCTCAGATCTGATAACTCGTTCCTATGTTGAGAACCTGACACCAATCCATAAATCAATCCGGAATTATATAGCCAATTCGTAGTTTAGACCAATCACAAATCATCCAGCCAATCTTAGGTTCTCTCGCTAATCCTGAGTTCCTATAAGTTTAAAAATATCCCAATAGTATCACGAAATCTATTTTGGACAAATGCCGAATAATGTTCAATTAAAATGATTTTATCTTACCCCAGGAGGTTAAGGAAAACCACGTGCTTCCTTCAAGGCCAAAATGGTGGCCAAATCCGTGCAAGACGTATTCTTCAAGCTCCAAAATCGCAAAAGTAAAATATACAGCCAAGTGATCCAATCCCAAGTAAATCCTGATTACCAGAATAGAGATTTTCTGACGATCAATACTCTCTTTATATCCCTGAGATCGGAAAACTTATAAAACCAGAAGAAAAACTTTCAATAGCATTCGATTGTTCTTGTACTGAATTCAGAAAAAACCATTAGTCTTCAAAATTGATGAAACGAAATCGCCGTTGCCAAGTCGAACATTCAACTTCAAATCTTACTCTTAGCAATCGTGGCTACGTAAATTCACAAAATTAACCAATCAATTCAAGATAATTATGATTTATTAACTAGTGCAAACAATTTTCTCTTAACCGAATCGTTCAAAAATGATGTCAAGTATGTACTTGGTCATTTTAAACGTTACAATGTTCACTGCAGTCATCATGGCGGTCAACTCGTTCTTGACCTTCCTATTTGTCCATAAACGTAGACATCCAACTCTTGCTTTGCAAACTTATTGAGTAATCAACTAGTAGGTAAAAGATGCACTGGGCAAGTCTCTCATATCTCTCATTTCGACGTATTTATACTAGAGAGCGTCGATTCCAATGAGAAAAACACAAAATCACGACATCTGTAAACAAAACAGTCTCCCAGTGAGCTTCTAACCAATTGACATGTCCCCTGGCTTCTTCGATGAGCTACAGTTAGAGCTGATACTCGGCTGCGAAAAGAAGGCTCGAAGTAAATTCTCCGAGACGTTACCCTATTGTTTCAGTGCTAATTTGCGCTTCATTGATCTTTCGAAGGTGCCTAACTGTACGAAACAGTTGTATCAACGAATAAATTCTTAAATGGATCACGATCGCCGTTGTTATTCGAGGTCTTCCTTGCCTAGGTCTCCTTTCATGAATTTCAGTGTCCCTGTATCTGTGAATTCTTCTAGAAACAGTTGACTACCACACCCCAAGCCTTCCGCCTATTCTTTTTCAAGTCCAACCTAGAACATCTAAGTTCAATGCTCCAGCACATTGTGCCGAGGTCAAATTCTTATTTAATAAATCGGGAAACTGACAACATCAAACATGTTCAAAATTGTGTTGCAGGAAAAACAAGAGTATGTTTGCGAACTTTTCAAAAAATTTCGATCAAAATAAAATGAATTGAGTATGCCGAATAAATCAGTTTTTCAACACCCAACAAGAATTGAAAAAATTCAACTCCTAAAACAACTTTACCTACAGTAAAACAGTCGGAAGTTCGTCGATGAAAATGAATACACAGGATCGCGTGAGAGTATTCGAAAAGTTTCACATGGAATGGAATTCCGATAGATCTAAATAAAGGCCAATTGAAAGCTTCTTATAGAAAATCTAGAATTCAAGGGCTATAGTAACGACACACAGGATGCCTACGCCAGTTTGATTTCGAAAGGAATATATTGAGAATATGGATTCATCCCAAATGAATATGTAACATTTGTGTCAACTAATGAAACAGGTGATTATCATAATCATACTAATTTCGTTGAATAGAAAAGAATGGTTGCTTATTCACCACCAAGAATTATTTCAGTGGTCAATAACCTCTTGTTTTATAATTTGTGGCAAAACTATCAAACGTGAGAAAAAATATCAAATAACACAATTATTATATTCCATAAAATATAACTCCTTGAAAAATACACTGGTTTCCACCACCTCTTTCTCAAGTGGTCAGCAGTTTACAAAATTGCTTGCAAGAGTACGGTAGCTAATGTTGAGCAGGTAGGTAGGAGTTTCGACACCAGATTTGAAGAGCATTCAGTCTCCGACAATAATATTACAGTATATAACCACAAAACATTCAATAACATTAGATAATAATAATATTGAAAATCATTAAAATTTGAAAATCCCAAATAAAGTTACCCTTAATAGCCAACTAGACGTTAATACCTCCCCACAACTCAACATTAAATTGAGCTAGAATCTATATTAGTAAGTTGTTTTTCTGTAGTTCACCACTTGAAAAGAAATAAAATTGTAGAAGATATAAAATATATTCTACTTCATCTTCGTTGCCAATGAATTTCCATGAGATGAATAAATCATTAGTATTACTCATAAGAGAAGAAAATTATCCATTAAAGTGCTCTGATTACCATAATCTTGCATATATTTTCCGAAAGCTACTATCATGATTTGATTATTACACTTAAGCTTAATTCCTTTATATTGAATCGAACCAATTTTCAGGAACGAATAGTTTAAAGTGAAAGTTAATTTGACTCCTTCTAGAGTGAATTGACACATGTGCTATAACAGAATTGAATCTCAACCTCATGCGGCAGAATCCCTACAAATTCATCAGGCACTTTCAGCTTTATTGCTTCTTCCTGAGGAAAAGCTCACAAATGTCACTACCTTCATCCCGCATTCGAGTTTCACCACGGCAAGGCGTTTTCATCTTATGCGCCTCTTCCAAACGAGATTCATGCAAATTATTCAAACTACTAATACTCTAGAATGTCCCGCATAGTAGGTCCATTTTTGGCGCAGTCGATTATTCAATAAAATAGGATTTTTTGATAGATTACACTCGACAACAAAGTTGCACTTTCGTCGGATGTATGACCTATGTCACTTGATGTTTTCTAATTTTACTGTTCATTTCTTTTCTAACAGCTCTTGCTTACGAGGTATAACTTTCATTTAAAAACAATTAATTTCCGTAATAATTTGCTATCAATTGAAAAAATTGTTATTCAACTTGCTATAGTCTGATATGATATCCTCAAGAAGAGATTGTGTGAATGATTTAAATCATTCTCGTTTTATTTGCGGAAAATATATACTAAAATAGTTGATTGATCCGAAAAAATATGTCTACGAAAGTATTGACTATTGAAGAAATATATATATATATATATATATATATATATATATATATATATATATATATATATATATATATATATATATATATATATCCTTTGAAAAAGAGAGCATTTACAAAACTTCGAGTATTTGTATTTACAATAAATGCTTATATCTATAATTCTGGTATGTGTCAGAAAAACACAAGTGTGAGTCCAGGAAATATAACAGGGGAACCATAGTATCTTGCGTATGATTCAATAAACGAGTGAAAAAATCTGAGGAAAAAACTCGTTTCCCTGTCGCTATTGCACTAGCAATAGCTTGTCAGTTTATGTTGTGTTAGTGTCGTGTGTACATGAAGAGTACCAAAGATTTTTCTGCTTAGCAGCTTCACTCTCTCATTCTCATCTTGCACTCCATGATTTGCAGACGAAGACAAGTGTAAAGGTTTGGGACAAGAATCTGTAACAATGGAAAAAGAAAACCAGCAGAAAAATATTTCAACAATCATACCTGACTCTTATATGTCTAAATTCACTCGAATCTAAGAAAAAACTTTACATAGCAAGCAAGGCCATAAAAAGGACTAAGGAGATAATCAAAAAGTACATAACCTGCGATATTTCCTCTTTCGCAGAGATGTTCTTCCGTCGCCGTGTGAGTCTCCTGAAACATAATCACTTCCTTGTTCTTGCTTGCTAATTTGGAAGTAAAATCGCAAAATCCCTTCAATATTCAAACTCAACAAAACAATTCCCTCTCTGTTTGACCGAGAGAGGCCTGATGGCCAGGTTCGGTCTTCTAAATGATGCCGATTATGACCTATAGATGTTCTAAAATCATTATTAACCCAATCATTTGGGTTGACATTTCCCATGTATTATTTCTTCGCGGATCTTTTTTTACTTGCGAAAAAAATTCGTTTTAAGAATATGACAAATAAGTGATAAGAAGAATGATTATTCCTGACATAATAAACTGAACTAAAGAAACAAACACAAATAGCATATTATAATATTCACCCACGTATGTGATCAACTGATACAGATATATACATTTTATTAGCTTTTACGGCCCTATTATCGAAAAGATTGCAAATGTCATTTCAAAACAGCATGAAAATGTAGCTTTCGAAACTATCCCAATAATTTTTCAATAGTAAAGATAAAACTGATATATTTGACAATACTGGAGCTTACAACAGACTTCATATTCATTCAAAACTAGATACAAAGATCATTAATCAGATTACAATTTGTTTCACATAACTGGCACCAAAAGAATCAGGCCAAATGAAAATATCCTTCCGTACAATCGGCACAAAGACGATTTCTGAGCCCTAGAACTTCTCCTGTACCTTAAGCTCATATTTCACAGCAGAAGTTAATTAGTATTGAAAACGAAAACGACCAAATCTGAGATCTGGGATTGTAAAAGTCTGCTTCAGAAATTCTTACTTCTATGCTGAACGAAAGTAGTAACTTATTAGCAAAAGTAACTACTAAAAGTTCTTATTAAATGCTCTGAAGATCTGAAAGGCTTGGTTCCAGAAAGAATCCCTCTTCAAAAAGCGAGTAAACACACACATCAAATCGTTTTGGGCAGCCTCTATTGTGGTATGACAGCCATCGCCTCCTCCAAAGAGTAAAGAATAAGAAAAGGTTGAATGTGTTCTCCTGCCACGTCCATGCAATTTTGAAACTAATGTACAAGATGTTCGCGGATGATTTGTTATCATATTCCGACATCATACATTGTCGTTAGTCCCTCAATGAATTGGATTTAGTCGTATAAATGGTTTTACATCTCCCAGAAAAAAAAGTCGAATGGTAATAAATCAGGAAATCTTTGCGGCAAGCACTACTGGTTTGTTTGTGGTTTTGTTGAAACTTTGCATTACAAATACTTCAAACTTATGAGTTCAGCATAATAATCTTTTACTTACATCAACATATGATTATCTTTCTTGGCTTAGTAAATATACAATTTAAAAAGTAATTATCTCTTCTAAAAGATATACACTGCAGAACTGATATCTTCACATTTATCAAAACTAAAGCAATGGTTATATCTTTCATTTGAATTTGGGAGGCTTTTACTTGGTAAAATTCCATTATCAATAATAAAAAACAAGTACTGTGTTTTAAGGAATTTTACTTAATAATTGCGATTCGTAACGCGTTTCACTACACCGTAGCTTCTTCAGACGAATGATTATGCAGAAAATGTAAATGAGAATTTAACTATAAATGTTCTTGAGTAATTAAAAGCTTATTGGTCACCTCCTCCTAAGTGGTTATTTATGACAGGTATATCCAATAAAATTAAGGAATAGATTGCTCCCCGAAAAGATTCAATAGAGGTGAAGGGCTTAAATCGACTTGTTCATTGATGAGTCTACCTGAGTGTTTGTATTCATTTATTTCTAAAGTTTCCCAAAGATCTACCTTCCAATATTTATTATCTGTATGCAAAATTTCAAACTGTGGGTCGAAAGAATGATTATTTTCTAAGAGATGATTCGCGTAATTTGAATCTGATTTTTTATTTGAAAAACTGCGTTTATGTTCCGATATTCTAATATTAAAATTTCTATTTGTTCTACCAATGTAGAAATTATCACAGTCATTGCAATTCAATCTATAAACACCTGATTTATTGTTTTTACCTGGTTTGGTTTTATTATTTTTATATATTTGCCTAAATTATTATTAGTTTGGAAAGCTATGTTGAAATTATTGCTGCTTAAGAATGATTTCATTCACTCACAACCGAAATAGAAAGCAATAATTCGATAAATTTCTTAGACGTAACAATTTCGAATGAAAATGGAAAACATGTTTTCGCAATTTACCATAAGCCGTCACATACAGATATTATAATACATAACTCGTCGTGTCATCCATATCAACATAAAATGTCAACATTCAATAGTTTTATTCATAGATTGATTAACATCCCGCTATCACCAGAAAATTTCAACAAAGAACTAAATTTGATTAAACAAATAGCCAAAATAATGGTTACAATCCCAAACTAATAAATAATATTTTAAATAAAAAACAAAGTAGAATCGCATTGAATGAAGTTTACCCTGTCGATAAATTGAAACAAAAATTCAACACCTTAACCTACGTTGGCATTACAAGTGAGAAACTGAAATCATTCTTAAGTAGCAATAATTTCAACATAGCTTTCCAAACTAATAATAATTTAGGCAAATATATAAAAATAATAAAACCAAACCAGGTAAAAACAATAAATCAGGTGTTTATAGATTGAATTGCAATGACTGTGATAATTTCTACATTGGTAGAACACATAGAAATTTTAATATTAGAATATCGGAACATAAACGCAGTTTTCAAATAAAAATCAGATTCAAATTACGCGAATCATCTCTTAGAAAATAATCATTCTTTCGACCCACAGTTTGAAATTTTGCATACAGATAATAAATATTGGAAGGTAGATCTTTGGGAAACTTTAGAAATAAATAAATACAAACACTCAGGTAGACTCATCAATGAACAAGTCGATTTAAGCCCTTCACCTCTATTGAATCTTTTCGGGGAGCAATCTATTCCTTAATTTTATTGGATATACCTGTCATAAATAACCACTTAGGAGGAGGTGACCAATAAGCTTTTAATTACTCAAGAACATTTATAGTTATATTCTCATTTACATTTTTCTGCATAATCATTCGTCTGAAGAAGCTACGGTGTAGTGAAACGCGTTACGAATCGCAATTATTAAGTAAAATTCCTTAAAACACAGTACTTGTTTTTTATTATTAGTTATATCTTTCGCTATTATATGAGTTATTTTCAGTAATTCCTCAATTATCTCGTTGTTCATTACAAGCATAGATATTAATATCTTCCATACAGATTTAATGGGTCAATTTGTAGTTAACTAACAAAATATAATTCTTATATAAAACCGTAAGGTGTCGCTGTATGCTAAAACCAAGATCTGTAACTATTCATTAGCGACATCTTCAAACGACGTATGAAAGTAGTAAATGCTCTGTTGCAGATTCCTGCGATTAATTTGTACCTACAGGGATCTGTGCCGGTCAGCAAATAGTCACTGCATTCTCTTGTTGGATATCGAAATGATAAGCTTGTGATGATTTCTAAGTATTCTGCTTTGCCTATTGGACGATAAATGACACATTAATCTTAATTCAATATGTGAAGTTGGAATGAATTAATTCAGTAGTAAAATACAATGATAAGTTTGAAAAATAAGAATTCTACCGACAAATGAAGATGGTTCACTAGAATATCTTAGTTTTGGCTCAACTTTTATTAATTGAAAACTGTGAACCCTTCTGTAAAAGAATCCAACCCAATCTTAAGTTCTTCGTGAAAAAAAGATTATACATTTATAATAAAAATTAATGCATTTAGTATAATTCGCAATCGTTGTACATTTTTCCAATCTCATAAAAATTTATTGTTTATGACATCCGAAATACATGTACAGATTTCGATGATTTAGATTCCTTAGTTTGTACGTGACCAAAATCAATCAAAAATTTTTGTTCTTATTTTAATGGATTTTATAAGGTCAATGTGTCGAGTTTATTGGCATAATTTTTAAAAATATTGGGCTTAATGAATAAAATGCATCTCCTCAATGTGGATAACTCATTATCTCAATGTATTAAAGTTTATTAATATTAAAACACACTCAGAACGAACAATGCTATATTAAACTATTAATTGAATTTCAACGAAATATTTCAACATTGATTCAATGAACTCAATGACTATGTTCATCGATCAATGAACTGTTTTTGTATCAATGAACTTGTATATTCTTATTTCAGTATATAAATGACAAATGAAATAATCATTATTTTCTCTTTTATATGTAGTGTCTAACAATGAGAACAGGTATAGAACACTAGTCAGAGTTTTTTGAAGAGGCCATTCTTTCATCATCACAGTATTCTATTTCCAGTATTTTCCAGAACTTACTAAAAGTTGTATTAGAGCAATCTGTACAATACGTACGTTTCGTATAACGCTCATAGATGGCCTGTGTTCTGGAATAGATTTTGTAATCGGTATTCAGTTGCTTTTAGGAAAATTCTTGAATACTCTTCACATAGAGTCTATTTTTCACCAAAATTAACACAAACATTCATGTAAAATATAAAACTATTTTTCCATAAGTTTTACCCTTCGAAAATCATGAATTTTTGTCGATTTTATTCGTAAATGAAAATTAAAAATATTGTTATTCATTTCATTTCAAATTGATTGCAATCTGCAATCGTTATGATATTGTTCGGAAAGTCGAAAACATCCTATTAGTATGCCAATATAAAATTTGAATTGGGTCAATGAAAATTTTAATAAACTGAAATATTTATTTTCGTTACAATAAACGCGTATTAATTTAACATAAAATGTGAAGTAATTATCAGATCAAGAAATTTAGCACATTTATTTTTATAACATGTACTGATGATAAATATATTTTGACTGAACATAAAGTACAGCACATATTTAACATTCGCCATCTGTTGGGAGAGATGAAACCGAAAGATTTCTTCTCTGGTTGATTTCTCGTTTTTGCGCCACCTATCAGTGGGAACACGAGCTGACTCAAGATTTTTTAAATCAACTTGACTATATTATCATTGATTATCTTTAGGAATGCTTCGGCAGATCCTACTTTCTTGATTGGAATAACTCAGAAAACACTCTGTATGCAAACGATAGTGTTATTACTGTTATTGAGTTTCGACAAAAAAAAATCGAGAAAAAACCAACCAAAAATAACTCATTTTCTCAATAATCATAACTACTCAAAACTATCGCCACCCACCTTCATGAAATGACCTTAAGGATATTTAAGAAGTATGTTCACAACAAAATTTCTTGAACTTCAATTATGAAATTTATATGAGCAACCACGGCCTAATAATGGGTAATCCTCTATTTAATTGATAACATTGAGAAAATACATAATCTACGCTGTCGAAATACAGTATTTATTGGTTTAGATATGTTGATGACATAATCTCCTACTTTACAGATACAAATCGACAATTTAATTCTTCAAGTACTTTCATAAATACAATTCACCCTAATAAAAGATTCACTTCTGGATTTAGCTAAGTCCAAAACTGACCACAGACATGATTCTTTTGTTAACCATCCCATACCGATATTACTATTCATAGTTCTTCCGCATATCCACATCATCTGCTTATAACAGTATTTTTTTTATGCGCGCCTGGGAAGAATTAAGGTGTTTATTTACTCGCCTTTCGAAGAGGTCCAGATTGCAGGATGTTGGGAAGATGTTGGACGGAAGCGAGTTCCACAGCTGTAAACCCTGTAAACGAAGGAATTCTTATAGACAGAGGTTCGAGGGGTCGTTAAATGTACCGCCATATGATGAGAACTCTTTGCCAGCCATGTGTTGCGGCAGAACATGTTTTCCCGGAACAAGGTCTTTCAGCTCCGTGGAGCATCTTCCGTGGAAGTATCTGTAACAAAGAGAAATTTCAGCAACTCCGGGTGGTCGATGAGGTGCACAGCCCGTTTTTGCACACTATCCAACATCCGCAACGAATGTTAGGGCGCAGATCCCCATACATGGGAACAATATTCCAAAGCAGGTCGAATCTGTGCCTTATTTAGATGCACTTGACTATGAAAAGAAGACTAAGTTTAGCTGATGCCGACTCAGCTTTTGCTGATACATGTTCATGACAGCAAAATCGTGAGTTGACCGTTATTCCCAGAAGGTGCATCGAATCTTTGGACACAGTTTGCTGCCTAGCATCATTAGAAGAGATTCTCCAGCCTTTCTAGAAAACGTAGTTGCTTGCGTTTTGCTCGCGTTGAAGCTCACTAGGTTCAACTGACCCCAGTCAGATATCCTCTGTAAGTCAGAGTTTAGACATCTCTGACGCTGAGATGCCGCAGCAGTAAACAGCCGCAGACTACTGAAAGACGAAACTAGGGTATAATCGTCTGCAAAACTGAATATCTTGTTCTCTGTAGATGACAGAAGATCGTTTATCTGCAACAGAAGCAAGGTAGGCGAAAGAATGGATCCCTGAGGTACTCCTTCTTGCTACTGGAAACGATCAGATGTTATATCGTCCACCACAACTTGTATTGATCTATTTGAAAGGCAGATACTGATCAAACCCCGAAAATTTTCGGGAAGCCTATATGCAGCAAGTTTATTCAACAAGGCTGCATGCCAAACCTTATCGAAGGCTTTAGAGATGTCGAGGGCTATGGCTCTAGATTCCCCATGCTTTTCCACGTAGGCGAGCAGATCTCCTGTCGATATTTGCCTGCTAAAACCATACCGACGGTCGTTAATAATTCCCTGCAACTCAAGATATTTGATGAGTTCATCATTTATAACTCTCTCCATCACTTTGGACATAATGGGAAGTACAACAGGGCGGTAGTTTTGAGGTAAGGACTTCTTTCTTTTGGTTAAATTCTCGTTATTTTACAGCTGCTCGGAAAAGTCTGGCTTTCATGAGAAAGACATTTTCTCAGGACGATTGGCGGTATTTCGTCTAGACCAACTGCCTTCTAGCAGTTCAGCTGCTCGAGAGCCCGTCATACAGTGCGGACATTGAACTTGATTCCTGCCATAGGAGAATTTGTAGGTGGAATGTTCGGTGATATTACGTTAGATGAATCTAGCACATAATTCTTTGAGAACAAGAGAGCAAAGAAATCGGAAAAGATGTTATACTTCCGCCTTCTTTAAGAACAGTCGGAAACGCAGATTGGCGGAACTTGGCACTGACAATCTTCGCCATAGACCAGAATTGTCTAGTCCCACTTGCCTGTTGTATACGTTCCGTATTCGAACGAAGGTTGTTCTTGTTTCCTGTGGTGGATTGCAGTCATTGTTAAACCATGGCTTCTGTGATGTTGTATGAAACATTGGCTGAACACGATACCTAACCTAACCTAACCTATTTCTTGAAAGAGCTTAGTGTTATAGAACAAATAGCAGTCAATAATGATTATAATTCTATGCTTTCTCGTTAACAATTTCAACAGACAATTCATGAGATTTTCCCTAGTTTTAAAGCGACCAAACTATAAAATTACACATTAACCTATATTGGCAAATCTAATCTTTATTGGTAAACCCAGTCTGAATTTGAAGTCATTCTTCTCATTCTATAATTTGAAAATAGCTTTCAAAACAAATAAATCACAAGTCAGATATATTGAAAACTGTAAACCTGAAATTCAAAGAAACGACAGTTTATAAACTGATTCGATGAAATTTATGTCGGTAGAACCTTTAGAAATTTCAGTATCAGGTTATCATATCAAAATAGGAGTTGTGACAAACAAAAATCAGATTCTAACTATGCAAGTCGATCGAAGACCGCAACAAAAAACGAGAGCTACTGAGTCGATCAATTATCCGGGAGAAGGTAAAGCGTTTTTACGCACCTGGTGGTAGTTGTGGTAGTCGATGATTTCAAGCATCGGAAGGTTGGTTCAATAAATTAAGGTGCGACAAACATTCCATAGCATGAAAATCTATGGAAAAGCTGCATCTGCAAAAACAACTGTAGCAGAAAGATATCCCGAAGAATTTTCAAACCTAGTAGCTGATGGAGGATAAAAACCTAAACAAGTATATAACGCCCAACAAAACATTAATTTCCAAAAACGAAAAGACTGTCCTTCAAATTGAGGCAGCAAGGAGTAGAATTACACTGCAGCTATGTTCTAAATACCATCTTATCAGTGCATATGGGGCAAAAAAAAGCTTTTTTTGTGAATTTTTTTTTTTAATATCTTAATTTTCCGTTAAACGAAACTATTTCTATTTCTCAAACCAATTTTATATTCAGATTCCTGACGGTTACTATGTAATTCTAAGACACCCTGTATATTATTTTCTAAATGAGAATACTTAGGAGTGATTCCCCCAGAGCCTGAGATTGACATTCGAAATTATCTAAAACAACGACGACAATGTCAAGAAATCATTGTGACTTAATCTACTGAATGTTGTCTCAACTTTTATTTATTTTGAGTAATTGTTTGAGCAGTATGTTTTCTAGCATAATTCGATCTTATTAATAGTGTTGTCCTCAGTTATGAGATTACATAATCTTTCACTATTTGTTATTTGAAATATCCATAATGTTTTTCGGTTAGTTCAAAACGTAAACAGGTTTTGTCAGACTGAACTGCGATCCAAATAAAATTACGTATCAGATTTGATACCAATTATATTTCAAAGCGAAACAATGTTACACATATTAATGTTTTTGTAAACTTTGTTTATGGTACGTAAAATTAGGAGCAGAAGGTATTTATTTATTACATACAAGACGAAGAAATGTTGAGAGTTATCTCAGCAAAAAACACGTCTGTGGAAAAATATATAAATAGATAACATTCAAATATAAGTTGATTACACCAGTTATGACAAGTTCTTCAATCAGTACGCGGCACTATTTGTCGAAAGTATACAGGGTATCCCAAGTTAAGTACATATGAGGATACATAAAACACATTTCATTATTTTGGTAGCTCACTCCGTTCTCGAGATATATCAATTTTTTCTGAAAGCAAAACATCGATAATTTTGAAGCAAAACTAGGATATTTCATGAAACAAGCTAGACTGTGTGTAAGGTGTTTCTGTAATTGTAATAACAAGTGTTATCGAATCAATCATCAATATAGAGGGTATTCTATATTAAATAACAAGATTGGTATGCACTTCCAGTATAACCGAAAGAACCATTAAGGTGTAAATATTTCAGAAATACAATCGGAAATATCCACATTTCTTCTCCGTAAGTGTGACAGTAATATGTTCTGATTTGATGAAAAATCAGCGAAGACCTACCTTAAAATCACTGATCGATGATAATGCCTGCTTGTGTCTCCTCTCAGAGCCTTTGAAAAAAACACTTTCAACCAACTACTCTTTCATACCAATTGAAGAGAAGACCAACCGCTACCAATCTTTCGACTTCTAAACCACAGACAAACAGCATAAACACAAAATTATGATTGATGTAATACACCTTGATTTTGCTGAGGCTTTCGACAGACTAACCAGTAGCAGGCTACTCAATTAAGCAAATATGGTAAGCAGATCTTTCTTTGTTGGGAAAAGATTATGAGATCCAAATACCGATCCGAAAAAATCCAAAATTAAGGATCAGAAGTCTCAAAAAAGGACTCTTAACCGACACAAATAGTGATGAGTTTATTGAAAAGATTATTAGCCAGAATGAAATAACTCCGGAACAACAACTCAAGCTGGAAGTGTTATTCAACTATAACGATAAAAAGGCCGAACTGATACAGTTCTTCAGGTTGACCCTATAACATACAATTCAATCTCAATTAGAGAATCTATGTCAAATGGATGAGAATTGTATTACTTTGAAGATTATATAAACGTGATTCAGTGCTTCAAATGTTATAAGTTTGGACATCTAGCTAAAGACTGCAGAAGTGGAAAATTGGTAGGTCCAAAATGTACAGGGGACCATAAATCAAATGGTTGCACAGCGGAGGAAGTGAACTGTTCTAATTGTAAGTACGCAGTAGAAACACTTAACATCAAAAATATTGACTTTCATCATACAGCTTTTGATAAAAACTGTATTGCTTATAAAAGAGTTTATGAAGCTCTGAAACAAAAAGTTAGTTTCCCTGAGCTGGTAGTTCCTTCACAATAGCCATTACTGAGTAAACTTATGTATTTGAACATAGAAAGTCTTTTATATCATAGAACACAGAGTTCCTGGTTCAGAGTTGAGAACCACTGATTGTGTGTTTGTCAGAAACTCGTGTTACTGATGATATATCTGCGGCAGAGCTACATATCGATGGCTTCATTTGTTTCCTCCAATTCTTTGAGTAGACATACAGGGGGAGCAATGATATACATCAAGGAGGACTATAAATACAGAACAATGTTAGCTGAATTATTTGGACAAACCTATGATTTGTTGGTATACAACTGTTACTGAACGAAAATAAGCGGCATTTGATCTCCATTTATCACTCTTCCAGTCACTCAGACTTCCTGAATGAACTAGAAGACATCCTGGGGGAGTATGCTTTTTCAGAAGGAAATCTAATAATAGTGGGAGATTTCAATATTGACATTTCAAAAAAGACTTTTTATGCAGAGAAACTGAGGAGACTGATTGCGGAATATGAATTGTAAAGACCAGACACTTACACAAGAATAACTAAAGATTCTGAAACTATCATAGACTTATTGATCACTAACAACAAAGATCTGAAGGTTGTGAACCACTTAACACCAAATATTACAGACCACAATATTTTAACAATAGATTTAGATAATGAAACCAGGAAGAAGAAAACAATTTATACTTATAGAGATTTCAAAAATTTTAATCAACTAGGATTTCAGTTTGTTCTAATGGAAACGCCCTGGAATCATACAACTGTTAACGAAGACAAACAAGCGAAGAACCTTAGGGATTCAATTATCCAGGTACTAGATCGATGTGCACCGTTGACGACAATAACCGTGTCATCAAAATGGGGTGACAATAAATGGTGGACTCTGGAAATTGAGCAGAATATTCTCGAAACGGACCAGCTATACAGAAGGGCTCTCCTAACAAGGGATGGAGGTGACTGGGATAATTTTAAGAAACAGAGGAATCTAGTAGTAAAACTAATAACATGTAGCAAGCTCAGTTTTTACAGATTATGCATTTGGTGTGTATTTCAGTGTGGTAGTAAGGGGTATACACCTTGCAAACATATATTTACTATGTATTAGCTTTTTCTGCTATTAAAGAAATATTTATTATCGTAGACTTATGCACTGTCTCAGCTGTTAGCTGAATATAATTTACCTTTCCCAGATTCAGCAATCAAAGGGAATAGGCCCGATTACAATATCTTGACATAAATTTCCTAACTATCCTACATGTATTCGGAATTACAGCTTTTTGCATTTCTATAAAGGTATTCTTATGCAATTCTCATCACATTGGTGTGATAGCTGGCTTCCTCTGAATGTTGAAAAATGCATTATGTTGCATATAGGTCTTTATAATCTATGTGATTTGCCACATAGGCCCTGGAGATAACCACTGATTTCATTTTCCATGAAATAGGGTGAACTGTTCCATGCTCCCTTCTTCATTTGTTACAGATTTGCGTTGCGATATTTTGCAATCCCCAAAATATTCCAAATCCAGCTAAAAAGACGCGGTATAAGGAAGGTTATACAGGGTGCTTCAACGAAAACTAAACAGAGGCTATATCTACCAAGATATTCATTTCTGATCGAAACACAAAAACAGGTAAATTTTTGTTTCAAGGAAGACATCTTGAACGAATTTCCATTTTGAATTGAAAACTGTAAAAGATACAGGGTGAGCAACTAAAAGATAGGGAAGACTATTTCCCTGACACTATTCAAGTTTCAGTGAGGAAAAATGGAACAGATCCATGCTGATCAATGTCACTCACCATCAAGTACCATCCTCATCTCGAATTTTAGCCCCTGGAGCAGGGGTGACAACCCTTGAAAATTCGGAAGAGGGGAGATGAGTCGAGTGATAACTCGAAAGAAAGGTATTATCTTTGTCTGCATTCCCGTGAAAGAATTTTCATTTTTGATTGAAAACTGTAGAAGATATAGAGTGAGCAACTGAAAAATAGAGAAGACTATCGCCCCAAGACTATTGGAGTATTAGTGCGCAAAACTGGAATAGGTTCATTTAGATCAAAGATGACAGCCTTTGATCTGGAATGAATCTGTTCCATTTTTTCGCACTAATACTTTAATAGCTCAGGGCAATAGATAGTCTCCTCTTTTTTTTAGTAGCTCACTCTGTATCTTCTACAGTTTTCAATAAAAAAAATTCGTTCACGGAGATGCATCTAAAGATAATACCTTTCTTTCGAGGTATCACTCGACCCATCTACTCTCTTCCAAATTTTCAAGGGTGGTCACCCCTGCTCTAGGGGTTGAAATTTGAAATGAAGATGGTACTTGATGACTGCCATTGATCAGCATGATAGTGTTCCATTTTACTTCACTGAAACTTGAAAAGTCTCAGGGAAATAGTCATCCCTATCTTTCAGTTGCTCACCCTGTATCTTTCACAGTTTTCAATTCAAAATGGAAATTCGTTCAAGTCGTTGTAGACAAAGATACCACCATTCTTTTGAGTCATCACTCGATCGCCTATTAAAAATGTTCAAGGGGATATTTCAGACAAGTTTTGTACCCCAAAACATGTCCCTTTTGAAACGAAAATTGACCTGTTTTTGCGTTTTGATCAGAAACGAATATCTTGGTAGATATAGCCTCTGTTTAGTTTTCGTTGAAGCACCCTGTATAAGAGTGACCTCATGTTTAGATTAGGTGAATGAACCTTCAAGGTGAAATTCTGGGTAATTTTCACTGTAAAGTACTCTAACATAGGAAATGAGATTGATAATATTACGTAATCACATGATCTGTATTGAATCAGCTTAATCAAACTGAAATGTTCATATATTAGTATGGAAATTAACAGAGATGACAATTATTTCTGATAAATTTATTCCTAGACTCGTGTTGATAATATTATTATATTTTGAATCACTTGTGTTGATATTTAGTGAGATAACTACGTATTTATTCTGGGTAGCACACGTAATACTTATGTACTCGTGTTTTCGAGGAAAGCCAGTGACTCTGGTTGGATTGGTAGTTTTCTGGACCGTTCGACAGGAATCTAGGAATATGAGAACGTAGATTACCTGGAAAAACCGCGTTCGATGAAAGCATTTGCGGATGCTGCGTAACAGCGAAGCTTTCCAAATAGAGCATCGCGAATTCTTAGTAGTGGAATAATAATTCCCTTAGAAGTCTTGGAAAATGATTTGTTAGAATTTCAGGTTATATATTATTGTGCATTTATACCAGAAAATACAGTAGCATGAAAACATGAGTTATTCCGTTGAAGGATTTACAGGAAATATATAGTCATGGTCAAATAAAAAGGATTTTCAGGAAATATTCTTCGTAGAATGACAAATGTAGTTTTTTTGGAGGATTTTGAGGTATTTGTTCAACAAAATCTCTAACATTATACACATGGAAAAAATGTATAATTATTGTTATTTCTTGATTTACTATTTCAAGTACAGTAAAATTGCATTTAAGTGAACTTCGGCTTAATAGGTGAACACAGAACCTTTTCCGTAAGCGCTCTGTAGCGACAATTGCGGCTTTATGTCAACAAGAATTAATTTTTTAATAGTTAATTGATTCCGTCGTTACTATATGATAGTTAATCATGATTATAATAGGAAATCAAACTATGTATTATACTATCACAAGAGATAAAATATTTATGATAAAAGCAGGTATTATTTAAAGATATCAAATAAGGACGAATAAGTCGACCAAACTGGTCGTTCAGAATATTTCTATGAGGGGTTTGTTGCAGTGTGAATATTGGATTCCAAGAAATCTGACTTTTATTATCCCTTGATCTATTCGTGGAAAATGATGGCCATTTTCGATGAAATGTGGAGCGAAAGTAGATTTGTCGTCTGCTTATTGTAATCTGATTGATGCTCTTTGTATCTAGTTTTGAACGAACGACTAGTCTGACCTATATGAACGCCTTCACAATCCATATAGGAAAACTTGTAAACTTCAGTATTGTTAAATTTATCAGTTTTATCTTTACTATTTAAAATCTTCCTGGAAGAGTTTAATGTGTGTCTTGAAAGCTGTTTTTTTATTCTGGTTTGAAATGAAATTTGCAATATTCTCGCTGATAAGGCAAAAATATGATAATGAAATACACTCCGCACAAAAATTGTAGCATCACCCTACTCTTATGACAATACTATATAAACTTTTAGGTTGGTCATCCAAGAGTCGCTTGGTAAAATAAAAAAATCTACCATCTTCAAACATTCGCGAAGAGACCAATCATTTTCAAAATCAAATGTTTCCTCCCCGGGCCCTAATTACTGTCAGTATACGTCTCGGAAGCCCCTCAAACAAATTTTGGATATACTCTTGAGTCATTGAGTTCCAAATTTTAGGAAGCAGATTTTCTAGTTGTTGCTGAATTTGCCACCTCATGTTGTCCCAAACATGTTCTATGGGATTCAAGTCGGGGCTTCTGGCTGGCCATCTTAAAATATCAATTTCGGCATTTTGCAGAAATTCTGTAACTACTCTAGCTGCATGAGGCCGAGCATATATCATGCATATAAATGAAGTTTTCGTCAATCAATGAGCCAAAGGGCACAACATGGGGTTCAAGGATATCAGCGATGTATCTGGCCGCTGTCATTCTTCCATTATTCACTAGGACTAACTTAGTTCGATGGAAAGAAATGCCTCCCTACACCATTACTGAGCCCCCTCCGAAGTTTTCGGTTTGTCGGATATTGCATTGCTGAAAGCGTTCCCCAGGTCGTCTGTATACAGGCATGCGTCTATCATTAGATACTAGACAGAACCTGGACTCGTCGGAAAAGAGGACATTCGACCATTCTGGAATACCCCAATTTGCATGTTCCCTCGCAAACTGAAGTCTTGCAATTCGATGCTCTCTGGTGAGACGCGAGCCGGTAGAAGCCACCCTTGGTCTGATATTGTCTTCTCTGAGCCTGTTACTAGTAGTTTGAAATGAAATTTGCACATTTTCGGAAAGTGCAAGTTCTTTTTGTAGCATTCCATATCATATTATGATATGCTATTTGTGTTGGTTTTTTTTCTGATCATTCCGTTTATTATATTTGAGGGACAACCGTTGCTCTTAGCTATTTCTTTGATTGTTGATATTCAAGTGGACATATTTTCTTCTTCGGATAATAGCCAAGAGAAAGCCCTATGAGTGGTGTGTTGAACCATAAGGGATGCAAATATCAGTAAAGGTGGGTTTTCGATATATATCAAAACTTAGTTTGATTGAATTGAATATTGTTTCTCCAAGATATGCCATGAAAATGTCAGCTAGTAAAGGGCTCAATGGTGATCCCAGCGGTAGACCGTGAGGTTGTTCATAGAATTTGAAATAATTCAGTTGTGGACACAATTTGAGCAAAAACATGAAATAATTTTGAAAAACCGGATTAACGTATGATTTATTCAAGGAGAATAATTACCAAAAAATAAATCGAAAAATCACAGACTTTCATTAAAAAGAAGACATAAGTGAAATACCCAAAGATAGAACCATAGATATCCAAAAAACAATAAGAACAGCTCTAAAAGAAATTTCACCAATAAAAATAACGAAACCAGTGAATTCTTTCATAAATATGAATGCCGGTCCTCCAAAATTTTACGGCCTTATAAAAATCACGAGGAGAATGTTCCAATGCAGTGGCATTCATGAACAGACCAACATATAAATTGACAAAAGAATTAAATCTTGTATTCAAAAATTCAACAAATTTCACACCCAAATATTCAATAAAAAACTCAATTCAATTAACACAAAGACTGAACCAGGTTCAAACCCCAATCAAATCATAAAAATCAGTTTGGACGAATACGTTACATTTTATCGCGAATCTACTGTAAGGGAGGGCGGGGCTGGTTCTAACAAATTTTGTATTATAGTTTATATTTTCTTTGGTAACGAATTTTTTAGTTTAATTTTTAATTGAAAACATGCTTTGGTTATTCAGCTATGATATTAGTAGCGAAATACATTCGGTATGTAAGTGCTTTTAGAAAGAGAGCCGTCAAAACCAAAAAAGTCATTTGTTAATATGTGCCCCGCATTTGGGACAAATATTAACGGAGCTGGGGTACGTTTTAACGTAAGGGGCAATTATTAACAGAGACAATTTTTTTAGGAAATACTTAAATAAAACATCATTTACTCAAACAAAAATATTGTATTATAGATAATATATATATTAAAAATATATAAACAAGTTAACAACAAATTAAACTTTACGTTTTAAAGTTACTAAAGTTTTCATAATCAATCTTTAAAGTTTTTATCAATCAATACTAATTAACCACCATATCTACTGTATTTAAACAAGCGTTCTAACAGCGTTAAATAATACTTTTAGTATCAGTCTTTAAGTTACACTAGTTCAAATGATCTTTATCTAATTTGTACTTAAAAGTAGACAAGAAATGTGTGCCTGTATAGTTTGTTTTTGTCAAAAATTAATCAGAATACTCATCATCTGAGAAACAGTTGAGGCATATGTATTTTCTGATATCACCCTTAATACAGGTAATGTGAGCCCATCCTTTGCATGAAATACATTGTATCCAGTCAAGTCCAGATGCATCGTCATTATAAGACTCAGCGCAAACTAAACAGCAGCAGGTATCTTCTTCACTGTCATCCTGAAGAATATGTTTCTTCATCTTTTCTACTTCTACTCGCCGGGTTGATTTACCTTTCCCTTTACCCTTATTTTTAATTTCAGTCTGACTAGTTTTTCTCTTTTTAGATGATTTTAATTTTTCTTCTTCCTCTAAGGCCAATTTTTCGGGAGTAATATAATTCTTAAACGGTCCATACACACCGACATCCAGTGGTTGGAGATTGTGAGAACAATGTGGTGGGAAAGACAAAAGAATGATATGGTTGTTCTTTGCCTTCGTGACGACTTCCACATTGACATGAGAATGATGGTTATCCAACAACAATAAAACTGGTTCCTGCTCTGATGTTTTAACATGTTTCAAAAAGTGGTCAATAAATTTCGAAAATTCTTTTTCTGACATCCACCGGAACTATTTCCTAGACCAACACACCCGGGCGGTCCATTTTGGATGAATAAATCACTGTATCTGATCCGTGGAAATATGAACATACATGGTATGAAATTACCAATAGCATTTGCCGCTGCCGCAATTGTGACGAGAGTACCCCGTTCCGCAGACGTAACAGCTCCTACCTGCTTGGAACCTCGTTGAGCTACCACTTTCTTGGGTTTCTGCACCGTCGTCACTCCCGTCTCATCTACGTTCCAGATTCTACTCGGAGATATATTGTATCGTTGAAGAACTTCTCGATATTTTTCAAAAAATGAATGAACATTTGTACGGTTAAGTGATGTTGCTCTGCTTAAGCTTGTCGCCTCAGGACTCCGAATAGACAAGGATGCGTTGCGTTTCATAAAACCAGCGAACCAATCTTTGCCAGCCTTTCCGTCTCTTTTCCAAGATTCTGGAATATTATCTATTTTGTATGCAATGGCTAGCTCATAAGCTAATTTTTTGACATCATCTGGTAGCAATCCAAAATAGATATTAGAACATTTCACTAAATAATCTGCTATCATTTTTTCTTGGTCAAGATTGAAAACGAGACGATTTTTTTATAACCCACATCAACAGGAATCCCGCCTTTTTTTTCTTTACGTATTTGTACAGTGTTACATGACAGATGTCATACTCCGCAGCAACATCTCTAAATTTTCTATTATTTGTTATAGTTTCTTCGGCTGCCAGCTCAAATACTTCTTGAGACGTGGAACCTCGTGCGCTCTTCCTTTTGTAATTTCTCATCCTATAACAAAACACAGTTATTGCACAAAATAATCGTTTAATATCAAACACCTACATATGGGGTAAATATTAACATGTTAATATTTACCCTGCTCAAATTGTTAATTTTAGCCCCAAGATCATTTTTTATACTTCATCAATTACAGAAAATAATCTAGTAAGAATAATTACAAACAATTATTATAGTTTTAAAGTCTATAGAATAGAGATTAAATTAAGATAAAGTTTGATTCAATTTAGTGAATAAAAATATCTTAAATCAATTTATTACGAAGTACAAAAGTTCGCTAACCTGTAAATTCGAGGGTCCTGTGCACAACTATCACTAGCGACGACCGGTCGAACACTGACAAGTCTGGACACGATCGGCTGTGTTTATAGAGTATTCTAAACCGAGTATCATTCTTTTGACACTTCGCGTTTGGCGGGAATAAGCTTGTTAATACTTACCTCCGTTAAAACCAGCCCCGCGCTCCCCTACTCGTGTCGAATCATGAAAAAAACTGTAAATAAGAAATGAAAGTAAAATATATATTAATCACCAAGAATATGAAAACAGGATTGCCATTCTTTCAGAAGAAAATTGGATGATAATACAACGTTCATCAATTTCCTTGAAATAATATTGATACAGACGAATATGATTAAATGAACTTGATTTCAAAAATCAATCAACTTTGAAACTAAGAATTCTATTGCACAATCCGAATTCTTCAAAAATTCTGTTACAATATTTGTCACCTAATAATCAGAATCTTGTGACGATACCCAAAAAATCTGAAAACTCATTGAAATTTGAACGGAGCTAATACGTGTTGAGAAAGCTTGCAGAATATTTGTTCAGTGAAACAAATTAATGGCAGGATATGTTAATACAGAGATCAAAATGAAAATTTCATCAAACAAATATGTAAAGACTTATACGATTATATTCTTAGAAAGAACGATTTGCGAATTTGTGGAAATCATAAAATAAATACAGTTTAAAAGATACAAAGTAAATGAATAATTGATATAATATATAGGGTGCGCAGGATAAAACCGGACGTCATTTTTTCCGTTATAATTTTTGTAATTTTAGAGCCATATCATTAGTTCTTGCATTGGAAAGCCGAAGGACTAGATTTTTCAGAAATTGTATTGAAATTTCACTTTCGGTGAAATCCAATATGGTTCACTCTTTCCACAATGGGCAATATTTCAAGATCGCTGGAACGCTTTTTTTTCACTGAAAAATTCGAATGCTGCATTCAGTCTTTTCGTTCCAGCGATCTTGAAATATTGCTCATTTTCGAAGGAGTCAGCCATATTGGATTTGACCAAAAGTGAAATTTGGATACAATTTCTGAAGAACACAGTCTTTTGGCTCTCCAATGGAGTAAAAACCAATGCTCTATCTCTAAAATTACGAAAGTTATAACGGAAATAAGGCCGGTTTTCTCTGGCGCACTCTATATATTAACGTTATTATTTGTTTCTTCATGCTTAGATAATACATAATATTCCATAAGAAACCACAGTTTTGTTTGGAAATGGTGGAATAACTGATTAACAACTCATTAAATATGCGAATACCAAGAAAAATGTGGCATGGGGACTCATTTTAGAATTCAATACGTTTTGTTATTTTGCATGGCACAGTCCCAATTTTACTGTTGGCTCATATGAAATCCCATCTCTTTCATAAAATTTATCATCTTTCTTATCACTTCCTGATATTACTGTCTTTTTGAGACTTACGTTGTCACCTAAAAATCGTCACTCGATAGACGACTATCATTTGGGAATATATTGAAGTGCCACACTTTATTAACTAATAATAATCATTGAATAATGAAAAGGAGGAGAAAAAACAATTTTAATTCGATTAAATTACATTGAATAAAAACACAATTATACTTTGTACATAAATATATACATCATCAATATTCAATGAAGCATGAATCTGTTACAATCTATAATATATATGATCCAGTTTTTATTTTCTACTTTAATGAAGTGGTGTTTAAATGTAACTCCAAAATGACTCTATATATTTTTCTATGAATGATAATCCATTTTTTTCAAAATTTCAGATTTTCAAAATCTTCTTGTTCGAGGTGACACCATTGTTACAAAATGATTATGTTCTAATCGTCCCAAGAATTCTCAAATTTCATGGGAATTTACAACGTTCTTTATGTATTTTCTAAGTTATTCTGATTTTTGCATTTGGTGAACACACATGCCATGTTGTGGAGGCATGTTTAAACCGTTTGATGTCATTTAGGTTATATTCAGGTGAGCTGATGATAGAAGGTATGATTCTTCATCGATTGGGAGTTAAGTCGGTACAGTTTTCTTTCTGAAGTTTGCCTTGTGCATAATCTATATTCTGACGGTTGACATTAGTTCTCTTCTTGGTGTATCATCCTCAAAATTAATGTTTTTATCAGATAGCCATCACAGACTCTTCTGATTCACATCTGTTTGGAATATTAAACCAAAACATTCATCCTAATATCTTCATGGTAGTTTTACTTTCGTATGATAGCGATCCATACAGAATACCACTATATAAATCATTCCTTCATGAAACACTTGTTGGAAATCTTTCATGTTCTCATTCATCCACACGTTCTAAAATCCTTGATTTTTTCAGACCTCATAAAGGTAGAAAACTACAAGTGAGCTATAATCTTGTGTTGTTCTTCCAAAATAAGTATTTTTTGTCAAGGCCTTCACTAGTAACTGTTTGGGCTTTCTAAGAGATGGTTCTTCCACTTTTATATTTTTCTCCTGAGAAAGTGTATATATTGTCGATTCATAGATTTTTGCACACACATTACCATTCGTATCCACTATTGTTAAACTATTTTAAAGATTCAAAGTATCCTGTACTTTCAATATAACTATTTGCATATTTTGTGGAAGTTATCGGAAAGCTGTTCAATGGAAGTACAATAGCTCTGTAAACAAAGGAACGCTAGTAGGACCTTCCAATGAAGAAAGTTTTTCGCTAGTCTGGTATTTCTTTGGAACAGGATTCTTTCTGGAACGAAACCTATCAGTTTCTCAGAGCATTTATAGAGAGTACCTGAAGAAAAGAGAAAGATCAGCAACCTTCTGCCTTTGAGTGAGAGTATGGACATCACATGTGATCTCCTGGGGAATGCACTGATCTTTTCTATGCATTATCCAATGCATGTAATGAATGATTAGGTGCAGAGCTCCACACATGGAACAGTATTCTACACCAAGTTGTACCTGTGCTTAGTATAAAATCCTCAGCACAGGTGACGTACTGCAAAGTCTTGCAAAGTAAACTGAGTTTGACAGAACAAAATTTGGCAACACCTGACACATGGTTATGCCAGCAACTCCAGAGTAGACTGGAACTATAGGTTTTCACACTTTAGTATTATCTGATGCGCATCTTTGTCGAAGAAGTGACTCACGACGTCATGTGAATGTTAATTGTAAGAATCACTTCTTCCCTTGAATGACTCGATAATTATGAGGATTGTGGTTTTGAACGTGGCCTATTTCTACTAGATATATATAGTCTATACTCAAGAGTTTGTGTTGCTTGAAGAAATTGAGTATGTTGTAAGATATCTAACAACTGGCAGCAATATTCGCAGATTTTTATGACTTCTTGACTGATGTTTCATTTCGATATTTATTGATGCTCAATGTTAGTTTGTTGAATTCAGACTTATTCGAGGTCACAGTCAACACCAGATTTAGCTGGCATGACTATGTGTTAGACAAATCTGCTTCTTCTGAACCCAGTTTTCTCTTCAGAGATCAATACCCCATCACAGTTGATGATTTTATACATGCTTTTCTGAAAAGGGTTTTTCACAAGACTCGATTCGGTCAAACGCCGAGCGACTAAGCTCGAGAATAGAGCTGTTCTGACAATGTGCGAGGAAAGACTTCGAACAGGTCTAGACAGCCTATCCGAAAGGTTTGTGCGGGATGATTTAATTTATACCTATCGAATTCTGTGCGGAGATTTCGCCATATCCATATTTACGCTTAATTTCGATCATCGTCTGCATGGGCATTTGTATACACTGAAAATGAGAACTTTTGCGTCTCAACTAGACAACACTTTTTGATAAAGCGAGTTTCTTACACCATCTGCGTCAACATTTAAGCAGTCGCTCCTTTTGAATATCTAGACTTCAGTTCTCACATCGATAATTCAATTCTTTCGTTTAAAGATCCGTAATATCTAACACTAATGATTAGATAATAAATGATTGAATAATTTTATATAAAAAGTTAGAATATCAGTCGTTATTCTGCTGAAATGAAAGCAAGATGTACTTCAAAATTAATGAATATTTTATTCGAAGAAAATCTCTTTTCAATTAAGAAATTTGCATTCTAGAAAGATCTTTTGAAGTTATAAATTACCCTTTTTCTTTTCATGTTTACTAATCATAATCTCAAAACATGACTAATCGAATTCCAATTCTTGAAACCGTTCCAAATTACATCCTATTTCCTACGAAATGTATTTTTCATTTCATGAAATTCAATATTTACGACTTGACTGTTCTAAATCTTCTCTCCAAAACTTAGATCTCATTTCTTCGAATCAGTAGGGTTGTAATTCAAACAACATTCTATAAAACGATGAAAATATTCATTTTATACAATATTTAGGATACACTGCATGGTAATATGAAAATAAAGATATTTATTTTCTTTCATAGCTGGACGAAATCAAGTACACATTGAGATAACAATTAACGTACATGAGGTAAGAGTCCAGAACCTGTCGTGTCTTATATAATATTTATACAATAAGAATTCAGTTAACTTTATGTTTGGGATCCACAAACCCAGTAACAAAAATACATACATCTATACATAAATAAACGTTTATCTTAGGTATAGGATAGATACATTCCTCAAAAAAGAAACAATATTGGCTGAATAATTGACTCAACTACAATGTTTGATGAAATATTGATTGGTTTGGTCTGAAGGTCAAGATCTGACTTGATCATCTCTAATTTGAAAGCTTGAATACAATTAAAAGTCATCATCACAAGTACTTGAATTTTTCTGGTAATTTTTTGAGGAATTCAGTTATTTAATCACACAGTTCCAGATACTACATGTAAAAAGGTACGTTGATTTGCCCTTGTAGTCCAACAATGTTAATAACAAAAGGGCTTTTTCTCCATTCTCAATAAATAACTACACTAAGTAAATAAATAGTCCGCTAGTGTGACAGCGGGTATGTTTCTTCAGATCAGTGGTACCACAAAACAGCCTGTTTTTGCTCTAACGACGTAGCATATTTGGTGTATCTTCTTTACCTCTAGTCATCAGGCATTTAAGTTGTTCCACTTCCGTGGAGAGGCGAACTATTTCAGAATGAAACCTCAGCTTCACTTGGTTATTACCTTCTGGATTTTCTTGGATGGCTTGTAGCTGTGACTGCTTTTGAAGGGTTTGGAGAGTAGCAGCAGCTTGGGTAGCAGCTGACCATTCAGTTCCCAAAGATATACCCGAGTCACGTTCATCACTCGAACCCTCTGCATCCCATGAAGGACTTGCTCTAGGACCAGGTTCTTGTTTGATATTTTGTAACTGAAGTAGAGCACTAGCTGCGTCTTTGTCTCCAAGATGTGACTTATGACGTAATTTCAATGGTAAACTGTTGTTAGTTGTAAGTATTCCTTCGTCTCCTGAATTACTTGACAATTCAAATGGGGATTGAGGTCTTGAACGTGGCCTATTTCTAGCAGATAGATTGAGAGCATCATCTGAAGAGAAGTGATGTGGACTATGGAAGGCGGGGAAGGAATAAGGATGGTACTCCGGTCTGTGTTCGTGATGAGTTTGTGGAACATGTAGGAGGTGTGGATGTTGTAGGGGAGGTGGTGGTGGAGATCCAAGAACTGGTTGTAACATTTGTGGACTCATGGGACTTTGCGGCTGGTAGAGATGTGGCGGGGGATGTGCTATCTTCTGACGCTTAGTGATGCTCAATACTTGTTCGTTTGTAGGTAAATTAGCAAGGACTTTTTCTACACATACAACATTTTCACCACAGATACCATATTCCTCTTTGATGGCTTCCAATTGAGCTTTTAACACAGCATTTTCCTTAGTTAACTCCACCACTCGTTGTTCCAACACCATATCGTTGAATCTTCTCTTCTCTCTAGATCTTTTTGCAGCTTCATTGTTTCTCCTTCTCCTATCCCAGTAACTGTCGTCTTTTTTATTATCAGGAGTAAACTCTCGTTGTTTCCTTTGTGAAAATAATTCTTTGTGCTTGACGGAATTCATGGGATAGTTGGCAGAATACTCATCCACTGGTGAAGTAGAAGAAGCTAATAGCTCACGACCATGGCTTGCTGGCATACTTGAATTCACTTGAGGTAGTTCTCCATTTACAGGTGATCCATTATGACCCCGGCCAACAAATTCAGCCACCATCATACGCTGTTTTATAATATCTGTAACAAAGAGAGATTATTAAACCATGACTCAAGTTAAAACAAACTGTGAAATCAGACCTTCAGTATTCACAGGTATTTCCCCACAAAGATGTTCGGTTAGATTGATAAACGCAATGAAATCGATTTGATTTTCATTCGATGAAACAATAAATTCGAACTAATAAGGGTCTGTCTCTCCTTTATAAACTTTTCGAAACAAAGAAAGATACCTAATCATTTATTAACTGTTTATGTGAACTTTTTATGAATTTCCTTATCTCGATGAGTTTTCGTAATGATATGTAGATAATTGGAATATGTTTTCGATATGAGGGGCCCCTCCGAAAAATCGAATGCAGCCCAGAGTAAGATTTAAGGAGATATATTATGTCTTACTGCTTATTGTTTAAACTTTAGATAGCCTTAACCCCAATGTTATTGCAAACATAACAAATCGACTTCCGTTTAATAGGGAAAATTGTTTTTCAAGTAGGCTTACGACATATCACGTAACTGAAAACAAGTGGTTCTCTATTGTTGGGACTTCGAGATAAAAGGTTGAATAAAGGGTCAATTGCCGATATTTTCATGTATATCTCATTGAATCCAATGATCAAAGATAAAAGCATCTTGTATGCACGGTTTTCCACATTTTCTGATGCAGAAATTCAAGCGTTTTCAAAATGAAAACTGGACTTCGTCTGGACCGAACATGCTTTTTATCGATAATTACCGCATAAAATATCTTTGACTCTCTGACATTCTAGAGGGATCTCCTGCTGCAAATCTAGTGCAATCGGTGCAATTCTGTAATAAACAAGCGTGCATCAGTTTTAGCGCATGTTAAGTCCAGCAGCAAAGCTGTAATTCCCAAGAAAACTACATATATTTTATATACTCAATAACCTTTGTTCCCACCTGAGTTTCTCTAATGTAAAAAATTAATCAAAACGTTTTGAGAAGTAAGTTGATATATTTTGATAAGTATCTATATTTTCGTAGATTTTCTGATTTTAAATATTGCGTAACGTTTTTGTATATTTTAAAGCCACAAAATGATTTATTGTTTATTACCAGTACTGAATTTCTTCCATTGAATAATTATAATTTAATTTGGCAAACAGCGGACGTAATTCCAAGGAGGTGAATGTACGAAAAAACAAAGAGAAAGCTTTTTGGAACACCAATACTCGGTAAATGGATAATGTGGAAGTACAATGACGAATCAGGCGTTCTTTAGAAAGATGAGCGTTGAAAATTCCTGTAACATGACTGTCCAATGTATCAATTCCCGCTTCTGAATCAATGATATCATTGCAGGAGATGTAAATAGTTTATTTTTGAATTAGTTTCATTTCGATACAGATTCGTTTCCGAGCAATGTTTTGTTTATCCGTTGCACTTCCATGAATACAGCACAATTTGAAGAAGACCAACTTGGACACGATTATTCTACGAAATGATTTTAATAACACAATGTTGAATTACGCGTATGGAACTTGTTTATTCCAGGAACAACAACTCAAATAAAATTATGAAAATAGGCAAGGGGAAATTAAAGCCCAAATTGCAAACCATTATTGCTAAAAACTTTCTGGGAAACAATCCCAGTGAAATGAATTTTCGCGGAACAAAACTTGAAATAATCAAAATTGAATGATTCACAATTAATCTTTGCATGGTGAATTAATGGCAATTAAATCTAAATACCGCCCGTTCATTATAAACACGTGTTGCATGCGGCAATAGAATTATAGAATGTATTATTACTATTTACGTCAATGGGTTTCAAAAATGGGGATACACATAAGTTACTGATTCATTCAATGATTACAGGAGTTTAACGTAGTGGGAATATCGAATTAAAGAAATGTATTTTGCGTTTTAGATGACATTTATAGAAATTTTGGGAAGTAGGTCTAGTTGCGAACGCAAAATGAGAGAGGTATTTACAGGTCTATTATGTGTACACGCTGTAACGGCCACTAAAAGTAGGCTAGTAGATCTCGAGTTCAAGAATGCTCCGTAATAACGAAGTCAATCTGTGTTACATAATTTTATTGCTAAATCATGTCATTAGTTCGAGATTACTTCGAAACTAAACAAAGAAAATGAGTTCAACCAACCTCGAAATACAAAAACAATACTTATCACTTTATGAAACTGAGTATAAAGGGTCCAAGCTTACAAAATATCCCATTGAGAAACTCAGTATCATCAGTAAATAACTCAAATATAACAATAACTAATATTACAATTATAATTAGTTATTATTCATTTTATCTTCAACGATTCCTGGAATCAGATAAATGAGTTGCATCATCTCCTAATCAAAATTTTTGTTTTCACATGAAATATTGAGCAATCAGACGCAACATAAACCAACATTCATAGATGATTCGTCAACAACCAAAAATACACAAAAGCCAAAACAAAGAGAAACGATATATTCAACAATATATTTCAAAACTCACCGATTCGGATTTGAAAATTAACATGGAACCTTAGCACAGCAACAATTCATAAATGTGTCCAAATTTTATCCAAAAAACACGTTGTTCAAATGGTTCACTTTGTAATTGTTCGTAAAAATACCACAGAGCGCAACTTTGTTCAAAACAGGCAGTCGAACCAACTCCGTACGTTCATCAGCATAAACTAACTCGCGATTTAGCTCTCCGTGAGATACATACCTACATTATTCTCCGCGTGTTCATGTAGTCGTGGTGGGGGGTGGTGGGGAGCGAGGCCAACACCCTCACTGACTCACCAATTAGCGTGTAGATGGTCACCTTCGCTTCTTACGTAATAAGATTGTGTCTTGTCTGTATTTTTTGTTCGGGGCGACAGAATTCCTGACTTTGGATCGGGACCGATGCAGGTAGCCGGGATTCAAGCATAACTTCTGTAAAGTATGCACTTTCAACTTCAATTCTATCCTGCGAATACGTAGTAACCTGCTAAATTATCAGTGGAAACATGCAGCAGCTGGTTACAGAATTCAGAAGTAACACGAAGGCATTACAGAAGTTGTTTATTTCGTAACAGACATAAAACATTGTTTCTGCATTCATCAACAGCAATATAGTTAATATTGGCAGAGCTTCAGAGTGTGTTACGTTGGGAAGTGTAGATATAACAATTTTGGCCTAATTCAAGAAGCTTTTTATCATGATATTCTGGTAAATATATTCTTTCAAGACAAAGGATAAAGAAATGTGTCAGGTCAGCTGATTTTATTTTTACCCTGTGTTTAGATTATGTACATACAGAACCAAATGTATGGGAATCTGCACTCAAACATTCAAACATCTAAAAGTGAAATTCAAAGTGTTGGCCAAGATAATGAATTTCTCCATGACGAAGTATATGCTGCAGATGAAACCTTACCTTCGACATCAAACATAAAAAATTCTGGCAAGATGTGCATGAATTGAATTCACTCATCTATGTAGACGAGAAAGAAATTGAATGCTGGAAAAGGAGAAGGTATTAAAGTTCAGAAAGTTTAAATTGATAAGAACGTGGAAGATTCCTGACTAGGGTTTTCTCAAAGAAGTGTCCACAGGATCTCTGGCTCTGTCCGAGAGAAGACAGCGAATCGTTATAACTTATATTAGTTGTGATGAAAGATTTCCACATGAAAGCTCACTATCTGTCACTTGAAAGCGAGAATAGTGAAAACTAATATGTGGATATGCACGCGATTATCTACTTATACTTGCTCAAAGGTCTAGACTATAATAACCAACGGAGCTGTCGTCTGATGACCTAAGGTCAAATAGCTAAAATGAAGCAGAGAGTTACACGCCTAAACGTAAAGCTGTGTGCAATACTCTCACACGGGCCTTGAAGGTCATGCTGTGGTTGCCCCCACTCGATTTTTTTTAGCTCTAGCAATTATGATATGCTGGAATACCGAAAATGAACCATGAGGTACCCTGCTGAAGGTAGAAAGTGACAAAATGCCACCTCAGCTTACTTTCTACACATCGATCCACCGATCCAAAAAAACTATTGAAACCTACAAGGACGGTTCACCTACAACGTCTAATAGCTATGGACAAACACTGCAGTATTACTCACACAGAGCTGACAGGTCTGCCTCTAGCCTCATTCCTGCGGAGTCGCAAAATCTTCTCTAGAAAAACAAGAGAATGCCACGACAACACCAACAATATCCTGTTTGATCGATGAAGTGCAACACACAGCGCATCATCAATACTATTGCTCAAATACTCTACGCTGTGAAAAAGAACAGAAAGATCTATATTATCCAGAGCAACAATGAAATATCTGCCTATGTCAAGACAGAAACTATAACAGATCAGAATGGTCATTGTCCATTGAAGAAGCACCTCCATGTCCTGGGTAAAGATGGCACCCTTTGCTGAAGGATGTGAAACGATCATCCTAAATACAAGGTAAACACGTTCGGAGAGAAGTGGCAGCTCTAGGCCCCCTATGAAGGACCCCTATTGGACAATATCACGAGATTCTTCGAAAACTAGGATAGTTGAAGTTGTGGTAGATTGCATGAAAAACAGAGGATGCACAAAGGGTTTAATGAGGTCTATAAACAGGGGCTGGAATCATCACATCATATTCCTGGAGCAAAGATGGGCCATAAGAGCAGGGACGATACAGGGCTCGAGTTGAAGGGGGACGATCATAGACCAAAATCAACATTGCCATGAAAAGCAGCCTGAGAAAGGGGAAAATGACCCTATCGCCCCTTCTGGTTTCCGCTACTGCATCAGAGAATAATTTTCTTTAGATGATGCGATTGTTAAATTATTGCTTGGATTCAAATTTATTAAGTAATGTATGTTGAATAAATTGCAATGTATTTGAAAGAATTGTCTCTTCTTTTTCTGAGTTGTCTTTGTTTGAATAAATCACTTTTGCATTTTCAGAAGTTAGAAAATTGTGAATTGTTTTTTTTCTATTTATTAAATTCGAAAGAGTAGTGCGGGTACTTTGACATGTCCTGAAGTAAGTGTTCATAAAAGAAAATTCGAGGTTTGGCATCTTCGTCAAATTTACTTTCCAAAAAATATCAGAATTAAACTTGACAAATCCCGAAATTTACGAGATAAATAAAACAGCCATGTTGTTTTATAAATTGATCTGGTAATTTTTTATTTGCTCCAATGATCGATGAAACAGAGAATGACAATTGACATTTTGCATTGTGGAACTAGTAATTGTTATCATTTTTGATTTAAATTGGTTGCCACAAGTGCCACAAATCACAAAATATCTTGGATTTGTAGCTTGAATCATTCCAAATAGTTGCTATTTTACCCAGTTTGATTATGGAGATTTTTCGAATTCAACAAAATAAAACTTGCATCATGTCGTTTAGATGTCAATCTTGAAAATTCATGAAAGCATGGAATCCGGATACTAGTCAGTTGAAATGAATTAATTAATTTTATATCACTGAATGATTCGAACCTAAATGGGATTTTTATCGTAATATATGATTCAAGAACAAAGTATGATTGTCAATTTGTAGCACATAATCGATTCTCATTGAATACCTTTTATAGAATATTGAAAATCCGAATAAGTCGAATCAAACAGAAGTCCAACAGTTGCTCTCCTCGCTATGGCATAAAAAGGGACAAGGCTATTCAAATTACTTCCTTAAGCGGTGTTTCTGTATTTCCTGCAAATTTCCAGCTAAAAATTCATCAGAGTTAGAATTCAACCTTCAATCAACGGTAAACCAATATCGAATAGAAATTCCAAACGATTGTAACTTATTAGTTATTCCGTTACGCGTCACTGTTATGTAACGTTTTTTTAATACAATCGCTGGGTTAGCTGTAGATCACCGAAATTAGGTATGTACTTGGATTATAATTGAAGGAAATAACCAGTCATTTGAATTTTTATGTAACTATGAGACCTACAAATTCATTAAACGAATTTTCTGAATGTAAATTTGTGGTAATATACAAGGTGACGTACGGAAAATAAGCGTTTTAGAAGAAAACAAAAATTGTCATTCCACTGCAGGAATATAGTAGTCGAAAAATCGATTATCACATATTAATATTTTCAAACCATGTCTCGCAGGCTGTGCCAGCAAATACAACCAATTTCTATGGCCAAGCTATCGGAACTTTATTATTATTATTATTATTTAAGTTATTTAAGGCTGAGGACAAGTCCTATAAAAGCCTAATAAAAAAAAAAATTTCTATAGTATTGCAAGCACAGCTTAGCCATAATTAAATATGCACACATATATAATAACTAAATCCACTTACGTCAAAAACGAAATCTAATTAAACAAAAGAAAGTCCAACTTATTTTTGAATACATTAACCGAATCCGAGTCCACCACATCACTAGAAAACCTGTTCCAATCATCGAACACCCTATTCACAAGAAAATACTGTCTTTGTCTCGACGAAAATTTTTCTTTTTTCAGCTTCAGATAATGACCACGCAAACGAGTATCAGCACCCAAACTAAACAAACATCTCAGGTTGGCGTAATTGTGTTTAATTATACGATAGCACAAGATTAGATCTCCGCGATGTCTTCGCTGCTCGAAGGGAATGAGACCAGCTCTAGCCAATCTTTCATTATATGAAGGACGAATGACCCCAAAAGTCATACGAGTAGCACGGCGCTGGACACCCTCAAGCATGCTTTTATCCCGAGCGAGCACCGGACACCAAACCGAGCCTGCATACTCCAAAATAGGACGCACATAAGTTTTATAAAGTGTAACCGAACTAGAGAAGGACAACTTAACGAACGATCTACGAATGAGATAAATTAAAGAATTAGCACGTTTACAAACACTTAGGACATGTTCCGACCACGTAAGGTTTGAAGTAACGGTTACTCCTAGATCTACATGTGAAGTAACTGAGCGAAGTGGATGATTGTCAATCGAGTATTGACGGGATGGATTATTGGGTCCTATATGGAGCACAACACATTTATCAACATTTAGTGGTAGGAGCCAGTCGTTGCACCATCGGTTTATTGCGTCAAGATCGTCCTGGAGAATCTGTCTCTCGGTGAGCGGGCTTGCATACAACTTGGTGTCGTCAGCGAAGAATGACTTGCGAGATTTAATGTGTAATGAAAGATCGCTGGCGAAAATGACAAATAAAAGTGGCCCCAGGACGGATCCCTGAGGCACTCCGCTCACAACCGGTCTTTCCGACGAAAGAACCCCACCAACCCTCACCACGAATATTCGCTGCGACATATAATTAGTAGTCCAGAGAAGCAACTTCACGCGAATACCAACGATGTCCAATTTGTGAACTAATCTTCTTACTGTGACTCTGTCAAAAGCCTTGGCGAAATCGAGGTAAATGACATCCGTAGGGATCCTTTGATCATAAGCATGCGTCCAATCATTAACGCAAGACAAAAGATTTGTGGTAGTTGACTTTCCCTTTACGAAGCCATGTTGTTCTGACGGAATGATAAAGTTTTTTGTCAAGAACTCGGTTGTCACTTCGACTATTATGGATTCCATCACTTTTGATGCAACAGACAGAAGGCTTATTGGTCTATAGTTACATGGGTCCAGTTTATCACCTTTTTTAAATATAGGAGTGACACTTGATTTCTTCCAGTCCAGAGGAACGCGGGAGGTCTCGAAAGATGTTCTCATAATCAAGGCCAAAGGATGAGAAAGGACGTCGGCAAACTTCTTCAAGAAAAAAGGACTGATACCATCAAGTCCTGGAGACGAATGATTTTTTAGCTTGAGTAGGTGCTTTTTTACTGTGCAAGAATCAAACTCTACGTGACTATTCTCAAGACGTCTAGTTGCAGAGTGGGGCATCTGATCGTTATTGGGCTCAGTTGTGAAGCAACTGGCAAATGCATCTGCCAAAATTTCCGCCGATTCGGCATCAGAGCCACACATGCTCCCATCGTCTTTTCGTAGCAAAGGGGCACTGACCTTCGATTGCAAATTGGCACGAATAAATTTGTAAAGTTTTCTGTTATTGTCGGAGGCAGCAATTGATTCCTCATATTCACAGCGTGCAGAGCGCAGAGCATAGGTCACGTGACTAGAAAAATCTCTATGACTTGTAAAATCTTCAGAATTTTTGTTCGTTTATATTTCTTCCAGAGACGTTTTTGTGTTGTAAAAGTGATAAAAGTTCCGAGTTTATCCATGGTTTAAGAGGGTTCACACGTGAGGTCCTTCTCCTGGAGTGTCTATCTATAAGGGACAGTAACGTGGAATGGAATTTTTTCCACATAATATCAGCGTCGTCTGCTGGATTTAAGAGTCTTTGCCAGTTTACATGCTGAAGCTCCTCTGAGAGCGAATCAAAGTTGGTCACGCTGTATTCAACGCAATTAGGCTTTTCTGATGGGTGAAGAGCTAGGAGTGCCGCACTGTTTAGAATGGAGTTTAGTGCTGAAGACGTGGAATTCAGGCTTTCAAGCTTCCGTTCTTTTCTTCATCACTTGAAGGCAATACGAGCAGCTAAGTGGTTATAATTGAGATTCTAGCCTCTCTGTTTCGTAAAGTTAAATACCCTATTGTCGATTACCAGGGTGTTGAAAAAAATTCGAATCTTGGATAGCTTTATTTGATTGCCTTCTAGAAAACCGTAGAATGGATGAAGGGAGAGCGTTACTGATCCTTTTCGCCATTTGGGTATCCAGCCATTGTACGCTGTTATACCGTGAATATTCGCCGGGAAAACTACTGCCCCATATTTTACATATTCCTACTAGGAAAAATATTTTCTGCTTTCGTACATCTTTCACGACTGAGAAGATGAACGTTGTACTGTTGCCCATAACCATATAAATGGATACTTTGTATTCGTTGAGTATGTTCATGTGGTCAATATACTACATAAACTAGCTGGATCTAATTGGGGCGCCGGACTCTACTTTGCGAACTGCTGATTTAGCTTTAGTATTTTCAGCAGCAGAATATTGCTGTAAGGTGTGGTTGAATAGTGCTCATGTGAATAAGATTGATTCTCAGTTGAACTGTTCTATGAGAGTTATAAGTGGATGTATCAGTTCAACTGCCACCTCATGGCTTCTGGTTATTTGTAATATAGTTCCTTCCCATATTCGCAGGAAATTAGCTCTCAAGTCGTCTTGGGATAAGTATCACTCAATTCCAGAAGTTTTTCCGATAATACACGATCTTCAAAATCCACCTAACCTGAGATTGAAATCTAGGAAACCTATTTGGTCGATTGACTTTCTGCGTACACGGGTGAAGACTTTTGATCTTTGGAAAACTGAATGGAAGGAAGTTGATGTTTTTGATGAAGTTCTCATAGAGGATCCTTAAAAAAGGGTTGCAGGTTTCAATATAAGTAGGAAAAACTGGTATACATTGAATCGCCTCAGGACAGGACATGGTCATTATAATAGTATGTTGTTCAAATTGAATACTGTAGAAAGTCCGACATGTGAATGTGGCGCAGCTGAAGAAACAATAAGACATTTAGCCCTCGATTGTCCTATTTACCATTTTACGGGTGGTTTTCAAGAAATTCATTCCGTTTCAGATAATTTCATTACGGGGTAGAGAACTTTAAGTTTATTTAGGAGATTAGTTTTTGTTCCCCCTTAGTGTTTTTTTCCATGGTGTATGTTGATCAGGCAAGGGCTACACCCATGTAGGGCTTCATTCCCAAAATGTGTATGAGATGTTTCCTGTTGAAAAACAGAGGAGCATTAGTTGAGTTCTTAGATTCAAGTGAGTTTAGATGTATAAGAATTAAGTACGTTTGGATGAAATATTTTTCTTTTTCCATTGTTACAGATTTTTCCTGTCCCAATCCCCCTGTTTTTTTACCCTTGTCTTCGTCTGGAAATCATGGAGTGCAAGATGAGAATTGAAGCTGCTAAGCAGAAAAATCTTTGGTACTCTTTATGTACACACGACACTAACACATCATAAAGAGACAAGCTATTGCTAGTGCAATAGCGACAGAGAAACGAGTTTTTTCCTCAGGTTTTTTCACTCGTTTATTGAATGATATGCAAGAAAGAATGGTTCCCCTGTTACATTTCTTGTGCTCACACTTTAGGGGCAATCGTAGGAGGCATGATGCGAGTTTAGATGCCTGATTAAGAAACGGACATGTGGTCTCCAGGTTTGATGTTATACTTCTGTGCCATCTTGATTTTCCTTTTGGCTACCTCGCTCTCAACAAATACTCTTTTGGAGTGAGATGAAATACAACCTATATGGCAGAAAAATCTCCTGTTCTGGAACCAGATAACCTGTTTTGTATTTTTTCTGAAACTATTTTTCTCTGTTTTTGATTTTACTAGATGTGAGAAGTTTATCTGTTATCTAACCATTGAAATGAAGATTATTTTTTTCGAAAATGTTTCTCCATTTTATTCAATGTAGTGCCCTTCAAGCTCGATACACTTATTTCAGCAATCTTCGAATTTCTTAATCCCGTCTGAAAAGTAATTTTCTGGTGGGTCTGCAGAATAGTTCTTCGAAGCGTCGATGATTTTCTCGCGTGTGCTAAATTTTTTATTGATGACCCACGTTTGGAGGTTTGGTAAGAGATAGTCCGACGGAACCAAATCGGGCGAATACGGTGGATGCGGAAGCAATTGAAGCCCTAAATCATTGATTGTAGCCGTAGTTGCGAAGCTTTTCTGCGCTAGAGCATTGTTTTGTAAAAACGAATCTTTTTTTCGCTTCATGTGAGAAATACTCTCTGTTAATAGTTTTTCCTCTTCCGAGGTAGTCCACGAAGAGTATGCCATGACAATCCCAGAAAAGCGGAGCCACAATCTTTTCGATCTATTGAGCCTACTTTGGCCGCTTCGGAGCACTCCTGCCGACTTCAGTCAATTGCAGGGCACTCGTTCTGTTCTCTTTTCTAGGGTATAATTGTGGAACCAGGTTACAACAGTTACAAATCGATGCCGAAAGTCTGCTCGATTCTGCATCAGAAAAACCAAACACGCTTTCAAAGTGCTCAGGCGTTCGTGTTTTTGGCCCAGAGCATCATCATTTCATGTATTTTTTGACATTGTCCTTTGTAACCGTATCGGAGGGCCAGCCGCTGCGAACTGCAGCGGAGTTTCGGCCACCATGAAACTCTCAAAACCAATATTTGACGATATTATCTGACAGAGCATTATTCGCATAATACTTATCCTACTTTTCTTCTGTTTTCTGTTTCCATTCTTGACGCTAGTCCCCAAGACCATCTTATCATATTGCATCTTACTCTGCTTACTTTGCGGAAAATCAATAGTGTTTAGGGAACGGTAAAAATATTAATTTTAAATCTACAATTCAACAAGTTGCTAACTATATACTCAGATTACAAGATATGGTGTCCTCATTTTCTGGTCAACGTCCTATAATTTCTGAGGAGTCACACTGACAAATATACCAACAGATCATGTCACTGAATTCAGACTTGGATAGAAAGTAGGAAGAAATGAAGGAGTGTGATTATAGCACGTCTATATGACAGCTTCAACTAGTTCAAGCCGTTTTTACCAGAATTATTTTTCATTCATTTTTGTCACATTACTCTTCATAAGTATACTAGGCCAACCGCTACTATGAAACTTCTTGATCTTTTTACCTTATACAAACGGCATTAAGCTATCTACAAGCTATATCAATGAAATTTTAAGACAGCTGGTTAATAAATTGTTCTTCAGCATCTTAGCTATATCCATCATGTTTAAAATGAAGTACCGAGATCTGCACCTCGAAGTAACAATCCCCAATAAGGAAGACGACCAAGACGGCCAAATCACTCGTAGTTACTTGTGAAGCTACGTCAGCAGGATTATATGGAAGCATAAATGGAATCAACACACCACTGAGTCTATGTTGACCATCTAACAGTTAGACCTTCATGCCATCAAAATCGTGACGGATCAATTCATAAAACGACGAACCCAGCATGTTAACATTGAAGTATTTACTGAAGACAATGTAGCAGCAATAAGATCAGAGTCTTTGGAACTTAATCAATTATGAAGCGAACAAGATGCAGATGTATGACCAAGTGTCAGCCATTCGTTGTTTCATACGCAAATAATTCAAGTCCTGACTTCATCTTGTTGCAACATGGTTCTCCTCATACATCGAGAGTCACAACCATATTCTCTATCGCCGCTCTGAGCAGCATATCTCGGAAAGAAGAGCCCAAAAAAAATAATTTAACAATTCTTCCTCATTTAAGCTGAGAAATCATCACCTGAAGTAGAGCTGCGTGCTCTGACAACATCCCGTATATCTCAAAAAGTAAGAAACCGATGGATTAGGAAGCAGAATTTATTAATATATCTTTTTACTTTAATATTTTTCTCTGCTACGATGAATTTTCTTGGTTTTGGGCATTTGACCGTCACCTGATTGGACTTTCTGTTGTAGATTGTGTCAAAAAAGGAATTGATTATTGAAACAATATGCTCAAAACGAATGTCAGAATTGTTGTTGTTGCTATGTTGGCACAACTGCTTTCTATACTGACGCTGAGTTTGAACGCGATCTGCCATTTAGTTTATATACAGTCCTCGATGTGTGAAGAATTTGTATCAAATTTTGTATTGCAAAGGGAATTTCGTGTGCCGAATCGCTAAAAATGTTACAGAAGGCTTACGGTGAATCGTGTGCATATGGGCTGAAATGTGTTGGAAGATTTGACTCGTCATTAATATCTTCCAACGAAGTTATCATCGACAAAGTGAAGGAAATGGTAATTGGAAATCGTTATTGAAAATACCATCGAATAACCACCGTTTTCACCTGATATGGCTCTGATCGACTTTTTTCATTTTCTAAAACTCAAATTACCACTTCGAGAACTGAAGTCAATTTTGAAAAATGTTTTAATGATGGATTGATGGATTATTCGTTGTCGTAAATGACCTACTTTGAAGGACATACAATGAATTAGGAAGAAAAATTAAAATTTTTTTTTCATTGCACCATTCCTTGCCAGCTCTCTCAAATTCTCAAATTCTAATTAAAATCTCTGAAAATGAAGATTATCAAAAATCAAACATTTAGTGATGAGGATTTTATTCGTAAAACACCTAAACTTCGTTCACTATACAATCCACAAAAAAATTAACAGCGACCTTTCACTCACTTTCTCTATATCACGAATCGTGCTCCTTTCTCAGAATTGTGTCTTTAGCGCAAACTAAACTCAATAACCAGTCAGAAGATGAATTGAGGACAACATTCATCAAATTCATTGATGCTCGCTTCAGTGATAAAGAAACTTGTGGAGCAGATTGAGAATAAATCCGTTCATTCAAAACTTACACGCTTATTTCCCCAATTCTGTTAGGTCAAATACGATGATGAAGATTTCGAACTAATGAAACGAGGGCAGTGAAAAAAACAGAGAAAATATGTTTCAGTTTTAAATTCTCCATACCAATCAAGATATGAACGAACAATGAACTTATGAACTCAACATTCAATCAAAGTCGACAATAAACAGTCAAATTAGACGTGTTTTCATTTTTTACGATAAATAAGTTTATTGTTTATGAGAATCGACGCAATACCTCGCTCTTAAAACATTGAAGGTTATTGAATATTGAAAAATAGCAATATAATGAAGTAAACATATCACATATTACAAATTTCAAGCAAATTAAATTCGTCTGATAAAAATTGAAATGATTAGTTCAAGATCTCATTCAAAACGAACTCAGTTATTCCAGTTTCCATCTATGAAAGCACCTATTCAACATCTTTGTCATAACTGATTATTTACTACATTTCTAGGTTTGTCAATTTTTACATACTATGTTTTTATCTCGTTGATTTGTATTCTACATGAACAATTTATGTGGTCTATGTAATAGGTAGGAGTAGGGACTTTATACTACTTTTTGCAGTTCTAGAACGACGTTGATAAATATTAATTGGTATATATATACTCTAAGTTATCCCAAAAAATCCGAATCACTTCCCAATTATCTATATCAATAAATGAAAAGGCATTTCAATGGTTGAACCAATGAAAGTATAAGACAAAAATCGCAAACTTAAGTAGCATTTCAAGCCTGATTTGATACTAGGAATATCCTTCCCTGCATCCATTGGAAAGTGCTGCTCATTCCAATCTAACGAAGTGGGAAGAATTAATATGTGGCCTGTGCGTCATTCAAATGTAAACATTTATCATTATTATTAATTCAATGAGAAATATTTCATTCGAATACTACTCTCGGACCAAAAATATTGGTGTTTATATTATTACATAATATACGAGAATTTTCCTAAATGTACAGAATTTATATAGTAGCATTCTATTCATTCGTTTATTTCTCATCATTGGCGTCTTTTAAGCAGCGTTTTCAGTATCGAAGAGATTGTATGAAGGCTAATGAAGCTATTAACCAAATATTACTTCACGAGGTTTGATGAATATGCCATCGCATTATCGAAATGAATTAGCCTATTACAGCTCACCCAAAAATGTGGAGTTTTCTATTTGTTACGTCAGAAGGACAGAAAGAGAATATTCCTTGCTGATCGTCCGACCTTGAGGAGTATACTCATAGTGCACAAGACCATCATAATAAAAAAAACAGTCGACGTTTACTTGAAATTGTTTCGACTCTAAAGTATTTTTCCGCTCCTGGCTCAAATGAAAACTTTCAAAAAGAAGATTGATGAATGGTTTAGCGATCATCTCCCTAGGTCCACGCTTTATTTGTACTAAACTCTCTTCGAGATTGAAGCGAAATTTAACACAGATTCGTTGTTTGGTCTGATTTTTTTGGCGTCATTTTTCGCACAATTCAATATACGACTATGTCCAAAAAGCAGGCCCCAGAAGAAGAATCTTTATTTTTCTTCAAAATCAATTTCATTGGCTTCAATTTCATAATACAATGCACTTATGAAAACTATCTAATCTTCAAAACATTCGTTGAAGTTGATTTCTGGGATGGCCTTCAGCTCTCTGTTCATTGCGGCTTATATCTCTTCTATTGACTCAACACGGTGTTCCTGGAGTGAACTTTTGAGTTTGCTGAATAACCAGAAGTCACACGATGCCACATCAGGTGAATGCAGCGGTTATGGAACAGTATGGGTAGAGCTATTGGCGATATGATCACGAAGAATAAATACAGTGTGGAACGTGGTGCAAAAACCAAGAATTGTCTCTAGCCTCTTCAAGAGAATAGCTTCACTATCTCACAATAATATTCTTAGTTGACGGTTTGACCTGACGGAAGGAACTCAAAATGCCCGCGATAATCGAGGAGAGCAGTCATCATGACCTTGATTTTTGAGTGACTTTAGCCCGGAATTTTTGGTCTTGCTTCGACTTAAATACGATATTCACTTGATTCATTGATTGTTTCTGGATCGTTAGCATGAATCCACGTCTTATCCTCTGTAATAAAGCATTTCATTACGTATTGAATGATCCTATCGAAATGCCAAATATGATCCGCAAGATCTCTTATCTTAATCAACGATTTACAAGCGTCAAATCTTCGATTTTTCGGATGTGAGCCTCGTCGGTCGAGGTTAATGGTCGACCAGGATCCTCTTTGTCTTCTACACGTGGTTGACCTTTTGGAACTCTATACCACTCGTAACCCTTTTTTTTCGACATAGCCTCATCACCAATGTGTCAGCAGCAGGAAATTCGTATCCCGAACAATTATGAATAGTTTGGTGTGAATCTTGACACAGATATCAAATACAGTCCTACCAACTTAAAAATGAGAGCACTGCTCCAAATCCATTCCAGTTTAAATTCAAATGTCACCTTAATTTCTGGCCATAATTTTCATTCACAATCGTGGCGTATACCCCAGAAGGTGCGGAAATAGGAAGGTTAGATACCTTTGGAATAATCCTAGTATATTATTGATTATAAATATATCAGATTAGATAGATACCGCGGCCCTTCAAAGTCCGAACTTCGGAGATCAAAGAGATGTTAGATCGCCTTAGAACATCACTGATGTTCGTGAATTCATCCGAAAGAATCTAAGATAATCATGCACAAAAACTTGACTTCAACTCGATGAATTTTGCTTTAAGATTTTCTTTTGAATCACCATAAGATCCAGCAATCCATGCTGATGGTTCAAAAACTGGATTACGGAGGCTTTGTATATGATTTTATGCTAATCCACATGGTGTTCACTAGCTGGAAAAATACATACAATTTCCAGACAGATGAGGAACCACATTCTTTAACTTCTATTGATGACTGTTACCATCATCAAGCCGAATAATTATTGGACTTTCCTCGTATATGGAATTTTTCATCCCTATTAATCCCATTCGCTACTATGAATACAACATTCGATTTTAAGGGGATATCACTTACGACATCCAAGAAGATTATTTGTGAATTATTCATCAGTTTAACTTTATATCTCTCATAGAAGTTTCTGACCTCATGAGTTGTTTGAAGGAACGAAAATAGCGACCATGACTTGAACAATTCCATTGATTTCCGGAAAGGTAAACTCACAATTTGCCAAAGAGAGAGACCCACTCTTTCTTCAATCAGAACGAAACACAACGATAATGAATTTCAACTGGCGCACTCGATGGGGAATTTCCCATGAACCTCCGCTCGATGCGTGTTCCCCACTCAATCTCCTAGAACAAGGGAACGAACCATTTGATTAATTCATTTGTCACCTGAATTCCCGTTTCAGCAACTAGATTACTTTGTGTCTCAAGAATTTTCTCATTGAAAACAAGAAAAACGTTGGAAAAATTGCGAATTCCACAAGAACGTTTAATTTTTCAGTAAAGATAAATTTCGGTAGAAGGCAAATTCGGAAGGCAATAAGTTTTAAATGGTTTGTGGGTTATTTTCGTATAACTTGTTTATTACAAATCTATTCAATTGGGCATTACGTTTCTTTGTCTTTGTCAATCCGAATAAATCGACTGGTTTGAATTTTCCTCAGACAGGTCATATTTTTCGTTGCATGCTTCGTTTTCCCCCTCCCTACACCTTCCAACTCAAATTTGAATAGAGAAAAGCAGTCCTGTGATACTTTTTGAAAAGGTGATTCTCTTTGCTATTAGACCACGTGATTATTTACTTTCTAAATTACAATGTGGCGAATAGAATTTGAGAATTGTTTGGAAAAATTCTAGGTTTTCATGAATTCGTTCAGTCTCCTTTTGAGGAAAAATTCTTATTACTTATTCAAACGTTTGCGTATCAACCTCCTACTCCTATTAATTATCACCCCAATAATTTTTATAATAACGGGGTTGTGTGAATAATAGTAATAATAAAAAAGGTTATATGATAAGTCTGCTTTTTAAAGTATTCAATTGAAAAGAGGCACTTCCTAGACTTGAGTTAAAATATATTATGAAAAGAAAGATATTCACTTCCATCCATTGGTACAATCATCATTCGAAGAATTGCTCAACATTTGTAGTGTTATCTTCTGTTTTGCAATCAATCATTTCTCAAAGTCTTAACGATTCGGGTGGCTTAACATAGACTTCAGACTTGAGATATCCCAATTAGAAGAAATTGCGAGGCTTTAGATCGGGCGATCTAGCCGGCCATTTTTCTATCGATCCAACGAACGGAAAATATATTGTCGAGATAGTCCTGAACAGCGGTAGCATCTTCTTTGATGTTAAATATACTCCCCACAAAAATTGTCGCATCACCCTACTTTCACAACACTATATAAACTTTTAGGTTGGTCATTCAAGAGTCGCTTGGTAACTTTCAGAAGTGTACAATGAGAAGATATCCTTCAAAAGGGATGAGTTTATTTTTAATTAATAAAATAATAAATATAATAAATTAAAAAAATTCTACCATCTTCAAACATTCGCGAAGAGACCAATCGACTAGCATCGAATGGTTACTAATCATTTTCAAAATCGAGTGTTTCCTTCCCGGGCCCTAATTACTGCCAGTATACGTCTCAGAAGCCCCTCAAACAAATTTTTTGATGTACTCTTGAGTCACTGAGTTCCAAATTTCAGGAAGCAGATTTTCTAGTTGTTGGAGTGTTCTACAAGGAATCCTACGTTGCTGAATTTGCCACCCCATGTTGTCCCAAGCATGTACTATGGGATTCAAGTCGAGACTTTTCGCTGGCCATCTTAAAATATGAATTTCGGCATTTTGCAGAAATTTTTGCCCAATCAAAAGGCCAAAGGGTACAACAATCGATCCAAGGATATCTGCGATGTATCTTGCCGCTGTCATTCTTTCATTATTCACTAGGACTAACTCAGATCGACCATGGAAAGAAATGCCTCCCCACGCCATCACTGAGCCCCCTCCGAAGTTTTCGGTTCGCCGGATATTGCATTGTTGATACCGTTCCCCAGGTCGTCTGAATACAGGCATGCGTTTATCATTTGATACTAGACAGAACCTGGATTCGTCGGAAAAGAAAACATTCGACCATTCTGTTCCCTCGCAAACTGAAGTCTTGCAACTCGATGCTCTCTGGTGGGACGCGGGCCGGTAGAAGCCACCCTTGAACTGAAATCATCTTCTCTGAGCCTGTTCCTAACAGTTTCCAATGAAATATGCACATTTCTGGAAAGTGAAAGTTCATTTCGTAGCATTCTAGCCGTACAGTGCCGAACTCTTAGTGCAGTTAAACGAAGCCAACGATCATCAACTGGTGTTGTTATCTGATTTTTTCTCTGTCCGGCCCTTCTTCCATATTCCCCTGTATCGTTGTGCCGATTAATTGCTCTTGAAATAGTGCTTTGGTTAACATTCAACAAGTTAGCCACGTAACTTTGGCTTCGCCCCTCCCTATTACAATTCTTACCACTTCATGATCACTCAAATAGCGTCCAGGACGTTCAGTAGCCATTACAATAAATTCAAAGATTCGAAAATCAACAGGAAACACAGAAAACTTGCATTAATTTAGATTTTTTTCCCCTCATACGTCCAAAAACATATGTTGACAAAGAAAGATGATGGAATTCAGAATACCAGGTGATTTTTGTGGTGTTGGTATTAATCATATTTTCAAGCATGAAAAGGTTTCACTGTCCAAGTTTTTCTGTATGAAAAGGTCCTTCAATATGGTTTCTCAAAATTTCGACCCCAATGTTAAGTTTTCGAGTTTTTGAGCATGATTCTTCTTTTTCAAATGTGTCACTTCAGACAGAGTTATAGATATATCTGCAACTCCCTTTCGCACAGAAGACTTGGTTCACTAAAAACTGTCGAAAAGCTGTTGCAGTAAATAGCAGAGCTCATAAGAACTTACATATGAAACTTGAGCTGGATATGCGCGTTCCAGGAACATTTGTAACCCAACGATCAATAAACCAAAAACCTACTCCGAAAAAAAAATTGGAAATGGACTCTTGGAGCAGACCAGTGGAAGTCGTCAGTTCTGGTCTATGGCGAAGACAGTCAGCAACAATTTTAGCAAGTTATTGTTCCCACCTTTAGAGATGATGTTTCTATCACATCATCATCTAAAGCAAAAGCGGATCTTTTGGCAGGAATGTTCTCCCAAATTTCCGTTTCAGATACATCAATAATAATTCATAGTGCATGGAGGAATGCTGCACGAACGCTCAAACGACAGAGAAATTATGATCAAGTGATTCACTTAAACGAATTAATAGAAATCTGGAATTTTTCTAAACGATTCTTGATTCTACTTCGTCAAATGTCAGAACGTGGTCGTATAGATAGTGGAATCGCCTTTCCGAGAAGGTGTCACACAACCCCTATGCACGAATTTGGGATGAAAGTTGCCAGGAGTGGGAGGTAACGACACATGTAACAAAAAAGTCCCTCTCCAATCAAGAATCGACCTGTTTCAGGAAACTCACAGAAAAATCACATTAGTCGAGTGATTCAGGGTGGTTTGCTATCAGAGGAACGCACTGTGTACTCGCTCTGCGTTACAGACAATTGAAGCTTTCCTTGATCTTCAATGAACAAAATTTTGTTTAGTAGTGAAGACCATCTTAAAACTTAAGACACTGGGTATTGAAAACTATAAGTTATAGTGGAATATAAGCTATTTTGCTCTGTACTGGATGCTGTAGATATGTTTTTTTCAACATGAAGGAAGCTTCAGAATCAATTTATTCATTGAATAAAAGATTCCGAGTCTTTAGACTACTTCTTTTCTCAAATGCTCAATCTGGAGAAACAAATACGTCAATATAGCCAGACAATGCTAAAATACTCCATAGATCTTTTCTCTTTCTGTATGTAGCTTTAATGTTGCATAATCAAATAGATGATGAGATGAATATGATGAGATCATGATTAGATACTTACTATGGGAGTATCTTCTAAGCTCAGGATCAGGTTCTGATGAGACTTGATATTCTGAAAATGAAAAACAATAAATTTATCAACCTTTAGAGGTTAATGAAAACAACAATACCATGAAATAAAAATCAGAATATGGTCTAAAAAGATCCATTAATTTAACGTTTTGAATCAAGCATGAGCCAAAAGTTCTCTCAGTTGAAATTTATGTAAAACAAACCGGTTTAACTATAGTGTCACCTCTCAGCCTGAGTCCTCAAAGCATATTTCAACAATATTTTCGTATTCAATAGCAGTTTAGACCAAAATTGAAAGTTCAAAAAAGTCATTTTATTATATTCAAGGTTTTCACCATTTACATATATATAGTATATAATAGTACATAATCGGATAACTCAACTCAGTAAGCCAGAAATAAATCTAAATCATATCTATGTGCTGACATTAGCACAGCGAAAACAGTGCTTGTTTGAATGTTTGAACGGGAAACATACCATAGCTTTCGATTTCTTTTTAATCGTCAGAATTGAGGTTAGATACAATATAAACAGCCATATTTTCCAGTTGTATAAATTTAAAAGTTTTATTTCTACAGATTCAGGAGATATCAGATTAGAGTATCTGGTATTAATATGAATTCGATACAATTCTACCAAGTTATGTTATTCTAGTAACGAGCAATTTATTTTCATGATGCAACTTTTGTATTAGAGTAAACTGAAAATACCTTATAGACTTTGATGTCCTTGCGAGTGTCTAAAGATGCCATAATATGCAATATAAGCAGCTGTATCTTTTGATCGAATCTTGTGAACTCAGTTGATATTTCAGTTACATAATGAACTGGTAGATGTAAATACATATCAATCACCCTATTGTAATTCCTCACTATTATTTCATACACTTCGTTTGTTTTGTTTGTACCTTCAATGTCTACGAATTTCAACATATATTTCGACTGTTTCAATAGCGTAATGTTTCAACTTTTTCACAATATATGCACTCATCAGCTTTGTACTGCAGTACATAGTAATTTTGATCAATGAAACAGCTTTATACTTCTCACTTTAAGCACCTAGTCCGTAACGTTAACTGTATACATGCTGTCAAAAAAGTACCATGCATGATTATTTGAAAAAAACGATTGTTAAAATTGTGGTTGTTGATAAGTTGGCAACTATTTTCTATACTGACGCATTTTAACGCGATACCTCATTTAATTTGTTTACAGTGCTCGATTTTGCCAGTTTCCACAAAACTGTTTTGCGATGTTTGCAATGGATGAAATATCGACCAAAGAATTTGTCACAAATTTACAAATTTTGTACTGCAACTGGAATTTCATGTACCGAATCACTCACAATCCTACAGAAGGCTCACGGTAAATCGACTTCATCAAAATAAATGAGTGGATTCCACATCGGCCCAGATGTGGTGGATGATTTATCTTGATCAAGTCCACCATCAACATCCTCAAATGAAGTTAACATCGATTAAATAAAGGAAATGGTAATTCAAAATCGTCATTAGAGTATGTGAGAGATAGGTAATGAGCTTTCTGTGCCTCACGATCAATTCGTTTCATCGATTACGATTGTTTGGGCATGAAACACTTTGCCGTTCGGCTCGTTCCAAAAAACCTGAATTTTCTTTGAAAATTGAATCTCGTAAATGTCGCTAGAGACATGGTGGAACGAGCTCATTCCGACTCCACATTCATGAAACGCATTGTAGCTGGTGATGAGACATGGATTTATCAGTTTCACATGAAAACCACTCTGAACCGAAACAGAAAGGAGCCAATTTTGAAGGCGATACAATGAATTTGGATGTAAATATGAATATTATGTATTTTATTGATCAACTTCTGTTACATTTTCGAAAGAATGTTTTTTAATTTCGAAAAGGAAATGAATTAAATTGAAAGTCTCATGAAAGTAATATTGATAAAGCAATTTCGAAAATTCTTACTTCCACAAAATATGTAATAATTTTACCTGATTCTTATTGTCTCAAGTAGTGTCTGCAAGCATTTCAAAGCCAAAATTCCAATAATTTCATCAATGTTTTTTGAAGAATGCAAAAACATGGACCGCGTAGAAAAAGATTATATGACCATCAACCTTGAAACATCGACAAAACACGTCTCAAGCACAGAAATAACTCCTGAGAGAGGTCATTTGGTCTTTCACACGAGTTGAAATGGGCTTACACAAATGTGCATCTGCTATTAACCTCAATAGTCGCCTACCCTCGATTCTGTGAAAAATGCAATTAAAAATAAAATTCAGAGCATTGCTCTGCACTCGTTGCATGTAAAAATATATACGCATATGAAACAGTCTCAAGGATTTCTCTCTGCACTACATAATTAAGCATGTTTAGATTCCGCCATTGGCGCCTGATATGAAACGCCTTCAGACAAACGTTTCAAGAAATCTTCGATTAATCAGATTTACTTGCAATAACTTTCTAGCTATCTCTCTGGGTTTCTGGATGACTAGATTTAATGTCAACTATCAAAGTGACCTTGGACGTTTTTCTGAAAGTAATAAAGCGAGAAAATAAATATCACGAATATTCATAAAATTAATTTTTTCACTCTCATGGGGCCTTAAGGGCTTATTCGATTATAAGTTAATCCTTTGTCGGGGTATGTGTAGTTATCTGGCTATAAATTTCTGATGAATTCTGCATCTCTTGAAGGTTTTCTTCTCTGTGATTGACAGGCCGGAAGTATATCCAGCTTTCTTCCTTTGAATGCCAGCATTTGACATCTGTTTCATTCTTCATTTGCACTATCGGTACAGTCGGTTCTCCTGGTAGATCCCATTCATATTTGAGAAGTGACATAGATGGCATTGCTGGAGAACCTCCTCTAATCATGCAAGGACATCAAATTTCCTTTGAATATCATCTATTCGACGTGACAGTCAACACCGCAGTTTGCTGGTATGACCCTGTAGCAGCCATTGTCAAATAACTCCTGCTAAGCTTTAAGCAGTACTTGTCATCTCAGCTGATGATTTTATACAAAGCACAGGTAAAACCTAATCTGGACCCTTGATCTACAGCCTCTCGCTCGAACGTTGGTTCTCTTTTCTACTGGTACTCCCAAGGTAATTGCTCTGAAGAACTGAAAGGCGTGGTTCCAGTTCAAAGAAGAACCAAGATTGTGAAAAACTTTCATTTACAGAGCTAGTGTGCTATAGTGTGCTATTGAAGACGCTTCCATCAAACACCTATCCGATAACTTAAAGTTTGGCTCTCTTCAAGAAGCGAGTGAACACACATTAAATCATTTTGGGAGGTTACACATGTGGTATGACAGGCATTGCCTCTTTCCAAGAGTTGAGAATGAAAGTTAGTAACGTTATTTCTAGTATTTTCGGACTTCTGTATGTTGATTGACTCAGATTAGTGCGTATGCTTCCAAAGAAAATATTACTGGCAGGTTTCGGTTTTACTAACAATGCTTCAGTCCCATTTTTGTACTTCATCGACTTTTTAATCTGCATGGTCTGCAGCCCAGGTAACAGTAACTCTCTCAAGATGATCATTCATCCTGTGTGTCAAGTTATCTGATGATTCGATGCCTCAATAACACCTTGGGCACGAATGACAACAAAAATTGCCTTGTTGGAGCATTCTGGATGTATATTTTCTTCCACACACCAACCTAGAAAGCTGTGTATTGTCTACTCACTCACATTGTCGAATCACTGCTCAAGAACGGGGGGTGCTAGAGTGGTGGCACTGGTTCCGTTTAGAATGGCGGATCGTGTACTTTGCAATCTCAAACATGTCTTGGTCGGGTGAGCAGCGCGTGTTTGTTGTTGAGACCTTTATCAAAATAAGTGAATCTGTTATCGTGACGCAGCCTGCCTTCCGCACGAAGTATCTTTTGAACTCTTCTCAGAGTGTTCCCAACCAGAAGACAATCTTGGCGTGGATGCTAAAATACAAAGCAACAGGATCTTCACTAAATGTAAAGAGAATCGGCCCGCCTAACACCATCAGAAACCCTGAAAACATCGTTAGACTGAGGGCGTCTCCATCGCATTCGGCACGCAAACATGCTTCTGCTATTCTGATTTTGGCTGGAAAAGTGAAACGAATTTTGCATACTGATCTCGGTTACACATATGTTAAGCAATCCTTCAACATATGCCCCCCACAGGGATCTTATGGACGAGCGACGAAGCTCATCTTCATCTTTCAGGTTGCGTGAATAAGCAAAATTTTCGCTACTGGGCACAAAAATCCCTTAAGAGCTTCACCAAAGACCCCTGCTCAAAAGTCATGGTTTAGTGGCAGTATCGAGAGTAGGCATAACTGGGCCTTTCTTTTTCGAAGAGGGTGGCATCACAGTACACGAAATTAGAGGAATTGGGTAAAGCCTACGACCAACAGAGCTTCTGGTTCCAGCAAGATGGTGCCACTGCACATACAGCCGGTCCACCACGATCAATTTTTCAGGAGATGTTCCCTAGGCAGGTTGTCTCTTTCCGGGAAACAGTTCAGTGCCCCCGCGCTCCCCTGATTTGAGCCACTGTGACTTGTTTCTGTAGGGATATCTCAAGGGTGAGGTTTTCGAACTTAGTCCAAGGACCATTGATGAGCTAAAAACCGATATCGAAGAATAAATTAAGCAGATAACCCCTGTCACTCTCGTGAAAGTCATGCGGAATTTCCATGAAAGGCTGTACATGTGTGTTGCCCGCCAGGGCCATTATTTGGACGATATCATATTCGAAACTCAAAACTACCTTTCTGTCGAAATAAATTTTCTTTGTGAATATCTCGTACAGTGTTTTTAGCAACCCTTTGAAAACTGCCCCACCCTGTATCTCTTCAGGTCATTTTTGTATTTATCGTTCACTGGAACCAATGTCCAGAAAAGGCACTCGAAGTCAGACTCTTGTATCACATAGACAAGATGAGCAGTAGTTGTCCACTATAGTAAAACCAGAAATCAAGAAATTTTTTTCCCAAAAACCACCATAATAGTATAGTTTATAACTGCATCTTCTGCACACTCTGTTGATATTTTTTCTTGTCCTTTAAATTTATTTCTGTTCACTGTCTGCAAGCTAATATTTTCTTCTATAAAGGTAGTAAGAGATTTAAATAGGATATAAATAGGTTTTTCTCTATTTTCTTTAGAGTTGGTTGAAAACGAGTCTGTATCAAGATTGTCACTGTTTTATTCTAGATACTTCCACCAAGCTTAAGATCTGTTTATCACTCTAGCTGATGGTGGTGATTTTTTTTCTAAAATTTTTACCCCTTGCCTATCTGACCTTGCTATCTGATATTTGTTACACCTGTTGGCATATTGCAGCTTATTCAGGTTCTTGTTTGCATACCAGCTTGTAGAAAAGTTGAATATTGTCGATTGTAGTAGCTTCATTCAGTTCGCTAATCCAGATTTTCAATTTAACCTTTCATTTTTCATTAAAAAAGACACCGAAAAATCAATATAAATGATATGATTCTGCTATCAACTCGAATTGATCTGAATTCACATTGAAAGAGCAAATGAATGAGTATTTTTAATTAGATCACGTTTTCGAGCACTTGATGATTATGTTTCTTTAGATAAACCCACTTAACATATAATTCAGGAAAAAGATCTCGCCTACCGACTTTACCAATGAAGGGATGAAATACTCAAATCGCTTAATTTAAAGGCCCATAAATTATTTATCTGCGGTTAACTTCGGTTGACATAAATTCATCGAGTAGACGTTCAGGAATTGGGGGATGATTTGTTACCTGTTTTGCCATCTCATCTATATCACAGCTCACTCAACTTGGGGTTGTTCTATTGATTATATATAAAGTTTTGACAGCGTTTATATTGAGAACAACTTTGATCATCTGTGAAGATTTAATATCTGAGAAATGGTACCTAGATTTTTGCACATATTGGAGACTAAAGTTCATAGAATACATTTATTCAGACTTTGATCAAATTGCATGTAAGTTTGGAGACAATAATAGAAAAATTCGGCGAATTTGGAATAACTGAGAACATTTATGTCAAGAACCAAATCAAATAGGTTTGCTTCAAAGTGAGAGTAATAAGTTTTAACTTTCATGACATTTAGTATAGGAGTGTTAATTCAAGTTCACGTTCAAATTTTACTACAGAATGAAAATGTCTTTAAGATAAATTGTATGCATCAGCAAGAACATCACTTTCAAAGTTGCTGCTAAAGTACCACACTAATAGCAGAACAGAGATGTTTTTAGATCGCAGATCTACACTCAGATGTGATTTGGTTTCGAACATACCATAATCAAAGATTCTCTGAGAATAACATCGTGTTGGTTCATGCAATTAATAGCGTGTTTAAGTGACGAAAGGATTTCTTTAAACGTCTAATTATATAGTTATTCTCCAATGTTTCCAGATAGATGATATCTAGCCAGGACGAATCTCTTGAGGTGATGTCTCAAAATTGGCTGATGTAAACTCCCAAACATTTTCTTCATTCAATCCACTGAATATTCGAAAGCACAGTGAAGAAGAAACACTATTTCAATTATTTTCAATTATTTAGCCCTTCATAGCAAAAAAATAGATATCTGCGTTCGATGCATTTATGTGTATACTTTCTGTCAAAAAGTACCGGAAATTAATTATTTAAAAATCTGCGTTGACGGTTTTCTGTGATCATCGCGATGTTGTTCACTCAGAATTCTCGCCAGAAGGTCAGACGACAAATGAAGAATATCACCTGAGCATTATGTAGGGTTTAAGTTTGAGTCAAGAACTAATTTGAAGACGATACAATAAATCTGGCCGAAAAATAATTATTTTGATTTCCATTGACCAATTCCCAGTACTTTTCACACAGAATGTAGGTATCTATGTTATGTAAATATAAAATCTGATTCAAAATCAGAGGAAGCAGACATTTTTCGCAAGATTATTAATATTATACAACAACTTCTTACATCAAACAGATAAATTCGGAATATATTGAAGCAAGGATACTTCCACTGCTTCCTACATTTAAAGCAAGATTTTGGAATAATAAAATACTACCTAGAGAACTTGCCTTGTGATTTTATAAGTTCTCCTGTAGAAATATTGAACCTGATGTATAATAGCTTCAACTTTGATCGACCTTTCCATAAAAAATTGAAAAATTAATCGATATAGATAGATAATAACTTTCATCATGTTTCAACTTGTGCATAAAGTTAAGAAAGCGACCATTCAGAACCAGAAAAATTCAAACACTTTTCCGAGAAACTTTTTTGCATTCACGTTAAATTAAAGCTGAATAATTCTTCTGAAGATCCGGTCAACGAAAGCAGGTGAGTTATTAATTAAGTATACTAAGACTACACAACTTTCTACTCTATATCCTACAAATATTCTTAATTATAATTCAATAGTTGATTGTAGATCCTGTTGTTGTTATTTCATTTTATGATGAGTAAGTTCTTTCATCAAACAGAAGTTGTTACTTCAATTTTACTCCCGGAACTATTGTTCCTAATTTGACGGAAGTACTGGATTTTATAGAAAAATTCCTTTCTCTTGGTGGCCACAAATTTTGGTAACAGTAAGTCAAATGTGTCCATTGGAGATCTAAGTGTATCTTCCGTTCTTAGGACATTTTCTTCAGTCGTGTAACAAATACAACTGTTTTCTGGAGAAGCAAAGGACTTCACGAATGAAGACAACATAGTTTTAGTCGATCAAATTCATAAATGGCGCGAAGATCTTAAGGAAAAACGACAAAGTACTCACCAGGTGGATTTGTGTAAAGTAATCCTTTATCTGTGTGCATTGTAGGCATTTTCGACACTTAACCCAGCGGACTGCAATAATACCAACCGAGGAAACTTGGCAATGATCTTGATGGGGTCTTTAGCACCGTTTCAAAGTCAATCAACGTGTTACCACACCGTTCTGTCGCAATCTGATCTTGAACCGACTGAAGTGTACACTGCACTGTGCAAGTGCAAGCTTGGTATAGCTAGGATGTAAAAGTTGAGATAGTGACCTAGATGTTGTCCGCGAAGTAGTGGCAAAACGAAGAAAGCGGAGAAAGGACAGCAAAAGGAAATGCGGTCGCTTCAAGTAATACGCGGTTACGTGAGATTATCACTACACATAATATATGTTTGTGTCCCCGTTTCGGCAATGAACATTCGGCGCATTGCATTCTTAGATAAAAATGAAATTGTTGCCGTTGTACATGACGCCAAATAAATGGGGAGAGAGTTGTTCTTGTAATTAGCTCCATAATAGGTTAGAGCACTTCTTCCACTGTGCATGCCAGATAATTACAACGCTTATATCCTTCAGTGAAATAATCTACAATGAGCAACAAATTCCCTAAAGGGTATACTTTGAAAAATCATCAGCTTATTCTTAATTCAATCAATTTTTTTTGTATTAATCTTTCGTTCCATATCGGGAATACTACTGTTGTTTCAAATTATTCCGCACGGAATTTTAGTTTAGAATGTAAAAAGAAGCATCAGTTTGTTGAAAATTATTTTATTACTGTGGTTACATTTAGGAAATACAGAATGGACCCGAGACCTGAATGAAGATTGCTTGCGTTGCTATAAAAACGAAGAAAATGTCGATAATAAGTAATTAAACCATATAAAAAAAAGTATTGGTATTGATTGTATTTCTTCAAAAATTTTGAAGTGTATAGCTGAGCAGATTGCTCCCCATTTGTCTTTCATTCTAAATCTCTCTATCTCTACAAGTAAGTTTCCAACTGCACTTAAGGTATCAACTGTTATTCCAGTATTCAAAAGGAACGACACCAGTAATATTGCCAATTATAGACCTATATCTATTTTGAGTGTGTTTTCTAAAGTGTTTGAGAGGATTGTTCTTGATCGGATGATGGACTTCATAAATAAGTTCAAGCTTGTGACAGACTGTCAACATGGTTACAGGCAAGACAGATCTACGCAGTCATCTGCGATTTCTTTCATAGATCATGTTTATAAAAGCCTGGATGAGGGGCTATATGTAGCAGGCCTGTTTTTTGATCTTTCCAGAGCGTTTGATACCCTCAACTTAAATTTCATTCTGAATAAACTGTACAACTTAGGATTTAGAGGTGTTTTTCTGGATTGGATAAAAAGTTACCTGTCAGACAGAGTTTTTCGGGTTAAGGTACAGGACAGTTGGTCCAGTGATTACAATGTAAACTTGGGGGTTCCTCAGGGTCCGTGCTGGGAACTTTGTTGTTTCTTCTTTTCATTAATGATCTACCAGATCATATTATAGTAGAGATATTAATGCTAATCATTATTTTTGTTGATGACACTTCATTTGGTGTCACAGCGCGGAGTCCTGAGGAGCTGGCAAGTGCTTGTAAAAAATTGTTAACTCTTTCAACTGTTGGTGTCATGATAATGCTCTAATTTTAAATGTTGGTAAAACTGAATGTTTGTTCTTTGGTTTGAGAAATGCTGATGAGAGACATCTGATTGTGGACAGTGCTTTAACATCTAAATCATGCACAAAATTTCTTGGTATTCATGTCGACAGTGGACTGACATGGTCAGAACAGGTTGAGCATGTGTGTAAGAAATTGAATAAAGCTTATTTTGCTTTATGTAAAATAAAAGATTCGCTGCCAGTTACGTCCCTAATGACAGTGTATTACAGTCTTGTTCATAGTCATTTGTCTTATAATGTTGTATTATGGGGGAATTCAGTGGATGTAAATAGGGTTCTCATTCTTCAGAAACGAATTCTGAGAATGATGTTCAATATAAACCCCAGAATGTCATGTAAACCTGTTTTCATTGAGAATGCCATTTTGACATTTCCATGTGTGTATATTTATAGATGTTTAGTGTATTTAAAGGATAATGAGGCTAACTTTTCGAAACTCTCTATGTATCACGATTATGCAACTAGAAGTCAGTCAACTCTTCTCTTGCCGAAACATCGTACTTCAAAATTTGAGAACTCTCCAACATACCAGAGTATCAAATTTTTCAATACTTTACCTCACCATCTGAGAGTTAAGCCTACAAAAGTGTTCAAATCTGTTCTTAAGTCTTTTCTTCTGAGAAAGGCATATTATTCTATTAAAGAATTTATGGAGGATGATACTCTCTCATGACATGTCCTATATACCGATGTATCTTGTAGGATAAATAAATATTATTATTATTATTATTATTATATTATATTATCAAAAGAAATTATTGCAATTTTGGTCTCTCGATCATCTTCAGCTCACAGCAAGTATAGAATTAAAGTTGAAAATACATACATACATAAACAGCTAGATACAAATTCAGTGAGATAATAAATTAATCACGATAAAAGCAGATATTATTTAAATATATCAAATAAGGTCGAATAAGCAGGGCCATACTAGTCGCTTAGAAGATTATCTCTATGGGGTGTTTGTTGCAGATTGAAAATTTCGATCGATTCCAATGAATCTAACTTTCGTCATTTAGGTATTCTGCGAATAAGTTGATCTAAAGGTGGAAAGTGATGGCCTTCTTCGATACAATGTGAAGGAAAAGCAGATTCGTCGGTTCTCTGGTAATTGCAATCTTATTGATGTTTTCTGTATCTTTTTTTGAATGAACGACTAGTTTGACCTATATAGACGCCTTCACAATCTGTACAGGAAAACTTGTAATCTCCAATATTGTCAAATTTATCACTTCTATCTTTACTACTAAAAAATTTCTGGACAAGTTCCATGTGGGTCTTGCAAAGCTACTTATTTAAGCTATTTTGAAATGAAATTTGCAATCTTTTCGCTGAGAGGGCCATAATATGTTAATAAAATATATTTATCTGTATTAGTTGATACTATACATGGGTAAATATTATGATATGCTGTTTGTGTTTGTTGATCATTTCGTTCATCACATTTGAAGGATTATCATTGTTCTTAGCTTTTCTTCAATGGTTGACACTTCCCTGGACATATTTTCTTCGGATAATGGCAGAGAGAAACTCCTATGAATCATTAAATTAATCGCAGTGTATTTATGTGATTTTGGGTCTTTTCTATTATCATCATAATTAACTATCACGTAGAAACGGCGGAATAAATGAACTTTTTAAGAAATGATGATGATGTTGGCAAACCATTTGTTTCATATCAATTACCAGGGACTAAGCTTTCAGAGTCATAAATCAATCTCTAAAAAAAAGACGTAACATTTTCAACAGTATCTTCTGGACGGAATGAAATTGAACACAGCCGGCTCGGTTGCGTACGGAATATGATGCTCGTCCCCTGCGCAGGGTTACCTGGGTTCAACCCCACAACGTCGGTGCGATTTTTCGGATTCTGGGAATCGCTTGAGTATCCATCTTTCGGAGGAGATGTAAAGCCGTCGGTCCTGTCTTACAAAAATGTGTTAGATATTAAAGATTCCTTCCCTCGACACGAGAGGGGTTCGGCAAAATTCCCTGGTTAGTGAGGTGACAGAATTCCCCGGCGTGTCATTGGCCGAAAGGCGGAAATAGAGCAATAATAAAAAACAGGTACTGTGTTTTAAGGAATTTTACTTAATAATTGCGATTCGTAACGCGTTTCACGACACCGTAGCTTCTTCAGACGAATGAATATACAGAAAAAATATAAATTTATATTTTGTCTTATATAAGAAAAACCAAAAACTGTTATGAGAATTTTATACTTGAACCTTCAGAAACTCTTATATAGGAGAGGAATATTCAAATATCGAAAAACATTCACGTTTTTGGAAAAAAAAAATCCTAAGGGTAGAATTAAGGTTTCTTTCCATCATCTTCCAAAACTTTAGAAGGTGATGGATTAGAACAAACTGATTTCACAAAATGAAACATAAATATATAAATAATAACAAAGGCACAACTATTCAACTGTGAAGACAATCTCTCAAAAAAACTTGTATGGTACCTAGGCCTCTATCAACAACAAGAAATATATACTGGAAAATTCAAATACTCCAATAAAAACCAGGATACACCAGAACATCGACAAACGTTGATTTTGTCAACTAAAGACATTGTTATAAATAAATCCCAAGAAGTACTTAAGACATAGCTGATGATACAAATATTTAATAAGTTTTAAGAATGAGAAGGGCAATTGTTCCACAGAAATACAGAATCCTTGAATTAACTGTTAATTCCTTCAATACTAGATGAATTTCTTACCCTGAAATACCTGAAATCAGATTTGAAGCAGATATCCTGAATTTCCCCGAGTATTTTTATACATACCAACGCATTATTGAAGATCAGAGGAACACCTGTTTCGAAGAAAGTAAGGACGTTCACCAATTGACGTAATTTCACTGTGATTTTTGAGAAGCATAAAGAATTGTGCTCCATGTAAGTGAATATAGCCAATTGTAAGTTTTTAGACGAACAAAGTGAACACAGTAAAAGGAGTCTATATCAGATGGTAAACTTATTTTTGCTCTTTGGAGCATTTTTATGAAAATATGCGTAGTTGAAAGCAAGATGAGAAATTTGTGTCGCACAGCGTAGGGTGAAAGATCACGTAGAATTTGGATTAGACCACCATGTAATACTATTCCAAACTAGGTCGAACCTATGCTTTATACAGTTGCGATTATGAATGCTAGAAGACAAAAATTGAGGATGAAGTTAGCTCTGTTGGATTCCGCTTTTGCGTTCACTGGTTAAATTTCGTCTACATCTATATTCTCGAATATATCTAATTAAATATTTCCATCACTATTATGACCAGCTAAGGAAGTTATAGGATACAACATTTTTATATATTCGTGTCATTCCAAATCCAACGAGCAATCAGTCATATTTTCAGCAGCTTGATGAACACGCTAGAAGCAGCATGCTTTATATGATATAATATTTAGCCAACTATACACTCAATCAAATATAGTGACATTTGGGAATATGAGCTGAGTATATCTCCAAAGCATTCCAGCTGTTATATCTGTTTTTAATTTCTAATTTACGATGAATAATTTTTGGACACTTAATGACTTTTTTTTTCTTCATGTTTCTGATTTTTTGAGCTGTGGACGCACTTCAGCCTAGGTAATCGATTGAAGTCTACAAAAGATTTAGTGCTTTATATTTTGATCATTTCCTCTCAAGATTGATAGCTAGTAGATTTATAAATTTTCTGTTGGTGGTAACTTCAGGTAGTCTGTGATATTTCATGGAAACCCATAAAACTTTCTCAGTAAGCGTATATGGTTTTTTTGATAGCGTTTAGGAATATACATTGAACATTACGATTTTCTCACCAGAAGAAAATATGATCGATATGACGTTGTAAATATGAGGATGAGATCGTCCAGCATGTCCCATATTAGGAATCATGACCTCTTTTAGGAAGTAAAGATGAAAGACGAGATAGACAGTGAAGAAATATAGAAAGACAATGCAAAAACATTCTAGTTGGCGTGAGTGAACATGAACACAATTATGTGTAATTCATAATCACAGTTACCTTACAAGTTCATTTTCAACCATAAAGTATATTAACATGTAATTCAACATCTTTCGAAGAATAAGGTAAGTTTGAGCTGCAATCGAAACGGTTTTATGGAATTGTCGCATATATCCCGTTTAATGCACATATTATTATAATTATACCCACATGTTTTCATATGAATATGTAGTTCATAATTAACACAAGTAAGACATTCTGACACGGTGTTGAGCAAAAAGGGGCTAGAAAGGTCATGAACATAAAAGAAACGGACCACAGTTCCGTCAGTAATTTTCTTGAGAATTGAAACCTTCACAGCAAATAAGTGTGAGAGAAGAAAACAGTTTTTGGAAACTATTGCAGCTAGTCGCTTCATTTGAGGATTTATTGAATTTCATCTTTTCATACCATGATGCTCATGGAAAGCTCCTGAAAATATGACTTATGGCTCGTAGGATTTGGAATGATGTGAAGATATAATAATATTGTCATCCATAACTTAAATGTATACAAGAATTCATCCGACCGCCATCAAATCAAACACAGTTCGCTACACAACAGGTACTTATCCGCAACTGCATACTCATCAGCTTATCAAACGAAAATATAACAAATAACGATTCCATTAATTTTTTGGACTTAAAAATAACTAAACAAAATAATAATGTTTTTTCGGTCTTTCGTAAACCAACACATACTGATACCATTATACATAACTACTCATTACATCCAATTCAACACAAAGTTGCAGCTTTAAACAGCATGGTACATCGGTTACTCAATTTATATTTATCAGTAGAAGATTATAATAAAGAGTTAAACATCATCGAACAGATAGCCATTAATAATTCATATAATCCGGATATGATAGATCTAATCATTCGTAAAAACTGTATCAGAAAGCAATAAATGAAGTATATCCTATTCATAAAGACTATTATAAAATATTCAACAGTTTAACATTCTGCGGTTCTGCAAGTACAAATATTAAATCCTTCCTCGTCAAACAAAATCTTAATATAACTTTCAATACTTCTAATAACTTAGGTAAACATATTAAAAATAATAAATCTCGTGTTGAAAAATCAAGTAAATCAGGAATCTACAAACTCAATTGCGGTTCTTGTGATAAAATTTATATCGGTAGGACCTATAGGAGTTTTGGCATAAGAACATCTGAACATAAACGTAGCTTCGATAAAAATAAATCTGATTCAAATTATTCAAACCATCTAATAAAAGAAAACCATTCATTCAATGAAAACTTTGACATATTACATATAAAATCAAAAGTTCAAAATTAGATCTCCTAGAAGCATTAGAAATAAATAGATACAAACATTCGGACAAGCTTTTGAATGAACAGGTAGATGTGAATTATTCACCCCTACTTAACTTGTTTAATTAGTTTTTATTACCTTTCATACTAACTGTACAATGGCTCGGTGTGAATTTTCCTGTTATTCATCCAACTTGTTCTACGATTTGTTTATAATATCATACTCTTCATTCTGTTTTTCATTCTTGATGAAGCTGCTGTGTCAGCTTCATGTGTCGAATTTTTTCAAATAAAGTGTAGATTAAAGTTAAACCTTGTGTTTTTTATCTCATTTATATCATGGATCTACATCAAGTAACGGCCTCCACAATTCAAACAAATATAACAATCCTTTAATCAACTTCGTATCTTCGATATAATAAAGAATTGGATGAGAGAGAGTTACACCAGGCTTGGTACTTCTTCGGATTTGACCCAGAGTCTAGTGACTTGAATTGTACATACCCAGGCTATTGATTTAACATAATATGGCTATTTACAGCAAGTAAAGATGATATAAAATTCATCAGAAATATGATACATGTTTGATCAGCAGTATGGTTTGAGTAAATTAGGATCGTCTCGGTATTAGTCAAGCATAGCCTAAAATTCATTGAATGCCGAAATGTAAGCATCTTCATTGATGCTGATGACTTGCAACTCTATGTAGGTGATGGCAAAGGAGGGGCCTGTCATGTTGGACAACCACAATCCTTGTGATCCCTTTTCGACGCTGTAAGACCATATCTGAAGAGAGTTTCTTCTCTAGCTCTTTTTTTGAAAACACTGAGCAATAGCATGTAGACATTAGCGTCAGATGGAGTAGTTTCTGCCTAAATTTATGCTTGCTGATTTCTCAGGAATTTCTCTGTAAACGCTGGTACCTGTACTTCATTCAGGAATCCCTCTGTTCCATGTGGTATCAATATGGCTTCCTCAGTCTATTTATTTATTCAGGTAAATAACACCAATTAAAATTTTCCCTAAGTACATAAAAAATATACATTGTGCCTATCCAAAAATGATACAATAAAAATTATTGAAAATATAATAGAAGCAAACAAAACATGAGTAAATTCATACTTTGCACGACTCAGGTGGACACTTCAGATGGACACGTTAACAAACAGATATGAACCCTAACACAAAATTTAATTCTAGAATATGTCTTCTTGAAATATGTCTATTTAGTTCAGCTCATTAAGTCTGAATCACTCTGCAGGGAAGGAATTTGTTCTGATAATGGTGTTTTTAAAAGGAACAAAGAATCCACCTCTCTGTCTCGACGAATGGTGCGAGCATTAAGGCTCTGCCTCCGCAGAACATCATCACACTGCAAATTATTGCCTTCAAACATTTCGATAGCAACCTCAAGAGCCTCAGCCAGCCCGAATAATCCGACACTACTACAAAGTAGCTTGTATAGCTTAAAAATTCAACAAATCTTCTATGGATTCAACAGAAATATGTGGGTATAATATTGAGGACAGCAGCTCACAGAAGCAAGCATTAATCAGCTGAATTCGTGATGTAGAGTCAGAAAATCCTGGAAATTCGTGAATGGTCCAGGTAGCTCCTGTGTTTTATATGAGATCCTAAGCCTTGATGGCAAGAAGTACTGCTTATCCCTGAAAAGAAAACTGAGTTTGATGCATGTTCTCTCCTGAGGAAATTCGATGTCCAAGTCTATAAGTCTGAAATCAGTGATATGCTCTGTTGGTATTTTTGTTGGTGTGTCTGCTTAGCAGTTATAGGATGCTGAATAGTAAAACACGAGTTCAGTCGTCCCAAACTCAAAGATTCTGTTTTTTTGTTGAGTGAAGCAGATCAATGATATGCAACAGAAAAATTGTTGGTAAGAGTATAGAGTCCTGGGGTACTTCTGCATCAACCATCACCATCTACTACCAACCGAATCAATATACTGAAAGCTACTGATTCAACCACGTAATTTCTCAGAAAGTCCATATGCGATCAATTGCGTTATATATACAAGGAGATCACCAGTTGATTGTTGTCTACGGAAACCGTATTGTCGATCACTGATGATAACCCTTATCGATAATTTTGGAGTGGACATTTCTCCCCTTTAATGATCGGTTGTACTATTCCAACACTCTGGAAACATGCGGCACTCATACGCAACCTGAAACAGACGATTACAGAGGTGCTAATTCTAGAGCACATTTCTTCAAAAAAGTTGTTGGTATTCTATCAAGACTATATTTAAATGACTCGAAGGGATACTTGAAGTTGAATTTTGGTACCATATATCCAAATAGAATGAGCAATAAACAGACCATATCCTGGAGTAACCACTGTGGCGAAAATTCCAATATCATGTCTTCTCTAGTTTGTAAGATTCCAACTGATTCAGAGAACGTCAGAACGTATATAGATCTTGGTAGGTATAGAAGTAATTACAAGCTCAAATACTCAAACCACGAAGAGGTTTCGAGAATCACTACAGTTTTACTGGAAAAATATGGAGAATCGAACATTACCTCTGGTTCTTAGTGACAAATGTTATAATCTGTCATAATTTTAGAATAATTATGTTCTTCAAAATCAGGTTTATTATATAGGTATGAACTTTCGAGTCGGCATTCATAAAAGAATTCATAATTTTTCTGTCATGATTATTCCCCAATGGTTTTGTTTATATTATTCTAAGAAATACCAAATTTCGTTCCCAAGTTAGATTGAACGAGTGCTCCAACTAATTTCTGCTGATGATTCATCATTATTCCATTGAAAAACGTCGCCTAACTCGCCCTCTCAAATCAAGTTGGATCGATTTCTCGAAAAAATGCGCAACTCCAGTTGACGGTCGATATTTTTCAACCTCAAAGGTGCATTCACATTCTCTAAATATTTCGCTGTTTACATTGAAAATCTTAAATAATCTCAAGGATAGACTTTGTCTGAATCGACACTCCTTCGACATAAAAATAAGAAAAGTCATTTTGGAGTCAGTGTGCTCGAAACGAGAACCATGAACCTTATGCGAGTCCAACTAGTTATTTGCAAAATACTGTAATGAACATCTGCAAGGCCATCGCAATAAATGTCTGATAAAAAGCCAATGCACTTCTTTTATGCGATGAATAACCGAAAAAGCTAACAAATATGATGCATTGTCTGTTCTACCAAGGTCAGGTTGACGCTGACCATGGGCAAGGCTGGCATAGCCGGTCGCTATGCTTGCATCATACATAAATTACCAGATTCAATCGTATCCGCCTAAGGCTTTGTATAGCCTACACGTGTTCCCGCAAATCCATTCGTTCAACCAGAAAATGGAAATAAATCTCCTCAATTCTGTATAATCCGAAATTTTTCGATATCGTTCATGGTCGAGTACAATATTAAAAATACGATATTCCTTGTATTTGTTGAATTAATCGATGAAGATAAAGTGAACAGAATCGGAGATTATATTCATTTCTTCAATGGTGTACCCAAAAGCGAAAGGACAAAAAGAGGAGTCTCAATTTTGGTGAAAAAAAACTACAAAAATCCATAATTGACTGGCAAGGTATAGATGAGAACTTAATTCGTATGAACCTCATTCTACATAATCGGAGAATAGCTGTGATAGGAATATATTCGAGTGTTTTTGAGAATCCTAATAAGCCAGTCCTATATAAAAGCAGAAATAATTACAATGTAGACTCAATTTCTGTACATGGTTCAATATACAGAGGCTATATCTACCAAGATATTCATTTCTGATCGAAACGCAAAAACAGGTCAATTAAGGGGGACATCTTTTGGGGTACAAAACTTGCCTGAAATATCAACCCCCTAAGCGGGGGTTGCAATCCTTGAATATTTTGAATAGGGAAGATGGATCGAGTGATGACTCAAAAAAAGGTGGTATCTTTGTCTACATTGCCTTTAACGAATTTCCATTTTTAATTGAAAACTCTAAAAGATACAGGGTGAGCAACTGAAAGATAGGGAAGACTATTTCCCTGAGACTTTTCAAGTTTCAGTGAGGTAAAATGGAATAGATCCATGCTGATCGATGGCAGTCATCATCAAGTACCATCTTCATCTCGAATTTTATTCCCTGGAGCAGGGGTGAAAACACTTGAAAATTTGGAAGAGAGTAGATGGGTCGAGTGATACCTCGAAAGAAAGTTATTATCTTTGTCTACATCCCTGTGAACGAATTTTCATTTTTTTATTGAAAACTGTAGAAGATACAGAGTGAGCTACTGAAACATAGAGGAGACTATCTATCGCCCTGAGGTATCACTGGATCGAAACATTGGAATGATTATGAAGGATTATGAATCTTGAAAGAAAACGATAAAATTATCAATCATAGTAACTCCATTGATCTTTGAACATTCGTTGTACGATATGCGAGCAATTCATCTAGAGTTGGGTTTGCGTTTTTATCAGTTGACTGAAAAGAAACTTTTTGTTTTAACAGGTGATACTATATGATCATCGTCCTCATGTGAAATGACTCTTATTTGACGATACGAATCAACACTACGAATCAGGAACGAGAGAATTGATTCTCAATGTTTTCGTACTTTTTGTATTCAATTTCATTGTCCCAATTTTATTCCACATTTGTTGTGAAAATTCTGTTGCATTCATCACAATAGTTTCTCTTCTATTCGAAATTTAGATAGCTGAGAGGGTTGAAATGATTGAACAATTTTTCAGTTCTGATAGTTGCGCGAACAGAACAGCTAAAGTGCTAAAGTAACTTCGTTGTATGTACTAGAATTAGTTGCCAAATTTCCAAACTGGATCGGTGCAAAATAAGAAGCACGTAATTGAGCGACCAGTAAGAAATGAAGTTGTGGAAGTGGTGGTGCTTGGTCAAGCGGTGGTTGAATCGAAATCCTTTACTTGAAAGTTATCACTGGATCGAAATATTACCCCTGCTGTAGGGGTTGGAATTCGAGATGAGGGTGATTTCGGAAGATGACAGCTTTTGATCTAAAATGAATCTATTCCAGTTTTTCACACTAATACTCCAATAGTCTTAGGGCGATAGTCTTCTCTATTTTCAGTGGCTCACTCTGTATATTCTACAGTTTTCTTTCACAGGAATGCAGACAAAGATAATACCTTTCTTTCGAGGTATCACTCGACCCCTCTACCCTCTTCCAAATTTTCAAGTGTTTTCACCCCTGCTCCAGGGAATAAAATTCGAGATGAGGATGGTACTTGATGATGACTGCCATTGATCAGTATGGATCTGCTCCATTTTACCTCACTGAAACTTGAATGGTCTCAGGGAAATAGTCTTCCCTATCTTTCAGTGGTTCACCCTGTATCTTTCACAGTTTACAATTGAAAATGGAAATTCGTTCAAGACAATGGAGACAAAAATACTACCTTTCTTGTGAGTCATCACTCGACCCATCTTCCCTATTCCAAAAGTTCATAGATTGCAACCCCCTTTTAGGGGGTTGATATTTCAGGCAAGTTTTGTACCCCAAAAGAAGTCCCCCTTGAAACAAAAACTGACTTGTTTTTACATTTTGATCAGAAATGAATATCTTGGTAGATATAGCCTCTGTTTAGTTTTCGTTGAAGCACCCTGTATTCTAATAAAGCCAAAAAATTGAGTTCTATCGATACAAATAAAGGCCCTGGTCCAGACTCTATCTCGCCAATTTTCATGAAATCTCTAGCTGAGTCATTCGTAAAGCCACTTCATATAATTTCTCAATTTTTTCCTTATCTCAGGGAATCTTTCCAGACAAGTAGAAAGTAGCAAAAGTAACACTTATCTTTAAAGGTGGCAAGAAAAATGAAATTAAAAACTACAGACCTGTTTCTATTTTGAGTTACTTTGGAAAGATTTTTGAGTCGATTGTCACAGATACTAGAGCAAACAAATCTGACCCCTACATTCAGACTCTGTCTATACAGATATGGCGAAAGCCTTGGATAAAGTTCACCACGCAACTATGATGAAGATTCTAGATGATTTCGTTTTGAATGCTCCTCTACTCAACTGGATTGGTTCATATCTGTCTAATCGATATCAGTATGTTGTTGTATCTCAGGCTTCATCCGCTAGAGTACGCATTACATCAGGGGTGCCCCAAGGTTCGCACTTGGGGCCTCTGCTTTTTTCGATATATATGTGACATCTCAGCCTGTTTTCGAAATGCGTGTCATGATCTTTATGCTGACGACTTGAAGGTCTACATGTTGATCAAATCTGTGCAAGATCTCATTCTGCTCCAGGAAGATCTCGATTATTTTCTTTTTGTTCGTTGTTCGTAAGCTTTCTTCATTATCCGCTTTAATGTATGAATTGCGTCTGTTGTTGACCAGCCTTTGACAAACCCGCATTGGTATTGTCCTACTATTGTTTTTGATGCTTTGGCTAGACGTTCCTGGATCGTCGAGGATTGAATTTTGTATGTGGTATTAAGTAATGTTACTCCCCTATAGTTTTGACACATGCCTTGGTCTCATTTTTTGTGTATGATGACTATTTTGCCCATTTTCCTTTCCTCTGACATACGTTCCTCTTTCCAAATTATTTGCACTACTTTTCATAGGTCTTTTTTCAATGTCTCTCCCCCGTATTTAAATAGTTCCATATTTATTTGGTCACTTCCAGGTGCTTTCCAGTTTCGACTTTTGTTGCTATTTGTTCTGATCCTGGTTTTTAAGGGTCGCCTCTCCTTCGTTTTCAGTGATGTAAAATCCAGGTTTTGTTTCAGTTTCCTTAAGAAAATAGATAGCAGATCGCGTTCAAACTCCTCGTCACTATAGAAGACAGTGTGCCAACTCAGCATCGATTCTATTAATAATCAATTCCCAATATTCGTTCAATAAAATGCATTTTTTGAATAATCAAGCAAAATTTTTCGAATAACTAGAACTAAAAGCGTAATTTAGTGGCACAATTCGAAATTGTGTATTACTAGATGTTATGTTTCATATTGGTGAACTACCATTCTTTCTAGAATAAGTTTGAGCGAATTGTAAAATGTAGTTTCTTTTCTCAGAAAATGCCTAAAACTAGTGTGCGAAATTATCCAAATTATTCACCAACATTTCCAACAATAAATGACTCAGCGAATCAGTCCTAATTTAGCACCAATCATTCATACAGTTCGTTGAAATTGAAGTAATTTTTTTCACGCTAACACATAATTAGACGAAGAACCTTATTTATTTCGTTTTGTGCAAGCAGAATGTCTAATTCAAACAGGATTATATCAAAACTTGAAATAATCTCAATTCATTTCAACGTGAAAGTGTATGGACTACTTAAAATGCAGATCCAATTCACCTAACAACCCGAGTCAAGATGAGGTTCAACTCCAACGCAACACAAACACCAACAAAATGAACTCTATTAAAAATATTATGTCGGCATAATTGGACTCGATAACATTGCTTGTCTCTTTTCAATGCACGCTCGTTTTTCATGCTAAAGAATTCTTCACTCCGGCAATCAAAAAAAGATTTCGAAATCGATTTATTTTTACTTTGAAATTTCGTGAAATTTTTAGCATAAATATTGATAAAGGGTACAGATAAGATGTTTCAGGTAGTTTGACAGGGTTGGATGAATTGAAAAATTAGTTTCTATATCATTCTTTTCATTCTCTCAAGACATTTTCATTTCAACCAGAAAATCTGCGAAAATTTTCATTTCAGTATACAGGGTGTCTATTATAAAAGGAAATCTAACCTAACCAAACTTCAGTAGGCGATACAAATACAATACAAGTTATTTGAAACAAAAAATGTTCCATAACATTTTTTCGAAAAATTGATAATTATCGAGTTATTTAACACTTCTTGGTTTCACGAAATTTTTTGCTTCTCTCTACAAAAGCAAGATTATCTCGGTTACTCTTACAGCTACTTCAAATCTGACCATACCATCGAAAAGAGCATTGAATTTGCTATAAGATAGGTAAGTACTAATGGTAAAAAAAAATATTGTATACGGGGTGTTGTAAAAGGCTAAATGAAAAAATTGTGCAATGTACAAAACTAGTGGTATTTTCTTGTTAGCTGTACCACTGAAAACTGATCGATATCAATTTTTCGAGAAAATGTTCTGGAACATTTTATGTTGCAAATGATTTGTACTATCACTTACTGAAGTTTAGCACTTTTTATAGTAGACACCCTGTATATTGAAGCTATACTCAATTCTGGTCTATCTCTCACAGTTAAAAATATGTGCAAATAGGATTTGGATTACCTTGACCTTAACCTCCGGCTAAATAAAAATAATTTTACTTGTATAGACTAGTCTATAAAAATATTTCAGTTGAAATTCTTGAATACCAAACTTTTTCTTACGTAAACGATTACATGTTCCTCAATTGAGATGGTAAGATATTGAATTCACTGATCTAGTTAATTGGTTACGTGACTTACATCTTGTGGATATGAATTTCTCGAAAATAGCAAAGGTTTTGGTATTACTAAAACTATTTCAATCAAACCTATTCATCTTTCTAAACCAAACACTTCTGCATCTTCTCATGCCTTCAGAAGCAGTTTGGCTAAATTCAAGCTCTTCGTGATTCATTGCAGAATATTGCCGATCGCTTTTGAACACCGTTTTTACTCAATAGAACTGTCGAGCACTTCATAATACTTTTATTTCACACGTTCGTTCTTTATAAGAACAGGACAATGTGAAGCTGACTTGGTTGTCAATCCTGTTGCCAAATCAGTTGAGACAATCAACTTTCTATGCATTTCCGTCGAGAACATAATTTTTTAATCGACTTAGTTGAGCGATTCTGTGTTCTCGTTGCGACAAAATGAGCTAGTTAATTTCTTATGTCAATACATCGCCCATCGAAAATGAAACCAAAAGCTACCACCATTGTTAACCTGCCTACAGACGTATAGCATCTCCTCCAATATAGCAAAGATATAGCATATACCTTGACCTTCCGATCCATTATGCTACCCAAAATTGTTTATGAAGCATTCAACGAACTTTGCTATTAGTCTGGGGGTGAACCATGATTCAAACTAGCTAAGCTGTTGTTTGAAGGCAGCATCATATCCAGAGCGATTATTCAGATGTTATCTTTATATACTATTCAAGAGATTTCAGTAGTGCCTAATAAGAAAACCAGTAACTATCCTCAGTTCTTTGCTGTTGAATAAGATAACCTTTTTGGTCCAAATTCTTCCTTTCAAGCTTCCGTCTAATATTGTCAATCTGTTAACACTTTCTTCCAGGCCTTTTTGTGAAAAGGCAAATTGGTTATGGGCTAATTTTTTCGTAACCAGTTGGTCAGCCACTTCATTTCTGTGTACCTTGATGTGAGCAGACTCCAATATGTGGGAGACTTTGTTAGCTAAACTAAGGAAATCTAAGTGGTCCAATACCAACTGGGTATCGAGTTTGACTCTGGTCCCAAAATCCCTTGCCCAACTACATTTTTCATTTTAGAACAATCATACGTGATTGGGAAGAATCACGTTGTAGTTATTCAAGAACTGTAACTTTGAAGGCATGTTTCTATGACCACTTCCATCGGAACCTCACACTAATGTATAATTGCTATTTATATTACCCAATTGATGAGGCCAGGCTCCAATATGTGGGAGACTTTGTTAGCTGAACTAAGGAAATCTACGTGGTCCAATACTAACTGGGTATCGAGTTTGACTCTGGTCCCAAAATCCCTTGCCCAACGTCTTTATTTTTCATTTTAGAACAATCTTATGAGGTTGTGAAGAATCACGTTTTACTTTTTCAAGAACTGGTGCTTTGGAGGCATGTTGTCTATGACTATCGGAACCTCACACTAATATTAAATTGCTAATAATAAAAAAACAAGTACTGTGTTCAAATGTTAACTTGCTATTTAAATTGCCCAACAAGTTTGGTCATCTGTAAGCTATTTTGATATATATCAATATCTTTCTTCTTGGCGAAGATGGAGTTTCTACTAAACGTAGTTCCTATTATCGAAGGTACCGTAGGATCAAATTTTTGGTTCACTTTTCCTGTGGAGACATGATTGAATAGAAAATATATAAAGAAAACTTCGTTTTGGTAGAGAAAATTTCTTACGCCTGTTTTGACCCTTCTACCATTTGACGAGGAACATTCTATTTTAGTATAGTCTGAGTGTATTTTTTAATGTAGTTTGAATACCAATATAGATTGACAAGGGTATTCTAGCAGTCTGCCAGAGCCTGCAAATGTCCGATTCTGAATGTATGCTTTTAGTCGTGCCGTTTGTCTCCTTTTATCTGGTTTTCAAGGCTGTCAGTTGTTCAAAATGTAACAAAAGTGATTGATTTGGTTACGGTGAGTTCAGACAGATTTTAGCTGCATGGATTATTATACCATTACGATTGTTCTGAGAGGTTCTTAGCTTTTTCATTTCACCGAGTATGGTATCTTTTTTGCCACACTGTTAAGGTCTAATGAAGAAGCCACAAAGAAGAAGCAGCATTAGCTTTGTTATGGGAATATTGGTTTATCAGTACTAATAAAGAAACCCCTTTTAAAAATGGTAGGACACACTCCACGTTGAGTCTGTGAACAAAAAGAAACCATCCTGTCATCAAGAAGACCATCTCCTTTTCAGGAATATTTGATCACACCTTGTAGGTACAAAATGGTTGAAGAGTTCTCATGGAAGGATGCTTAATGAATCCATTATGCCCCGGCTCTGTACTTCATCTTCCAATGTTTGCAGCTATAGTTCGTTTCATTTCAAGTGTTTTAACAAAAATATATCACAGTTCTTCTTTTGAGGTTAGTTTACATATCTACTCATCAATTCTTATCTTAAACAAGTAAGCTGTAATGCTGTGATGAATTTATTCATGTAAATATTTCATCTCGGATATTTTCCACAGCATATCATGTTTGTCGTGGACATATCTAGAATAAATACTATATTTCTAGGTTAATCTGATGAAGGTTGAAATGACCCATTTTTCTATACTTCTTTAGAAAGAAAACAGTTCCTAACAGTCCAGTTTAGTGAAAGATTTGTGATCTAGTACTTGAAAAGTTTTGAAGTTTTAAATACAAGTTCGAACAAGCTGTTGCTTACTCGGGCAGCAGATGAGTAGCCAGCATTATCTTCGAAAATTATTGGTATTATTATTTGAGATGTGGTGATGAAGATCAGTCCTGAAGGAGCCTAATATATCTCTGATATAAAGTGTGCATCTACTCTTGAGAAGAAGCGATGCTGGTCATGCCAAGATGATGTAAAGTGTGTCTATGTATTCACTCGCTCTTGAAAGTTGATTTGTAGTAGAGGCGTACCTAGTAGGACCTCCGCTGATAAAAGTTTTTCTTGAGATCCAAATCTTGCAGTTCTTCAAAGCTTTTACCATGGAAGTACCTATGTAAAACGGAAACATCATCAACCTGCTGCCTTAGAGTTGTCTACGAGGCACACTGCTCTCTTCTGGTTTAGGTTTGTAAATGTAACAAACATAGCAAACTGAAAGAAGTCTAATCTTGTACACTTTGCGAAAGGATTGAAGAAACTGAATTGAACACTTCATCACTCAAAGAAATCCAATATTGAATATCCGATTACTGGAAAATTGTACTGAGTACTATTTTACGCGTATGTCTTCAACTCCATCCCACATCCTCGCGGAAAGGCTCCGGTATTCAATGAATATATGAAGTTCAAACCAACATAGTTGCATTTTTTCTATCTACCTTATAGTTTACTCCTAGGTTTGCGATAGATCCATATGTCGACCAATTGTATTATCTGAGACTCCTTCTAGTCTTTGATTAGGTACCTTAGAATAGACAGTTCTTACCCAAAACTACCACATATTTCTGTGCAACTCATCAGAGATTCAAATGTTACATTCATTTCAACATACAACTATCTGTCATCTACATAATCCACATTGTTTTGCCTTGAGTTTATCAAATGCAATGTTTATTCGAGAATAACTTTATTATGCATTTTACAAAGGAAAGCAGTAAAAATAAGTTTATTTTTCTCGAGTTTGCTAATTTCTACATATGCAGGTTTAACGCCCTCGTTACTTGAAAAGCGAATCAACATTTATATTTACAATTTTTGTTTATAATTTATTACATACTGCTAACCAATTACTGTGAAACGAAGTACGTGAACAAATAATGGACAATGACCTATTATTATTAGTCCAAAGATATGATGTCAACTCGAGCTATGGCGCAATATTTTTTCTGGATTGATTCATCATACCGATTTCAACATATTCTGATATAAGATTGAATTGTATGCATATGTGAAGGAGAGAATAATATGTTTATGAGGATGAATTATGAAGATTTTGGGACAACAATGAAATCTGTATAATTTTAATATCATCTTTATCTTATGTTGCACCAATTTTCTGAATGATCAATTTAATAATATGTATAATAATAATAATAACACAATAAAGATGCGGAATGGATCAAGACTGAAAAACAACGCCTTGATATCAAACATATGGACTTCGAAGAAATAACGGAGGAAGAAATCACAACAGTAGTTAGAACGACCAGCAATTGGAAGGCCACAGGTATAGATAATATCCACAACTTCTGGTACAAGAAGTTTGATAAGCTCCATGGAGCCCTAAAGAAACAGTTCACGTATGTTCTTCAACATCCCAAGCGAAAACACCCACTTTCGTAACACAAGGCTTAACATATATGCTACCTAAGAGCGGAAGAACACAGGATCCGTCTCAATATATGCCAATCACTTGCCTGCCAACACTCTGAAAAATACTCACCTCATGCATATACAATCGAATATACCAACACCTTGACGACAACAATATATTAGCAGAGGAGCAGAAAGGATGTAGAAAGAAACACCTCGGGTGCAAGGAAGAACTCATCATCGATTCTGTGATATTGAAACAGGCACACGTAGGGCATCGGAATGTTCATTCAGCTTTTCTCGATTATTTGAAGGCATTCGATAGTACCGCCCATTCTTGGCTTGTTGAAGTATTGCAGATATACAAAATTCACCCAGCCCTAGTAGAACTCTTGAAGATAACAATGACACACTGGCGCACGTCTCTGCAGGTCAACAATAAGTCAATTAAAACCGACGAGATAACCATACGTCGAGGAATTTTTCAAGGAGACTCTTTGAGTCCACTATGGTTTTGTTTAGCTATGAACCCATTGTCCTCAATTGTCCTCAATGCTCAATAGAACAGGATACGGATTTAGGATAAAAAGAGATCATACAATCTCCTACCTGCTGCTGTATATGGATGACATCAAATTATATGCTTCGAACAAGAAGCAATTGGATGATTTGCTGAAAACTGTCAGTAAGTTCTCGGCAGATGTTCATATGAAATTCGGGATTGAAAAATGTGAGGCCCTGAACATTCAAAGAGGGAAAGTCATAGATGGTGAAACACAACTTCCAAACGGTGATATTATACAGTGCAGGGATGGTGAAACATACAAATATCTAGGATACCAACAAGCCAGATTGCTAGACCAAAAACAATCAAAGGAGAAGATTTGTTCAGAATATAGTCAGCATCTAAAGACTGTGCTGAAATCAATGTTGAATTCGGGGAATCTAGTCAAGACACCTACGCCATTTCAGTGATGCTATACTCATTTGGAATAATCAGATGGACTAAGACAGAACTGGATGATATTCAAAGGCAGACCCGAACGATGCTGAAAAAGTACAACAATCATCATCCAAAATCGTCTGTGATACGAACAAATTTGAAGCGAAAAAAAAGAGGACGCGTATTAATAGATATTGTCAATTTACACACCGAACAGATAAAAAATCTCAGAGAATTCTTCTTTGCAAAAGCTCTCACTTCTGACCTCCATTGAGTGGTATCGTTGGCTGATAAGGGATATACACCCCTAAATCTTGCTACCAGAGATGACTTGCTGAATCTACCGTTCCTATCAGATACAGAAAAACAAAAGCAATGGTCAAGAAAGGAACTGCATGGACGACATCACCATGAGATTAATCAACCACACATCGACAAAGAAGCCTTCAAGAAATGGTTGATGAAAGGAGAATTATTTGCGGAAACAGAAGGATTCCTCATGACCATTCAAGACCAACTGATCGCTACAAACAACTACAGAAAATGTTTGTGCAGAAAATGTCATATAAGATTGGAGACTATACAGCATATTACGTCTGGCTTCGAACAACTGGCCAATACAGTCCGTATTGGCATAATCAAGTGTGCAACTTTATCCATCAGAAACTTGCACACAAGTACGGACTTCTGAATACCTTCCAGCCATATTACAAGTATCAACCGGCGCCCGTATTGGAAAATGACTCTATCAGATCATACTACGATAGGCCTGTTATCACTGACAGAATGGTGACGAATAATAGGCCGGACATAGTGGTGTATGATGAGAGAGCCAGAACAGCAATGCTGGTGGATGTCGCCATATCGAATAATAACAACGAGCTGAATAAGTTCCAGGAGAAGAAGTGCAAATACACAGACTTGCTATTGAGACCAAGCAGATGTGGCACCTCGACAAAATAGATATTGTTCCTGTCATCGTATCCTCGACTGGGTTAATACCAAAAACTTTGCCTGATTGCCTTAAGAAATTAGAATTGCATAAGAATACCTATATAGAAATGCAAAAAGCTGTAATTCTTAATACATGTAGGATAGTTAGGAAATTTATGTCAAATATATTGTAATCGAGCCTATTCCCTTTGATTGCTGAATCTGGAAAAAGTCAATTAAATCCAGCTAAAAGCTGAGAGTGCACAAGTCCACGATAATAAATAATAATATAGTTCATTTTCATAACCATAATTTTCTGTGTGAAAATAATTACATAATATTTTGTGCCTACATACTTATGATGCTAAATAAACAATAGATAGCAGAGGCTACACACTCAAAATGAGTGTTTCGCTTGTACGCTCCTATTAAACTCAAAAATATACTCTTCAATGCCCGAACAGTTTCCAATACCATTACTAAATTGAACAACTCTGCAAAATTGTAGCTCCAATGTGAACAACTAATCAGTTCCACTTCTGTCACGTCCGGGTGACAAAAAAATGTCACTATCAGGAAAAAATCACAATGACGAAGAAGTCACAATAACGAAGAAGTCACAATCAGGAAGAAGTCACAATCAGGAAGAAGCCACAATCAGGAAGAAGTCACAATCAGGAAGAAGTCACAATCAGGAAGAAGTCAAAATCAGGAAGAAGTCACAATCAGGAAGAAGTCACAATCAGGAAGAAGTCAAAATCAGGAAGAAGTCACAATCAGGAAGAAGTCGCAATCAGGATTAAGTCACATTCGAGAAAACATTCCAGAAGAGTCGTAAAAGAGTTTCTAGTTTTGAATACACAATTCGGGTTAATTTTCGTTCATAGCAAGGTTTTTTTATAACACTCTTTCTCAGTTTGATACTTGGTTCACTAGTTTTCCGAAATATTCTCGACCTGTCCAAATCTTTACTTCCTTTTTGAAAACCTGGTATCGTTTTATGTCTCCTGAGTGTTTAGGCAGTTGTGTATAAAACTTGGGAGCCAAATATGCACTATTTCTCTATCCTATTTTTTTCTGTCCGAAGCGTCTTGTATCCCTCATCCCTAATTCTCGTCGGGTATGTGTGATCTATGGGATGAATGGTGATCTTTTTCCTATACAAATATTCGACTACTTTTATGTAATAAAGTTGTCGTACGTTAAGGATGTTAGATAAAGTGAACAATCTATCACTGGAATATGTCCTCTTCTTTCCATGGATAATTTTGAGAATCCATTTCTGGAAAATTTCAAGCTTCCTCAGATGATGATCGTAAGCAGCTGCCTAACTGGACTAAGGCATAATACATAATTTTCAAATGTTTGGTGTTCATTTGTCCTTTAAAATATTCCAAGTTATACAAAATTGAAATGTCTGAACTTTTTCCGCCAAGATCAGTCCATCTTAAGATGAAAGGAGTGGTAAATTATTGTTGGAACACACTGTATTTCTCCACCACTATTATTCTGAATTATTCAAAGAAACCACTGAACTATCCAAATAATAAAGTGCTAATTCAATTCTGGAAAGAACCTCTAAGGCGTCAGGTAGTATACAATATGTATAAAATTTCGACACATTATATCATGATAATGCACCATTTTCCCCTATAAATTACAGAATTATTTTTATTGTATTTTTTATTTTCTTGAGAACAACGTTCTTTAGGTATCGGTCCGCTGAACTCATTATAGAATCATAGATGCTTCGGCGGCAATTTTTGGATGCAGAAATTATTAAGTTGTTTATTATAAAAAAGGTTAAAGAGGAGTAAGGGAGGGGAAGGTTTCTGGACAGGCAAGATTTATCAAGTTTTGCTGAACTTTGAGAGGCTAAACACCCGAGTTCGGGGTCATAGACATTAGGTTATGACGCCATAGAAAATTGCAACAAAAAACGTGGAATGCAATCTCAGGTAAGCAACTTTTTAGTTGCCTTATTTGAACTTCAGATGAAAATTAATGAAATTAAATGTTTTATTTGGTGATGATTGAAGAAATGAAATCTTGTCGTACTCCTTTTCAGCTCTACCAGAGATCGTTTAATTGATAATTTTCGCAGGTATACAAACAACATAAATTGATTTTTTGATTGAGGAGGTCGTTACTTGATAAAAATCGATATACATATTTTCAATGGAATAAAAGTATGGTATTTAGATTTTCACTATATTAACAAAACCATGACCGGTTCCACCACTCTGTAAGTAGCAGCAAAATTCTAGGTATACATTTTTTGTAGGAAAGATATAAGAAAAATTTATTCTGAACCCCCCCAAAATGTTTGGAGTCGACTGCATGAAGTAGAGACCAAATGATGGAACCATATTCTGCATTATATTCAAGTTATCATTGTTTCACGTGCTCAACTGTAATACAAATAACAAATGTGCGCTACCGAAGGATCCATAAATAAATCAGATGCAACGCGATCTGCCATTCCTTCAACCCTTCTTTACTTTTTCGCTAGAACGGACGCAGGTGCTAGTCAGGCTTGCATGTAGAATATCTTCAATGTCGAAGAGAACACAGAAATAACTGGACGATTTATTTATTCCGAGACCATGAAATTCTGTTACTTTCAAACTCGCGGAACGTAAACGCTCTTTTACAAGGTTAAATGCGTTGTCCTTGCAATCGTCTGCCACTGAATGCAGTAGTGATTTACCAATTCGGCCATTACGCAGTTACACTTGCACTTACAGCATCTCCTGCCTTTCAGCATTATATAAAGCGATTATATACAAGAACCGTAGCGCCGGAGAAAATTGTGCCACTTCCACTTGCTTTTCACTACAATGTGTTAATGATTTTTCATTGAAAATAGTTCATTTCAGTAATGAAGTTCGAACCCAAACAGTATTTGAATCGTTAAAACGGTTTTTTTTTTGATCGTATAAAGAATTAGCATTATAGTAAATTGGTTGGATATCAGTAAAGCTTGGGAACTTTGGCAGGGTCTTGAGTTGACGCTGAAGCTATACTGACAGTACGATATACCATTTCTAGTATTTCCAAATTAAAAATTTCCATTGAGAGTGACTATTTATTACAGTATAAACTCTTCATTCAGGAGATTATAAAGGATACGTTTCTAGCTGCCTAGAATTAGGCAATGGTTCAAAAATTTCTTTATGACCTCTCCATGTTCTTTAAAATGTGCGTAAAGAAGATCAAGAACAATTTTCACTGACAGTTAGGTTGAAGCTACAGACGACCTCATTTTATCTATAGACAATAACAAATCAAATATTTAACTTTACAACAGAGTCAGGAGAACAGTGAAAAGTTTAGCCTGAAAGTGGAGAATCGACTAAAAAGAAGTCGAAGGCTGTTTCATCTTCAAGCAAACTCATGGAATCGTTTTTTGAGACACGCGCAGGGTAGTTTCAACTGATTACCTTGAAATAAGAATCAACGTTTAAGTGCAAAAAGATTGATAGACAGTCGCATTTGATAACGAAAAATGAAAATATTGATTCGTCTAGACAATGCATCAGCTAACAGATCCGTCATTGCTGCAGAGAATATTCATGGAATAAACTTTGAAATTGGTTCCTTCTGGCCTAATTTAGTCCCATCGGCCTCTTTCGTTGTTTTTCTTCAGTAGAAGTTAATGGCTATTTGAGGAGCTCGACGGTTCTTATTATAAATTGGGTATTTGATACCACTGAATGCATAATAAAACAACAATAAAAATTTTCCAAAATGCTTGTTTTCTTTTGTTTGGTCAAATACTTCTGGGACCGAACATGATGTTATGCCCTTTTTTGCTCATTGAAACCATTAGCTGAGTGGCGATTTAATCAAATTACCGAAGATAGACTGCAACCTAATTGACTTTGCGAAATATTGGGTTCGATTGGTATTGTTCGGAAATATGGCTGAGTAAGAATCTAACCAGTGTGTTCTTGAGCGTAATAGACCCCCAAATGAAGGTCCTGAACACCTCTTCTGCATGAAAAATTGTACCTTCATTTTTCTCCTCAACGGATAATATCGGTAACTATGGAAAGATCTCACGTCCATCTCTATTCTCTTATCCCATTTATGAATCTTCTACTGCAGTTCTCGTGTTGATATCCCTACTTATTCTTGGTCGACAGGTGTTGTTTTTCGCCCCTAAGTAAAGATTATTCGTTAGGAAATCACAGAAGAGGTTCGGCATAGACTTTTCATTGGTAACAGGTTTTCATTAACCTCACGAAAAAATTAGTTGTTTACGGCAATAAATTCCTCAAGGTAGGACTTGAAATGAACATCTTCGAAAACAAAACTATCAACAGGTCGTGGTCGGTGGAAGGGGAATATAAGCGATGGAACGTATATCTGGGACATAAGATTCTGATAGGCAAGGAAAATCACAAGGAGAGTGGGACTTAGTTAGGCAGTTTCAACAATCTCAGATACATCAACATCAAAAGTCCATGAACTTGAAGCGAAAGGTTTATAATACCTGTGTGGTACCTGTGGCAACTTACGGCCATGAAACAGTTACTCTAACTAAGAGGAAATCGAATAAGTTACAAACTACGCTACGTAGTATGGAAAGGGCCATATTAGGCATAAGTCTCCTAGACAGGATTCCTGATGACGGCATTAGGAACAGAACGAAGATAATGGACATCACACAAAGCGTAGCACAGCTTGAATGGAGATGGCTAGGTCATGTGGCTTGGCAAGACAACGACAGCTGGTCGAAAACCAGAAGAAGTGTTGGTAGCCCCCAACAGAAATGGATTGATAAGTAGAAGGATTCGCTGGGCCAGGATGGTTTCATATGGCGCAGACGTGAGGAGGTTTGGAGGAGTCCTTTATCCAGGAGTGGATGATACATGACTAAAGAAGAAGAAGAAATTCTTCTAAGACCCCAACTATACATTGGCTGATAAATACAGATTCCGTCGCGTTTCCTGAAAGGGTACAGGTATGTTCAGCTTCGTGCCCGACGCTTCACAGTCTGAAATCGAGGACAACGAGATTCTCAGTATGAAGTCTATGTCAGACAATACCCAAAACCGATATGTAGCTGCAATTCCAGATTTTCATTTGTAGCACACAGGAATAGATCAGCTCGAAGGACCATCTACTTGAGGGCCCCTGTTGGTATACAGATGTCTCCAAAACTGCAGAAGGTGTTGGAGCTGAAGTATACGGTCGAAGTTTTTCGTCCGCCATTCACCACTGTGCTAACGTTTTGCTTGCTGGGGGATTAACTAGTAGGTCAATAAAAATCATCGCCGATAGCCAAACTGCTCTGAAGACATTGGTATCTGATACCTGAGCTTATGATGCAGTAATGTCTCCCCACCCTCACCAAACTGGGAGGACGGAACAGGCTCCGTCTGAAATGGGAACTCGGACACTCGGATATTGAAGACAATGAGAAGGCGGACTCATTGGCTTGGGATTCATCGGACTGGAGTCTCGGCTTGGAATTTCCCTGGAGATTGCAAGGATGGAAAATAACCTGTAGGTATGTGAACAGTGGATGAATATCTCAGGTCTCGACTGGCCATCAGTAGACCTTTCACTGAGAGAGCAAAGGCTTGGCTTAAACTCTCCAGGCCTGAGAGTTCTAACTGCCATATTGAAAGGACACTGTCCTCTTAGAAATAACCTAAACTGGTTAGAATTGATTGATGATCTTTCATGTAGACTATGTGAAGAAGAGATAGATCAATGGAACACGTTATGTGCGAGTGCCAGAGTCAGGATGGAGGAACTGGGATCTAACAAACTGAAGCTAACTGAGCTTATTAAGCTCTCACCCCTATGCCTATGTTCTTTATAAGAACAATGGAGCTTGTGTGTAAAATATAGGACAGAGTGTGCCGCAATGGACCATGGGGTCGCACTCGTTATCTTTATATCTATCTATATTTAAGACTGATAAATTAGTAATACGTGGTATAGACTTCCGGATAGGAGATTATACACATGGACATCACCTCAACACACTAAGGAGCATATTGTAAGAAATCAAATAGATTTCATCCTGATAGATTACCGGCATAGAAATAATATTCTCTCTGCAAAAACCTACCCAGGGGCAGATATTAAGTCAAGTCACAACCCTGTAGTGTTCAAAGATCCCATTACAGCCGATATAATATCTCAAGAACTGTCCAGTAAAACAGATCAAATCGAAATATCTGGTAATGTAGAAATTTCTTGGCAAAATTTCAAAGAGGCTATTATATCGACAGAACAAAGCCTTATCAAACATCAAACAAGGAAGCCCAAGAAAGAATGGATGATACCATAGATTACCCTTATGGACGAAAGAAGAAAACACAAAAACACAGATAAATACAGAAATATAGATAGAGAGATTAAACGAAGAATTAAACAAGCCAAAGAGAAATGGTTTTCTGAGAAATGCCAAGAAATAGAACAACTGCAAGAACGTCATGACGACTTTCAACTCCATAAAAAGATTAAAGAGATCACTGGCAACATTAGAAGGAGCCCTAACAACTTGCTCGTAGACGACAATGGAAAGATTCTAACTCGAGAAGAAAAAGAGGACGCTTGGAAATTATACATAGAAGAACTGTTTTCAAGTACGAGAACAGATAACTATGAAAATGATAATTACGTAGAAGAAGGTCCCGAAATTTTGAGAGCAGAAGTAGAAAAAGCCGTGAGACTATGCGCGGAAGGAAAATCTCCAGGTCCAGATAACATTAGAGCCGAATTTTTAAAACTGATGAATGATGAAGCTATTAAAATGCTTACCAGCCTGTTCAACATCATTTACAACTCTGGCAAGATACCCAAAGATTGGGAAAAATCAGTTTTTGTACCCATACCCAAAAAAGCCAATGCAAACAAATGCTGTCAACATAGAACAATCAGTTTAATGAGCTTAAAAATATTTTTGAGAATAATATATGAGCGTATCAAATCGAAGTGCGAGAATTACGTAGGCGAGACTCAATTTGGTTTCCGAGCGGGTTTGGGGACTGTTCTGCCCGAAAAATGTTTAGATATGAGACAAGATCTGTATGTCTGTTTTATTGACTTTCAAAAAGCTTTCGACCGAGTGGAGCACACATATTTAATGGACATACTGTATCAGATAGGTCTTGATAAAAAGGACATAAATATAATAAAGACCCTTTATTGGCAACAAACAGCATGTGTTAGAATCGGCAACGACTATACAGAAGATATCGAAATAAGAAGGGGAGTACGCCAAGGTTGCATATTATCGCCTCTGTTGTTCAATCTGTATTCAGAAAAAATTATGCAAGAAGCTTTATCGAATAGAACCGAAGGTCTGAAAATCAACGGTATGATATTAAACAACTTAAGATATGCAGACGATACTGTAATTTTGGCCAGAAGTGAAGAAGAATTACAAGCTGTGGGGGCAGAGCTCTCGTCAAATGGGACTTGACTTGAACGCTCAAAAGACTAAAGTCATGGTGATCAGCAGAGACAAAAGAAACATACACATAAACTATAACAACACTAGAATTGAACAAGCGAATCAAACAAAATATCTAGGAAGAATAATAAATGATCACGTGGTTACAGACATAGAAGTTAAGTCTCGAATAGAACAGGCCCGCCAAGCTTTAATAAAAATGAAGGGAGCGATCTGCAACAACTCCTTGAATTTGCCATTGCGTGTTCGTCTTGTTAAGTGTTACGTATGGTCTACACTGCTATATGGATGTGAGTCATGGTAACTCAAAACAAATACCATGAAACGACTTAGAGCATTTGAAATGTGGTCATATCGTCGCCTACTAAAAATACCATGGACCGACAGAGTAACCAACGAAGAGGTTTTAAGGAAATTGAATAGAACACCAGAAATAGAAAACATAATTAAAAGGCGGAAATTGACATACTTTGGACACATTGAAAGACATGACAAATACAATATATTGCAATTTGTAATAGAGGGAAAATAGAGGGCAAACGGGCTAGAAGACGTAGAAGAACTTCATGGATGAGCAACCTGCGTAATTGGACTGGACTTAATAGAGAAGAACTAATACATACTGCCAGAGATAGATGGAGATATGCCATGTTATTAGCCAACCTCAGAATCTGAGAAGGCACCAAGAGAGAGAGAAATTAGTATAATATATTTTTTTGTGCACTGAAATTCACTATGTTGTTTCGTATTGGAGTACTTTATTACATACTCTGTTTAAGTGCTTCAACCATAGTAATACAGAAACATATTCATTGTTTGAAGATGAAAAATTACCTAACCTCAATTTTGGTGAAGAAGAAATCGTTTCGTTTTCGTTAAAATATCTTTAATTCTTTTTATATCACAAAACGAGAGTGTTTGTTCGCCAACAAACCATCTGCAAGTTGAAGTGTGTTAATATATTGGTTTATATTAGGATTGTTGAAGAATTCATATTCCTCCTCTGCATTTTTAGGGACGTTGTTTTTATGAGTTATCTGTGGTAAGAAAAAATTCGCCACAAACATTTTTCGCTTGATTGGGCTGACTGAATTCATTATCCGCCCATGGGATCTTTGGCGGCGCTTTCGAAGTAATCAAGAATTATTCTGTTGTTTGTTATACAACAGGACAAGTTCAGGAGGGGAGGAGAGGAAAAAGGTACGAGACAGACACGTATAAAATGTTGGGCAATTTCAGGAGGCCAAACACCCGAATTCGGGGTCACAGACATTAGACTGTTCAGACAAGGTGCATGTGCAAATCTAGGGCCAATGTACTATTCAAGGCAGTCGGGCAGTCGGACGGGGACGATGCAATCCGCGACCGCTTAGCCGTCTAGCGATGCTGCTAGCAACAAACAACCGATCTGCGATGTTGCCACAGAAGATTCAACTAGGCTTTTATGACTAAATTTGATTCATCATCAATGCCTTAATCAAGTACACTTACATCATGTTCATTTCAACATTTATAAAGAACTTAAAAAATATATATTCTGCGAATATACACTGCGCAATAAAAATCAACCCACAATTTCAATATTTCAAATTTTTGCCCGGACATATGGCAGCAAAATTCTGTGTTTTTTCGGCACGCATGTTCCTCGAATCATAAATAAAACAAAAGAGATAAATTGAGATTTTGCAAGAACCAAACATATTGATAACAGTAGTTGTTGATCAATTTTTGCGAGAAACGTTTGTTCTGAAAGTTTTAACTCCCAGTAGAAATGTGGGTGTGCATTAATTATCAGTTTCAGAAATGAAAAAAAGAAGTCCGGAAGCTTTATATGCAATTTACTCAGAGGATACTTCCACTCATAAACACAACACGTTTTCTCAACTTTTTGTGCACAGTGTATATCCCCTAAGTCCAAATCGAACTGTTTTACTGAATTCAAGTTTAATTAGCACTTTTTCTAGTCTAGTCGTCGATTTGCATTCCAATAAAGATGCAAACTTGAAATATAACGAGAGCAGATAAATACTTTAATGATTTAATTGCCTCAACAGCAATTTGTATATTGTTCGATGAGTAGAAACTGATATTGCATTTTATTTTAATTTCAAATTCGACACGTGTACTGCAGGACGCAATATAATTAATTAATTTATACATAGAAATATAAAGACGTCATTCAGTATCCAATAACACATTCAAAAAACGATTGATAAACAAATTGTTACATAAAATAGATTATAAAACTTTCAATTATACCTAGAATAGAAGGATAGTGGAGGGATATATAAATTAGAAATAAGAGGATCTTATTTTTCGAAAAACTACACATCCTACTACCACAAGGTGAAAATGAAACCGTTTCTGGAGGAACTATCGAAATATATACGGATGGTTCAAAGAAGAAAGCAGGGGCTGGAAGTGGAGGGAACTCGAGATGCCTTAACCTACAACGGCAATGGGTAGAGCGACACAGTAGTATTACTCACACAGAGCTGGCAGAAGACAAGTTGCTGACCTTTCTCTGTTTCACAGATACTTCCACAGAAAATGCAAGGAGCTGAAAGACCTTGTTCCAGTTCTTCCGCAACACTAGGCTGGCAAGGAGTTCTCATCATATGGCGGTACATTTAACGACCCCTCGAACCTCTCTCTATAAGAATTCCTTTGTTTACAGGGCCGGTGAGCTGTGGAATTCATTTCCGTCCAACATCCTACAATTTGGCCCTCTTCAAGAAGCGAGTAAACAGACACATCAATTCTTCCAACGCGCTCACTCATGTGGTGTAATAGGCTCGCCTATTCCTGGGAAGCGAGTATAAAGAAAGGTCTGATTTTAGCTAGATAGTAGACAGTCTTCTTCTTCAAGTGCCATCTCCGAGTCGAAGGTTGGCAATCATCATCGCTATTTTTACTTTAGAAGCGGCCGATTTAAAAAGTTGGTTCGAAGTGCATCCAAACCACTCTCTCAGGTTCCTCAGCCATGAGATTCTTCTCCTTCCTATACTTCGTTTTCCCTGTATTTTGCCTTGGATAATCAGCTGTAGGAATTTATATTTTTCACCTCTCATAATATGGCCCAGATATTCCAATTTACGTTTCTTGAGTGTGTTAGCAACCTCTCTTTCCCTGCCTATGCGTCTCTGAACTTCTGCATTTGTTACTCGATCCATCCATGATATTCTAAGAATCCTCCTATACACCCACATTTCAAATGCCTCAATCTTTTTAAGAATTTCGGCATTCACTGTCCATGCTTCCGCTCCATAAAGGAGAGTAGAGAAAACATAACATTTAGCTAAACGATGTTTTAATGCCATACTTAGATCTTTACTACGAAAAACTCTGTCCATTTTAATGAAGTTGGCTCGGGCTTTTTCTATTCTTATTCTTATTTCTTGGGTGTATTCATTTGTGCTGTTCACCATTGCTCCAAGGTAAGTATATTGCTTCACTCTTTCTACATTTCTGCCGTTTATAGTTAGACTAACATTTACTGGATTGTTCTTTGAGGTTACCATGAATTTTGTCTTTTTTATGTTTAGTGATAACCCATATTCCTCACTGTAAGTAGATACTCTGGTCATTAGTCTCTGCAGAGCTTCGATACTCTTCGCTAAGATTACTGTGTCGTCCGCATATCTTATGTTGTTTACCCGTGTTCCACCAACTGTTATCCCACATTCTTCGTTTTCCAGAGCTTTCTTAAGTATTTCTTCGGCATATGCGTTGAAGAATGTCGGCGATAGAACGCATCCCTGTCTTACCCCTCGTTGTATTTCAATTTCTTCTGATGTGTGGTTGTCCATGCATATTATAGCTTTTTGCTTATAATAGAGATTAGTGATGATCTGTACTATCTAGATGTTTTGATTTGAGGGTGTCTATCAGTTGATCATGACAAACCTTGTCAAAGGCTTTATTATTGTCTATGAAACACGCATAGACCACTTTGTTGACATCGAGAGACCTTTGAGTCAACACGTTGAATGCGAATAAGGCTTCGTGGGTTCCCAATCCCCTTCTGAATCCAAATTGAGTATCGCTTATATCCATGTCAAGTTTATGGTATATTCGATTATGGATAACCTTGAGGAGCAGTTTGAGAGTGTGTGACATCAGACTGATTGTACGATGATCACTACATTCTCTAGCATGTGGTTTTTTTGGTGAGCAGATGAAAGTAGATACTAACCATTCTCCTGGAATATTTCCAGTTCTGTATACAGTAGATAGTAGATAATCGAAATTATCGCTGCGGATACAACATATCTCTTCCTGTATAACATGGGAAAACCATGAGGACCTAATAGAAGTAACTGTCACAAGCTTAGCTAAAGGGCATTCAGGCAAATCCTCAGGGCTATTATCGAAGCGAATGAGGACACAAGTGCTAAGAAACATATAAATATCATAATCATCTTTGAAAATTTAAGATGGTTCAAGATGATTCTAATTGAGCACCTCATGAAGCCTCAGGTATTATACTCAAAAAGGAAGGTTATTCATCTCCTTCAGAGGCCAGTCTAAAGCTCGGAGTTTGATATTCTAATAGAATATGTGATGCTTTTTCCTCCTTCTAACCACATCAGCATACTTGACTATTCCAGGGGATTCCGAGATGAAAGGAGAATAATAATTCCTTCTTTTTTTTCTTTTCAGTGGGAACAGATCCCTAGTAAGCTTTTTAGAATCCAACTTATTTCAAGCGTCTGTTTTCTGGTATTGATTTCCAGAATTTATTTTTATTCAATATTTATCAATTTGAATGAAAATAGTCCTGTTGTGGCATTAAGTACTGAGCTATGGTATATATCAAGTCCAGTGTTTATCTCATGCACTTAGACTCCTCAGGAATTGACCTGTCAATCCCAGTACCTACTGCTGCTATTTTGGAGCCCTATATGTTTTACATCCCGTACATGGAATGTATGACTATATGGAAACTATCCTTGAAGTACCTGTGTACCATATGGTCAGGCGGCATAAGCCTCTCTGTTACAGTCTTCATGCTCGTATTCTGGTTGCCCTGCAATGAATAAATTGAAAAATGGCGCTGAAGCAGCATGTTATCATCTCTTGCTGAAGATAATTTTGATGAACTGCTTTCCATGAAGAATTACTTTAAAATATATGCAGTTTCCTTGATCTTGAATCATGAAAATTTCATTGTTCAGTGACTTTTTAATATGATCAGACGAGAAAATTGGAGAACATTACGAAAATCACCTCGAAATCACGAGGTGTACGTAGGTTGTCTTTTAAAGTTTTCGCCTGACAAAAAAATAACAAGTAACTTAGGGAAAAATAGCTTTATTGTTTTAAAAAGTATTCCCCATGGCAATGGATATACTTTGGCATGCGCTTGAACTAATTTTCGAAACACTTTTGCCACTCCGAATGAGATACCTCCAAAACATGGTTCTGAAAGGCTTCAAGTTGAATTTTTCAAATGACTATAAACAAAACACAACTTCCTCGTACGTAGTGTTGTGAGTACGTTTAGGTTAAAAAATGTCAAAATACACGACGCAGTTGTTGGATTGGAGCTGTCTACAGTGAAAGGCCAGAGGCGCCAAATTTGAAAGGCAAACTACGTACTTATCCACATTTGCAAAATACCTAAACTACGTGCCCTTCTTCCAAATTTTTATTACATAAATACAGGAACTCTTCTTCTATTTTCATCCAAATTTTGAACTACAAACACGATTCTATCTGAACGTTTAATTATTATAGGCTGTCGCTTTCCAGTTCTTTACATTAATGAATTTAAAAACAGAAAAGTTCATAAATGATGCGGTTTCAACATCGGAATTTCGGATTACAAAAACAGATAGAATTGATAACAATAATCAAGTCGTACCAGCTCGAATTCTCAGTATCATAAAATATTTCTAGATGTAAACATCTTTTGCATGCGTTTTAAAGGGAGACGGAGAATTTATAATAGAGAGAGGCCCTGGTTCCGAGCGATGCACTTTGATGAAGGTCGCTTTAAAAGAACAAACAAGTAATGTCTAGCCAACGTATTGCGATAATAAAATGCTCTTCAAATTTGCCGGGTGCGTTTCGCAAACAAATACATGAGAGAAACGGCATCATTTTCACTTTTCGAGATTCACAATAAGGACAATGAATAAATAAGATTCTGCAAAATTGGCGTTGCAAAGAATTTGAACGCCATATGCACAACAAGTTAGGAAGATAGCAAGATTTTCTGAAAGAAAAAAACATTATTTTCCTGAAACTCCATTACGAGGATACTATCGAATTATTCGACCATTACGTGAAGAATACAATAGAAGATGAATAATGTCTTCATTCAGTTTATGTTTACCACTACTCTAAATTAGTCTGTGTGAGTGTTTTTGTGAAAATGAAACAATTCGAGCCGCTGGAATTTCAAAATAGATAACAACAGAATGCTTTGAGATTTCGAGCTACTTTTTTTATTTTGTAGATAATTTTATAACATTAATCTTTCATATTGCCGCCTCACCAGCGCCGGCAGAACCGTATTCTCTCAACTCAATTTTCCATGGCTCTCAGACAGTTCACTATTTCGTTGACAGCCTTCTGAATATTGGTTTGAAAGTTGATCGAACGGCGTGAAATCAGGCGGTCGAGGTGGCCATTTGACTGAACCATTTTTTCAGATAACTCTCTCACCGAACTTGCGCTTCAGCAAATTGATTGTTTCAGTCATGCAACTCTAGTTCAACAATTTGTTCAAAAAAGAATGAGGGATCATGCCTCGATATCACTCGCCATAGTGAACATAGTCACGAAATAAATAGGACCCAATGACATCGCCAGCATGAATTTCGAACCAGACTGTCAGTTTTTGTGCATGCAAAGGTGTCTTCAATATCTCTTTTGGGTTTGACTCACACCAAAATCGACAATTTTTCTCACTGATAGAGCCATTTGGTCAAAAATGAGCTTCGTCAGTGAAGGTGATTTTCTTGTAACAATTGTTATCTTCGTCAAGCTGCCGCGAGGCCCAATTTGATAAACACACGGCGCTTTTGGGGGTCACTCAGCAATAATTTTTTTGTGAAAAGGATCTTGTATAGATGAGAGCTGAGTCTTTTCTCTAAATACGCCACACAGTCCCAAATCTTGCAAACGACGCGGAATCGACTGTTCCTCTCGTGAACACTGGCCTTAACGGCGTTCCTTGCATTTGTTTCACATCCAATCGCGTGAATCTCGATTCAAATTTTCTCAATAACCGCAGTATAGCCGAGTCGAAAGGGCGATTTCTAGCCCCGAAATATTGTGCGAAAGCATTGTTCCACAGCTCGCTCATTTTCGTAATAGTTTCAAAACGCTTTTCATTTGTGTAGTCTGGCGTCATTAAGATGTTTCCTGAAAGACAAAAAGCTTTGCAGATGACGTTTACTCAGAGCGGAGAGTTTTTATGAGGTTTTGAAATCCCAGCGTCCCTATTGGTGAACCCTGTATTTGTGTTCGGAAGGAGAACCACCAACGCAACTCAAAGGTGAGCTGGATGCTGTATAAGGAGAGTTGGCGCATTTTTCGCACTGATTAATTACTGAAGATAACGAATACGAATTGTTAATCCGAAACAAAACCGTCAAAACAGTGGAGTGCGAATCAATTCCAAAAACAGCAAAAACTGTTTTCTCTGTCAGGAAAGTGATGGCAACTGCATTTTGGATAGCTGTAATAGAGAATCTACACTGTTATGTAGAGCACTTTGAAAAGAATGCGTTAACACACATAATGTATCAAAAAATCCAACTGGGAAACGTCATTTCGAATGGTCAACAGCTTTCAATTCTGGTGAAATCCATCCTTGATTAACATTTCGAAGTTAAACTCACATAATCCAGCAATATTAAGTATTTGGGTGTTTTTCCTTATCGAACACTTGCTTGGAAAGCTCACTTCAAGGATCAAATGTACCAAGTCATGAACTGCTTGTTGGCATAGGGGTAGTAAAGGTTTGAGACTAACACCTTTGATAGACAGATGGATTATTACAGCAGTAATCAGGTTAGGTATGATTTCATATGCTGCACTAATTAAGAGGCATAAGGTTACTGTGATTACTCGAATGAGGTGAAGAGACTGTGTATGCGGTAGATGGATGCCGTTAACACTGTACTTGACTACCAGAGAAAATGTGCTTACAGACTGGTGCAGAATACTGGAAGTATCTTCAGAGGGGTCAATATCAGCTTAATTATAGTGCAGGATGACAGATAGCAGAGTTCACCGTAAAGCATATTCTGTAATGATTATACCTTTCAGGGATTAATAGATGAAAAATGATCTGCCGATTCAACCTAATGTCATAGTTTGGTACATAGATGGTTCCAATATATCAAGGTGTAGTCGATGGGATTTATAGTGAAATTTTAGAGAAGTAGTCCAGGATCGTATACATAACCTAAAATACTTCGCTGGAGACAAGACTGTTACTATTTTTTTGGGTCCCAGTCCACTAGAACAATGCAGGAAATGGGAAAGTGGATGAACTGACCAGAAATAGGTCTGAAGCACTATCCCCCCTCTGGGGGGATAAATGGTTAAAACAATAAACTTCAAACTCAAAGGAATCAATACCACAACAGAGGCTTGAAAAAATGGACCTAAGGTCTTCTGACAGCTAACTTCGGATTTGCTCTCACTGAGGAGGAGAGAAATAAGAATGAAAGAATAATACAATTTAACAAAGATAGAAGAAAATAAAGCTGCAAGTCTTATTTCAGTGAGATGCACTTCAACTATAACCAGATCTTCGATTGGTACTGGGACATAAGCAATCTGAAAACTGAAAGAGCAAAACAGCAGAAGACATTGTGTATATAATAACTATCCTTTGTTTCCTACCAAACCTAATTTAAAGAAGAATACGATGTCAAAACCAAGAGAATACATTGGATTAAAAATATAATGAAACAATACCAAACCTATTATACTTTCCTCTTCAATTTTTGTTTATTGCAAATAGTAGATACTAATATTGACACATGTGTAGATCGTCAATAAAATTTTAGAGATAAAAGGTCAAAACTTCAATTAGAAAGTGAAGGAGAAACAAGACCATCTGAAGACTAAAACCTCGTTCTTCATTCATAACGAATCAACGAATTGAAGTTAGAATGAATTTCATTAAATCGCCTATAGTTTAGTCATAAATTAATTATAGTTGAATTGTGATAATATTATGCAACATTGAGAGAATATCAGTTTTCTGTACATCAATTATCAGGAACATTTTATAAATCACACAAAAATGGATTTTGGTAGCTTGTCTACATAAACATATTCATATCCTATTTCGCTGCGGTTATAAAATTATGAAATCAATCACAGTATTACTTCACTGAGAATTTGCAATTGTGCAGTATGTTAGAACATCATGCATCGAATTCGCAAATTGCGCATTTAACCCGATAATATTAGAATCCGAATATTTTTAGATTTATTTGCCAAAATTGAATTTCTGATCGGGTGCATCGGCCTGCAGTAGTGGTCGAGGGGGCCCTATAGAGGTGCAGAAAAGATAGACGTTTCTGACCTCACGTATTTCAGAATGTACAGTCAGATTACGATAAGATAACCGACAAAAATATCATTAAATTGCTCACTTTGCGGTGATGATGATCAACACATAATTTGTATCGAAAAAAAGTGGATTCAATTGGAATTTTAAATATTCAAAAGTTGTTCTTGGCTGAAATATTCATGCTGTATTTAAATTTTCGTATACAAGGACATTCAGAAAATTTATCTTTATATATCAAGATATGGCACCTATACGTATACAGAATGTTCAAAAAAGACGAGGCAATATTTGGGGAGGTTGCTGAAGTCATTTTATCAAAAAAGTTCTCATAAATATAGGCCCGCAAATACTTTGTCGATATACTGGATGTTAAAGATGTATCGAAAGATGCAGTTAAATTCGAATTTCTCCTAAACCGCTTGAGATATTGAGGTAAAATTTCGGAGGTGTCGAAAACAATATTTTGGACTTACCAGTAGCGTGCGTATGCGCACAACGCAGATTTTTTTCAAAGGAAAAAATTCGACGCAATTATTTTTTCAAAGGAAATATTTTTGAATTTTCAAATTATTTTTCCAGAAAAATGCTTTCTTGATATTTTTCTGTATGATGAAGATTTTGAGTGAAAAAACCTTGATGTGTCATTGTACGACACGTAGTCTTTGATTGGAAGAAACATCGTAATGTATGTCTTTTTATCATTAAGTAACTCATGTTTGAGAATCTAGAGTTTAATCCAAGGGCAAAACAAAGACTTTTGAGCATGGCCAATAACTCTTAAAAAATCACAAAAGCTATTCAAAGTGACCTGTTCCAACTCGGATGCAAGATTTCAGTATTCTCCTCATTGATTGGCGAACTCTCAACTCTTTCAAAAACACCAGGATATGTTCCCATCGAGTTCCACCCAGCGATGATCCTATTTCTCAAGTCCTCAATATTTGCCAGGGGGGTTGTGTAGATCAAAGACTTCAAATGATCCCACAGGAAGAAATCGAGTGGGTTTAAGTCTGGGGACCGTACAAGCCAAAATTGAAGTCTACTTCGACCAATCCAGCGATTTCCATACTCTTGATTCAGGAAATCTCGAGCAAGCTGACTAAAATGGGACGGTGGCCATCGTGCATAAATCACATCGGAAGCGTGTGTTCCAGAAAGTGGCGGCCCTCCCCCTTAAGTCTCCTTGTGGATTTGTGGATGTGGATTTTCTTCACACCACATATGACTATATGGAATTGTCTGAAAAGCTTGCTTCATCAGTGAACAGGATCAGCATAAGAAATTGAGGCATTTGAATTAACTTACGCAAAAGCCATTGAGAATACGCAATACGGGCAGAAAAATCGGTAAGAAGAAATGCCTATATGCGTTGTGGGTTGAATGGATACAACAAATTTTCATGAAAAATTTGCCAAACAGTTCCACTGCTGAGACCTGAAGCGTCAGCAATTATTCGAGTGAAGGTACCAGGGTCGTCTTGAATTAATGCAAGAACCTCATTTTTCAGCTCTACTGTTCTAACTTCAATTAATTGCATCTTTCAAATAAACTTCAACACCCTGTAAATCGGTTACCAATTTTCGTAGAACACGAAGGTGCCAACTTGTGTATAAGATTCAAACTGTCATTGACAGTGGAAACATAGATCTCTTCAAAGTCTTAGAATTCATAGCGATCGTAGAAGATATACTGCGGACCTGAATTTTCTTCTGGTTTGCAATTAAGCAAAATACCTTCAGAATTTGCTCAATATTTGAATTGATGCCCCAGAGGCTTGAGAAATTCAAGATTGCCAAAATATTCAAAGAAGAAACTGTTTTCTTGATTTTTAGCTGCAAATGATACACCTCGAAGGAAGATGAATATTCATTCATGAAGAGAGTAGGAAACTCAAAATTATGAATAATGGCATACGACAGGGTTCTGTTCTGGGAAATCTTTCCTACCAAGAAGTTCTATTACATCGATTAGTTGAGTTCTCCCCTTTGTATTCAATTGCAAGAGGTAACTATTCGAAAAATACATGTTTTATTTCTGCCCCCAAAATATCATCATGATTTGGCATCAACTTGTATAGACGTAAGTGATAAAGATATTTATGAGGGTTCTTACAAAACCCAAAATTTTTGTTTTTGTTGACAAATCTTGTTTCTACGAATTGGAGCTCATCGTTCTGGCTTGTTGTTGTTGACACATCTCATTCTGCGAAGTTACATTCAATATGATGATTGAAAAAAGCGATTTATCTGGTAATATTATTTTGTTCATCTTATGATATTTCTGGGCCTGCTCCAGTCGTCCAGAATATCAGTGATTCATAATATTCAATCAAGAAAAATATATTCTTCATAACAGCGAAATGTTTGCAAAAGAAATCAGGCCGAATCATGAAATAATTTTCAATAACGCATTTTATTTCACAAAAATTTGAAACAGAACGGACTTCTTGCGTCTATTCTAGAACGAAAAATCACAAAAATTAGGTGAAGATTTTCATATTCATCAATTCACCTCGTGATCTGAACAAAAACTGCGTCTCTATTTAAAGTAGAGCGATTGAAACTCAAAAATAATTCGTCTCTTTGTTTCTGAGAGTGCAGTAAGTTGTTTATTAACTATATTTGTCTGGCCTTGGCTGGCGAAGGTTTTGGCCGGGCTCGGCCGTTCAACTGAACCGGCGACCTTTCCTTTCTGCAGTCAACGGTCTCAGGGCCCTCCCGACGGCGGCGGCAAACAGGGGAGGGCCGTCGAGCAAAAAATTCCATCTAGACTACCCCCAATGATGTTACCTAATGTCGTTGTACCTAACGCGACCACTGATATTATGTTATGTTATTATAATAGCTTTCACGATAAAATTGGAACCATATATACTGCTCAACATTCAACAAGGCAAGAATTTGAAAATTGAAGAGAGTTGGAAATAATTGAAGTATAGTGTGATATAATTTATTTCAATGAACTTCTAAAGAACAGGTTTTTAACAACCAACTTTTACACAACGTGAAGATAAGATGATGGAATATGATGAAAGAACTATATCAACTTATATCAACGATGATGTCTCAAAATATCCAGTTAGTTTTACTAGCTTCTTGAAGTCATTTGCTACTGGAGTTACGCCTTATTTCATGAACAATGTGCGATTGCGTATAGTGTGTTTTTTGCGTGCGAAAGTTAACTAACTTTCTACGATAAACATTTCTTCTGTAGCAGCGTCAATATCGTTATTTGATAGTAATACTTTGTACATCTTAATGTTTCTTATAAACCAAGTTTCTTTTCTCATTCGAAGATTGAAGTCTTAGTTTTTTATATGTGGTAATTTTCCCATAAATTCGAAATATCCTTCCAGTCCATTTGTTACTTTAATACTTCATTAATTTTGAGGCATATATTTTATTTATTCTTAACTCTTGGGAGGAGTGATGCCTGTCATACCACAAGTGTATGTGACGCCCCCAGGGGACACCTAGAGGCGTGAAAGTCGGGGGAGTTTCGGTGGGTTTAATAATTTTTTATCGGCTTAATTGAATATGGTAAGGAAGGTCCATAAATTGAATAGTTTGTGATTCATCATCACGTTATCAACGCGTGATGACAATTTGTTGAATTCAAATCACGGTACGTCCTGACCTCATTCAATTAACCCAACAGGAAATTCATCATCCCCCACCAAAACTCCACTGATTTAAACGCCCCCAGGTATCGCCTTTCAACAATAACACGAGCAATGATTAAAACGGAGCCCTACCCAGCCATATGGAAAATAGCTGGGACCATCTTGATACCGAAGCCAGGAAAACCATGGACAGAAACCAGCAACTACCGACACATCATCGAGAGGATCATCAACTCCCGTTCGCCGAAGAAGAAGGAATACTCCCGGAACACCAATTTGGATTTAGAGGACATTCGACAATACACCAACTAGTTAGAATCACGAAGGACATTAAGGATAAACAGAACATATCAACACCGACAGGAGCAGCATTTTTGGACATTGAGAAAGCATTCGACAAAGTTTGGCACGAAGGACTAATCAACAAGATGAAGACCATAGGATTCCCAGCGAAGCTTATCAACATCACGATGTCATATCTACAAAACAGAAGATTCATAACCAGGATACAGGACCAGAAATCAACAGCGAAAATGATAGAAGCCGGCGTACCCCAAGGATCAGTACTAGGACCACCACTATTCAACATATACATCGCAGATAAACCAAAGATGAAGCACTCGAAGATGGCGCAGTTCGCAGACGACACGTCAATATACACATCTCACAGTAACAAAGCAGCGGTGAGGAAATGGCTACAAGAAGATATCGACCAACTTACCAATTATTTTAGAAGATGGAGGATCAAGGTCAACTCGAAGAAGCCGGTAGTAATGTACATCGACCACAAGAAGAGGAGACAAAATCGAATGGAAGAAGGAAGCGAAATATCTCGGTGTAATTCTGGATGACCAACTGAACTACAAGAAGCACATCGAGAAAACTACAAGGAAAACAAGAACAATACACGGAAAACCATACCACCTCGAAGGAAGAAACAAACTCACATTGGAGAACAAAATCAAGATAATCAAGGCGATAATCATCCCAGTATGAATAACATACGCAGGAAAAATTTACCATCTAGAGGACAGATTCGAAAAGAGGAAACTACAAGCAGCACTCAAGAAGATCGTCAGGACAGCAACAAACGCCCCATGGTACAAAAACAACGACCAACTCAGGAAGGAAATGGAAATCGACACACTGGAAGAAATCATCACACTACTAACGACGAAGACAACCGACCAGATGGAAGACAACGACAACAAGGTGATCAACCAAATAATGAAACTACAACCGAGCATAGATGTACCACAACATAAAAGAAGGAGGATAACCAACTGGTAGGACCCCAGGATAAACCAAGGAGATGTAAAATAAGCGAGATGAAGAGAAAAAAGAAGAGACATTCAACCCTGACAAAAATTCAAGGATCAACAAAAACAGCTTGTACGACACTTCATATCTACACTTTGAACCTCATCCCTGGACGATCCGCTGGTCACGAAGAACGCCTGACCATTGGACATGCGTCACGAAGGTCACGTGGTTCGATGCTGGTCAGCAGGGTTTTTTCATACCACTGGGTCCGACCCTTGTTGTTCAGAACCCGCATAGCTTATAAACTACGACCCACATGTGGAAATTGATGGCATTGCGTTTGATATATAGAAACAGAAACATTTTCGCAAAGAGATCCACCTTGGCTTCAGGTGATGATGCGATAGAACCATCATCTCCAATCAAAGGTGGAAAAGATGAATTCGCCGAAGACCAGAACTCACGAGTTCTACTGGTCAGCTCCAAGGGTTTATTCCTAATTCTTTCATTGAAGTGGGTTTTAGCATATTAACAATGTATAAGGTTTATTCGAGAGAGTTCTGTTTGCCTATTTTAAAATAGCAAATGTTTCTCAAAAAGACGCTTTGGATATTCACATAAGTTTTGGTCATAACCTATGAAAGTTTTGTTACTTGGTTGAAATAAGTTCCCAAATCGATATTATCCCGCTTTTCGTTTCATGGTCCTAGACTAGCGAATTCGTAAATAGCCTTAGTTATAACTTATATCACACTAGGCAACAGTATCCGACATAATTCAAAAATTCGTAAATTTCATTCAATTCTCTGTTGAAGCTATCATAAAGTTCGATACAGATTGGCATAGAGCGCATTCGCACCTACAAGGCCAACTAGTGAGACTTAGAAAGCATATGATGCAACATGTTTTGTTCTATTTTCGTCAATGCAGCATCAACAACGAATATACGTCTGGATTTTTAGATAGATCAAAATCGATTTGTTCCAGATTAGTAAAGGAAATGACTACGTTTGTTCCACATACTTGATTAGAAAACAATTCACTTTATGAAGCACGCTTAGTTATCTTGAATATCATTCATTTCCTCAATCTTAATTGGAAAAATGTAGGAAAAGTGACGGTTTTCCATGAAACTTCGAAGGGAACAAAATTCAGTTCAATCAGATATTGAAGAATATGTATAATCATGATCAGTATAACAACATCTTATAACGACACCGAAATGCACATCGAGGTTCCAAAAAATGCTATTTTAGTGAAATGATGATAACTTATCTTTGATTTATGACTGAATAGACGTTGTTGGTTGGGTCTACATTTTATCTCAAAAAGCAATTAGGTTCAGGAATAAAGGAATATAGATCAAAGAAATGGAAGAATTTTGGCACATCATGCCATATAGCTCACAAAAGTTGTCTTCCAAGTGTTTAGCACCCCATAATAACAGACAGAGGATATGAGCGAACCGTCAAGCCCAAAGGATGATAACACCTAAAACAGAAAAGAAAAACGCATATTTCAGGATAAGTTACTACTATACCTGAATGAACCAGCAGATAAAAAGGCATATATATCAATATCACGTAATTGAAAGAAACAGTCAAAAATCAGAATCCGTCAACAGTATTGTTGGAAAATATTAAGACTCGAATACATGTCATGACGATATGTGAAATACAGGGACATGCTGTTGTTCGTGAAGTCCCAAGAGCTCCACCCTGGAAAATACTCCTAGAATCATAAGTGGAGAAGATTAGAAGGTGTACTGTGTAATACCCTAATGTGGAATGTGTATCGAAAAAGCTTCGTAAATCACTGGAACTTTGCATCTTAGTTTCATATAGGCTGGAGGGGCATTATCTTAAAGATAAGAGTATACCAAAAACATAGCACAATGTAGGAACAACAATTTTTGCATATCCTCGAGGATGAAAGCAACACGCAAGGAGCTTCCACATAGACTGAAGAAATTCAGGAATTTTAGAGTTAGACATGGAAGCGGCAAAACCTACTAATAAATAGCGGTTCAATTTAAAAGAATAACGCAAGGAGACACCTGATCTGCGCTGAGAGAATCTAAGAAACAACTGGGCTACCTCTAGAGTTAAGTCTCACTGTTGGCGAAGTCCTGAAATTGTCACTGAATACTTCACGCTTGGAATAGCTTACATGCAGCCCAAAGATGAAATAACCTGTCTGGATTACCTATCTGCCAACATCAACAAGCAAATACGACCTCTTCATCTTTCTTACACTTGAACAAAGCGGATGCAGAGAAGGTAGAAGAGGTTGTAAGGAAGTTCTAGTTCGACGCAATTATAACGAACCAGCCTTAAAGAAACTACGAAGCATCGGTTTTCTTTGATTCTTGACTTGAATGGACATGAGAAATCTGTTTGAACACCTAATGAGCAGCTGGCGAACATCTTTAACAATGCAGAAATCAGAACCAATTTCAGAGGGACATTTCGGGCCCCATATTGTTCTACCTTGAAATCAACCCACTTAGCATGCTTCTGAACAATCCCAATAATGGTTGCATCCTTGACTTACTACAAGGCAGCTAAAGAACAGACAATCATTGCATGGACAAATTGAAGGTGTATACGTCTCGCTCAGAGCAGATAAGGAGACAACTCGAGATAGTAGCAGCTTTTATGTCACTGAACGGAGACTTGTGGCTATTCGAGATCACGTAGATCCATCAGCATAAAAGTAGCATCCAGTCGGATCAATGCCGAAATGCTCCCGAGGTCACGAAACATGAAGGTCGCCAGGTGCACCAGATTGAAAATAGATTCGTTTCGCGTCTTCGTTTTTCTACTTATTGACTTGTTTAGTTGCATCTGATATCGAAAGCACTGAAGGGAGTTGTTTTGGTCACCATACAGCACAGTAAATATACCTGAAAACGCCAATTACTCTCCTATTAATTCGAGGTGAGAATGTGACCTACAACAAAAATCTCTTCAATTTAACTTTCAGAAACACCACCACGTGTGGTCCAGTGACAAAGGATCCGGCTGCAGCACATGTGGTCTCCGGTTCGAATCAGGCAAAGATATGCGAGTTTGTGATCGATCTCAATAAGTTTCAGTCGTTCATTTATAGTAGTAAAATATCAGATTAAAGTCTTAAGATCACAACGACCCTAAAGACTCTAGTCACTTCATCCTTTTAAAAACAAAAAATAAGGAAAGAATACACTTGACCTAGTTTTACGAATAAATTTCTTGATTAATCAAACGGTAACAACGGATATTGTATTAACTCTAGTTTAACTTGTCTAATATATGGCTGCATCAAAGAAAGAGCCTTCGTTTCGATTAAAAGGCTATTTTATTAGAAGTTAATCTGAGCCGCCATAAGCGGTATGAACATCAGAAAATAGATTACGCAGAGAAAGTTCCGTAATATTGCATTCTCAATTTCTTGTAACCTTGTTACGCTAGATATCTGCAAAAGAGAAACCGTGAACATAGATAATAAGTACTCCAACAACTTGAACCATCGTGGTAATACTATTATAATAGACGGGTTAAAGCAATTTGTACTCGAAAGCGAGAACTCACAATAACGTTTGATTTTGACGTCATACATCCTTAAAGAAAACAAACTGCATTTTTTTTATAAGTAATGTTCCCTAAAAGTTAAATTTAACAAGTCTTGGCTAAACCTTTCATTAGATGATAACCGTCATCTAATTTCCCGATACCATGAAAGATTATTCTGTGTGGAACGTGTTTAAGGCAGTTTCTTTGCAAAAATAATGATCAAAATTGAAAAATCTTTGTGTCTGTCATAGAAGTAAAGATGAATATGTCTCCCTCACTTTTTCTTCATCCATTTCTGAATGTGGGCCTTTCATCTTGTTGTATCTTGTGGTGATTCGAGGAATTCTCGAATACATCTTCCATACTTACGATCAAGAATTTTGGGAAAATGATGTCGACTTTTCTGACACCACAAGGTATTTTTAATGGGTGAGTGAAAATGTTATCAGCAACGTCCGCAGTGATATTTATGTGATTGATATGTCATATTTTGTTGATATTTGTGCTACATTATCATACAATCTACTAGAACATATTATGGATGAAGATATCGGAATTGTAGCAATTTTCAACGATGGTCCCTGCATTGCACGATCACGTGAAGGGTCCACACGTTGGGAACATGCAATAAAACAACCAACTGCTTATACCGATCAGCTCTATGATGCAGAACCGTAAGAAGGATTCCACATTTCCCATAATTGATGCCAGAGACGCCATAAATCGGCAGTTAGCTCTGCATCATAAAAATATTCGTTGGGGCCTCATCCTTGAAGCACATACCTAGATAAATTATGTCACAAGAAACAATATACTATATAAACTAGCTGGATCTAATTAGGACGCCGAAGTTTCTACTTTGCGAACTACTGCGTTAGCTTTAGTATATTCAGCAGCAGAATATTGCTGTCAGATGTGGTTGAATAGTTTTCATGTCAATAGGATTGATTCTCAGTTGAACTGTTCTATGAGAATTATAAGTGAATATATCAGTTCAACTGCTACCTCATGGCTTCCGGTTATTGTTATGTAATGTAATATAGTTCCTTCCCATATTCGCAGGAAATTAGCTCTTAAATCGTCCTGGGATAAGTATCACTCATTTCCAGAAGTTTTTCCGATAATACACGATCTTCAAAATCTACCTAACCTGAGATTGAAATCTAGGAAACCTATTTGGTCGATTTACTTTTTGCGTACACGGGTGAAGGCTGTTGATCTTTGGAGAACTGAATGGCAGGAAGTTGATGTTTTTAATGAAGTTCTCATAGTGGGTCCTTCCAAAAGGGTTGCAGGTTTCTATATAGGTAGTAAAAATTGGTGTACATTAAATCGTCCCAGGACAGGACATGGTCGTAATGATAGTATGTTGTTCAAATGGAATACTGTAGAAAGTCCGGCATGTGAATGTGGCAAGGCTGAAGAAACAATAAGACATTTAGTCCTCGATTATCCTATTTACCATTTTACGGGTGGTTTTCAAGAAATTCATTCCGTTTCAGATAATTTCATCAACTGGGTAGAGAACTTTAAGTCTATTTAGGAGATTAGTTTTTGAATCTTAAGGTGAATATCGGCTACATCCCCGAATGGTGTATGAGATGTTCCCTGCTAGGACTAGGATAGGACTGCTCCCCGTTAGTGTTATTTTCCCATGGTGTATGTTGATGAGGCACCCATGTAGAGCTTCATTCCCAAAAAGTGTATGAGATATTCCCTGTTGAAAAACAAAGGAGCATTGCTTAAGTTCTCAGATTCAAATGAGTTTAGACATATAACAGTTAGTTATGTTTTGATGAAATATTTTTCTGCTGGTTTTCTTTTTCCATTGTTACAGATTTTCCTGTCCCAATCTCCCTTCCTTTTCACCCTTGTCTTTGTGAAGAAATCCTGGGAATCATGGAGTGCAAGATGACAATGAGACAATGAAGCTGCTAGGCAGAAAAATTTTTGGTACTCTTTTTGTACATATGACAATAACACAACATAAACTTCTGCTTCTGCTGGTATTCTATTTATTCGCTTGTCTTTTACGATTGTGTTTTCCTGGCACACACCAAAATTATTGCTATAAGCATTGATTGTAAATACAAATATTCGAATTTTTGTAAATCCTCTCCTCATGAGACATGACTATTTTGACTAGATCTGAAAATAGATCTTATACCGATCAGCTGTATGCTGCAGAACACATAATTGATGCCCAAGAAGCCAAAACTTCTTCGTTCTGCGTATTTACACTATGACAGAAAAGTATCCAAAATTAGAGGTAAAACGCAAAAATATTGATCTACTTCAATATTTATTGAACTTCCCTCAAGATATGCTCCATTTGAAGCTATACACATGTGCCAACGTTTTTTCCGATCATCGAAACATTTTTTATAGGCGCTTTCAGGAATGGACTTCAGCTCCTTCTGCAAATTTTCATTTATGATGTCCATGTAATCGAATCCGGTTTCCTGAAGCAGCAATTTTAGTTTGGAGAAAAGAAAAAAGTCACACGGAGCTAGATCAGACGAATAAGGCGGCTATGAGTGTTTGGTCTTAAATTCGACGCTCCACATGCCCAATTGGTTCACCAAAATTAAAAGAACGATATAACGAGAGATGTTGAGAGCACAAACTATCTCTCTAACACTGGCATGGCGATTTTCTAGCACCATTTCCTAGAATTTTTGGACGTTATCGTCGGTTGAAGAGGTCGATGGTCATTCGGAACGAGGAAAATCTTCGACGATCTCCCAACCGTCTTTGAAGGCTTTGTAGCACTCGTACTTTTGGGTTTTCGATGAAACAGAGTCTTCGTAAGCCCTTTTCAGCATTCGCAACCAAGAGCACGCGGAATTTCGTTCAAAACACAAAATTTATACAAACTCTTTGTTCAATATTTCTTCCATTGTAAAATTCGCAGAGTATCACTGAGGTCGACTGGTTTCAACAGCTGTCGTTAAGAAAATAGCAGACAGATTGCGCTCATTTTTAGCACAGTAATTAAGGACAGTACTACCAACATCAGGAAACTTGAAATACTTAAAAATACACAACGCGGGTAATTTGAATGAGAATTTCCGGATACTTTTTCGCCACAGAGTAATTTGATAAAGATTTTGATCGAACAAAGAGGTGAAAAAAGGTTCATCTTTCATTCTGTTCAAGTTTCTTCTTGTTTTTTCATATGTAAATTATAATTCTAAGGAAAATCCGACTTTTCAAGATACATAAACTTAGCACAAAGGTATTCAATTCATAATTATTGACGTAAACGATGATGTGGTCAATGATCCAGTGTGGGTTAAAATAATAAGAATATGAATGAGAAACATGAGTTGCTGTTTCTTCTGAAGCCTATTCCAAGGTTCCCGAATCAACGGTTCATTTCTCTTGGCTCAAAGATCCTTCATTCTGTTTGTTTTTCGGATCCGTCTATAAATACATAAGTATTGCGAATTTCTTTATGCAAGTTTATCGCCCTGGTAACTTTGAAACAGAGTCAATATACATCAGAGGATGCAATTTTAGATGCGAGAACGTAGGGTCTAATCTTACACAATGGAGACAAAGCTTTTCACACTGCGTGGTTTGAATTCCGATTTGAATCGTATTTGCGAATTCGAAAAAGTTTGTGCAATCTGCCAAATTTTCAGTTACCATTCTCTGACGCCTATAATTTTTCAATCTGGTTGTGATACCGTTCTTCATGAAGCAATGCTATAAAAGGTCAAATTTTAACGAAAATAATTATGAATTGCCACATGAATGAGATGAGATTTCTTAATTTAACGTAAGAGCATTATATGATCAGAATATTTCAGGTCATCATATTTTAGATAATGGATTTTCGTCTCCATTATTTATTTAGTAAGAAATAAATAGTTCAACTCTTGGACAAGCCTTACAAAAAACATAGAATTGAATCAGCAAAATGCATAAAAGTGATACCATAATACAAAATTAGCTGACAGTTTCCTGCTGTTTCAACCAACATTATTTTCCGCAGAAATATATGTTTCAAAATTTCCATCACTCAGTATATACAGGGTGGTCCAACGCAAACTTAACACCTCGATTTTCCGGTTTAACGATGAAAATATGGAGAATCGCTCTCAGACCCGTCGATTTCTGATTCAACTTTTCCGATTATTTCATTCCCGTAACTTCGATCCCCTACCAGGGTAGAGCACAACTCCTTGATTTTGAATAGGTATAAGGGGTGTTGCGGTACCTCATTTTGAAGATCTTGTCTAGTACTATCTGACCCTCAAATTTTGCTTCAACATTTTTATCGTTAACGAAATAGCAGCTAAAAAAGTGGAGGACTACTTACTTTTGTGATTAGTTTATTAAGTGCTGAAAATGGGCACCTTTCACTTCCATGCAGTAAAATAAGTTTTGCTCAAAACGTTCAAGCACATTACTCAACATTTCTGGTTCAATTTGACGGCATTCATTAATGATCCGAATTCGCAAATCATCCAGTGACTCAGGTTGGGTAGCGTAAATCTTAGAATTCAGGTGACCCCATAGAAGAAAGTCCAGTAGCACCAGATCACTCAATATGTCCCCTTCTTTCAATCCAGGCCTGAGGAAAATTTTCATCCAAGAACTGACGCACAAGTTGAACGAAATGAGTTGGTCCGCCATCTTGTTGAAAATGTTCGTTTTATGGTCTTTTTCATTCTCCAATACTTGCCCGACGGCTGGATAAATATCGTTCTGTAATAGTTCTAAATAAATTTGGCTAGTGTATATAAAGGGGTATATGTGATTTCCTTAAATACCCGCCCAAACATTTAACTTTTGGGCATGCTGAGTGTGCTCTTCTCGAAATAATCTTAGATTTTTATCTGACCAGTACCGACAGTTATGCTTATTTACAATGTCGTTAAGGTGAAATTAACACCCATCCGAAAAACAGATATTGAACATGTAGTTCGAATTATTATTAATAATTTCAGTGACCACTTGACAGAACATGAGTCGGTGATCAAAATCAACCTCATTCAGTTCCTGAACCAAGCGTATCTTAAAATGATGAAACTTATGTTTTCTTAAAATTCTCATGATTGTTGTGAGTGAAACACCAGACAAATTGGACAATTTCCTAGTACTAAGGGTCGAATTCATCGCTACGTAGCCTAAGATGGCCACTTTCTCGCTTCGTTTCCTTCATACACGCTCTTTTTCTTGCCGACTGAACCAGTAGTGTCAAATTTGGCAACCAGTAGCACAACGTAAGCAGCGGATACATTCGCCGCTGTTAATCGCGCAGAGTCGTTATTTCTGAGAAATAATTTTATCATTTCCACCCTTTCTTCTACATAATTCACCATTTGAATCCTACTACGAATTTACAATCGGTTTGGAACAGTTTCAACGTTCCTAGTTGCCGAGTGTTCAACTTAAGTTGAAATTCTATATATTGGTAAGAGTTCAAAATATTCCCGCCATATATCTCCTTTCTCCGAAAATCATAGTTTAAGAATAAGTTAATGAATTCAAGTAATCAGATCGGAAGTGTATCGCCCTGCTAATCTATTCTGATATAACGCCCCTACGTAGGAAGTTCCGAGAAATATAATTGTGTATCGAACAACAGGAAAGAAGCACTCGAATCCAATAGCTATGACTAAGGGGAAATTACGTAAAAAAGTGACTTAAACTTGTTCATACAAAGAGTAGAGAAATTAAAGATTCAGTATCTAGTGCTGGTCGCAAAATCCTATAATTGTCCTTTCCTCGGTGATCTGGTGTTTCAGAAAAAGTGTATCGATGTTTCAAGAAATCAATTTTCATTAACTGAATATTCACTTGAAGTAGAAAGATATGTTTTTTTATGAAACTTTGAATGAATATTGAATGATTTCTTTCATCCCGAAAACTTCTGCATTATAGAGAAAAAAATAAAAATCATAACAGAGAGAGAGAGATTTTCAAAATTTTTCGAGAATCTTTTCCGATGTAAATATCTTCGAGATTACAAACGGCCATCGACCGGAGTCTTACAGCCTGGGTTGCTAAGAGTTAGGGCTGGCTCACATTCAGTATTTCAATATAACTAGTTTCTTGTCGCTTTGGGGTCTGGCATGATCTCCCAAGCAGTAGCTATTTGATATACACGATGTCCTTTGACACCAATGCTTGATACAAAATTTTCGATCCTCTGAGTGTTGTCTTCAGTGTTAAACTTACGACATAGAAATTTTAGTCTCTCAAGGGTTCGTTGAGCTTTTGTGACAGCATATAATAGAGCACCGCGGATTATGCGGTTAATTAGTAGGGTGGCGCATTTAAGGGATTTTTCTGACAGCTGTGGTTTCTGCTGTGTACATTCTCTTCAGTATTTTCTCATTACACTTTGCCATAACAAACGTTTCGTACTCCAGAAGTGGTCCACAGATCGTTTTATATATTTGTCATGTTGTAGTTCTGTATATACCTCTTTGTCTGTCTAGGAAAGGGACAAAGTGGCTGCCACGTTTGAGGGTAGCCTTAATGTTGGCTGCGTGCAGACCAAATTTTAGGTGACAGTCAATGGTGATTCCTTAACACTTAGTGTGATCTCTCGTTTGAACTTCATAATTAAAGAGCGATATTGAAAGTGATGTATTTTTGATTCTATTAATGAATATCAGAAGTAAGCACTTGATTGGGTTGGGTTAAGTCTCCAATTGTAAAACCTTTAGAGTTGATCGATTGTGTTGGGTAGATTATTAGAATGGATTACTATTTTGGTGTCGTCAGCATATTGTAATAATGGCGATCCTCGAAGAAGACCTTGCTGAGGTACAAATGAAGGAGACACCTGGCCTAGAATTTTTATCTGAAGCTCTCTACCTTCCAACAGAGAGGAGCTATCTTTGTCTCAAGAAGCTGGACCATCATGAATTTATGCTCAAAAGAATTGAATACCATTGGAAACTATCAGACTGAATAGATCACCTATTTGAAGTTCCCAGGCATTTATTGAACTCATTTTCAGAAAACTACAGATCTTCGGACAAAATTGGCGTATCACAGAAGTTCAACAAAATTCTTCGAAGGTGAAAGCATGACTTTTACCCATTTGAAGGTACAACTCCACTGCTTCAAGCTAAATTAATATTGAGTTGGTATTCACACGTGTTCTACATGGTTTCTAAAAATATTCAAGATTGCCTAACTGAACCTATAAATAATTAGGGATTTTCCAAAGGTTCGTTTTTATCCACCTGGAATTATTGAATCCATCAAATATTATGCAAATGTATAAAGCAATTTGATTGAATCTATTTATGTAACAAAACTAATATAATATCATTGCCTGCTTTGGACGTGGGAGATGATAAAAAATTGAGCATTTATTTCACTGTGCGCTTAAAAGTATTGAATAACAAATAGAATACAGTTACCTGTTGTTTCTTACAACACTGTTTTGACGTAGACTTAATTGTGATAAATTTTTCATGAAGTTTGATGAAGTTTCTTAATTAAATTATGTTGTCTGTTTGTCACGTTGCGGAAATGTGTGTCCCCTGCGGAACGTCTTGTCAAATCCAGATTGAAGAGGTTGGTTTATTTAATTTATACTATTGAAATGGAGCTAATAGTACATGAAGTAATCACGAAAATATTAATTTTAAAGTGGCTGGAAATCTGTTCGCCACCAACGCCTTTCATAAGCAAATGTTGTGATGACAGCTTGTATTTTTTGACAGTATTCATTTTTAATTATAAAATATGGAACACTACATTAACAATGTTAAATTTTCCTGCATTCTGATTTATGCTTCACTGCTTTTCTCCAGTTTTTCACTCTCAATTCTTCGATATCCGTCTCCACCATGTTGAGACAATCTGTTCGTGGTTTGTATCTTCCACTTCTTGTTTTGTTGGTCTTTCGATGGACTGTCTGAAAACATGACTAAATCATTTCATCCTCTGCACCCTTCTGATATTTGGCTGTCAATATAAATCTTGAAGTTTGACGTTTGTTCTTCAGTGCCATCAATACGTGGAACAATCCTCCTTCATCTCGTTCCATTATATATATAAACTTAGAACTCATAAAATTATAAAATTAAAATAGAACACAATGAATATCATATAAAATTTAAGTTTGAAAGAATAATAAGATATGAACGCTAAGACGCATAGGTCGTAGGAATATCAGTGGACATAAACTCATCGACATTGTAAAAACATTGATCTATCAAAAAAGTTTTGAGCAGTCCTTTGAATCTCAAAGCTGGCAGCTGTCTCCATGAACCGGGCAGCTTATTATAGAACCTCACATTTAGCGAATCATTGATATACCTGATCAGCCTGTATCTTGGGCAAACTAGGTTTGACCTGTTACTGGTTGAGTAATATGTACCTCTGCATGAGAGGCGAATTTGTCTAGATTTGACCGAACATGAAGAATTTGTGCGAAGATATACATTGATGGTGGACTGATTATTCTGTTTGTAAAAAATAATGGTTTACAGTGATCTAAGTAGCTGGCTCCCGACAGATCTCTAACCTCTCTCTTCTGCAATTCAAATATTCTCTCCGAACTCGAGGCAATGGCCCCACAGTATGACCCCATATGATATGACCGAATGGAACAAGGCAAAATACGTACACCTGACTATTATACGAATTGGGCAAATCGCAGATGATGGAGGAGAGTTTTACAGCTATTAAGTCTGTATGTGGCGCCCAGGTGAGAGATTCATCGATGGTAATTCCCAGAAGATTTACTGTTCGAGGTAACGAGACACGATCCTCAGGAGGAATCATGATTGATCGAGTTTTCCGTCTATTGAGCAATAAATAATTACCTTCGAAACCGCGACCTCCCTCGAATCAGTCACTGATCAGACATCAGTGCCAGATGCGATGATCGTGGCGTTGTCCGCGAAGAAAATTAATATAAATGACGAACAGTAGGGGCTCCAGGACAGAACCTTGGGGAACCCCGTGATTTGCCGGCATGAATTCGGAGACGCCACCACGAGCCGAAACGCACTGAGACCGACCCGACAAGTAGGAGGCCAAAAGCCTCAATGGTATTCCTCTGAAGCAACATCTCTCCGCTTCTATTGCGAGTCCTCTGTGCATAACCATATCGAAAGCTTTCGTTAAGTCGCAGAGATAACAAGAGAACAGCTCCAATTGTAGCTGACCTCATCGAACACCGAGTTGAGCCGAGGCAAAAACCGAATTCTTTTCAAGAAAGTTCATGAATCTAGATTTCAAAATATGTTTGAATACTTCTGCGATAGTTGGTATTATCGCTATGGGTCTATAGTTGTTCAGATCATTAGGATCGCCTTTCTTGAAAATCGAAATTACCTCGGATCTTTTGAAAACGATAGGGAACAATGTACAAAGGGAAAGCTTTATGATCTCGAACACGAATTTGATAATCTTACTATTCATTCCTTACACATCCAGAGATGAAGAATTTGAGAATCTCAGAATAGCACTCCGCAGCTCCTGGAGGGTATTAGGGGTGAGGAACACGGAGGAATCCATAGATTTTGTATAATCAATGTGAGTGCATACAGATAGAACAGTCTTCTCCTTCTTTGGCCGATTTAAGTACATTATTTTTACTGTTCAAGTGACTCAGATGTAAAATTATTTTATTCGGTTAGAGAACACCGCAATTTTATTGTTATAAAATATAGCAAAACAGCTTCATGATGGTTTTTATCGAGTAGGAGCAATCAAAGGCAGAACCCATATTTCATCCAGCTTTTCTATGTTCAAATTTTCAGACATCATGACATTTACCGCTTTTTGAAATGATAACAATGTCTGTTAGCTCACGCACCTTCAGTCGACGGTCAACCAACACCTTCCTGGATAAGTTCGAAGCGATGCCCACGAAGATGATTGTCATTGAACGGAAAGAGGTCTCTAATATCCGGTCCGAGGACTCCCCGCAAAAATAAGTAGGTGAAGATGAGGTCGCCTCGCGTTACTCCATAATTGGTCAGACATAGGTTTGATAAAGAAGTTTTGCAGTCTGTATGTTACAGCCCTTTAAACTACGTTGAAGGCAATAAATAATTCTCCGAGCCTTTGAAGTGACGACCGAGGTGTGCTTAGACCATGATAGGTCATCAGATATTGTCAGTCCGAGATCTACGGGGTCTGACACACATTTTAGAGGATGCCACCAATTGAGTATTGTAGTTTCGGATTCGATTTACCTATATGTAGAACTACAAATTTCTCCAAGTTCAACGGGAGGAGCCACTCATGCGATCTAGGTCATTTTGTAGGGTATGAGCGTCTGTTGTTGGAACATTGTATATTTTCGTGTCTTCGGCAAAGAGAGCACAGTTTGACTTGATCAAAGCAGGGATGTCTGAGGTATACAAGAGGAAAAGTATGGGACCGAGAACTGAACCCTGTGGAACACCACTAATCACTGTCCATTGTTGTCGAAAATGCAGCTTCTGCTCTGAGACGAAAACTTCTGTCGCTGAGAAATGCTCTCAACCAGTCCAGTAAATGGCCTCTAATACCTAGATGTTTCAACTTGGTGATGGGGCGTTTGTGTGAATGGCCAGGAAGAAAACTCTTTGGAATTATGTCATTGGTTAGAGCAGAAGTAATGATTTTTTCGCATATTATCCTCTTAAGAACTTCCCTTACAGCAGATGTCATATTTATTGGGCGGTAGTTGTGGGGCGATAGTTTATCCCCTTTTTTGAAAATTGGTGTGATTGTAGCCCTACGCCAATGACGAAGGAGGGAAGCAGAAGAGAGTGATTTTAAGAAGAGTTGGAAATAGGCCTCGTGAGTTCTGCAGCACATCTATGAAGGAAATATGGGGACAGACCATTGGGACCTGGAAGGAAGTCGGTTCGTCGCTAATTTTAACTTAATTGAGGGATTCTGTACGAAATGGGTTCACGAAAGCTGAAATCTGGTCATTCGGTTCAATGGTGTAAGAGGAGGAGAAAACATTCGCTAGTGCGTCGCTTCCTGACATATATCTCCTTGAAGGTTCCTGACTAGAGGAATAGTGACTTTAACATTAATGCTTGATCGAAAGTATTTAAAAAACTTTTTATTGTTCTTTCACAAGTTCTTAAAGTCAATCTTGGCTTGCTGGATTCCTGCTTAGAGAGAGTTGGAGTAGTTTCGATGATTGTCGAAGTCAGATTTAGATTTGCTACGTAAATATCTTCGCCACAAGGACCGTGTTTCATGACATAACTCGATGATATGATGATTGATCCAGGGTTTAGTAGTATTCTAGTAAAATAACCTCGATTGCAGTAAGTTGTTGACAATTGATAGAAAGTTATCCCAATCTTCTTCGATATCTTCAGCACTAAAGATAGCGTTCTAGTCGTATTCAAGGAGATGATAGATTGTGTCATAATTTACTCTCTTCATTATTTCTGGTGTTTTGTTGAATGGGTCGTTTTGAGAAAACTGCAATTGAAAATGCAACACTAAATGATAGGGTAAGTAGCCGATTTCAGAGAGCAAGTTGGAGTCTAAAACTAGAACGAGGTCCAGTAGTGATGGGTTTCGTCCATCCCTGTAGCTAGTTCGTTGTTCGACGGCTTGGTATAAACCACTATTCGAGAAAGATTTGGCATAGTCGTAAGATGGGGAATTAGGAGAAGTAAGAACGTTCAAAGGCCACGCAAGGTCAGAGCAAATCACCGGTAATGATGATATCGTTATGAGTGATATATCTGTCACGTACCAAAATTGGCAGACATTACATTACACAAGATTTCTGCTCACTCAAACGTTTTCTCATGTTTTCATAGAGCAACAGAAGAAACTATTGCGCATAATTGAAGATATACTATGTGCAGCATGAAGTTGGTCATGAAAAAATATGTTTATAAGAATATCTATTCCTAATAATTTGGTTTAGAAAACAACTTAATTTTTTCTTAAAGAGAGAAACCATTGAACTGTTCTGGCTAATAAAACACTTGCTTTTTTGTGGTTCATTTGGTGTCTGTAACTGGTCTTTGTATTATGACATATTAAATTCAGTTATAGTTTCTGTGATCATCATATCGCCAAGAAGTAATTGAATTCGGTATGTGCTCCAAATTCATTCACTGTTGTGAGAAACTCTAAAGTGAAACACTCTGTATTCCAGTAATTTTTAAACCTTATCCGGCGACATACGCGTTCTAAATGGGCTCAATTGTTTCACATGCAATGCAATGTGCGATTGGTTTATCGAAGTCAAAGTTGACGTCCTTACACAATACAGAAAATATCGTGTGATGTGGCCCTAAAATCAGGAGGCATTGGATGCATCGTCTAATGGCCCCGACTTATCTGACGCAGCCTGCGACCTTGGTTGAATAACTATTTATCAAACAGACAACGACCCCGGTTTTGCCACTCATTAGCAGTAATCTCAACCGAGATATTTGATGAAATGCATTTTTGTTATTTTATTAACCTTGATTGCGAGATTACGTAAGGATGGTGATTTCTGCGATATTACGAAGAATTCGATGGAAATTTATTTGAAAGGATATCTATTTTCATTTTAACATAAATTCAAAATTTTTCAATGGATCCGAATTTCCCTTCAAAAACATTACGCCAAGTGCTGTATTCGCGCTTCCTACATCAGCGTCTTCACTATTTGTGGATAAAAAATATGCGAGCCAATTTCTATATTCACGGATACATATGTATTAATAAATAGAATATGGTACCGTTTGTCAACTATCGTCAAATGGAGTAAAGAAAAAGTAAAATGGAAAAACGAAATGAGACACTTTTGTCACTTTTCCACTCTTTATTCAATAATCACGACCGGTTTCGACCCTTCGGTCATTTTCAAGTGAATAACAATACAGTGTGTTCCAACGAAAATTTGACCCCCCTATAACTCCGAAATGAGTAACATTAGCGAAAAACACCAAGACACGTCGATTTTTGTTTCGAGGGGGAGCATTTTTCGAAATAATTCGAAACTTCTCAGATCAACCCCCTACCCCCAGCAACCCTAATTTCGAAATTCATCATAGGGAATAAGGGTCGAGTGGCACCTTACTGTAAAGGTCTGTCAATTCTCCATTCTGATTTGTCATTTTTAGAATTTTAAATTAACATACAGGGTGTCCCAACCGAGGGTAAAGTTGAATTCCTGCAAATCCCAAATACTAAATGAAATCGATTTATTTTGGCATAATGCAAGCGCAGGTTTATGCTCGGTCTAGAAAAACGACCTACACTTGTGAATTTGGAGTTGGTGCAATCAACCCCCTACTTCCAGCATCCCCAACTCAAAAATCATTCGATCGAAAATAGGTCGAGTGGCACCTCGTTGGAAAGGTATTTCAATTTTCTCTTCGAATTTGGTATTTTCGAAATTCAGAATCAGCATACAGGGTGTCCCGGAGCAGGAACACTGAAAACCCAAATAACTTTTGAAACTGGTTCATTTCGGTATAATACGAGAACATGTTTATGTTTGATTCGAGAATAAGACTCTCTTGCGTGAATATGGAATTTTTGCAATCAATCTCTTCCATTCAGCATCCCCAACTCAAAAAATCATACAAGTGATTACAGGTTGAGTGGCAAAGTTCCAGAAAGATTTTTCTATTTTCTGAATCACTGAGGCATTGGTTTCAGTTTGGCAATCGAGGTTTTCTGGCGTGAGGATCAGGATGAGGGATGATGGAGAAACTGATTGGATGCTCATCTAAACAGGAAAACGAGATTTATTGAACTTGTATTCAATTGAAAACAAAAAACTAACTTGATTATTACAACAATTGTTCAAAATGACCTCCGCCCATCTCCATACAGTTATACAGACGATTTTCGAACTCTCTTCTCACATTAGCGAAAACTTCAGGAGTCAAAAGTCGGCATTCTGTGATAATCCTCATCCGCAGCTCCTCCAGGTTTTCTGGTCTTGTGGCATAAACTTTAGATTTTAGATGGCCCCACAAAAAAAAATCTAGGGGATTTAAATCTGGTGACCTGGCTGGCCACTCAACAGGTCCTCTTCTACCAATCCACCTTCCTGGGAAATTTTCGTCTAAATATTGGCGCACCCGAGCATCATAATGCGGAGGAGCACCGTCTTGTTGAAAACGCATTTCGTCCTCAGAAAGAGTTGGATCGTTCTGTAAAATTTCTGTCAATCTAGGATGTATGTGTTCCTCTAACAACTGTAGGTAGCCATTTCCATTCAGATTACCCTCAATAAAGAAAGGCCCAACTAGATGATTGCCAAAAATTCCTGCCCAAACGTTCAACTTCTGAGGCCTTTGCGTGTGGGCCTCTCTAAACCAATGAGGATTCTGTGTGTCCCAATATCGACAATTATGTCTATTCACTTCACCACTGAGCATAAAGGTGCTTTCATCAGAAAAACAGATGTTATTCAGAAAATTTGGATTAGCGTTTAGGTTTTCATTTAGATTTTCACAAAACTGTAAACGACGATCTGGATCATCTTCGTTTATTTCATGCACTAATTTTACCTTGTAGGGGTGAAATTTGTGATGTTTCACGATTCTATGGACAGTTGTAGCTGATACACCAGTCAGACGAGATAGTTTTCTGATCGAAGTAGTATTCTCCATTTGTAGATGACCCACTACTGCCACTTCCGTTGCCTCATTTCTGACAGGACATGCCACTTCATGTTTTTGTTTGCCACCGAACCCGTAGCTAGGAATTTGTCAACCAAATATTTAACGTACTGGTGACTGACTCCTTTCTCTTTCAGGATGGTTCCTATCGAATATCCTTGCCGTTTCTTTGGCACAACTGTTATTTCGAAAATACGTCGATACAATTTCGACCCTTTCCTCAGTGGAATAAACCATTTTCAGATTAATTAAAACTGACGAACAACAACAATAATGAGGAACTGATCTGAATAATAATAATATTTCATTGCAAAATGGGAAATAACAGATGACTGCACGCCAGATGGAAATGAAAAAATGTGAACATTTTCAATGCAGAAATCAGCTTTATTTCTTCGTAATTGATGCTCAACACATCGTACCCCAATACTTTTAACAGTTTCGAATTAATTTTAGTTGATAATTTCAAATGACGATATTGAATTTTTCGAAAGCGACATCCTGTATGGAGAGCCGAACTGAATGAAATGCTTTAATCATTCTGGAATTCAAAGAACCTTTCTGAAGATATGCCACTTGAATTATTTGTATGATTTTCAAGTTGGGGATGCTGAATGGAAGGGGTTGATTGCAAAAATTCTATAACCACACAAGAAAGTCCTATTCTCGGATCAAACATGTTCTCGTATACCGAAATGAACCAGTTTCAAAAAGTTATTTGGATTTTCAATGTTCCTGCTTCGGGACACCCTGTATGATGATTCTGAATTTCGACAATACCAAATTCGAAGAGAAAATTGCAGTACCTTTCGAACGAGGTGCCACTTGACCTATTATCGATCGAATGATTTTTGAATTGGGGATGCTGGAAATAGGGGGTTGATTGCACTAACTCCAAATTCACAAGTGTAGGTCGTTTTTCTAGACCGAGCATAAACCTGCGCTTGCATTATGCCAAAATAAATCTATTTCATTTAGTATTTGGGATTTCCAGAAATTCAACTTCACCCTTGGTTGAGACACCCTGTATGTTAATTTAAAATTCTAAAAATGACAAATCAAGGTGGAGAATTGACAGACCTTTTCAGTAAGGTGCCACTCGACCCTTATTCCCTATGATGAATTTCAAAGTTAGGGTTGCTGGGGGTAGGGGGTTGATCTGACAAGTTTCGAAATATTTCGAAAAATGCTCCCCCTCGAAACAAAAATCGATGTGTCTTGGTGTTTTTCGCTAATGTTACTCATTTCGGAGTTAGAGGGGGGGTCAAATTTTCGTTGGAACACACTGTATAATACATGAGTAGGCAAGTACAAGTACAGAATGAAATTTATCCTAAATATTAAGTAGTGGGGATCCATTATGCTCTAGTTGGCTGTTGAGGGTAATGAATTGTGGGTTTTCACATAGTTTGTTAATCTCGAAACTTTCCAACAAATTCATCTCTCTCCCTTTGTTACATTTATGAAGGATTTTGAGATTGTTCAATGATATCGAGTGGTTAGTTGATTAGTGTTCAAATATTGGCGAATTTTTATCTGAGGAAATATGTTCCTTGAATCTAGCTTCAAAACTTCTCCCTGTTTCTCCGACATAGGCTACCTGACATTCATTACATTTGATTTGATAAATTCCTGATTGCTTGAATGTATCGTTCTTTTGTTTGGCATTGAATAATAATCTGCTTGAGTTGGGGCCGCTTGAGAATGAAGTAGTTATGTTCAATTTGGAAAAGTAGTTACTAATTTTGTCACAGAGTTCGTCGGTGTATCTGAGACTAGTATATCTTTTATCCGGGGTTTCTACGATGCTATATAGTAATTGAGAGGTAATACGTTGTATTATAGGAGTGTATATCACTGTGCAACTCTAGTTCGGCAATGAACAGATTTGGTAATGTCAAAATGTTCAATTTACGAAAAGCTTCTTGCAGTAGTCTCTACTAGAGACCGCTAACAATTCGTTTAGCTCTTCGTTGGAGTCTAAAAATTCTGTCGACTTCACCGCTATTGCCCCATGCCAATAAATCGTATTGCAGATGTGACTCACAAAAAGTAGAATAAGCTGATTTCAAAACATTTTGTGAAACTGAGGATCTTAAGTTTCTCAATACAAATTTATTTTTACTCAATTTTCTAGCAAGATTATCAATGTGGATTCTCCAAGTCAGCTTTTTATCCAAGTCCACACCCAAAAATCTAGCACTAGAGAGCTCTGTATGTCTCAGACTGAAGATCACCATTTCGGTCTTCTCACCATTTATAGCCAACCGATTTCCCGACACCCACTTCCGAGCCCTCGACTGTGCACTCTCAAACAAATCACTAGCCTCGCTAAGATCTGCACAGGCCACAGAGACTGTAGTATCGTCTGCGAATAATATGCTCTCACAGTCAGTCATGTAGTTTGGAAAGTCATCAATGAAAATCAAAAATAATAATGTTCCCATGATTGAGCCCTGGGGCACCCCTACATTGAGTAGTGTCCTCTTCGACCAACTGTTCTGATCATATACACATTCATGCCTATTCGACTGAAAAGATTCAATAAGTTTGACACTACCCCCAACGAAACCATATCTATCAAGCTTGGCCAGAAGAGCTGAGTGAGACACACAGTCAAAAGCCTTCGTGGGGTCCAAAAACAAAGTCAGTGAGTACAATCCCTGCTTAAAATATTCGGTTACGTTAGATATAAATTCAATTATTGCGTCAGTTATGTTTTTGTTCGACAGCTATCGTAAACACACTAGTTGACAGATCGCGCTTAGATTTTAAATACTTAAAAAACACAACGTGGGTAATTTAAATGAGAATTTCCGGAAACTTTCTTACCACAGTGTATTTATACAGTTTTTGTTCTTTCTTTCTGTTTGTCACCTTCGAATAATTGAACTGTTCACTTTGTACTGTGGTTTCACATCAGTCATGTTCTACGCTCAAGGATCGTTTGTTATATTTATACAAAATGCGGATTCTGAAATTTATATCTATCTACCTCTCTACCTATGGACCAGGGAATAATCCAGGTCTTCGAGATCTATTACATCAGAAGATACCTTCAAAATCATATTGGATAATATGAAATGTGATTCTGGTGTAAATGTTAAGAAATTTAGCATAACAAAATGTATCTTGCACATAAAAGAATCAGTAGAAGAACTGAACCTATACATGCATATAGAGATTTTGTCATTAAACCATTTATCCTTCACAGATCGTTAAATCTCCTTGCTTTAAACAATCAAAACAATAACGACCGGTCAGTAATTTGGCGTTTTTATGAGAAAGCGTAGATTAGAAGTGCTATTTTTGTGACTAGTTCGGAAATTTTTCTGCTTCAAATAAGTTGATTCTACATACTCTGAACCAAAGAAATTTGTCCCTCTCCAATTAAATTTGACGTGTCAGCTTTTGTCACCAAAATCAGTGGATCTTGAGATAGGGTGGTTGGAAATTTTCAATGGAACACACTGTAGTTACTAAGTCTACTGCATACCGAATGGATGAATAGTATTGATTATCTCAACCGAGAGTACTCTCAAGACCTCATGAAGGATTCTTCGATTTTTCGAAGAATTCCAGTGACTTCATTCGTTCTAATCGCAGGAAGAACCCTGGGTGATTGACTCACGATGAACAAAAATATTATGATCTTACGTAACGTGATGATTCATAACGAAGTCGAGTTGTTTCGACACCTGATGTAATAAACGGCTACACAGTTGACTAACCTCGACTTGCCTTACCATAAAACACTTTTGCGGTCCTTCAAGGTACCCAGAACAAAGAACACCTCGATTTTCATTAAAACGACAAAATAAATAAATCGAACAACCCTCAATCTTCTTCCTCATTCGTGTAGCTTTCATATAAGAGAATTTTCAATAAATTTACTTTGAAAATGTTGTGTAATATTATATTGATTAGAATATTCACGCTTTTTCTTGAATTATATAGATTTCTATATAATTTTTTATAATTGTTACATGACTACTGTCATCGCTTTAAGACCAGTAGAATGGAATTCCGGAGAAAGGTTGTCATATATGGGTGGAATTTAATTATTACTCCGTTCAACAATTAAGGTATGTACAGAAAAATAACATTTTTTAAGAGCAAACAGGAGTGGCATATTATAATATCCAGCATTCAAGTAAACCTATCGAGATACTTTCTGTATTGAAAATGGGAGAGTTTGTCCTTGATTAGTTATTCTAAAATGTATAAACAGTGTTAATAACTACTGGGAGTAAGTCTTTCACGTTACTGTTAGTTGTAGAAAAACTAGTTTTACTTCTTCACTTTACGAAGCTAGTAAAAGGTAATATTATATTACGAAACCCTTTCATAATTACTTTAAATAATAGATAACGGTCGGTGAACTTGAAAAACAATGTCAAAGTGTCTTACATTCTGTCAAAAATTACCAGGAATTCAGTAATTCTTCACCATAAGCTCTTCAAAATACTTGAAGACAATTCGAAAGTCATTTTGAGAATTAAATTTGATTTTAGGTATTATAGAATTTTCATTGAAATTCAACTATCGTTGTGTTTTAACTGTCTGTATGAGATTGAATGTTTATAAAGATACTATTTTTCAATAGAGAACTGAAAAACTTTTTCAAAGATATGCCACTCGATCCACTTTACCTATAATCAATTTCGACTTGGGTGATGCTGAGGGTAAGGGATTGATGTCTCAGCATTTTCTGCTAGAATCAGTCTTTCATGACATAGAGAGAGTGGCGAATTATCGTTAGAACACACTGTATATAAGCAGTCGTCACGAATGACAGTTGTGAAGCCATCTTGTGATATACACGATGTTCACTTTATATAACCAGACATTCTAGTATGTCAGACTTTAATTAAAAATAATTTTACATCCAGTACTGTCTTATTCAAAATTGTTATGGTTACTACTCTTTCGAAAATACTCTATTTCTCTCGATTATGATGGTATCTACGATAGAACCCCACTTTCTTCTGTAGGAATTGGAAATTATCCATCGATTAACTTGCGTTTATTTTTATCGATTAATTTCTCTTCTACTGGTAAATCTAACACCTCTCTGTCCTCGTTTCTCAATTGTGTTGTGATAAGTAGCATCGTGGTATATAGTGTGAAACGGTAAAACTTATAGAGATAAGACTTGGTCCAAACAAAACCATTTTGATACCAAATTTTTCATAAATTAAAACTGTGACTTTTAACAAAACGCGTAAAAAAGTTATTATGCACCTTCATCATCAGACTTTTGACGCCTTTATAAAAGAAGAAACACTTATAAACAGTGTTTCCTGAGAACGTGGATCTTTTCAGGTTCAAGTTATTTGACGAAGCTATCCCATTTCAAACGAGAAATCACCACATGAAGTAGTTTCGTGTATTTAGGAAAAACTGTGGAATTTATTCTCAGGGCTCAACTATAATATCTCTAGACTACCTTCCAATGCTCAAGATAAAATTATCCAGCTCTTCGTGGAAAATTGCAGTTTCCGAAGATTACGAGCTCATCTTTTAAAAGTGATTGTGGTCACGAAAAACTCTTCGCTTCTCGTATATATCGAGGAGGTTAAGTGGGATTGAGACACCCATTTCTAGAACACTCCTGACATAACCAATCCATTAAGTAAAACAAACATAGTTCTATATCCTAGCGAAATTCCAGCGATAACTATGATAAATGAAACATTCGCCTGTCGATTTTGTTCTCAGAGGGTATATTTTTGAGCACATGCTAATCGAGAGAAGCGATTATCCGATTTGGTGGCTAGCAACGCCAATGCCATCTGTAGATATGTTCTCTCAATCTTTTACGGATGGTATTATGGCTTGTGAAGAGTTTTTATCCAAGGCCTACCTTGGCCTTCTTAAATGGCTTGTCTTGCGATGGCGATTCTATCAATTGTCTTCATTTTGGCAATTGATGGCTGCTTGGAAAATTGCTTCCTCGTTTGGATCTTATGAGCTGATGAGAAAATTGGAAGAGGTAAATGTTTTGAATTGATGCTTTTCACAGATGAAAGCTTTTTTATTAATTTATTAATGATGGTTTTTAAATTTGCCGCCATTTCTGAACTGTCAACAAAGATTTATCATTGCAAGTTGATTTGACAAATGAAAACTAGAAGAATTTCAATCATAGAAAGATTCACACTCGCAAACGCAATTCACAAGAATTGTGCATTTCACCAACCACTTTGCACCGTATTCTGCATCTTGATCTGCATCTCTATCCCTATAAAGTGCAGCAAACACAAGGATTGAAGCCAATTGACTACGACCAATGGCGTATATTTACTGGAAATGCATATTTGAGATTCTGCTGAAAGTGTGATGAGATCCATTTTTAATTGTCTGGGTATGTCAATAATCAAAACTGCCACATTTGGGGATCCGAGAACCCAAAAGAAATACTTGAACAGCCTCTTCATGTAAAACGAGAGACTGTTTGGTGCGGTTTTTGGTCGCGAGGTGTCATCGTGCAACATTTTTCCGAAAATGAGGCTGGCGTAACCGTTGCAGTGAATAGAGATCGTTACAGAGCGAACTGACTCGAAGTAGATGATCTTGACTTGGAGGGTGTTTATTCTCAACAGAATGGCGCTACGTGCCACACAGCTGCTGAAACAATGGCTCTATTGCAATAACAATTTCCTGAACGTGTAATTTCTCGCAATAGAAACCTGAATTGGTTTCCAAGATCATGGGATTTAAAACCATTAGAGTTTTTTTGAGTCTACGCCTAAATTTGTTATATGCGAAATACCACCGCATTTATGCGAAAATGTAAAGGAAAATTGCCTACAAAGAATGACCTTTTATAAAAAGTTGGTACTTTTCCCAAAAACATGGCATTTTATTAGGAATTGAAAATGAAAGCTGCCAATGGGAGGCCCTTCAATTGGAGACCAATTTGGTGGTCCATATTTTTTCAACGGACATTTGAATAGCCAGAAATTTTATCTTTTTTATTTTTATCTCAATTTCCTGAAACTTACTACTCGACCAGAGGTGAATAGTTTGACAGTCATAGTTGCTCTATATTTTCTTTTCTATCTCGAGTTCAGAGAGAGATTCAACCTAAATATTCATCTACCCTTGCACTGGTATATTTATAAGAATGACCCCTCAAGAATCAGAAATATAGTCCCAGACCAGTGGTGAAACAAGGTAGATTAAGTTTATTTTAACACCAATATCATTTCCAGGTAGCTCACCATAGATGATTATATGATGGGCTATTGAATAATTCCCTTTGATTAAGTCTGCATTTGTGTATTCATTACGATGCGTAAGGTCATCTAGTATTTTCACGCTTGATAAAACTAGTTTTACGTTTATTCTTGAATAATTCGAAGGATTTTTCACTGAATAAATTGGAGTGCGTTACTTAAATTTTGCTTAACATTAACGATTGTTTTCTATTAATCTTAGTAAAACTTTTCTGAATCAATTCAAACACTTAGGGAAACGAAAAATAGGAGATGTTGAAGTGGAAAATGTATTTGTAAGTTTAATTAATTCATTTTAAGTGATTCATATTTCAAGAAATTCTTTTGCAGTCTACCCAGGAAAACCAGTTGATTGTGTACTAATAAGTACTCGGCTGATTTGGGAGGGAGGGTATTACGACAGATATTTTTCCATTTTTTTGTTCATGATATTTTTCCTTTAAGGAGTATCACATTTCTGAGTTTTATAGTTTGGTTCTTGATAAAGAGTCTGACATAACAGAGGTTCACGTGAATTATACCATCGATTCCATGGAATAGAAATCGTTTTCTCATTATAAAATATTGCGTTAGATAAACAACCTCCATTAAGTTTGTTTGTTCTCTACCATAGACCTACAGTTCGTAGTGGAGTCCGAACCACTCACTCTGGATTACAAGTTATCTGGCCTGGTATATGGGTTTAGCCAGTAGCCATGTGCCCAACTCAATGCATGTCTTTGTTAAATTCATTTTTTTGTTGAAGGACAACATCCATAACTTGAACCCGGATTCGAACCAGGCATCTCGTATAAGCAGTTGCAATATGCTTGCACACTAACCGTGCAGCTACCGAGGCGGTTCCCCATAAAGTTGTCTGAAACATCAGAACCTAACATACATTCTGTCAAGAAACAACCAGGAAACTTTCATTCAAATATATTGCATCGCCTTCAAAATAGGCTCCTTCAAAAATAATACTTTTACCCCAATGAATAATCCGAAATAATTTTCTTTTATGTCTTCTACTGATTAAAAATGGGTAATTTGAGTTTTGGAGATAGTAAAAAGTCGGCCGGAGCCATATCAGGGGAATACGGTGGTTTTTCGATAGTATTTATTGAGTTTTTGGTCAGAAACTAATTCACAATGACAGGCCTGTGCGTTACCTTGACTTTTGATCGACTTTGACGTGGTTTTTTCGGCTTCGTTTCAATTGGAAGGATCCATTTCAAAGCTTGTTGATTAGTTTGCATGCCAAACTTATAAACCCATGTCTCATCACCGGTTACAATGCGTTTTATGAATGTGGGGTCGGAATTGACACCTGCAAGAAAACTCAGGTCCTTTGGATCTTGTCAAGCGACAACCCATTTCATGCCCAACCAATCATTTGAAACCAATCATTTCCTTTACTGTATCAATGTTAACTTTAGTTGGAGATGTTAATGGCCAACCAAAGCAACTGTACCACTCAAATGCACGTATCTTTGATACAGTCGATTCACCGTAAGCCTTCTGCATTATTTTCAGCTATTCGGCACACAAAATTCATTTGTAATACCAGATTTCAGACAAATTCTTGGTTGTTGTTGAGAACTGACAAATCGAGCTTTGTGAACCAACCCAATGACAAATCGCGTTCAAATTTCGCATTTTCAAGCAGATTTTTTTTGAAGAATTAATTCCCGATACTTTTTCAACAGAATGTACACCTCTCACTCCAGGGAGCGTCAACAAAATGAGAGAAGCCTTTCTCAGAATTCCATGCTGATTTTGTTGAAAACAGAACAACCCTATAAAGGTTTTTGATCATTATTTCAGAACAGAGCTCACATTTTTCGTTTAGAGTGAAAACGGAACAAAAGACTGTCTACAATTGCAAGGTAAATAATTTGTTGCTTCATCGCTCTGTATTTCACAGTACCCTCCGAAATAAATGAATTTCCATGAGAATTATATTCTTTGAATTCTACTTTGATGTGGAAAAAATAGAAGAAAGTAAATGTCGCCTTATGAAGAAAGATTCCATGTATGTTCCAACTTAAAACAACAACTCCTTACTCCGTAAGTAACATGCAGGTACTCATTCAACAGCCCTTTGAAAACCATTTAATCAATATTTCAAATCAGATGAAAAACGTTTTCTAGGACACACCCTGTATAATTGTGGCATCATTTTCACGAGATTCTACTCCAACTATTTCATTGGAAAATCCTGAGTATATTGCTTAAGATCAAATTTTTCTCTTTTTCCTTCATCAGAAAATATCCTGAATAAATTGCTTAATAAAATTCGTTATCAAAGAGAATTTGCCTCTCTTTCAAACAATATTTGCGAAAGTTTTATAATTTCAATGAAACTGGACAGGATTAAAGCTGTTGCAAACGACAATATTCGTAGTACTTAAATTTGTTCGAGCATAAAAATATATAAACTTACCGAAATCACTTTTGACAATTGACAGATTTAATTCACTAATGACACAAGTTCCATGCACTACTTCCTCAAAATTCTCTAAAACAATTTCAGAGGAATATGAAGTTCGTTGGAGAATTGAAACATATAAACTTACCGAAATTATTTTTGACTATTGACAGATTCAATCCACGAATAAAAAGTGATTTACATTCAAAACTTCTTTAAAATTCACTCAAACAATGAATATGCTTCACTAATTTCCAAGAACTCTAACATTTCATTCTTTCAAGAATATAAAATATACTTTCAATCATTTAAGTACGAAAAATTCGATTAAAATAAATGCTTTTCATCTTATTCTATGCTTTTCTAATGTTGCCGATTACAATATCGTATTACCATGAAAAATATCAATTTTCAAACAAGTTTTCAACACTGCATCTATTCCGTCTATAAATTTTGACGTGTATAAATCGATAAGTCGATCACAATGAAAATGTAAGAGATCTAGGTAGCTTTGAATTTTCGACAGATGATAATTTAGCGTCAGTTCTTAGAAACAACAAGACAATTTGGGTGTAGAGAACAGAAAAGATTGTATTTCGAGTTAAAAGGATCTGCGTAATCAATTTATAATTGGAAATAATAAGATTTTGACAGAAAGAAATTAAGGAAGTTCGGTTGTATCGTTTTAAGTTATCTATTTGACGAAATTGTGAAGTGATTCGAAAGTATGTACTGAAGTGTTTGTTTTAGAAACAATGAGTGTTCAAAATTCAAGTTTCGGTAAGTACAAAACTCAATTTTTATTGAGAATTGAAGAATTTGACTTTATTAAGATAATAGTTTCTGACAATTGACAGAAGCAAGCCGTGTTCCATTTTCACTTCTTGAAATTCATGATTAATACTTTCAAACATCTTAACATAAGTTTGAAGAGAGTTTTCCTTTATGAAAGTGATATTGCCACTAAAAATATCTTACTCCCCTAAAAAATATCAAACTTGCAACAAATTGTAAATACTAGATTTAATCCTTGGATAAATTTACCGTCTTTGAATTAAGTCGATAACAACGAAAATTTAAAAGATCTAGGTAGCTTTGAATTTTCGACAGATAACTCAGCGTCAGTTTTTTGAACAACAAGATAATTTCGGTGTTCAAACAGAAGTGATTGTATTTTAAGTGGAAATGATTTGCGTAGTAAAGTTTCAGTTTTAATGAAGAATCAGTTTCTAAAAAAATTTTTGGTAAGTTGATACATTTGACAGTTTGCATTATAAGAATTTGTTGAATAATTTGAATATATAAACTCACCATAATAGTTTCTGATAATTGACAGAACCATATTTTCAATTTCAATTATCATTTATGAAATTTGACAAAACGAGTCAATTTTTTTTAATCAGTTGTTTTTTATGTCATTTCCCTCTACTTGGGTCATAAAGGGGGTTGGAACAATAATAGTGTAATATCTCATGTTACATCTCGTTCATTTAATAATGTTCGGCGTGATATTTCTCGCTGTATGTTTGTTAGTGCTGCATCTGCTAGATAATGATTCCTGGTGCTATCCTTTAACATTTTGAATAGGGAAGATGGGTCGAGTAATGATTCAAAAGAAAGGTGATATCTTTGTGTACATTGCCTTGAACGAATTTCCATTTTTAATTGAAAACTGTAAAAGATACAGGGTGAGCAACTGAAAGATAGGGAAGACTATTTCCCTGAGACTATTCAAGTTTCAGTGAAGTAAAATGGAACAGATCCATGCTGATCTATGGCAGTCATCATCAAGTACCATCCTCATCTCGAATTTCAACCCCTAGAGCAGGGGTGACCATCCTTGAGAATTTGGAAGAGGGTAGATGGCTCGAGTGATACCTCGAAGGAAAGGTATTATCTGTGTCTGCATCCCCGTGAACGAATTTTCAGTTTTGATTGAAAACTGTAGAAGATACAGAGTGAGCTACTCTAACTCCTATGGAACTCAATGAGAATAGAATTATTGCGAGCAGTCATGAAGACAATCGAAATACTTTACTTGAAAGGTATCACTGGATCGAAATATTACCCCTGCTCTAGGGGTTGAAATTCGAGATGAGGGTGATTTCGGAAGATGACAACTTTTGATCTAACTTTAATTCATTCCAGTTTTTCGCACTAATACTCTAATAGTCTTGGGGCGATAGTCCTCCCTATTATGACCAAGATACCATCTTTCTTTTTAGTCATCACTCGACCCATCTTCCTTATTTAAAATATTCAAGGATTGCAACCCCCGATTAGGGAAACAAAAACTGCCCTGTTTTTGCGTTCAGAATGGAATATCTTGGTTGGTAAAGCCTCTGGTGTGTTTCCGTTGAAGCACCCTATATATATATATATATATATATATATATATATATATATATATATATATATATATATATATATATATATATATATATATATATATATATATATATATATTGTTTCCAGTTACAAGCAGGAGTACCTCAGGGATCCATTCTTTCGCCAACCTTGTTTTTGTTGCAGATAAACGTTCTTCTGTCATCTACAGAGAACAAGATCTTCGGTTTTGCAGACGATTGTACCCTGGTTTCGTCTTTCAGTAGTCTGCGGCCGATTACAATTGCGAAATCTCATCGTCAGAGATGTGAACAAATTATTACCTTAAACTCTGACTTACAGAGGATATCTGAGTGGGGTCAGTTGAACCTGGTGAGCTTCAACGCCAGCAACTACGTTTTCTAGAAAGCTCCTCGCTGGAGAACCTCCTCTAATAATGCAAGGCCAACAAATTGCATCCAAAGATTCGATGCACCTTCTCGGAATAACGGTCAATGGTGGAACCTTTAACGACCCCTCGAACCTCTTTCTATAAGAATACCTTCGTTTACAGGGCCGGTGAGCTGTGGAATTTGCTTCCGTCTAACATCTTCCCAACATACAAGTTGCCCTTCTTCAAGAAGCGAGTAAACAGGCACCTCAATTCTTCCCAGGCGCCCACTTATGTGTGTAACTTCGTAAAGCTTTATAATTCATAGTTTATTTTTTTAGTCTAATTTCCAATAACCTTCTTTTTTTTCAAAGTTCTTGATTGGATTTCGTGCATAGCTATTTGCATTAAAAAAAACTGAATAGAATACATATCAATGTTACACAGTTATAATCTGCCCTATTCCACTGAAAACAGAAGCATGCATCTACTCAACATCGGAGTTTGCTAGCATGAGTATGTGTGAGCTATTTCTACATCTGCTCCTGCTAAGCTCAGTTTCACCTTCAAGGCTAAGCAGCACTTCTCGTCATCACAACTGATAATTTTATGCAAAACACTGGTGGAGGCCACACGTGATCTCCAGCTTCTCGCTCAAAAGCGACAGGATGCTGATCTTTCTCTTTTGTACAGGCACTTTCATAGTGAATGCTCTGAAAAACTGAAAGGCTTGGTTCCAAAGGAATCCACCTCCAAAGAAAAATCAGGCTCGAGAAAAACTCTCATCAACAGACGGCCCAACTAGCTACCTCTCTCTATAAAAACTCTTTTGTTTACAAGACAGGTGTGCTGCCATATGACAGGCATCGTCGTCTACCAAAAGTGAGGAATGAAACAAAAAAAATCTTATTCGGAATTGAAAGAATCATTCAAATTCGTTCTTCAACTTGACTCTAAAAATGTTCTTTCGCGGTTACATTAGTCATTATACAGTGTGTTCCAACGAAAATTTGACTCCCCCTATAACTCCGAAATGAGTAACATTAGCGAAAAACACCAAGACACGTCGATTTTTGTTTCGAGGGGGAGCATTTTTCGAAATAATTCGAAACTTCTCAGATCAACCCCCTACCCCCAGCAACCCTAACTTTGAAATTCATCATAGGGAATAAGGGTCGAGTGGCACCTTACTGAAAAGGTCTGTCAATTCTCCACCTTGATTTGTCATTTTAGAATTTTAAATTAACATACAGGGTGTCCCAACCAAGGGTGAAGTTGAATTCTGGAAATCCCAAATACTAAATGAAATAGATTTATTTTGGCATAATGCAAGCGCAGGTTTATGCTCGGTCTAGAAAAACGACCTACACTTGTGAATTTGGAGTTGGTGCAATCAACCCCTATTTCCAGCATCCCCAACTCAAAAATCATTCGATCGATAATAGGTCAAGTGGCACCTCGTTGGAAAGGTACTGCAATTTTCTCTTCGAATTTGGTATTTTCGAAATTCAGAATCATCATACAGGGTGTCCCGAAGCAGAAACATTGAAAATCCAAATAACTTTTGAAACTGGTTCATTTCGGTATACGAGAACATGTTTGATCCGAGAATAGGACTTTCTTGTGTGGTTATAGAATTTTGCAATCAACCCCTTCCATTCAGCATCCCCAACTTGAAAATCATACAAATAATTCAAGTGGCATATCTTCAGAAAGGTTTTTGAATTCCAGAATGATTAAAGCATTTCATTCAGTTCGGCTCTCCATACAGGATGTCGCTTTCGAAAAATTCAATATCGTCATTTGAAATTATCAACTAAAATTAATTCGAAACTGTTAAAAGTATTGGGGTACGATGTGTTGAGCATCAATTACGAAGAAATAAAGCTGATTTCTGCATTGAAAATGTTCACATTTTTTCATTTCCATCTGGCGTGCAGTCATCTGTTATTTCTCATTTTGCAATGAAATATTATTATTATTCAGATCAGTTCCTCATTATTGTTGTTGTTCGTCAGTTGAAATTAATCTGAAAATGGTTTATTCCACTGAGGAAAGGGTCGAAATTGTATCGACGTATTTTCGAAATAACAGTTGTGCCAAAGAAACGGCAAGGATATTCGATAGGAACCATCCTGAAAGAGAAAGGGGAGTCAGTCACCAGTACGTTAAATATTTGGTTGACAAATTCCTAGCTACGGGTTCGGTGGCAAACAAAAAACATGAAGTGGCATGTCCTTTCAGAAATGAGGCAACGGAAGTGGCAGTAGTGGGTCATCTACAAATGGAGAATACTACTTCGATCAGAAAACTATCTCGTCTGACTGGTGTATCAGCTACAACTGTCCATAGGTAAAATTAGTGCATGAAATAAACGAAGATGATCCAGATCGTCGTTTACAGTTTTGTGAAAATCTAAGTGAAAACCTAAACGCTAATCCAAATTTTCTGAATAACATCTGTTTTTCTGATGAAAGCACCTTTATGCTCAGTGGTGAAGTGAATAGACATAATTGTCGATATTGGGACACACAGAATCCTCATTGGTTTAGAGAGGCCCACACGCAAAGGCCTCAGAAGTTGAACGTTTGGGCAGGAATTTTTGGCAATCATCTAGTTGGGCCTTTCTTTATTGAGGGTAATCTGAATGGAAATGGCTACCTACAGTTGTTAGAGGAACACATACATCCTAGATTGACAGAAATTTTACAGAACGATCCAACTCTTTCTGAGGACGAAATGCGTTTTCAACAAGACGGTGCTCCTCCGCATTATGATGCTCGGGTGCGCCAATATTTAGACGAAAATTTCCCAGGAAGGTGGATTGGTAGAAGAGGACCTGTTGAGTGGCCAGCCAGGTCACCAGATTTAAATCCCCTAGATTTTTTTTTGTGGGGCCATCTAAAATCTAAAGTTTATGCCACAAGACCAGAAAACCTGGAGGAGCTGCGGATGAGGATTATCACAGAATGCCGACTTTTGACTCCTGAAGTTTTCGCTAATGTGAGAAGAGAGTTCGAAAATCGTCTGTATAACTGTATGGAGGTGGGCGGAGGTCATTTTGAACAATTGTTGTAATAATCAAGTTAGTTTTTGTTTTCAATTGAATACAAGTTCAATAAATCTCGTTTTCCTGTTTAGATGAGCATCCAATCAGTTTCTCCATCATCCCCTCATCCTGATCGTCACGCCAGAAAACCTCGATTGCCAAACTGAAACCAATGCCTCAGTGATTCAGAAAATAGAAAAATCTTTCTGGAACTTTGCCACTCAACCTGTAATCACTTGTATGATTTTTGAGTTGGGGATGCTGAATGGAAGAGATTGATTGCAAAAATTCCATATTCACGCAAGAGAGTCTTATTCTCGAATCAAACATAAACATGTTCTCGTATTATACCGAAATGAACCAGTTTCAAAAGTTATTTGGGTTTTCAGTGTTCCTGCTCCGGGACACCCTGTATGCTGATTCTGAATTTCGAAAATACCAAATTCGAAGAGAAAATTGAAATACCTTTCCAACGAGGTGCCACTTGACCTATTTTCGATCGAATGATTTTTGAGTTGGGGATGCTGGAAATAGGGGTTGATTGCACCAACTCCAAATTCACAAGTGTAGGTCGTTTTTCTAGACCGAGCATAAACCTGCGCTTGCATTATGCCAAAATAAATCGATTTCATTTAGTATTTGGGATTTGCAGGAATTCAACATTACCCTCGGTTGGGACACCCTGTATGTTAATTTAAAATTCTAAAAATGACAAATCAGAATGGAGAATTGACAGACCTTTTCAGTAAGGTGCCACTCGACCCTTATTCCCTATGATGAATTTCGAAATTAGGGTTGCTGGGGGTAGGGGGTTGATCTGACAAGTTTCGAATTATTTCGAAAAATGCTCCCCCTCGAAACAAAAATCGACGTGTCTTGGTGTTTTTCGCTAATGTTACTCATTTCGGAGTTATAGGGGGGCTCAAATTTTCGTTGGAACACACTGTATCTCTTTCTAAAACACTCGTATCAAATGTGCCACCCTGCACTTTTCCTAGAAAAACGTGAAATAAATAATTGTACTATTTCATTCAAGGGCAATCTACCATGCACTAATTGTTTCAATTGTATAATTTGGGATTATGAAAGCGAACAAGAGTCAAAGTCATGGACATGTCGATCTTGAATATAGCAGACCTCGTTTTTCGCGTACGAACAAACCAGTTTGGTTATTCGTGAATAACTTTGAATTGGATATTATATGAACTTTCACCTTGTTACAAAAATACTGATGGCCCAGTTTTATAAACATTTAGATATCTTAGTATAGCCGGTGAGGAAGTATATCCTTGTGAATATTATCGAATAATAGTGAATTTGTATTTTCAATTAGAGTATTCAAAATTACTCATGCACTCTTTCCATTTCTTGAATCTAAATTCATTACATAATGGATTCGATAAGGTTATAATATTTTCAATTAAACAACAAATAGTTGCAGATAAAAAATATAATATTGCTTTATATATACAGGGTGCTTCAACGAAAACTAAACTGAAGCTATATCTACCAAGATATTATTTCTGATCAAAACTCGAAAATTGGTCAATTTTTGTTTCAAGGGGGACATCTTTTGGGGTACAATACTTGCCTGAAACATCCACCCCCTAAGCGGAGGTTGCAATCTTTGAACATTTCGAATAGGACAGATGGGTCGAGTGATGACTCAAAAGAAAGGTGGTATCTTTGTTTACATTGTTTTGAACGAATTTCCATTTTTAATTGAAAACTGTAAAAGATACATGGTGAGCAACTGAAGGATAAGAAAGACTATTTTCCTGAGACTATTCAAGTTTCAGTGAGGTAAAATGGAACAGATCATCAAGTACCATCCTCATTTCGAATTTCAACCCCTGGAGCAGTGGTGACAACCCTTGAAATTTTGGGTTGAGTGATAACTCGAAAGAAAGGTATCATCTTTGTCTGCAATCCCGTGAAAGAATTTTCATTTTTGATTGAAAACTGTAGAAAATACAGAGTGAGCCACTGATGTGGTACACATGTTTTCATCATGTTAAATTAATACAGGCTGTATGTCAACAAATTTCTTCCCCTTCAAAAAGACCACAGCGCTTTCCTTAACCATCATTCGAATAGCTTCACTAAAAGATACCACCAACTCAAGTTGTCTCTTCATTTGATCACGTATGAAGTGACATGTCTTCCAGGTGACTTATGCTGAGCATTCTCTCTTTGTTAGCAACATATTTCTTAGAGTTACTGTACAATACATAGCTCAGAGAATTTTGCTCCAGGCCGCACCAAAGGGAATAAAGGTGATCATTCTGATTAAGATTAATAATAATAATAATAATAATAGCATTTTATTGGCATCTTGTACAGAAATAATAATTATAACTATCAATTACATTAGAGGCCTTAAACTTATTATGAGTGAGTGTTACTGTACATTGAGAGATACCAAAAGGTAGGATACAGCATAGCTGATTAATCCAACCTGAATAAAATAGAAACAAATACTAGACAAGTGTACCCACAATTGTACGGAAACATCATTATGTAAGAGATACTTATCACTAATCTTACCAACTATTCATCTTGACAACAAAAAATTAACACTAAAATAAATCAAAATTAATTCATGCACTCCATATATAAAAGATCTTTTCCTCTTGGTGAAACAAGGAAAGACTACATCTCATTTAACTGGCTCTCAAAAAGCCAATGCCTCACCCTCCTCTTAAATGCATCCAAACTCAAACCTAAAAGACTACTCAGTATTTTATTGATTTCATCTACAATAATATAAGAAAAGCAACGCTGAAACATGGAAGAACGATAACGCGGCATGGCAAGTTTATGTCTGAACCTGACGTTGATGTTATGAACATCTGTTCTATATTTGATTCGTCGGTGCAGATAGGAGGGTTTCTTCTCATTCAAAATTATGTAAAACAGACTCAGCACATGCAGCCTTCTTCGATTCGCCATGTTCAACCAACCCAATTGCTGCAGTCTGCAGGACGTGCGATCTGTGCGTCTAAGGTTGAAAACAATTCGAACACACCAGTTTTGAATTTTCTGAACTCGGGCCACATTCTGTTTTGTCAGACATGGGCCATATACGGTATCGCAATAATAGAGGTGAGACAACACCAGCGCTTCACAAAGCATTTTTCTTTGTCGAATATCCAGAAATTCTTTGCAACCATAAATCAATTTGACATTCACGAAAGCTCTTTTAATTAGCAAGTTTATGTGAGAATCAAACCTCAAATCGCTATCCATAATCAAACCCAAATTACGACACTCGCTAGTCAGAGGAAGAACTGCGCCATTCACAGATATCTTAATTAGATCTTTACATGCCTCTCTCATGACCTTCCTTCCAAAAAGCATAACTACAGTTTTTGAAGGTTAATGCTCAGACACATACTCTCCGACAACTTAAAGATGTTATCCAAATCTATATTAATTTTTTCTAGAGCTTCATCAAGTGAGTCGCGCGAAAACTGTAAATAGAGCTGTGAGTCGTCAGCATATAAATGAGCCGAGCAGAAAATTAAACAACACATGAGCTGAAAGGTATAGATAATAAAAAATATCGGTCCGAGAATGGATCCCTGCGGAACTCCACATGGGATCTCTATAGGATCAGACTTAATTTTTCCGTACAAAACTCTTTGTGTTCTGCCAGTCAAATAGCTTTCAAACAATAAAACCGTATTTTCAGTAAAACCAATATAATGAAAGATTGCCAACAACAAATCGTGATTAATTCTATCGAAAGCCTTCGAATAATCCAGTAGGACGAGCAACAAAAGTTCATTATCGTCTACAGCCTTTATGATGTCATCCACCACTGCGAGCAGGGCAGTGGTACAGCTATGACCCCCCCTGAAACCCGACTGGATATCAGGCAAAATACTCTCCGACTCCAAATACGCTTTTATTTGGACAGCGACAAGTTTTTCGAAAATTTTGGACAATACACTCAATATACTTATAGGTCGGAGATCCCTGTAATCCTTAGAATCGCGTACTTTTGGAATCGGAACGACATGAGCCATTTTCCACGACTTTGGATAAACTGACTTCTCGATGCAATAATTTATTATGTGACATATGAACTTCAGGATAAAAGGTGAACACAACAAAAGCATCTTGACACTTATACCATCTGAACCCACCGAGGCAGACTTAATGGAAGTTAAAACATCATAAACCTGACTTTCAGTAACCATTGACACTTGAAATGATATAGAATCCCTCAGCTTACCATTACCGTACTTATTCAAAAGTTCCAAGCTTGGAACAGGATTGTCAGCAAAAACACTGGAAAAATATTTACTCATTTCATTCACGTCACTGATCGGTTCAGGAATTAAACCCTTCTGTCGCACTCCTATTGAGAACTCTCGTAAATGTTTCCATATACGAGTCGTATTGGCCCCAGTTTTAAAACGAAGATAACCACGCTTTTCATTTCTGATGGCTGTATTAGTGAAATTTCGCAACTGTTTATAATAATCAAAATCTTTAGGGAGTCTCGATTTTCTAAAGTTATTTAAAGCTTTATCGCGGAGAGAGATGAGTAATTTCACATTGTCAGTAAGCCACGGGGGTTTACGTTTCTTGATAATAATTGTTCTAATTGGCGCATGCTTATCAAAGCGGGATAAGACTAAATTTTCAAAAAATCGACATTTGCTATCAATATTACTATCTCTGATCATAGGGGTAAAATCTGTGAGTGCTAAATCCTGCAAAAGCAAATCCCTCCTGAAATTCCTAAAATCACGAAAACTCAGATACTCTGGCCGCTTCACACCCCATCTACAATTAAACTCAAATGAATCATCTGGTGATCCGTCTTTATGTTCGAATCTGTAACTCGACAATCACTTATAGTGAGCTCCTCAGAGCAAAGAAATAAATCAATTGTCCTAGCAGAGTTCTTAGTTATTCTCGTCGGCTCGTCAACAGGCTGCACCAATGCAAAAGTTTCCATTATGTTAGTAAGATATCTGGCCTGGCAAGTATCCTGAAAGGGATCAATATTGAAATCACCGGCACATATAATATAGGTGTGAGTCAAAAGGATGTTACCCAAACACTCCTCTAGTTCCCCGAAAAAGTCCACATACGCCGAGCCAGCCTTATACATATCGAATATCGAGATTCCCTCGATATTCTTGTCGACTCTGTTTTTATACCAAAAGGCATACGTCAGATAGTCCCACGGTGTTTTTAAAGGCTTTTCTGTTGAAGAAGCGTCCTGAAATATAGGAATATCCTAAATCTTCAATATATACGAAGTTATTATTAACAAAACAGCATATAAGCAGCTTGACTTTCGTCTTAAAAGCAAGAAAATTTCGTTTTATTTGGAGAGCTCTTTTTTTCAAAATCTGAAGTGGAAAGTTTTCCATTCATTATAGAACTTCAAATCTTATATAATCTTGATAATATTTTCTCCTCTCTGTACATCAGATTCGAATAAACATTCTCCTCATTTAATCAAATTGAAAACCGTAGAAATAAAGCTAATTCACCGATAGACACAAAAAACGACATCCACGCAAAGATAATTTTATACCATTGTTCAATTTCTCCTGAAAGGAGGTCAAAGAAAGAAATGAGAAAAGATGAGAATATTAGTAGGATGAAATGTGTGCCAGCGTTGGCAAATAAGGTCATACTTTCTCTAACCGCATGACCTTCCCTGCCATCGTATTTACATATAACACTCGCCAAAGTTTTAAGCCGGCTGCCAAGCAGTTACGGAGGAAGCATTTCTTCGAGATCAAGAATGTGGGACGCTTGTAATATTTTATAATACAATGTTATCTGAACGATGTTTTTGCTTAATTATGAATAATAAATAGTGAGATGGTATTCGAGTTTGAATTTGAGTTAAAAGTATGAAAGTTTGATGCGCGTTGTGCTTATTTTGTGCTAGAATATTTTTTCGAAAAGTTATCCGGATCTAGCGACCAATAATTGTGATCAAATATTGGTATAGGTTGAATGTACTTATACACACAACCAAATTTACTCACTCGGTACTTCACAATGTTGATTGTTTTTGAGCATGGATCTTTGACTAGGGGAGGGCGGGGCTGGTTCTAACAAATTTTGTATTATAGTTTATATTTTCTTTGGTAACGAATTTTTTAGTTTAATTTTTAATTGAAAACATGCTTTGGTTATTCAGCTATGATATTAGTAGCAAAATACATTCGGTATGTAAGTGCTTTTAGAAAGAGAGCCGTCAAAACCAAAAAAGTCATTTGTTAATATGTCCCCCGCATTTGGGGCAAATATTAACGGAGCTGGGGTACGTTTTACGTAAGGGGCAATTATTAACAGAGACAATTTTTTTAGGAAATACTTAAATAAAACATCATTTACTCAAACAAAAATATTTTATTATATATAATATATATATTAAAAATATATAAACAAGTTAACAACAAATTAAACTATACGTTTTAAAGTTACTAAAGTTTTCATAATCAATCTTTAAAGTTTTTATCAATCAATACTAATTAACCACCATATCTACTGAGTATTAAAGCTTTTAAGCCTAGAAACATTAATTGAAATAGTTTAAGCTTAACAATTAAGTATTACGTAATCAGTCGCATAAAGTTTTTGGTAAGTATCAACAGTTTTAAAGAATCTAAATGTTACCTTAAACAATTAAGTATTTAAACAAGCGTTCTAACAGCGTTGAATAATACTTTTAGTATCAGTCTTTAAGTTACACTAGTTCAAATGATCTTTATCTAATTTGTACTTAAAAGTAGACAAGAAATGTGTGCCTGTATAGTTTGTTTTTGTCAAAATTAATCAGAATACTCATCATCTGAGAAACAGTTGAGGCATATGTATTTTTTGATATCACCCTTAATACAGATAATGTGAGCCCATCCTTTGCATGAAATACATTGTATCCAGTCAAGTCCAGATGCATCGTCATTATAAGACTCAGCGCAAACTAAACAGCAGCAGGTATCTTCTTCACTGTCATCCTGAAGAATATGTTTCTTCACCTTTTCTACTTCTACTCGCCGGGTTGATTTACCTTTACCTTTACCTTTCCCTTTACCCTTATTTTTAATTTCAGTCTGACTAGTTTTTCTTTTTAGATGATTTTAATTTTTCTTCTTCCTCTAAGGCCAATTTTTCGGGAGTATCAGTGAGAATAGTGGATTTCCTTGAACGCTTTCGTTTAGATTCGACTCGTGGAGGAGCTTTTGGAAGGGGTCTTACTGTTTCTATATTAAATTTTTCTGTAGGATTCTTTGATGGTCCTGGATCATTTGACGGTCCTGGTTTATTTGGCGATGCTGATATATTTGAAGGTCCTGGTTCATTCGATAGTCGATGCTTATCTGATGGTCCCGGCTCATTAGAAGGAACATGCGATAGCTGATCAATTACCTCTGAAATACTTATGTGAATGTCAGGCATGTTATCTAAAATTTCATTTTGAATTGAAGATTCTAGATTAAGTGATACTTCTTCTGGATTGACAGAACTATCTCCTGGCTGAAGTGATCCCTGGTTTCCCATCGAAGCAGTATTTGGATCGGGACGATCAGTTACAAATGATGGTGCGAAGTCACAGTCTTGAAATACATCTTCATTGCACGGCCAAATGCCAGCTTTTTTAAACGAGTTGATGATATTGTTTTGAGTGAATGCCAGAGGAAATGCTTCTTTCACAATGCCAGGAGATCGTAGATGGTCATTGTCTTCCCGGATGATTAACCATCCAGTTCGTTTGCTGCCGGCTAATATAATTCTTAAACGGTCCATACACACCGACATCCAGTGGTTGGAGATTGTGAGAACAATGTGGTGGGAAAGACAAAAGAATGATATGGTTGTTCTTTGCCTTCGTGACGACTTCCACATTGACATGAGAATGATGGTTATCCAACAACAATAAAACTGGTTCCTGCTCTGATGTTTTAACATGTTTCAAAAGTGGTCAATAAATTTCGAAAATTCTTTTCTGACATCCACCGGAACTATTTCCTAGACCAACACACCCGGGCGGTCCATTTTGGATGAATAAATCACTGTATCTGATCCGTGGAAATATGAACATACATGGTATGAAATTACCAATAGCATTTGCCGCTGCCGCAATTGTGACGAGAGTACCCCGTTCCGCAGACGTAACAGCTCCTACTTGCTTGGAACCTCGTTGAGCTACCACTTTCTTGGGTTTCTGCACCGTCGTCACTCCCGTCTCATCTACGTTCCAGATTCTACTCGGAGATATATTGTATCGTTGAAGAACTTCTCGATATTTTTCAAAAAATGAATGAACATTTGTACGGTTAAATGATGTTGCTCTGCTTAAGCTTGTCGCCTCAGGACTCCGAATAGACAAGGATGCGTTGCGTTTCATAAAACCAGCGAACCAATCTTTGCCAGCCTTTCCGTCTCTTTTCCAAGATTCTGGAATATTATCTATTTTGTATGCAATGGCTAGCTCATAAGCTAATTTTTGACATCATCTGGTAGTAATCCAAAATAGATATTAGAACATTTCACTAAATAATCTGCTATCATTTTTCTTGGTCAAGATTGAAAACGAGACGATTTTTTTTATAACCCACATCAACAGGAATCCCCGCCTTTTTTTTCTTTACGTATTTGTACAGTGTTACATGACAGATGTCATACTCCGCAGCAACATCTCTAAATTTTCTATTATTTGTTATAATTTCTTCGGCTGCCAGCTCAAATACTTCTTGAGACGTGGAACCTCGTGCGCTCTTCCTTTTGTAATTTCTCATCCTATAACAAAACACAGTTATTGCACAAAATAATCGTTTAATATCAAACACCTACATATGGGGTAAATATTAACATGTTAATATTTACCTCGCTCAAATTGTTAATTTTAGCCCCAAGATCATTTTTATACTTCATCAATTACAGAAAATAATCTAGTAAGAATAATTACAAACAATTATTATAGTTTTAAAGTCTATAGAATAGAGATTAAATTAAGATAAAGTTTGATTCAATTTAGTGAATAAAAATATCTTAAATCAATTTATTACGAAGTACAAAAGTTCGCTAACCTGTAAATCCGAGGGTCCTGTGCACAACTATCACTAGCGACGGCCGGTCGAACACTGACAAGTCTGGACACGATCGGCTGTGTTTATAGAGTATTCTAAACCGAGTATCATTCTTTTGACACTTCGCGTTTGGCGGGAATAAGCTTGTTAATACTTACCTCCGTTAAAACCAGCCCCGCGCTCCCCTACTTGTGAAAAATGAAATTTTTGTTGTAAAAAAGCTGGATAGTATGATAAGAAACGTTGAATTATCACCAGATGTTCGGGATATTGAACTCAGTCGTCACTTAGATTTGAAACTGTGAATTTCAAAATTTGAAAAAGCCTATAATCATAATTTAAAATGCCTTACGTTGGATTGTCTGATGAGCAGAGGGGTCGAATAATTACTCTCGTTGACACAGAGGGATGTAGCGGCCACAACGGGGCTATCACAGGAGGTTATTTGAAAAACCTACACCCGATACATGGAGCTACAATCTCTGAAAAATAGGCCTAGAAGAAGTCGTTGGAAGATCACTCCTGGAGAACAAGACCGCTTTTTCTGCTAAATTGCATGAAGAGACCCTAGTGCGTCTCTAGACGCAATTTCCGGAAGCAACAGGGATCAGTGTATCAGTCGAAACGATACGTCAAAGACTTCGTTCAAGGGGTTTATACAGCAGAAGGCCCCTAAGAGTGTGAATTGGCGAAATGTTCTTTTTTCGGATGATACCTAAATTTGTGTTCAATCAGATGACCGCCGGATTCGGGATTTAAGGGGTCCAGGAAGACAAACTAGACTCCGAGCAGCAAAACAAATTCCGAAATACCAAGAGGGCAGTGCGATGTTTTGGGGTGGCATTATGTTGGAGGCAAAACAAATTTGATTTCGTTTCCTGTGAGTGTAACGGCTAGAAATTACGGTGGCCTAGTGCTGGAGCCCACCGTGAGACTCTGGCGAGGTGCCCACGGTGAGAAATTCACTTTTATGCAAGATAATGTTCCTCCGCATACTAGCCACTTTACGTGACCTAAATCCTATGGGATAATCTCAGAAGGAAAATTAGATCTCGCCAGGATAATCCAAGAACTCCACAACAGCTCCTTAAAGCCACCACAGAAGAGTGGCGGAATATCACCCCAGAGAAGGTCGAAAACCTTATCTAAAACATACCTCTAGATGGATTCAAGCTTGTAATACAAGCTACTGAGATCGGGAAAAAACACCTATTCCGTGAGAAAACAATTTTTTACTACATGCGGAAAGTATCTCATTTTCTTTTATTTGTTTCTTTGTTAAAATAAACCTTAATTTATTTCTTTTATCAATTGAAAAGACTCGAAAAGGATCAATCCTAACAATGCTTCGAAATTTCCAAAATCCCTGAGGAAATAATCAAAATATCGATTCCATATAAATTTGGTTGTTTGTACACGAATAATCCGAATAGTTTTCATTACTATTTCTTATATCAACGGCTTTCTTTTGAGGTAGAATAGTTTACAGAAAAATATAACAAAATTTTAAATTGGAGGTAGAAGAAGGAACACTGGTAGATGTTATACTACTTGTCCCAACAAGTATCCACAAGTTTCCAGATTCTTTCCTGAATCCTCTAGGTTTCAATTTCAATTGAGTTATCAGGTGGGCTGAAAAGTTCGTAGGCTTACAAAGTAGAACACATTTTTCCATTAAATTCAATTTTTTTATTCGATAATCAACCGATCAGCGATCAATTATTTTTTCAATGCTATTTTCATACAAATATTCCTTAACTTCAGAATAAATAGTTTTGACGATAACCTGTTCATTAGTCTTTTTCCAACGAGCACTCTCTTCAAGTCTGAAAACATAAAAAAGTTACTGGGGCAAGATCTGGTGAATAAGGTGGCTGGAGGAGTAATTCGAAGCGAAATTCGTACAATTTTGCCATTGTTTAGATCAATTTGTGGCAAGGTGCATTGTCTTCATTCTTCTTTTTCAAGTGGGTCTGGTTCTTCGTGATTTGGTCCTTCATTTGAGTCAATAAGTCAATGTAATAGTCGCTGTGCATATGATGGTTTCTAAGGTGAGCGCATTCCAGAAATCAGATACCATAACCTTGCCAGCTGACTGCTGCGTTATGCACGCTTTCAATGCAGTTCACCTCGTTCAGTCCACTCGGCTGACGTGTTCAAAAGCATGAACTCGTTGTTGTTTTTGATCAAGAGTCAATAAACGGGACACCCATTTCGCAAATAGTTTTCGCATGTCCAAACATCCTTTTTGTATAAAATCAACACGTTTCTTGGATATATTTCCAGAGTGTCAGCTATCAATTTAATTTTTCGATCATTCGAAACAATTTTTGGGACTTTTTCAATGTTTTCATCGATGACAGCTTCTTTGGGACGTCCAGTGCGTTCATCGTCTTGGATGCTCATATAACCCCGTTTAAAATTTGCAAACCATTCTTCCAGCATTGATTTTCCTGGCTTTGACTTCAACTGTGTTTTTTTCATCGAAAACAATTCTAATTTATCTATTTTTTCAACAATAGCAAAAGTTGATTAATTTTCAATGCTACAGTTCGCGAACCAACAATCCGACAGCTGAAAACTGAATTGAAGCAAACCTGGAATCAGGAAATGACAATAATATTTGACTACTTGCCAAGCAGGATTGAATGCAATTAAAAATGTTGCGCTCTTGCTAATGGAATGACGTAGCTGCTTTAAAAACATTGACAGCTGAGCAGCGATAAGAGCTGTTGTTCTAATTAATGTACTTTCAAACTGTTCGAAAGTGCCAAATCACTGTGGACAAATTTGGAGTGAATATCAAAGGAACCCCGACTTGTACGAGTATTTCAGGTCAACTGATACAAATCGATGCTCCACTTCTTTGGTGAGGTTCAAGACGTTGTTGAAGCATCCTGCTTTAAACTGCTGAGCGGGGAATAATCGACAATAAAAGAGTGAAACTCTATAACCATGGCTTAAAACATTTGAACATCCTCATCGACGATCTGATACAAAAGAATGCAGGATCAAATTGAGAAGGCAGAAAATATCATCTCAGAAATTCATGTTTGAGTGAGAACACGTCTGGAGTTTCAGGAAAACTTACTCAAGAATACATTGAACTGAGAAATCTTTTCCTGAACAAGATTGGTTAATTTCAAATCTACACATGTTGCAAGAGCTAGGATTCAGGTATCATAGTGAGCCACAAGAAATTGTAAAGAGTTAATGGAAGGGTGCTAATCCTCTAGTTACTCTTTATCAAATCTTATCATACAATTGAGATCTGATTCGCCAAGAGCATTACAATAAGAGCACGGAAAAGCCTGGCATTGTTGCAAGAGGATATAAAAAGACACCTCTGTGACAGACACGAAAATTTTTCCTATTTTAATCGACGTGAGAACTTGGTGTAAGAATGAGTTTGTGTATTTGATTCTGTGTTTGGGTATATAACTCTATCTGTATATGTTTCTGTTTATTTGAGTTTGTCTGTGCTATTAGCGCATATGTGAATCTTGAACCATATCTGTCTCTTTCTTTTACCTCTAATTTTCTTCATCTGCTAATTTCAGATTTATCTGCGTGATCTCAGTGCTCACAATGCTATAAATATGGGCAGAAATAGTGTTTGGTAACGTATGTTGTAAATAATGCCATTTAGTGATGGGTAATCTATTTATATGAACTGCAACTCATTTGTTCAGTTCAGGACTTATCTAAGATGCTCTGGATAAATTTTTCTGGTGCTGCTGGGATTTCAAAATGTAATAACAGTAGAACGCTTTGAAATTTTGAGCAACTTTTTTCTTCATTCCGTAGATAATTTTATAAGATTAATTATTGAATTCATCGTCTTTTATCTAGCAGCCTTACTAGCAGATCCGCTTTTTCTCAACCCAATTTTCTATGGCTCTCTATCTGACTCTATTTCGTTTATAGCGTTCACCATATTGGTTTGAAACTGATCCAATGTTATCGGTTTGTTGGAGTAAGCCATTTTATGAAACCCCACAATAGAAAGTGAGAGCAGGCAATCGAGGTGGCCAATTGATTGTTTCGGTTGCTGTATGATATGTAGCTCCGTCCTGCTGAAACCACATGTCCTGTTCATGAATTCATGAATTTGTTCGAAAGAGAAGTGGCGGATCATGCCATCGCTCGTGACTTACGGTGTATACGTTTCCAACATCGACACGAAAGAAATATGTCCCAATGACAACTCCAGCATGTATTCCGAACCAGATCGTCAGTTTTTGTGGATGCAAAGATTTCTCTTATATCTATTTTGGGTTTGACTCAAACTAAAATTTACAATTTTGCTCATTGACAAAGCCATTAAATCAAAAATGAGCTTCGTCAGTAAAGATAATCTTCTTCTCAATTTGCAAACAAATCGGCAATAGTCCTGTTTTACAGCTCGCTTGTTTTCGTAATAAGTTTGTATAATTTTGAGACGCTGTTCATTTCTGTAGTTCAACAGTATAAATTGTTGATGTTTCCTGAAAAACAAAATGTTTGACAGATGATGTTTACTCACAGCGGACAGTTCTTATGTCGTTTTGAAATCCCAGCGTCCCTATTGGTAAACCGGTATATATAAGTTGAACTCGTTTTCTGATTATCAGAACTTGTTCAGAAATTCTCAAAGTTTCTTCTAATCGATTTTTCTCTTCTCAATATAAATTGATCGAGTTGAAAAGCACCATATCACTAGATAATTGGCTATTGATAACAGTTCATTGGATATATGTCCCAATATAAAACGAAAGGGCAAGGATTTGTCTCAAAACTAAAAGAAAAGTGGAAAGTATTACCACAAATGCTTACTACCATTTGAAATTAAACTGGAATGAAACAGAATTTCTGGTCTCAAAATTAACAAGCGAAAACCAAAACAAGATTCAAATATGATCGATTTATTGAAAACCGATTGTCTGTAATAAAAAAACAGATTATTGAGAATCAATCATTAGATTTTACTAGTATGCAATAGCAGCTTGTATTCTCAAACCGTTTTGAATTATACTAATGGATCGTATCACTCCTATCTCTCCTAGATCAGAGTATACAAGGTGGGCAAATTGCTTATTTGAATTCGACGCCACTTGTTTCAGTCAGCATTATAGAACAGACGAAGGTTTGCGCGATATTTCTATATACAATAATCATTAGTTAACTCTGTATATATAATGAAGTCATAACATTTCTATCAAAAGAGATCGACTCAGGTTCAACAAGCTTTGCGACACGTTGAACATGAATTCATTACCAATTCTCATATTTTGTATTTATCCACAGGTGCAGAGAAAAAATCTATGCAGAAATAAAATTTCACAGATCTAAATTCAACAAACTAGAGTACCAAAATATTAAATATTCAGCGATAACACTGAATAAAATATCTTGGTTCCGTTAATGCTAACATCCGTAAACAATTATTAAACATTCCTTAATATTTTCACTATTATTGAGAACGCGGTAATGCGGATTACCTAATTTTTATTTGAGTTTTAAGATTACGATTATGTAGTTCCGTACGAAATGAACGACTACATCAAATAAAGAAAGTGATTAACTTATGTAGGTTACTAGTCCGCTAGTCAATGCCGCGAGAATCTAACAAATCATCCGATCCGAATGTAATGAATACACACTTTCTCAATCAAAATCAGCGAGATAATTTTATGTAGATATGATACCGAGGGATCCAGGAAAGCAGTCAGATGGCAATGTTGTCGATTCTATATTTTCCTACAAGGTAGTTAGAACATAAAAATCAAGTGCTAGTAGCAGTTTGAAGGTTTATCGATAGTTAATTACTTACTACGAATTGATGAATATTATTGGTGCCAACCCTGAATTTTTCGATGAAATTGAAAACCCTGATCCTTCATAAGTAAAGGTCTGACTTCAGTTGAGTCGCTGCTCAGACATAACGTGGCAACGACTGTTCCTAACATTGCATAGTTATGATTTCAAAACTGTAGACTTTAACGACTACAGCGCGCTTTTGGTGATGAAAGACCATTAAGTGCAACTGTATTTTGGTGGTTTAGTGAATTTGAAAAAGGACAGTTATAGCTTAGAGATGAGCTACTTGGAAGTTGATTCTGTTTGTTGGTATGTATGTAGACACAACAAGTCTTATATCGCTCTGTTGTTATTTCCTGATTAGTATCGGTTTTGGTGAATCTTTCTTTTTAGAGAATGCCTCACACTGTTTGACTGCTCATATACTAAAGACAGCGGGACGCTAGTGTTTCCAGAAACGACCATGTCCTCTGGATGAACTCGGATAGAAACACGACGAGGTACCACTTCGATCATTAGATCGAGGAGAAAATCCCATTTAGACAAGATTGGGAGAAAAGGAAAGACATCTGGTACACTACTTCTTCTCTCAGTGGCATCTCCTTGATGGAGGTTAGCGACCACCACCCCATATTCCTCACTGGTCTGTGCCAGTCTAATGAGATTCTCCACACTTTTGATATCAAACTACTCCCTTAAGTTTTTTAGTCATGAAACTCTATTCTAACCTAACCTAACCTCATCGTTAGTAACTCTGCCCTCCCAAGGAATCTTGAGTATTCGTCCATCTATGCAAAAGCATCGGAAGCACATTGTGACTCGTAATCTTGTGTTGTTAGGTTAGGAGTGTTTGTCTTCTTTACTGTCATGACTTTTGTTTTGGAGATATTCATATTAAGTCCTACTTATCTACTTGCATTGTATACTCTATCCAAGAGGAACTGTATTTGTGCTATCTGCTAAGAGAATCGTATCATCAGCGTTTCTGATATTATTCATCCAATGGCCATTCTCCTTGATATATTTTTCTACTGCTTCTAGGGCTTTCTTGAAGATTTTTTTTGGAATAAAGGGATAATATGCATCCTTGCTTCACGCCTTTTTCTATTTTGATATCACCAGTTGTTCTGTTTCCAACCTTTATATGTGCACTTCAGTTCCAGTAAAGCTTAACACTGATATTTAAATCTTTATTTATACCGTTCATTAGCTCCACAAGGATATCATGCTTGAAGTTGTCAATTGCTTTCTCGAAATCTATAAAGCAGATTTACACTACTTTCTGTTGGTCTAGACATTTTGAACGAGAACGTACACCGAAAACACCACTTCTCGTATTCCAAGTCCACCTCGAAACCCGAACTGGATCACAGTAACCCCCTCATCTATTTCCCTCCAAAATCGGGAGTGTATCTAAAATATCAGAGTATGACTCATCAAACTAATGATCCGTAAATCATTGCAGTTTTTGGCATTCAATTTGGATTTAAGCCAGTCTGATTGTATTACTCCAATGTCATATATTTCATTGAACAAACAAAGAAGAACGTTGCTCTTGTCTATCTCTATCAACTTCACTATTTCCGATGGTATCTTATCAGAACCTACAGCTTTGCCATTTTTTGTCTGATTGATGGCTTTCCTCAGTTCTCCTTTGAGTATCTCTGATCCCTCCAGCATCGCCCTTTCCTCAGATCATCACTGAACACCTCCCTTATATAGGATTTCCAACTATCTGTGTTTTGTTCTTCTTCAACGACTAGCCTGCTATTTTCAGCCAATAGTCTAGGAACACTATGTGGTTGTTTTGATCTTTTTGTGTTGGTTGAAGTTATCATGTTCATTCTTAGGCTCCTCAATTTCTCGATATTTTCTGTTAATCCACAGTTATTCTGCCTGGATTATTTTCTTTGGATGGTTCACTGTATGTTTTCCTAATCCGACTTACCTATAATTTCTAGTACATAGATAGCTAAATGACCAAAGATGAATCAGGTAGAAGAATTTACCGCCAGAGAAATCGAAGGGGTATCTACCTCCCATTAGATAAACATATAATAGTTTTTCGGTGAGAGATCATGGCGATTTTTCGGCTCTGTACAACAACTATCAGAATTGGGAACAACACCGAGATCCATTGATAGTCGGGCTGCTCGAGGACCTTGGGCACACTCCTCTGGGTTTCCAGCCTATGGCGATACCTTAAGCATGTACTGGGTAAATCACCAAGTGCAACCTATTAGAAAAAAAAATCAAAAATTCCAGGACCGGACTGAAACATCCTCAGTTTAGTGTTCAGGCAGAAATATAACCCTGTGTATTGAATTTTTAACACAATCTGTTTTTTATAGAAAAAACTCATTGAAAGGTTGAATAATCAGTTATAACATCTCATGGCACACCTACACATTTTTTTATGGGGAGTCGATTCTTACACACCTTTAATTTTTGGGAGAACAGTCCTGGAATCGTCATTTAACACTGTACTGACTGATACGTTGAATTTCTAATCAGATTTGGCTAAAAAGATCTGGTTCGAAAGTGTGCAGGGTCGGATTCAGAACTTCTGAAAATCTGGTGTCGAATCATAAGAAACGTTGTCTTCCTTTTTTTCACCGACTATCTTACCAATTCTCACAAAAAATAAACATTTTGACGTTCATTTCATTTGGGATTTACATTTATTCGAATTTCCATTTCAAAATGGAGTCAATGCGTTACGCGTTAGGCGGCAAACTCATCGAAGGAGAAATCAAGATTACATCCGTTTATCACTTTAGAACCACGAGACAAATAAAAATCTGGATGAACTCTGAACATTTTGGAACAATAGAGACTACGAACACAGTAGATTATCGAGATAAATAGAAGAAAAAGTAAATAGTTGAAAAAATGACAGAAATCCTACCAAACCAACTAGAAAAAATCATACTTACATTGAAAATTCGAACAAGTGTGAAAAATAACGATAGTCTAGCTAACGTTCCATATTTTCAGAAAATTTGAGTGCTCAATATTTTCGAACCAGTTTTTTCTAGTCGAAACTGATGAGAAATTTAACATATTAGTCAGTATATTGTTAAACGACGTTAACTGAAAATATGTTTTTCTGTTCTTACTCGATTTCAGAAATATTTTCCCAATTTTCGGGTGAACAATGAGGGATTAGTGAAAAATACACTTCTGATAAAAAAATGTGTAGATGTACCATAACATTTAATTATTTGATCGCTTTCTCCAAAAACAGTATGTGTTGGAAATTCAATATATAGGGTTATATTTTTGCCTCAAAACTGGAAATGAGGTTAGTTTTCTTTTCGACAAACATTTTGATGCGATTAATGCCGATAATGTTCTATTCCATTGACTATTGAGAATTTTCGAGTGACTTAAACTTTTTGGCAATTCAAAAGAACACCCGGTAGACAACCAATAATAACCTACAGAAGATTTCATTACCTGATCTTAATCTGTTTCATCGAATTGCATCCAGCGTACGTAGGTTTCCATTCAAATTTAGTGCCTCACAAAAAAACGAGTAACTTAGGGAAAAAATAGCTTTACTAATTTTCAAACAATTCTCCATGATGATCGATATATCTTTGCATGCGCCTAACCAATTTTCAAAACACTTTTGAATGAGAGAGATACCACCTAAACATTGTTTTGGAAGAATTCAACTTCCTCTTTTGCCGACGAAAATCGTTGCCCACGCATGTTTCTCTTGATATGCGCAAAGGAAAAGAAATCGTTAGGTGCCAAGTCAGGACTATTAGGTGGATGTCCCATTAATTCAATGTTGTCGAATACTCCATCGTATGATGCAGAACAATTTTAGTTCTTCGATTTGATTTCCTCAACTCATCAAACAAACGCGAATAAATTCACGGAGTTCGTCACAGCGTGAAGCACGACCCCGATAGGATTCGTTATACCAGCGTTTCACAGTGACCATACAAACAGAACAAAACTCACTCGTTGGTCAAAGTTTAGGTTAAGAAATGTCAAAATTCACGACGCAGTTGTTGGATAGGAGCTGTCAACAGTAAAAGTGCCAGGGGCGCAAAATTTAAAAGGTAACCTACGTAGAAATATGTATCGATCATCCGGATTCACCCTGTATAAAAACCAGTAATTGATTATCATACTGAGTCGAACGAAAGAAAAGATGAAGAAAATTCATTGTTGCGATCAGGCTTTGAATAGAGGAGAATTCTTCTGGAAGGCTACAAGATAGTCCAATATGTGGGGCTTCGAGCTTTCATCCTCTGCAGATTTTGATAACAAGGGTTTTCTATTTCAATTCTTCAGGACACGGAGGTATTGAACACCACAGATGTCACGTGCCACAGCCTGTAGGTTTGACATTGAGACTCGTGATACAATTATTGAAATCGCGGTAACTAACTGTACCGCAATAGATTTTAAAATGCTAGTCGGAAAGGTTAAACGGATTTACATTGGCTAAGAGACTGAGAGCTCGTGTTCGTACGCGCGACTAGTATGTAGTGTGGGTAGGGAGGGAGTCTTAGGTCAGTAATAGACAGTTCAGTTAACTATTGTTAACAACGCGTGGACGTATTTTCTAGTTACAGAGAAATATTATAGCGCTTGTGACTGTGACCCACTTTGGAACCAGGTCAATTTATTCGCTTCTTGACTACGACCGTACTGATTTGTCCCAGTATCGAAACAATCAGTTCGTTCTTGAATAATACAATAGCACTACACTTTATTTTATAACTGATATATTAATAAAACTTGGTGACATAAATATGGAATGATGTGGAAGCAAAGTTCCGTTATTTCTGGTGATCTCATACGAGAGTCGTAAAACTATTCGAATTTGACATTTGCTACAAACGTTCGATCTGTTACACAACTAAACCTGAAATAAAATGCAACATCATGTACTTCGTAAACAAAAAGAAGTGGTTTTTATATTGTTTGCCTCTATAGTTCACTATTTGAGGAAATATGGAATTGTAGATATTGAGCTTAGTCAGCTTCAAGTTCCTCAAACCTGACACATAACGTGTTCAATTAATTCTATCTCTTCTGCATATAGTCTACACGAAGAGCCTCCGTCAATCCTAACTTATTCAGATTATTTCTGAGGCCACAGTGCCCAATTAATAGTTAAAATTATTAGTTCCAGCCTGGAGAGTTTAAGCCAAGCCTTGGCTCTTGCAGTGGAAGGTCCACTGATGGCAAGTCGAGAGAGTCTGAGACTGGTTATTTTCCATCCTTGCAGACTCTAGGGAGAGAGCCTAGGCTCTGCTCCGCTGAATCACGAGCCTGCTGCTCGGGCAGATAATAAATCCGCCTTTTTATTGCCCCCAATTCCCGTATATCTGGGTAGCCACATCGATCGGAGCCTATTCCTTCCTCCCAGCTCAGCGAGGATGGAATGCCATTCCTACACCATAAATGACGTGCAAGAGTCAGATGCCAATGCCTTTAGTGCTGCTTGGCTATCAATGGTGATTTTTATTGACTCACTTGCTAATCCCCTGCAAGCAAGAGGTTAACACAGTGGTCATTGGTAAATATTTCTGCTTAAAAATCAGTCGCAAGCCCGCCAAGACTGATTCTTTCTTGGCAGCACCTCGATTATATGCACCTGCTCCAACAGTTCTGGAGCCGTGAGTGTACCAACAGCCTTCGAGTAAACGGTCCTTGGAGCTTGTCCATTTTTGTTTACTAGGAATGATGATGTGGAATGGCAGCTCCTTGAAGCTGAACATTCAATTTCGAGAAAGGACAGTAGATGTAGAGCGAACAGTTCCAGTAGTCAGCATGCAGGTCGTTTTGTGCAATTCAAAGAGCTCGAGGTGGGATTGTTTCCTAAGGCCGCACTTTCATCAAGTATTACAGCTGTATGTGATACGTCGTCTCACAGGTAGTTAAGTGCCAGATAAGTTCAATCATCGTTTAGAAAGGTGTATTGATGTTAATGCAAAGACCTTAGCAATAATAACTCGGTCCTGATCTAATCTAACAAAATCTAACACCTTCTCCTGGGTTTTAAGAACGAAAGATATGCGAATTAACGTTCCGATCGTTTTAGGTTTAGTTCGATTTACCCATCTCTGGGAAATCTAATCTAACCCTCTGCCAGCTGGTCGGGATATCATTCTAGGCTAAATGCGACCGGAAGAGCCTAATGTGGTATGAAAGGAGAATGTCCCCCCCTTGCTGTAGCAAGGAAGGCATGATATTTTTTAACCGCTTCAACATGCGCCCGGTTGCCAATAAATTGGTTGAAGTTCTCCCAGTCTGATATTTTGGTCTTCACCAAAGGGTGGCGCTCGTAAGAAATTTTTTTTCTTTGTTCTTAACTCTAGGCAGGAGGCGGTATACCACAGGGGTGGCCACCTAAGTCTGGTATTCATTCGGTAAGATTCTTTCTGGAACCAAGCCTTTTATTGTCGATCACTGATGATACCCTGTAACTCGAGATATTTGAAGAGGTTATCACTCTTTCCAAGACTTTCGACATAATGGGCTACAATGCGATTGGACTATAATTTTTGGGTAGGCATTTCTTACCTTTATTTGGAATCGATTCTATTCTTTCCAACTTTCCAACACTCCGACAGCTTGCGTATTTGGGTTGGTGTTTCACAAAACTCAGTGCATTGAGATGGATCGTTGGTCCCAGGCCAATTATTATATTCTGATTTTCTTCCATCACAAGAACTTCTTCCTGGCGTGTAGAGCGAGTCGCGATCCATCTATTTTGTCTTAGGATTTTTTCATTTGACTCCATGCCTCGTTAGGAATTTGTTCTCTGGTAGGGATAGTTCACCGACGCACATCCGGGATCAAAGTCTCCGTCCACAGTACCTATTCCAATGATACCCGCTTTTTGCTACTGAATCAATATTCTACTCCTCAGTTGTCTTTGGAAACTTGGATGGTGATATTCAATTATCCTTATCATTTCTTCAGCCAGTTGTCCACTCGATGGTGTGTCCGAGATGAACTGAGCCGGCTACGTGGGGACCATGCGATATGCACAGCAAACCCTCGTGACCTCTGCACTGTGTTTCTCCACACCTATCGTTTTTTGCCATATTGGAAAAAGCATACCAACGCTGTGTGCTACAGCCCTCGAAACACCTATGGTTCCCGGTGATGATCATCGAACATCATTTCATCCAAAGCCTTTGTTCTCCTGATATCAGCGGTACGTTCAGCTGCCACTGCCAGTATTCTCAGCTTCAGTACCTCATAAAGGTTCTCCAGAGCACTGATCCCTGTGGAACTCCGCTAGTGCATTTATGCAAACAGCACCCTTCTCTCTGAGAAGTACGATTCCTACGCTGTGCTTATTCTCTGGGATTATTATTATTATTATTAGTGTGTTTTGTGAGAATTGAATAAAATTCTGCTTAACGTTTCACTGAATGTATTTCATTCAAAATCGAATTTAGAACGGCATTTTAACTGACTGACAATGAGGATTTTCAGTCAATAAGACAATTCTCAACACGAAATAAGTTTCTGTATAAGCATTGGTATACATATATGAAGATTTCATAGAGAAAACAGTAATCTGATTCATCCATTTTTATTCCTTCAAATGGTGAAATAATCGGGTTATCCTTTACTACAGAATTGTTAAAATAATGGCCTCGGTATTTGACATAAGCTCATTATGTGTAAGGTTCTGAACTTTATGTGGATAATTTTATTGTATTAGTCAATGTGACCAATCAATGCTATCAAGAAATCGCGTAATACCACCATACTCTTTCATTTTCCTGTTTGTTCACTTGAGGTCGTTTCCCTAATACTTAACGAATTGTTTATTTATAGATATCTCCTTATAGGGAATTGAAACGTATTCGTGCAAACGATTGTACAGGTTGTCACGATTATGCATATGTTGTTAACTTACGTACAATATAAATTTACCTTTTCTGTTGACAGAATGTCTATGTCATTCCAGTGAAATATCAGTTATTCAACTAAATATGCAGAGTGAAACTATATAACTATAGTGAATAAGAAAATTGATATCATCGCATATCAAAGGAACTGATTATACATACAACGATTTTAGTTACGGTGATTTTCCTTGTACTTTGCTCAGATCTCTTAAATTGTTTTGGAATAGATCTAGATGGCAATTATTGGCTCATATTAAAGCCTAAATCTTCGAAATGAATCAAAATTTACTCTACTAAGTCTACAAAGTTGTAAGCTTTATGATTTTCGAGGAATTTCGTTCAACTTCTACCAAAACTTTCCACACAACCGTTTCCTGATCATTTTTAGAGGTCTCAAAACTAGTGGTGCGTTTTATTGATTGACATTTTTAAGGTAAAAATGATTTTTCTCTTTCCAATAACTAGATCATTTCACATAGGCCATTTTATTGAGTCCAACTGATAAAGCTAGAGATTCAGTACAACTTCCTTGTTGATCCAATAAAGAATAAGACTCTTCAAATTTACACAGATCACTCTTCTTTTTCTTCTTCTTCACTCGCGGCTCCCTTATGGTTCTCTGACCCATTGTGCTTGCCGTGTTGTGTTGTTGTTATCAGTCTAGCTGAAACTTTTTGATGAAGTTTGCAAGACTGTAGTAGGAGGCCGCCTGGATCATCTGGATACTGGGTGATTCAGTGGCCAGAGTATATGTTTCGTTGTTTCATCATTCTCTAGGTAACCACGGCACTGTGTGATTTCCGAAAGTCTCATGACGTGTTGATATTTATTGAAATACCATCCCAGTAGACTTTCTGTCAAGGTACAATAGTTCATTTATCTTTTCTTTGATTCTGGCCACTTCATAACCTTTTCTGACTGTCTCAGTCCCGAGATAGTTGAATCTCGGTGATGGTTTGAAAAAAGGAGATCAAGTGTATTCATTGGATAGTCAAAATGGTTCTGGTTCCATCGGCCTAACAGCTGTTGTCTTTTTGGTAAGGATGTCTACTTTCTCATCCCTTCGATACCCTAATGGACTAGGCCCAAAGCAGAGTGACTCTGTTTCTAGTACTGAGTTGCATTTTTCAACTAGGTTGGATGTAACTCGGATCTTTTAGATATCCAGAGCGTTCTGGCTTTCAGAGGATATGTAAATGTATGCGTTTCTGTAGTACCTTATAGGTTTCCCTGCACGTATCGGAAAATGGCGAATATTCCTGAAAATATTAGTTTACGTAGACACAAATGCCTATATTCATCACGGTTTTGGATCCGTCTATAAACCAGGTGGGCCCCTGTGGAATGAGTAAGCCGTGGTATGTGCCCAAATTTTTATTCGTGGAATGACGACCTTAAAAGGTTCGTCAAAGTTGTAAGTGGCTCTCATTCGATCTCCTCTCGTGAAAAAGTTAGGTTAGTTGATGTTCTCTTATGTTCTTCATGATTAGGTTAGTTCACAAAGTTTCTAGGGATTCTCAGCCTCGACTTATACTGTACATTACCTACTTCTATCGACCATAGACAAACGGAGCTGATGTTGAGGGAATCAACGAGGTATGTTTTATACCGGGCGATTCACCAGTGGTGCGGTGCTCTGTAGCTCGTGCACTCTTGAAGATTTCATTCTTGTTCTAACGGTATTGTATTTAGAAAGTAAAACTCAATTTCAGCAATTCATTTTGAAGTAAACAGGCTGTCCCAATTTTCTATAAAAAATCTTGGGTGGTTTTTTCAGATTGGAAGACCACTTTTTCGTTGAAGATTCAAGAGCGTTCTAAACTCTACTATGATATCTTTAAGTAATAGTTTTTTGGTGACTAGTTCCGTCACTCGGAAAAAAATCATCTCTATTGATACCAAAACCACCTAGAGTTCTCGTTTCAAGAAACACAGAATTGCTTTATATCTCAGAAACCGACCGGAAAAAAAAATGTCGGATAAGTCATATAGCTTCAAAAATAACATTCACAACTCCTCAATTCCGATGCGAGCGTTCTTGCTAAATTTATTAAGGCCTTATTAAAACATCGAATTTGTTCCACCCTGTACTATCGAGTTCTGGTATAACGCAAGGCTCGAATCTCGAATCTGAAAATTCAAGAATTCTACATTTAATCATGCGATAAGGACTTGAGGTATCGAAAGAGACCAACAATTTCTGCTAACTATCGTAAAGGGTTTGTTTTTCTGAATTGGAGATTTGAAAGAAACAGTTCTCGAATTAGCTTTCAGAACTAGTGGCAATAAAATTTATTATTCTGTTGTAGATTATTCAATGATTCGATTCCATTGTTCCTTTTCAATATGAATTGCTTTCAAAGATCATCGGCACAGTTGATGTAAGCATGAAAAAAGAAGGTCTCTTAGCAAGATCCACGTGAGAATTCGTAACGTACTGATATAATAAGGAAATGCAACAAGACAATCACATCATATTTACCGATGAAGGAAGCTTTATCAAGGTGACAGATAATTGAAACGGCAACGGCGAGGTTATTCAGATTTTTATAGTGATCGAGGAGACTTCCTATTGGTGACCATGAGTTTGTCTGACCTCTTTTAAATGCATTTACGTATTCTGATATAAATGATTATGATTCGATTGTACTGTGTTGGTCTTGTTATAGCAGCTTTTGAATTGCGTAAATTGTTGTTTATAGCAACGACTTTCTCAGTAAGGCATTTCGATGAGGATATCGAAAATCTAGGAACATTCTTTATTGAGATGAGTGTCACGTTTTCTAGTAAAATTACTCAGTCATTGTGTCATACAAATAACTATTTCTTGAAAAAATTACAGAAAGATCTTTAGCAAATTAAGGTAATGAAAACGTTTTTCTAACAGGGGATTCTAGAAGAGTAATCATTCATGACCCATAAAGATAATTGAAATCGAAAGCGCACACACTACACTAGCCCTGTAAACGAAAGAACTTTCTGCGCGCCTGATTTTTCAGCAATGTATTCTTTCTAGAAGCAAGCCTTTCAGTTCCTCAGAACTTTTACCATGAAAATACCTTTACAAAAGAGAGAGACCGCCAGCTTGCCGCCTTTGAGCGAGAGGCTAGGGATCACGAGTGATTTATTGTCAAGAGTTCATCAGAAAACATTGCATAACCCACTTACTCAGCTCGTTTGTCTTGTCTTCAATTATGCCTAATCATTAGGAAAGATCCCAATGCAAATATTTCTTATAATTATCCAGCAATAGGCTACCATGTCAGGATTACACTATAACTGTATGGTGAACGTAATCAAGTGAGCACTTATTATTGATGCATACAGTGTGTTCCAACGAAAATTTGACCCCCCCTATAACTCCGAAATGAGTAACATTAGCGAAAAACACCAAGACACGTCGATTTTTGTTTCGAGGGGGAGCATTTTTCGAAATAATTCGAAACTTGTCAGATCAACCCCCTACCCCCAGCAACCCTAATTTCGAAATTCATCATAGGGAATAAGGGTCGAGTGGCACCTTACTGTAAAGGTCTGTCAATTCTCCATTCTGATTTGTCATTTTAGAATTTTAAATTAACATACAGGGTGTCCCAACCGAGGGTAAGTTGAATTCCTGCAAATCCCAAATACTAAATGAAATCGATTTATATTGGCATAATGCAAGCGCAGGTTTATGCTCGGTCTAGAAAAACGACCTACACTTGTGAATTTGGAGTTGGTGCAATCAACCCCTACTTCCAGCATCCCCAACTCAAAAATCATTCGATCGAAAATAGGTCAAGTGGCACCTCGTTGGAAAGGTATTTCAATTTTCTCTTCGAATTTGGTATTTTCGAAATTCAGAATCAGCATACAGGGTGTCCCGGAGCAGGAACACTGAAAACCCAAATAACTTTTTGAAACTGGTTCATTTCGGTATAATACGAGAACATGTTTATGTTTGATTCGAGAATAAGACTCTCTTGCGTGAATATGGAATTTTTGCAATCAATCTCTTCCATTCAGCATCCCCAACTCAAAAATCATACAAGTGATTACAGGTTGAGTGGCAAAGTTCCAGAAAGATTTTTCTATTTTCTGAATCACTGAGGCATTGGTTTCAGTTTGGCAATCGAGGTTTTCTGGCGTGAGGATCAGGATGAGGGATGATGGAGAAACTGATTGGATGCTCATCTAAACAGGAAAACGAGATTTATTGAACTTGTATTCAATTGAAAACAAAAACTAACTTGATTATTACAACAATTGTTCAAAATGACCTCCGCCCACCTCCATACAGTTATACAGACGATTTTCGAACTCTCTTCTCACATTAGCGAAAACTTCAGGAGTCAAAAGTCGGCATTCTGTGATAATCCTCATCCGCAGCTCCTCCAGGTTTTCTGGTCTTGTGGCATAAACTTTAGATTTTAGATGGCCCCACAAAAAAAATCTAGGGATTTAAATCTGGTGACCTGGCTGGCCACTCAACAGGTCCTCTTCTACCAATCCACCTTCCTGGGAAATTTTCGTCTAAATATTGGCGCACCCAAGCATCATAATGCGGAGGAGCACCGTCTTGTTGAAAACGCATTTCGTCCTCAGAAAGAGTTGGATCGTTCTGTAAAATTTCTGTCAATCTAGGATGTATGTGTTCCTCTAACAACTGTAGGTAGCCATTTCCATTCAGATTACCCTCAATAAAGAAAGGCCCAACTAGATGATTGCCAAAATTCCTGCCCAAACGTTCAACTTCTGAGGCCTTTGCGTGTGGGCCTCTCTAAACCAATGAGGATTCTGTGTGTCCCAATATCGACAATTATGTCTATTCACTTCACCACTGAGCATAAAGGTGCTTTCATCAGAAAAACAGATGTTATTCAGAAAATTTGGATTAGCGTTTAGGTTTTCACTTAGATTTTCACAAAACTGTAAACGACGATCTGGATCATCTTCGTTTATTTCATGCACTAATTTTACCTTGTAGGGGTGAAATTTGTGATGTTTCACGATTCTATGGACAGTTGTAGCTGATACACCAGTCAGACGAGATAGTTTTCTGATCGAAGTAGTATTCTCCATTTGTAGATGACCCACTACTGCCACTTCCGTTGCCTCATTTCTGACAGGACATGCCACTTCATGTTTTTGTTTGCCACCGAACCCGTAGCTAGGAATTTGTCAACCAAATATTTAACGTACTGGTGACTGACTCCTTTCTCTTTCAGGATGGTTCCTATCGAATATCCTTGCCGTTTCTTTGGCACAACTGTTATTTCGAAAATACGTCGATACAATTTCGACCCTTTCCTCAGTGGAATAAACCATTTTCAGATTAATTTCAACTGACGAACAACAACAATAATGAGGAACTGATCTGAATAATAATAATATTTCATTGCAAAATGAGAAATAACAGATGACTGCACGCCAGATGGAAATGAAAAAATGTGAACATTTTCAATGCAGAAATCAGCTTTATTTCTTCGTAATTGATGCTCAACACATCGTACCCCAATACTTTTAACAGTTTCGAATTAATTTTAGTTGATAATTTCAAATGACGATATTGAATTTTTCGAAAGCGACATCCTGTATGGAGAGCCGAACTGAATGAAATGCTTTAATCATTCTGGAATTCAAAAACCTTTCTGAAGATATGCCACTTGAATTATTCGTATGATTTTCAAGTTGGGGATGCTGAATGGAAGGGTTGATTGCAAAAATTCTATAACCACACAAGAAAGTCCTATTCTCGGATCAAACATGTTCTCGTATACCGAAATGAACCAGTTTCAAAAAGTTATTTGGATTTTCAATGTTCCTGCTTCGGGACACCCTGTATGATGATTCTGAATTTCGAAAATACCAAATTCGAAGAGAAAATTGCAGTACCTATCCAACGAGGTGCCACTTGACCTATTATCGATCGAATGATTTTTGAGTTGGGGATGCTGGAAATAGGGGGTTGATTGCACCAACTCCAAATTCACAAGTGTAGGTCGTTTTTCTAGACCGAGCATAAACCTGCGCTTGCATTATGCCAAAATAAATCGATTTCATTTAGTATTTGGGATTTGCAGGAATTCAACTTCACCCTTGGTTGGGACACCCTGTATGTTAATTTAAAATTCTAAAAATGACAAATCAAGGTGGAGAATTGACAGACCTTTTCAGTAAGGTGTCACTCGACCCTTATTCCCTATGATGAATTTCGAAATTAGGGTTGCTGGGGGTAGGGGGTTGATCTGACAAGTTTCGAATTATTTCGAAAAATGCTCCCCCTCGAAACAAAAATCGACGTGTCTTGGTGTTTTTCGCTAATGTTACTCATTTCGGAGTTATAGGGGGGGTCAAATTTTCGTTGGAACACACTGTATATGTCCATTAGAAACCAATTTAATTGTAATATTTCTACGGCTCTATTGAAATAATGAGAAACTAGATCTGATTTCGGCATTTCAAAATTCATCGAGTTTGGATTCAAAAACTCTGTTTTTTGGAAGGTTTTTATGTCTTGAAGACGTTGAGAGCCTGTCCAGTAAATTCGACTGGAATCTTATCCAACAAATGCAGTATGAACATACATACATGGTTGAGTACCACCTCCGGCAAAGACATGCTGATTATGGTAATATTAAATCATTCGATCATAGACAACCAAACAGTAAGAAGAAAGTTGCATGCGGATGGTTTAAGTGCTGAAAGATGAGTCAGGCATCCATAGATATGTATACTGTATCGTGTAGTTGGAACTGAACCATAGGTGAGTTCGTTTCGTAAGGCAGCTATGTGTGATGACGAATTATTTCTTTTTGTTGTGATTTTCATGGCAGCTTTAACACCAAGTTGTCTCGATCAAGTGAATTTCTGATTAGCTAAAGTCAGAATACTATTCAGTAAACCTGACTTGAATATGGTTGTTTCAAATTTACCCAAGAGTAAGAGTTTCCTCACATAATTCATGCTACAATATTCAACGTTTCACTAATATGATTGGGCATTCAATCTACTGAGTTATCTGCCCAATTGATGAAATATCTCCTCCGAAGCAACGTATTCTTTTACAACTTTGCTTGTTTCTGTCATTCTCAGGTTTTCATGGCGATATATTCTCCCAAAAAGGAGAGTCTACATAGATACTAATAAATCTTATGCTAGTCTAAAACAGTAAATGAACTGCTCCATAAATGAATGCATAAATTTCTCCTGGTACTCATTGAAGGTTTTCATCAACTGAGTACTAGCCTCAGACTAAACTTTCGACTCTGTGGAAATCTTTCAGCATTGCTGAATGGGAGGTGGTTGGAGCTACCTCTGCAGCGCAGAAGCAGGAGTAGGTTAGATTAATCGCACCTGTAAGCTGCTGAAGAATTCTTGCAGAACTAACTTTTGTGTATCGAAAGACTCAAATGCCCGAGAAGAGCATGGTGCGATCTAAGCTTCCACTTGTAGAGATAACACATCGCACACCAGAAGCCATTCGTTTTCTGAGCATCGTGTTGGATAGGGGCTTCAAAACGAAGCCGCACATTGAGCAAGGGACACAGGAGTCACAGAAAAGATGAAAGGACATTATGCAAGTAGGTATATGTTCCACCTATAGTAGGAAGGCAGAGAATTTGCTTTTTCTATGGTGAATCACTTCACCAAAGGCAGCCAGAATGATGCATCTTATTCCTTACTTGCAGGAATGGTTGAAGTGTAATACAGGAATATTGACTATTGAATGATGCAAATCCCGACAAGATATGAAAGCTTAGAAAAGTTGAGACGAATAATTTAAACTGGCCGAATTGCGCAGCAACAACAACAAGAAGACCAGGATGAGGATAGATAAACTAGAACAAATCTGCACTGACGACAAAGTTGGCTAAGATACAGTTTCGAGTTGGGTTTCCAGAGCCAGAATAGTGGATGAGAGTACTACACTTTTCACGACATAGCACTGTCCCGCCTTAACTATGATCATACATGATTCGAGAATCTCCTGAACGACTTTCATACCTTGAAGTAGTATTATGATCCGTTTTGTCCTTAATATTTCAGCTACAAATGCTTTCTCTGTTGTCTCAACGTACTATTCTACAGCACATAATACACATTAGAATTCTGATGAATTAGTTTTAGGATGGATATGAAAACTTCTTCGGTAGCTATTGCTGTTGCATTTTTCGTATCAAAATTCCATCTAAAAATTTCCAGAAACCTCATTTCTATATCTTCTTCATAATACAAGTTGTTATGCGAATATAGGAAGGAACTATATTACAAATAACCGGAAGCCATGGGGTAGCAGTTGAACTGATACATTCACTTGTAACTCTCATAGAACAGTTCAACTGATAATCAATATTATTGACATGAGCACTATTCAACCACACCTGACAGCAATATTCTGCTGCTGAAAATACTAAAGCTAAAGCAGTAGTTCGCAAAGTAGAGACTCCAGCGCCCCAATAAGATCCAGCTAGTTTATGCAGTATAGTGTTTCTTGTTTTGAACTTCTGACATAATTTATCAATATGAAATTTGAAAGTCAAAGAACGATCAAGCTCTACACCAAAATATGTTGGGTTGAGATTATGAGTTAATAGTTATTGATTGAAGAATACTCTTAGTTGCCTATCCTTCTCATGATTATTCAGATGAAAACAAGAAACCTCAGTTTTCGAAGGATTCGGACATAAACGCCATTTTTTGAAGAAAGTGTTCAGAATTTCTAAATCAGAACTCAGTGTTTGCTCAATGTCAGACATATATAAATTGAAGAGGAGAGGTGCAAGAACAGATCCCTGAGGTAGGTCATCAGTTAGAGTGTAAAATCTACTACTTTTCCCACCGATAAAAACTCTAAATCTTCTATCAGATAACATATCATCAATCAACTTTACAATTTTTCCACATTGAACTATTTCAAAGAATTTATAAACTAAACCATCCTTCCAAACTGTGTCATATGCCGAAGAGAGATCTACAAATACAGCGCATATTTTAAGTTTACCCTAGAATCCTGACTCAATGAAAGTGGATAAATCTAAAACCTGATCAGAACAATTCCAGTTTTTTCGAAAACCTCCCTGAGAAGTGAACAGAGCTCTGTCAATGATTGGTTCTAACCTCTGATAAAGAAGTCTTTTTAAAATTTTGAAAGAAACAGAAAGTAAGCTGATAGGTCGATAACTACTAGGAAGTTCTGGATTTTTCCCTGGTTTGAGAATGGCACTAACTTAAGCCTTTCTAAATTCAACGGGAATACTACCTGAGCTGAGTATGTCATTGTTAAAGAATAGTAACCACTTTTTAGCGTTATTTCCTAGATGTTTAAAAAATTCAGGGAAAATGCCATAAAATCCTGGAGCTTTACTGCAGGCTTGAGCTCTTCTTCCTCAAAAGGATTCGATAAATCCTCAACCGTGATAGCATCCTTCCTCCTTTTATGTAAGATTCGTTTCCTTCTATTCCTGTCATATCTACTAATCTTCACACTTTAAGAGACATAAACAAGCCTAGATGCTACAGAATTCGAATTCATATTAGACGGAGTTTTTGAAACGGGATCAGAATTGCCTAATTTTCTCAACAAATCCCAGGAACTTCTACTAGAATGATGAAAATTCATATCATTTATCAACTCATTCCATTTATTCTTTCTGCTGTCATTCAAAGAACTAAGGAGTGCATCGGCTTTCTCTCTGGAAGGATGGTGATATATACATTGGTGGTGGCTATGTCGCGATGAGGAATGCTTATGCGCTTATAACGGACACACAAGGAGTGCTTTCTGAAAAATTATCTTGTCAAGAATTTGTCCTCGGATTTAACCCAAAGCCGTCCTGTAACAATCCATTTTTTTCTCAATCTCGCATAATCTAATCCATTAATTTCTACCTAACGGTAAATCTTTGTTCCAGTTCACCTACACTGTATGAACGTGTGTTACATCTATGTTATTTAACTAACCAATCGATTGAATGATTAAAATACTGTTCTACAAGTGGTTGATTATGCAACCAAATCCGTACATACGTTATAAACACGTGAATTGAAGGTGTGAAACGTGACCAGCGCCTACTCTGTTGGTTGGAGTTTACGCATTCCGATATAAAACCTGGCTCACGACACGTGCCCAGTACGCTTGGCGATTGTAATTCTTTTAGATATTCTCTGTTTCACCTACTTTACGTCCAGAACCTTACGAGATTATATAACACGTGATCCTATCTATCTTTTTTATCACGTGTTCCTGATAATCTAAACCATCCCTTCAGAATATCATCTATGACGCATTCAGCTTTTGTTATCAGAATTTTCTAGTCTCGTCGAATAAATAATTTATCTAGGTTTTCTCGAGTGAAAGAAAATGCGTATCATCCACCCCCATTTCACTTCTAATCAATTGAATTGGGACAACCGCTATTTCTTAAAAATTAATTATCTCTGTCTAGGAAACACCTTCTCAATATTGTGGCTTATTAAATGTATAATGGCATCAGTTCAATGCCATCATTATAATGTTCTCTCCTTTTTGGTTGCAAATGTAAGAAAAACATTTCAATTTCATGAAACAATTATGGAGGGATGATATTTGAGCAAACATAAGATGTATGGTATATAATATGGTATGCTCCAAGCTGGAAATTTACAAATCGTCGTTGAGCTTTCATAAATCGCCCTGTCTTTTGGTACAACTTCACAGTAGACACAAAAAAAACAGTTCTTTCAATAGTCACACCGTATAGTACTGGTAATTTTTAACCATTCAGCAAATTGGGAGTTTTAATAGCTGTATTTGTATCAATTTGTCATGAATATCAAAGCATTGAGTTTATAAAAAATCAACAAGATATTCACTGCACATAGCTGAAAATAAAACTGTGTTTCGAAATCGCTATGTGCAGTACATGGATAAATTTTTTCTAGGGTATGGTGACTCTATTCTACGATAATTTTGATCAGCGTTTTTTTTTAATAAATTTATTACACCACTGAATGTAGATTCTATTATTTGAGAACAACGAAGACGAGGGTGAAAGGAAGGTTTGGGACAGGAATCTGTAACAATGGAAAAACAAAACCAGCAGAAAAATATTTCAACAATCATACCTGACTCTTATATGTCTAATTACACTTGTATTTAAGAAAAGATTTTACATAGCAAGCAATTAAATAAGAAGAACTAAGGAGAAAATCAAAAAGTACATAACCTGCGATATTTCCTCTTTCGCGGAGATGTTCTTCCGTCGCTCCTGAAACATAATCACTTTGTTGTTCCTGCTTGCCAATTTACAAGTATAATCTCGCAAAATTCTCTCAGTATTCAAACTCAACAAAACAATTCCTTCTCTGTTTAACCGAGAGAGCCCCGATGGCTAGGTTCGATCTTCTAAGTGATCTCCCATATATTATTTCTTCGTGGTTCTTGTTTAATTAAACACATGACATGACAATCGTTTCAAAAATATGCCAAAAAAAGGACACATATTCTCTGCCTGATTTAACAAAAGGAACATAAATTTCTTTTCTCAAAATTAAGCTTGCATAGTTTCAATGATTCAAATTGACATAAAATGATTGATAATCTCTATGCATATATTTTTAACGACTGAAGGCTATTGTATTTAGATGTATCAATTTTAATTGGAGAAGTGTATAGTGCCAAAATTATAGATATAAGCATTTATTGTAAATACAATTATTCAAATTTTGTAAATCTTTTCTTTTCAAAAGAATATATGTATATATGTACTTGAAAATTTTCTATCACACCCATTCTTCTCTGTGGCATAATCTTGAAATCTTCTGTGAGGCGTAGTTTATATTAAACTTCTCCATTTTTTCAATATAGTGCTCGAATATCATTAACGGTAGAATCACCAGCACGTTTACCAGGTCTAATAGTTACAAAATTACCTGGAACATTTTCGAAGTCTTTGAAAGAAACATATTCCAGGTAATTTATTTTATATGGCTGTGATGGTCTTGCTGATCCCATTCGATTAATATAATCAGATGGATAAAATATCGGAGGATTGAATTGTTTTTCCAAAGTGGAGTGCACGCTGTCTACCTCCATCATCGTATGTCCTTTCTCCAAAATGATTTGCTGAATCTCAATTCCCATGTCTGACGAAATATTCGATAGAGCGCTACAGAGTATTTTATTCTTATTCTGAGAAGTACATCCATCTGATATGAGAATAATTTTCTTGTAGGATGAACAGTTTTCCCGAATAAAACTTACTATACAACTAGTTATATTAGCGGCAACTCCACCTTCGCCTTCGTGCCACACATACATGTGTACATCCTTTGTATTTTTCACGTAAATTGTGAAGTTGTGAACAGCGAGTAATTTCGGGCAAAGTAGAACACTTTGCATGTACATTGTGATAACAAGGACATCAGATGACATTTCATCGATAGCCAATTTCTTTGAGTCTCTTGCTTCATTTTTATTTGTAATATGCAGTTGAAATTGGTCCTCGGTAACATTTCCTTCTTTGTATGCTACACACACGTCGCACTGGTCTTTTCTTGGTTTCAAAATTGAAGTTTTTGGTGCCTCAAATACTTCAATTTTGTCTCTTTACAGCGCAAAGATTATTACTTTGGCTCCACTGTACATAGACTCTATGCATATGCGTTTTGGATATAAAAGAATCCTCAACGTTTATTCGCTTGGTTTCTGCTCGACAGTAGTGGCTGAGTATTTAAACATTTCGATCCTTCATTTTTAAGGGTTCTTTTGTCAATTTTTCGTATCTTACTCCTGTCCTGATCCATTCGTGAAATACGTCTCTTTCCGAATCAAAGGTCGCCGAAAAAACTTCTTTGCATACGCGAATTTTCTGCCGATTCAAACCTGGTAAAAAACAATCGGACCCATAAGATTTCTTCGGATTATCGTCAATAGTATCTGGCCGCCGTCTCATGGTATTTCGAATTTGTACTAATCCATTGATGTAAGATATTTTAGCTTCCCATGACTTTAATTGCCAAAAATATTGGAAAAAATCTTTCCTTATATCGTCGTCAATAGCCGCACAAAAAAACTCCTATCGGTTTTCTTTTCAGCTCCGTGGGTGGAAGGGTTTCTCTTATGCCTTTCTCTTCTTTCTGTGCATATTTTTGACGATTTTCTCTTCGTTGTCATACATGATGGTTTTCATTCCTTCGTATTATTTTCCAAGTAATCTCAATTTCTGATTATTTTTCTTATTGTATTTTGTTGGCATTGTTTCATCCATTTTTTTCGTCCTGTGAACTGCTACTATCCTCCACTATATCAAAGATGCCAGTGCATTCATCCAAAACGTTGTTCATCGATATTCACATCAATATTTGCATTGGTTTCTTCGTTAATATGTTTGACACATTCTTCAACGATATTTTCCTCCCTCATTGTTACTTCTTCATTCAGTATCATGTCTCTATTTCCATAATGTTGTTCCTCCAACGGTATACTCATCAGTATTGTCAACAAATTCTGAATCATTGTTTTTCTTGGTCATTGCCATTTCTTCTTCAATAGCTATTCCAATTAACCCTAAATCTCCTAAGTAGGCTGAGGCATCTCTCATTATAAGAATTGAAAGACCGTAAATCTGGGCTATTGTAAGAAGTGAGCGGAGGTAACGGTATGTTTCTCTGTAAAATGAGCAACCAATCAATCATTTCGAAGTTATCGCAAGATATCTGCCCATAGGGCTAATAATAAATAATGCAATACAAGAATTTTTATCAGAATATTCTTCAAAATGTCCTTTACATACACATGAAAGTTCTTTTGAGCACTTTTCAAGCAACATTGTCAGCAATTGAAGTATTGAGAAATCACAATTAACCAAAATAACTAAGACTTTTGGGCCAGACAAAATCCTCATATTACGGGGGAGTGGAATCCTTGTAATAAATTTCGTTTCAATGTGTTTGCACAACAGATTTTTGTATTTTGTGTATGATACAAACTTTAATGTTGAACTTCATATGGAAATTCTGAGGACGGTAGTCAGTGACACTTCAGTAGCTCAATCAAATTATCGAATTTTAACTGATATGTTTGAAGATAGATGGATTGGAACGAACAGTCTGTCTTTGTGGCCACCAAGGTCGCCTGATCTAACGCCTAAGGATTTTGATCTTTGGGGAACGCTGAAAGATAAAATTTATTCTGAATCTGTGACTTCAAGATATGATTTGCATAATAGACTGCAGAATGCTTTCATGCAGTTGGATGTGGAGGAACCGAGGTGAACCTAACAAAGAGCGAATTCAGATCTTACACACCAGAAGCGATTTTTTCCCATTGTTATGATTCAAGAGATCTCGAGTAAATAATCCACAAATTTTTGTCTAAATTCATGACGTTCAACTCCACTTATTCAATTATGATTTGAAAGTTTTTTTTTTTTTGTATTAACTCAGTATTAATCACATATTCATTCATATGTTTTTTGTGTGTTCTTTATCACTTCAGTACAAACACAATTGTTCAATATCGATTAGCAGCTCGAATTCTTTGAATTTTTTGTACATTGAAGACACAAATTCGTTCACAATATCCTTGCGTGGTATAGTATGAATCAATCATGCCAAACAGTTGAACGTAACTCTCTAACCAGACATTTCGGTTGAATTTACATTGCCTGAGACCAACAAAGATGAAGAAGAGATACTGCCTGGTAGCAACCCGAAAAGAGAAATTTGGAATATCTGAAGCTCACCCCTTGTAAAATCACAAATCTTTCAATCCCAGAGTTAAACCAAAGAAAAGTTGCCTGATAACCACTGCATGTTATCAAAATTTGTCTTATTTCTGAACAGTATATGAAGCGACGTTGTGCATCAAAGCTACCCTCGGAGAGTGTAACCAGTTGCCTACTATGGTATTCAACAGCCCTTTCTTCAAACGAAACTTCCGAATTTTACTACGCACACTTCAGGAGTTATTTTAAATCTGAATAAAGCAGTTTATAGTTGTAATGTAAACCTTTTCGACTGGTACTTGGTACATATTGTTATTCGTATCATTTTCGACTATACCAGTATAAAAAATATGAAGAATTTCTATGGCTATCGTTTTTTTCTAAAAGAAAATAATCAGCACTTCAGAGTCCAGAGATATGAAGATTTTTCTGAAAACTATCAGCTTGGCTACTAGATCTAAATTCCAATAGATCAAGTAGTCAAACCCTGAAATTTCCAGCTGTATATTAGGATTACTGTGTATCTGCATATAATTTTGTATAAATAGTCAATTTAGTATTCTCTGATATTAAAAATCTTCCAAGTATAATTCAACTTTCCAGTTTTATCTAATTAAACCAAATAGATAGGAAAAATTCATAATTTTCATTGAAAACACCAACAATCTTTCAGATATTAAATACATTCATGTTTTTATTGTTTGAATATCACATGACTAATGAGTATTCGTGGAAATTAGACATTTGAAGATTAGGCATAATTTGTATGAGTAATATTTTCCACGAATTCCATGTAATTTGTTACATCATTTCGATTATAATCAAATCATCTTGTGGTTAACTGATCTGGCTGCGGACAATGTCATTTGAATATTGTTATCTGCGTTCTTTGTTAGGTAACAAGACACAAAGAATGTAGTTTGCTCGTCCACAATCTTTTTCAATAGACTGTAAAGCTGATAATGCAGGCAGTAGTTTCCGAATAAATATACAGGTGTCGCGCATAAAGTAGTCACGCTTGTTATCGCACAGTAAATTCAAAAGATCTTCGAAATTCTGTTTCGTTTTTTTGTCAATACCTCTTTCAGTTTTCAAGATATTTGCCTCAAATTAAAAGAGCAACTTATTTCTGAGGGTCATGGAATTGATGGTGCAGATGGTGAAGGTTCAAGGAGTACTCTAACAAAAAAACAAATTTTCTTCAGTTTTTTAATCACATCAAGAGACATGAGATAAAAAACACAAGGTTTAACTTTAATCTACACTTTATTTGAAAAAAATTCGACGACGTTTCGCTGACACAGCAGCTTTATCAAGAATGACAAACAGAATGAAGAGTATAGTATTATAAACAGATCGTAGAACAAGTTGGATGAATAACAGGAAAATCCACACCGAGCCATTGTACAGTTAGTATGAAAGGTAATAAAACTAATCAAACAAGTTAAGTAGGGGTGAATAATTCACATCTACCTGCTCATTCAAAAGCTTGTCCGAATGTTTGTATCTATTTATTTCTAATGCTTCTAGGAGATCTAATTTTGAACTTTTGATTTTATATGTAATATGTCAAAGTTTTCATTGAATGAATGGTTTTCTTTTATTAAGTGGTTTGAATAATTTGAATCAGATTTATTTTATCGAAACTACGTTTATGTTCAGATGTTTTGAAACTTCAAAACTTCTAATAACTTAGGTAAACATATTGAAAATAATAAATTTCGTGTTGAAAAATCAAGTTAATCAGGAATCTATAAACTCAATTGCGGTTCTTGTGATAAAATTTATATCCGTAGGACCTATAGGAGTTCTGGCATGAGAACATCTGAACATAAACGTAGCTTCGATGTAAATAAATCTGATTCAAATTATTCAAACCACTTAATAAAAGAAAACCATTCATTCAATAAAACTTTGACATATTACATATAAAATCAAAAGTTTGAAATAAGATCTCCTAGAAGCATTAGAAATAAATAGATACAAATATTCGGACAAGCTTTTGAATGAGCAGGTAGATGTGAATTATTCACCCCTACTTAACTTGTTTAATTAGTTTTTATTACCTTTCATACTAACTGTACAATGGCTCGGTGTGGATTTTCCTGTTATTCATCCAACTTGTTCTACGATTTGTTTATAATACCATACTCTTCATTCTGTTTGTCATTCTTGATAAAGCTGCTGTCTCAGCGAAACGTCGTCGAATTTTTTTCAAATAAAGTCTAGATTAAAGTTAAACCTTGTGTTTTTTATCTCATTTATATCATGGATCTACATCAAGTAACGGTCTCCACAATTCAAACATCAAGAGACGTTCAAGGGAACATTCTTTCGAAGGTGAGGAGGTATATTTAAGTTTTTCTTTTTTAACTAGGGCATTTTTACAACGATTCATAAAGCTGAAATTGCAATTTTGCACCCGATGATACCCCTGTCGTGCCGGACATCATCATCATCACCATCGTTGTTCGATTTCGAACGTCGTGGCTTATAATGCGTCAGTATCACCATTGATAATAGATCTCCATTTTTCGCGATCTTCTGCGTCTCTCATTATTTCTGAGAGAGATAAGTTAGTGAGGTCTTTCACCTGGTCTATGAATCTATTTGGTGATCGGCCCCTTCGCCTCTTCCGTTTTTGGTTATTCTGGCTCCAATGTATATTGTTCCGGTTGTTTGTTCAACATCATTCATGAGGTTTTTGAATGGCGGAAGTGTCAATCACCATCAAGGAGCACTTGGAGCGGTTGAGAAGTAATCCAGCCTCTTCACTGATTTTCTCGATCCGTTTCAACAGATCGTCATTTTCTTCCTCTGAGGATGCAAAAAGAGTTGTGTCATCGGCATAGCGTAAGTTTAATATTTTATTTCCCGCTACAGAGACACCACCATTCCAACCTTCTGTCGCCTTCCTTATTATCCATTCCCTATATATGTTGAATAAATTGGGTGACAGGACACACCGTTTCCTACTGTAAACGAATCCGAAACCATGTCGTCCACCATCACAAAAGCCTTGTTGGTTATATAAATATTCTTGATATCACGCGTTAGATGCTTTGGCGTGCCCATCTTATCTAGAACCTGCCACAGATTATTCCAGACATCGAAGGCCTTGATGTAGTCCAAGAAAAGAATCAGCAAAGGAACATTGTATTCGTAGAGTTTCTCTACAAGTTGTCTGATATCTATAAGTTGCTCTCTTGTGCCGCGTTCTGGCATGAAACCTGTCTGTTCAGTCGGAATTTGGGAATATAGTTACGGTTTCAGCCTCTCTCGCAATATTAGCAGCATAACTTTGCTGTCAGAGCAATGGTTTTATAGTTTTCACATTGGTATCTCGGTCTCTTTTTATGTAGCGGAATATATAATAATTCTGTCCATTCAGTTGGCCAAATCCCCGTTTCCCAGATTTTTGTGCAGATGTGGTGTAATATTTTCATTCCAGTGTCTCCTGTCGCCTTCAGAATTTCAGTAACTATGCCATCATTACCTGCTGCTTCATGTTCACTAAGCTTTTGAACAGCTTTTTCCACTTTCTCTTTCAGAATTGGCGCTTCCAACTCTTCTGTTGCTTCTATGTTATGCGAATGGCTATCTGTACTATCATAAGCCATTAATTCCGGACAATAAGTCTTCCATCTTTCTATAACATCCGATTTGGAGGTAAGTTTCTCTTCATTCTTGGCCTTGATAGTTAGCATTCGCGGATTAGTTGCTTTTGTTAGAGATCCGACTTTTTTGAATAGATCTCGAGGCTCGCTTTTAAAGGAGTGCTGTTCAATTTCTTGACATATGGAATCGAAATATGCATTTTTGTCTTATTTTCTAGTTGCGTTGATTTCTTTGGTGAGTCTGTTATACCTGTTACGTACATCACCTTCTGTTAATCACAGCGTTTTAATTCTTTGACGCTCTCTTATTAGCTTCCAAGTTCTTTCTGAATTCTATTGCTTCTTTGGCTTATTGTCTTTTTCACATTCGCGTTCGGATGCCTCAATGATTGCCTTCATTCTGTTCCACAATTCTTCCGCTTTGCTTAGACGAATCTCCTCATGGTCTATCCTTTCAAGCTCTTCAGATGCGGTACAAAAGAAGGCGCCATTTCGAAGTTTGTTGACAGGTTTTCATGTCAAACTCATGAACCCTTATTTCATCCACAGTATAATGCGTTTTATGAATGTGGGATCGGTACGAATTGATTCGTAAGACACATAAAGTTTATTACCCATTTCTTTCAATTCATCGATGTTTCCTTCAGTTGAAGACCAGAGCGAAACGAATCTTTCACCACACCTCGGCTGCTATTGAATGCACTGTACCACTCTCGTATTGTTGATTAAGTCGATTCACCGTAAGCCTCCTGTAACATTTTCAGCCGATTCGGCATAAATTCTTCGTCCGATAATTCTATCTATTGTAAAATCGCAAAACACTCTTGTGAGAACTGACAAAATCGAACAATGTAACAAACTTAATGACAAATCGCGTCAGTATAGAAAGCCAACTTAGTAACAATAAATATTTCGACAATCGTCTTAAGCAGATTTTTTTAATGATCAATTCCCGGAATTAAATACAAAATGTATGTAACAATATACTTTCCATGAGATTGTTTGTATTTTGATTTCATGGCAAGTACAAATTGATTTTTATTTTCCATTTTCATATGAAAAAAGCCACTCTAGGTAATTGTGTAACACGGGCTGCAAATATTGTTCTCACGTTTTCCAATAAGTTGGATTAACAATGAGGTATATATTCTACAATAAAAAGAAGAAGCACTCACACGTTTGCACACATCGATAAATTCTGACGTGGACAGCGTTTCGAGAATATTTATTCAAGTTTAGATATGTAACAGGGAATTATTCAAACTTACTGGAATGAGAATTTAATGCAAAAGAGAATAGTTTCAAATATGTGATGAACTTTGATAGAGTAGGGATTTCTCCATTTTCTGTAGTAAAAGGAAATAAACATATGTTTCATTTATGTTTTTCCATTAGTCATTCAGGATGAAAAGAGTAGGTTTGAAATACCATGCACTTATGAGTGTAGATATCTTGGTGTAATATTAAATACACATGAGTTACGATGCTCATGTGAACTAGTTGATTTTAAAGCTCAGAGGGTTGTTGTCGAGGCTCAGATATCTCACAAATATATTAGATAAAAATCACATGAAAATAATTTATCATGCTCTAGTTGAATCTCAGCTGCGATACGGAATAATTGCGTGGGGTGTGGCATATAATAACGTGTTGAAGAAAGTTGTAATACAACAAAAATGCATCCTACGTATCATTCACAAAAAAACATCACATTCTCATCAGATTCATTGTATAAAATCTCTGCAGTTTTAGACCTAAGACATTTATTTTGTTCCTTTATACTAATACATTTGAAAAAAAAAATTTTCACAAACACATACTCATCAAACATGACTAGAGTACAAGATACAGTCACTATTCACTTGCTATCCCAATTTTAAAAAAATCAATTTGTCAATTGTCATAATTATTTAGGACCAAGAATGTTTATCAAACTCCCAATTGAAATGAAAATCTTGACTTATGAGAAAAGTTTAGACAAAAATTGATGAGTTGGCTTTACAGTTCAAATAGAGGATATATCAATGATTTAATAGATATAAAAATATTTCGTACCTTTAGGTCTCTTTTTGATTGTATTTCATTTTGTGTTTTGTGAGTAAAATTAGAGAAACGAAAAATTTTTTTCACAATTTATTAGAATAATATATTTTTCAATAATGCTCACCACACATCTTCGATCTTCGTGAGTATTTGAACATTGAATTTTTATTGGATGTTGGAATAATTGCTAATTAATTTCGTTTCTACTTTATTAAAAATTTTCATTTCGTGGCATGCTATTGTAAATGAGTATACATCTCATTAAAGATATTATTATTATTATAACACTGGATCAAATGCTAAACGTTTTTTGTGTTGTATATAAAACACAAAAATATATACACACAACCAAATTTATATGAAATCACTCGGTATTTCATATTATTAATTGTTTTAACCATGGATCTTTAATTACTTGTGAAGAATGAAGTTTTTTGATGTAAAAGAACTGGATAGTATGATAAGAAATGTTGAGTTATCACCACATGTTCGGGATGTTGTACTCCGTCGTCACTGAGATTTGAAACTGTGAATTTCGAAATTAAAAAAAAACTATCATAATTGAAAATGCCTCACGTGGGATTTTCCGATGTGCGGAGGGGTCGACTAATTGTTCTCGTTGTGGAAGAGGTGACACAAAGGGATATAGCGGCCATAATGGGGGTAACACCGGGGGTGATTTGAAAACCCTACGCCCGATACGTGGAGCTACAATCTCTGCAAAATAGGCCAAAGGCAATTTCTGAAAGAAACAGTCATCACTGTATCAGTCGAAACGATACGTCAAAGACTTAGTCCAAGGGGTTTGCACAGCAAAAGGCCTTTGAGAGTCCCAGAGCTAACCAGACAACAAAAAACTTACAGACTTAATTGGTGTATCGAGCACCAACACTAGAGTGTTGAGAGTTGGCCAAAAGTTATTTTTTCGGATGAGATCAGAATTGGTGTTCGATGACCGCCGTATTTGGGTTTTGAGGGGTCGTGGAAGACAAGCTAGACTCCGAGCAGCAAGACAAATTCCAAAATGGGCCAGTGTGATGTTTTGGGGTAGATTTATGCTGGGAGGCAAAACAGATTTGATTTCGTTTCCTGCGAGTGTAACAGCTAGAAATTACGTGGACCTAGTGCTGTAGCCCTTAATGAGACTGTGGCGAGGTGCCGACGGTGAGAATTTCACTTTTATGCAAGATAATGCTCCTCCGCATACCAGCAACATTGTGCCACATTTTCTTGAAACAGAATGAATCTTATTGATTCCATATTAATTTCAAGCGTTTTAGTTTTCTTGATCGACTAGCGCTGTTACTAAGAATTTAGTAACAAGGCGAAATAAAAACGGAACAAACATAACGCCTTTCTGTTAACATATTTCAAAATATACATTCCTTTTTCGATCACTCTGTATCGAACTATCAGTAGCATAATTAATTTCTGCACCACTAACAACAATCTAACTACTCTATAATTATCTATTACAGTTCAATTCAAGTGTGAAATATCAGCTTTGAATATAGGCGAAAAACTTTGATGATGGAATGCTAGTTCAAATCATATCAATAGTAATAGGTTATTCATCCGAGGTCAGTTTATATATTACATAAGAATAAATAAATTTTAAAGTGGCTATCCAATGTTCTAATAACTGACATAACCTTTTATTTCAATGCGTAAATGACAATGAATAAACTAACTACCTACTATTCAAGTTAACAGTGTTTGGCATTGAGGAAAATTGTTGATAGAAAGTATAGTGCAAATGAAAGTATATTTCATCAATTATTATTTTCAATATTACAGAAGAAAACAACTATAATTACTGATTATTGCTTTTACCGGTAAACGCACCCAGTTTTATGAATTTTATTATACAATTTGAAGAATAGAAATAATGCTCAATACATTCTGTCAAGTTCTGATTATTTAAAAAATTTGCTTGAAACGATTGTCAATTTTTCTGTTATTGTAAAGTTGGCACAACTGTTTTCTGTGTTGACACGGAGTTCGAAGGCGATCTTTCATGAAATTTTTTTTATAGTGCTCGAGTTTCTCAGTATGTTTTGTGATTATTACAATAGATAAAAGTATTGAGCAAAGTAGGTAGCAGGTAGAGTAGGTAGCAGGTAGACACAGGGACGCGACCCTGCCTATGCGAGCCGTGACTCCACCCTCGTCTCCAAACCCCCGAGGGAAGCCACGTCCTAACCCCTTCATCCCATCTTTAAGAACCACATCCTAAACCTATCCTACCCATCTTCCAACCCGTTTGGCCAGCGTGGAAGATCAAGGCCATTATACCCCTAAAATGGCGAATATTAAAACGTATGGAACTGTACCCCAGGTGGGTGGGGCACCTAGTCCACAATCCCACACCTCTCAGCAGGTCAGCCTCATGGATTCTGGGGGAGGCAAACATTCGCTTAAACAATCTACGAATACCAGTCGACCATCAAAAACTTCTCTCAATGTCGCCACATTTAACATCAGAACCTTAAAATCAGAAGATCGTTTAGTCGAGCTAGAAGAAGAACTTCAACACATCAAATGGGACATCCTGGGTCTATGTGAAACTCGTTTACCAGGTGAAAAGTGCACCACACTCAAGTCAGGACATCTAATGTACCAACGAAATACAGAAAACAACGCACATGTTGGAGGTGTTGCAATCCTAGTAAATAAACGGCTTACACACAAAGTGATTAAAATGAGATCAATTTCTAACAGGGTAATATACATAACTATAAAGATATCACAAAGTTACAAACTTCAAGTAATCCAAGTTTATGCCCCTACTTCGACCGCAGAGGATGAGGAAATAGAGAGTTTTTATGAAGATATCTCAATGGCTCAGAAGGATGAAAAAGCCCACTTCACTCTAATAATAGGTGACTTTAATGCAAAAGTAGGCGATGCTAAAATAGATAACCTACCGAATAGAGGAAAACATGGATTGAGCACGATCAACGAACGAGGAGAAAGATTATTAGACTACAATCAAAGTCAAAACCTATACTGTATGAACACTTTCTTCCAGAAATAAAGACAGCGGCGATGGACATGGTAGAGCCCGGACGGGAATACTAGGAATGAGATCGATTATATACTAACGAATAAAAAACATATTGTAAAAGACGTAGCAGTTATCAATAAATTTAAAGTCGACTGTGACCATAGGTTATTAAGAGCAAAAATAGAAATCGTGGCCAAAAAAGAAAGAAACAAGCTGATACGTCCAAAACGCTTGCCAACAAATGAAGACCTAAAGCAAAATATTGTTCAATACCAATCAGAACTAAGCAAAAAACTAACACCTGAAGAAAACTTAACTCGACTAGACATTAACAGTCTTGAAAGAAAGATAACGGAAGACATACAAGTGGCAACAAAGACCATATGCTACAGGGCAAGAACAAAACCTAAAAAATTAAGCCAAGGCACGCTAAGGTTAATGGAAGAAAGGAAAGTAATGGATAGATTTAATCCAGAATACAGGGAACTGAACAGGGCTATAAGACTAGAGAAGACATACGAAATTACAACACAGACTATATACAACAAGTCATAGAAAACAACAGTAACATGAAAGTCTTAAAGAGAATTACTAACACCGGTAGACCCAGAATACATCAATTGAAAAACAACCAAGGTGAAATAAAATATGAAAAAACGGAGATAATACAGATTGTTGAAGGCTTCTATACTGACCTGTATTTGTCTAAGAAACCCAAACTTGAAACAACGAATCTTAGTAACATAACAAATGTCGGTTCCGAGGACATGCCTGAGATTAACATTGACGAAATACAACTAGCCCTCAACCAGATGAAAAACGGCCGGGCACCAGGCGAAGATAACATTACAAGGGAAATGCTAACATTGGGAGGACAGGTCACTTCGGAAGCAATAAAAATATTACTAAATAAATGCCTAACAGAAGGTAGTGTTCCGGAAGGATGGAACAATGCACACGTTGTGTTGTTGTACAAAAAAGGTGACAAATTTAAGATAGATAATTACCGACCTATTAGCCTTTTACCACACCCTTATAAATTGTTATCAAACATTATCACAAACAGATTGACAAACAAATTTGACAGCTATCAACCGGCAGAACAAGCAGGGTTTCGCAGAGGATATAGCACAACAGAACACCTACAAACTCTTCGTACACTTATTGAAAAATGTCACGAATACAAAGTGCCAATACACCTAGCCTTTGTAGACTATAACAAAGCCTTCGATTCTATAGAACTTTGGGCAGTATTTCAAGCCCTCGATAATGCTAGAATAGATTCGAGATATAGCAACATCCTACAGAATATATATGAACGAGCGACTATTCAGGTGAGACTAGACGATGACATGCAAACCAAAAAAATCCCGATAAATAGGGGCGTGAGACAAGGCGATGTGATATCGCCAAAATTGTTCACACTTGCAATGGAGGACGTGTTTAAGAAGTTGGAATGGGATAGAAAAGGTATAAATGTGGATGGAAAATTCCTGAACCATCTCCGGTTTGCAGATGATATAGTTCTAATAAGCGATAACTTAGAATAACTCCACGAAATGATGCTAGAACTCAAAAGAACATCGGAAGAAGTAGGATTGGAAATGAATCTGACAAAAACTAAAATAATGACAACGGAGGACGCAATATTGGAAGTCGACGGCAATGTTATAGAGAAAGTGAATGAATATCTATACCTTGGACACACTATAAAGATAGGTAAAGACAATCAAACTGCAGAATTGTCAAGAAGAATAAGAATGACTTGGGCTGCTGTTGGAAAACTAGGATTTGTCTTGAAAAACAAACAAATCCCCATTAACCTCAAAAGAAAAGTTTTTAATATGTGCGTTCTCCCAGTGTTAACGTATGGCATGGAAACCATGACTCTCACAATAAGATCTGCTAACAAACTTAGAACCACACAACGCGCAATTGAAAGAACTATGCTTGGAGTGAGCCTGCGGGATCACATACGTAATGAAGAAATAAGAAGGAAAGCAGGCGTAGAGGACGTAATCACGAGAATAGCTGCATTGAAGTGGAGATGGGTTGGACATGTAGCAAGACAACAGGATGTAAAATGGACTAAGCGAATAACTCAATGGAGACCACGCTTATACAAAAGGGGAGTGGGGCGCCCCCAGAGAAGGTGGCTGGATGACATAAAGGAAAAAGTAGGAAGAGGATGGTATAATATAGCACAGGACAGAGAGAGATGGAAGCTAGAAGGGGAGGCCTATGTTCAGGAGTGGACAGAGAAGGGCTGAAAAAGAAGAAGAAGAAGAAGAAGATTAAGCAAAGAATTTGTCCAGTACTTTCAACAACAGCCGAGATATGGTGAAAGATTTGCCTGGCTCTAGTCGGCCATCAACAACTTCAACTAAAGTGAACATTGATGAAAAATTCTCATCTGAGCAAACGTTCAATCTAAAACTAAAATCAACAGCTTCTTATGAAGACTGAAACATTTGTCCTTGCATTTCGTTTTTGATTTTGGGAAAACTAAAAAAGTTAGGACTTAGGTTCGGAATGTGTTGAGTATTCGGTTGTTTTCTGGTTTGTGTGCGAACTTGCATTGTCTTGGTGAAATCAGTAACTCTTCTTTGATCCTTTTTGAATTGTACTGCCTGACCAGTTTTTGAAACGAACGTTGCAACCATCGTTCTGGAGACACATCACGTCACGAACACCTTTCATCGGTTTTTCCTTCTTATGAACCACCCAAACTGAAGATTGGCAATTCCTTCTGGCTCGTATGAACGAATCCAAGATTCATCATCACTGACAGTATGAACGTTTTTAGACTTTCCAACGTTAGAACAGTCCAGAGTTTTTTAACACCAATTCTTTCTTGCAGCTTTCTGGTCTCTATATCAACGAGAAACTGTTGACTGGTGCAGTTTTTCTTTGTCGAAAACTGAAACCAACTCGCCGAGACTCTTTTGCTGAGATAGTTATCTTTGAAAACTGCCAGTTTGTTGTGGTTAAAACAACACAATAAAAATTCTTAGAGGTTCATTTTTAGTACCGACAGTTGACTAGTGGTGCACTTTATGTTTCAGAATGCAAAAGATAAGACATCCTTTGTACAAACGAAAATTAAAATTGTGATGGAGGCTCTCAACATCATGCAATAGGTTTATATTCGTTGAAATGCCTTTTTACTTCACAACTTTATAGCCTTTTTGAGAAGTAATACAATTACGTGAGCGAATTATTCTCTAACAGTAGAATAGTTGGAATAAATAATGAACTCCATCTTTAAATGAGAACAGATTATTGTAAAGATTGATGGGAGTGCAGCTTCATTTATATAATAGGTTTCTAAGACGTGATAATTACATGACAGAGTTCTATAAACGTGAATGTATATACAGCATTCATTTATAAAAGTTTTATCTACTCAATAACAGATGGCGCAACACTGAACTTTGTACATTCCGAAGTTTATTGGACAGCACTATTCCTCAAATATTTAGAATGAAACGTTTGTTATTTATACATCGGAAGAAAAAGATTCCTCGAAGTTATACTAATCATAACCACATGGCTAGTTCTGTTGTTTTCTGTTAACGTCAAAGTTGTCTGCCGTGTTACTCCGATAATTTCTATTTTTCCATGATGGTGGAAATATTTCTTCTGATTTGAATCCGTGTGAACAAGGCGTTTCCAGGATGACAATTGAGGTAGAGAAGTCAGAAATGTTACCACTCCACGTTTCGGCCAGTAAACAAATATTCAGATATATTTCCATTTGAAGTGACATCTCGTAGTGACCCAATCAATTCTTGAAGTTACAGGTTTCTTCTTCGAGCTGAACACGCATGTAGTGCCACCTGCCGGAGAATCTTTGAACATCATGAATGCACGAGCGTTCTGAAACATTTTTCTCTATTCTACTTATTCAAAGAAGAGATTTAGAGTTGTGATTTGTGGAAAACATGAATCATTTCTAATATATGAAGAAAATAGATATTATAAATCAATGGAATGTACTGAATATAATTCTTCCATTTAAAAGAGAATTCGGAGTACGATTCAAGGCCTCAAATGTGGCCTTACTTCATAGTATTGGGGTGACATAGTATCGTACACTGCAAATTAGTGTTCTTGTTGTTCTTTAGCTAATTGGTGATTATTTCGTGTACTTTGAGTTAGAATCTAGTGAAACATAGATGTCGCGACTCTATAAGCGTTACTCAAGCAACTAATAATACGGTGTGGAGATTCATCAGTTATAATTTATAGCACTATTGAGAATATAGTAGGACTATGTTCGCAAAGAGGATCTCCATATACTTGGGGGTATATTTTGTGGAATAACTTCTGCAGGAAAGTATAATACACTTTGAGTAAAAACTCATTGAATTTGAATTATTTGTATGTTATTCGCTAAATAAAAAAAAAGATAATAGGAATACTCGATAGGTATGCCCAAAAAGTGCTTTCATTTTGATAGCTCGTCTTCTGAGACTCAACTTCTACTTATTCAATATCAAACTAAGAAAAAGAACAATTAAAAATTAAATAAATTGCTGGAAGTGTCCTCCACCTGCAAGAATACAGACCTCTGAGGACCTAGGAGGCCATGGTTCTGGCCAACCCCTACCTATCCATCGGTTGTTGAATGTATTCTTCAAGAAATACCTAGCTACTCCACTAAAATGTGCTGGTGCCCCATCATACATGAACCACATTATGTTTCTCACCAAAGGTGGCACACCCTCGAGCAATAAAGGTAACTCCTCCTCAAGAAATTGCCGATAAGCGGGACTGTTTAGTCTGTTAGGCAAAAAAAACGGTCCAATCAAATAATTTCCAATTGTTCCCACTCAGACATTTAGTGAGAATTGTTCTTGATGATGAGATTCTTCAATCAAATAAGGGTTTTCCCCATATTGTGAAAATTGGTGATATCAGTTCTCGAAAAGTTACCTTCGCCTGTGAACATTATTTCACTATCAAAATGGGCATTTTCTCTAATTTTATCTAAGAACCATCGGCAGAAATTCAGTGTTGAAGGAAAATCTCGAGGAAGTAGAGTTTGGACACGTTGAATATGAAACGGGCACAATAAACGTCGTGGAGAATTCTCCAAACTAGAACTTGTGAAATATTCAACTGATTTCCAATTTTTCTTGTACTCACATGAGGATTCAAAACTGCTTCCTCAATATCTGGAGTTTCCCTCAACCTTCTGTGGATATTTGAAAATGTTCTCCTGTCTGGTGTTACTCGATTTGGAAAGCGCACCTGATATAATCGCCTAGCTTCTGTTGTATTTTCGTCAACCAGACCGTACATGTAATGGATATTAGCCAATTCGGCGTAAGTAAAATTAGCCATTTTTTCTCATAGCAATAAATTCGAGAGTCTTAAAACTAATCATTAATTTAATAAACAATTCGAGCAAACACTATTCTAACGTAAGCAACTGTCAAAATAAATGAATAAATGAAAAAATCAAAGCCTACTAGTCATTTCTCCAATTAGAAGTGCTTTCAATGCATACAATCGTTTAATAATTTTTTGCTCGAGAACGGTCAGAGATACGAAAAAGTTACGAGTGCCGAAAAAGTTTCTAAATTGAACGAAGTTGACGAAAATTGATTGTACGCTGATCAGTGGCGTACTGCAAAAAAGTTTGAAAGGGCAAGAGAAGATATGGCTCCGGAAAAGAAAACACCTTGTAAATTCTAGTTGTAATTTTGGACTTGTAACTATGGAGGCTGTAAAAAATAGCTTGTATTCCAAATTTCGGCTGAATATACCGAAAAATACAGGAGTTTTGAAGAAAAAACCAATTTTTTGCGGACCTATGTTTATATGAACTTTTTTTCTTGAAATTGCACGTAGATTTACAGCCTCAAGTTGTTACATAGTATTATGTAACACCCTGTATATATAAATTCTAAGAAATCTCTGCGATAGATCTCTTTTAATTTCAAAACACACGTGTTGATAACAACTATACTCATTACCGGATTTGGTGAAATCTAACCTAATGAAACATAAGAATTCAATTGAATGGATATTCATTTTATCGAAATCTAGACAAAAAAATCTATTTTCCGAATGATTTCTTTAATTCTTCACAATTCAGTTGATCAGTTTAAAACTAACAAAATTTTGTTTTCACAGTATATTGAGTTTTTTAAATAGTTGAAATCTGTTAGAAGCATTCGACAGAAGGCCTAGTGTTTACTGTCAGCGCCAACTGTCGAGTTATAGTCGAAAATAAGGTACAAAACCTTAAAATAAATACTAAGCAAGATTTGAGTAAAAATAAAACAGAACAAGGTCACGCTTACAATAATAAAAATATAGGTTATGCTATACCACAATTTAAATCAATATAGACGATTGCCCAGGAATTAGGTTACTAGAATGAGAGAGGCGATTACTCCTATTAGGAAAATCGTCTGCCAAAATTTTGAGTAGAAAGGATTCAAATAACGTCGATCGCTTCAAAAATGGAATAACATTTTTATGCTTCATCACAATCACTCTATGTCGTAGACAGGAATGTCCGTTTTTACGAAGAAAACGTTGCCTATGTTATTTAAAAATCAAATTCATTATAGTTCTATTTGAATTGTATTGAAATTATTTATACATTTTCAGTCACCCTCTTCAAAATAATCTATCTAGACGAAATAAAATTATTTTCGTTAGCGAGAGCATCTCTTGAGAACTGCTGGACTGGTTTGGACTTTTTTCGTTTTGAAATGTTTGTAATAGATAGAATAAGGTTTTTATAGAAAGATATATTGAAAACGTTGATCGAAATTTTGAAAAAGTCATGTAAACTGGAAGTGGAATTCAAGTATTGAAATTATACTTATATATTAAAATAAAAGATAGCTTTATGACTTATATTATCTCACTGTAGCGGTACTAGAGGCAGGTATTCGAACTTATTTCAGTTGTTGTGCGTGAAGCTATTGAAATATAAGGATTTGGACTGATTTATTGTTGCTATGAATAATTCGCCGTATTTTGATTACACTTGTATTTAATTGATCATTGACGATGTGTTTCAGCGCTTACTAAGCCTAGAAGACTTTTTGAGTTTCGGTAAAAGCATTCATTCTTGTTTCAAGGATTTTATTTCCCTTTCCAGTATTATAAGGCATTTTGTAGGACTTTATGTCGAAGTTACTCCCACTTTTTCTTATCCCTTATTGCTAGCCTTTCACGAGTTAGAATTTCGCATTCAAATATTTTGTGTAATGTTATTTTTTGATCTTACCTTAGAATCTGCATTATATCCTACCTGGTATTTTCCTATTTTTTTGTAGATATACTCGAAAGGAAGTAACTTCGGTTAAGAGGCCAAGTTTTTCAGTTGGTAGAGACCAACTGAATGATTGATTGTTGTACTTCTTCTGAAAGCTGTCCACTTGGTTTTTACTTGCAATTACTTGCGGTGACTGTGTCTTGGTATGTTTCTGCACCTTTTGACATGTTAACCTGAACGTCCTGCATATCCTTCGCTTAATGCAGATGGTTATTTTTGTTTCTACAAGTCCTTAAAATACGACCTAACTCCTTTATGTCCTGACAGGACAGGTTTCCCACTCTTGAACTGGGCAGTTCTAGTTTCTACACGGTTTGGTTTCTGTTCTTTGAGAGTACTTCCCTGAAATTTTTCAAATATTTCTTGATGGTGCGCTACCTCCAAAAACGCAAAAAACAGGCTCTTTGATTTTTATAGCGGAAAATTTAATTTTCCTCATGTATGTGCGTGGGTTCAATATTATAATACCCTATAAACATAATATCCAACTAAAGATTCATTCAAAAAAAAACTGTTAAGTGATGATTTCTAGATTTTCTCTATCAATCTTATTTTTTCTACAATACCTTGTGCCAAAAATCAATTTCCTCGCTTCTGCGCTTGCGCCAAAACATGAAAATTGTCTAATACTATGTTATCCTACAAATATAAAAGTCAACTGAAGATCATTTGACTCCGAAAATTGTTTTCAGTAACGAATTTCAGTTATTATTGTATATTATATCGAGATTATAATTTATAATATGTACAATATGAACATTCAACTAAGTAATCGATATCGGGTTGTTCGCTCGCACGGCAGTAATATATACCAAACGAGCAAACAACTCAATAATATGTAAATACTTATAATAACAATTATTAAATATCAAACTCGAACAAGAACGGGGTGACGCAAAACAGATTAAAAGACACAGTTCATAGCCAACACTCCATCAATTCCAATTTACCAGTTCATGTAGTACGAACACCATATTATTAAGTCCACAAATCGAACACCACGACAATCCCTCTGTTTCTCTGTTTCCTCCATTTTCACTCTTTTTGATGAGAGAATTTTTCTTTTTAGGAGCTTCTTAATTTTTTCTGGTTTAGTAATAAAACGCAGCTCTTCCACCAAGGAGTTGAAGATCTTAGCTGACCTATACGCTCGAGATCTGTAAGCCTTAGCAGATGCAGTTGTTGGTACAAGATAAGGATATCTCCTTCGTGTTCCATATATGTGATTTATCTCGTTCCATCCCTAATGACTTCGATTGCCATGTTCAAATAATATAATTGTCTTAGGTCTAAGACTATTGCCTCTTTTAATAATAGGTCCGTTGGATATCGTTGGTTTTTGCTAACCAGTACTTTTAGATATCTCTTCTGAATTACTTTAAGGGGGTTAATGTAGGTCGTGAAAGCGGTACCCCAACACAAAATGCCGTCACAAAAATGTGACTGAACTAGAGCGAAGTATGCCATTTTACTAGTTTGCTCATCGGCCACACTATTTATAAAACGAAACGTATAGAGAATACATCTTAGTTTTTTCAGTAAGTTACCAATATGAGCATCCCATCTCAGGTGAGCATCAATATGTATTTCAAAGTAAGTAGTACTGTATTTCTTTTTTATAACCGATTTTTTCCCCTCAAGGCTAGTGGCGACCTCCAAAACTTCAAACTCAGCAAGTACGAACTCTGGAGAGCAAACAGAACAAAGAGAGTTTTTTCAATATTGACCGTGAGTAAATTGCTTGTGAACTACTCGAACAGCACCTCCATGTCTTTTTCGATCAGTTCTTTCAGGTTACACCAGGACACAACACCATACACCACTGCAGTGTCGTCTGCGAAGGCTATAGATTGGTGGGCTAGGACCAGGACTGAGCCCTGAGGTACTCCACACTCAACCGGCAAGAATTTGCAACAGCAGTCGCCCACTCTCACAAACTGCGATCGACCCGAAAGGTATGATTTGAATAGATTTTTGGATTTACCACGAAATCCCACGTTTTCCAGTTTAGTCAATAGTCTTTCATGATTAACAGTATTGAAAGCTTTTTAAAGGTCGACGAAAATTCCTATACATCTCGTCCTCTCATCCAGATATCCATAAACACTTTCCACCAGGAGAGAAATTGCATTTTCAGTTCGCTTCCCCTTTCTAAACCCAAACTGCCTACTAGCGAGAAGCCCATACTTCTCTAGAAAAGAAACAATCCTAGAGCATAATATATTATCAAAGATCTTGGCCACATTGCTAACTAGCGAAATGGATCGATAGTTGTTTGTCTTTGGTATCTCCTTTTTTGAATACAGGTATTACGACAGATGACTTGAAGTGAGTTCGGCATATTCCATGATCAAAAATTTTATTGATGACAATTGGACTTAACTCATCAGTATTTTTCTTCAAGACCTCCACTGAAATTCCATCCACTCCACATGATTTCGTGTGTTCAAGTGCCTTAATTGTCCTCAAAACTACTATGGGTGTAGTGTGCCTCAAAACCTATCCAGATCTCGATGAGTGTTAGATGGTTTTATTTTTTCTGCTAACTTCTTTCCAGTATTTTCGAAGAAGGAGTTGAATTCGTCGGCAACCTCATTATCGGCTGTAATTTCTCTCTCATGCACAATGAGTTTGGGTGTTTTTCCAGTAGGGGAAATTGACCTGGTACCACTAGGTTCGTTCATTGAATAACTTAGAGAAATTAATTCATAATCATCCACTCAGTAAATATTGTTTATATTGGTATCGCTATGTAGACGATATCATTATTTGCTTCACAGGAACAGATAGACAGTTAAAAATTTTCGAAAATCATATAAATTCATTATTTTTTGATTAAACAAATACCCAAAAATAATGGTTAGAATCCCAAACTAATAAATAATATTTCAAATAAAAACAAAGTAGAATCCCATTGAATGAAGTTTACCCTGTCGATAAATTGAAACAAAAATTCAACACCTTAACCTACGTTGGCATTACAAGTGAGAAACTGAAATCATTCTTGAGTAGCAATAATTTCAACATAGCTTTCCAAACTAAAAATAATTTAGGCAAATATATAAAAATAATAAAACTAAATCAGATAAAAACAATAAATCAGGTGTTTATAGATTGAATTGCAATGACTGTGATAATTTCTACATTGGTAGAACACATAAAATTTTAATATTAGAATATCTGAACATAAAGGCAGTATTTCAAATAAAAAATCAGATTCAAATTACGCGAATCATCTCTTAGAAAATAATTACTCTTTCGACCCACAGTTTGAAACTTTGCATACAGATAATAAATATTGGAAGGTAGACCTTTGGGAAACTTTAGAAATCAATAAATACAAACACTCAGGTAGACTCATCAATGAACAAGTCAATTTAAGCCCTTCGCCTCTATTTAATCTCTTCGGGGAGCAATCTATTTCTTAATTTTATTGGATATACCTGTCATAAATAACCACTCAAGTAGAAGCAACCCGATAAACTTTTAATTACTCAAGAACATTTATATTTATATTTTCTGTACATTCATTTGTCTGAAGAAGCTACGGTGTAGTGAAACGCGTTACGAATCGCAATTATTAAGTAAAATTCCTTAAAACACAGTACTTGTTTTTCAATACTTATTATTGTAAATTATTTTTTATTAGTTCACCTTGATTCCCTCAAATATACGATGCACCTATTTTGATTGAGATACCTTGTCGCAATGACAGTTTAAGTGATTGCATGACGTTTCGATTTGAGAAATTCGGAGATTACAGTAAATGAAAAAATTGCATTTTTGAAAAATAATGGTAAACACCTGCGAAATTCTAGGTGCGCGCTCGTGCTTGTAGTTTTTCATAGGTGTTTCGGTGTTTTAAGGTGCATGCAAATGCATAATAGATGCACAAGAGTGAGGCGAAAAATTGTCAGATATTTTTGGCAAACTTTCAATAGGCTCCTAAAGAAAGCTCCGATATAATAAGTATGTAGTATTAGAGCAGTCAGTGCGAGATATTCATGTGACGAGTGTGGTGCCGAAAGTCATGGAGGTCTGTAAGAGGTCCTCATGGCTATTACCACTCCTAGGGGTCATTCTTCTCGCCGAGGCCTTGCAGGGTATGTACAATTCCTCATTTACATCCCCAGTTTGAAGTAAAATAACCATCATTAATTTTTTTCAAAAAAAAATCCAAAATTAGTTTCAGGTTTCTTTTAATTATATAATGTGAGTAGTTATGACATAAGTCAAGTCATAATCAGTTTTTTCTCATTATCAGTTTACTCATTTTACTAATATTCTATTTTTGAGTTTGAACAGATCTAAATTTAAGCTTTTTCCATAAATAACATACTTACTAATATTACGTTATCATCCAACTATAAATACCAAAATTACAATCTCGGCGGACTTGCGATACGGGAGCCCATTTTTTAATCCTACCTAGCAACTAAAAAACTGAGTGTCTATTTGATCAAATTAATTTAAGAACTTAATTAAAGAATCAAGACTGTGAGGTTTGCAAATTTCTGAAATTAATTCGATTATTTCATGAAAGATTAAAGTAAGTGCAATATATGAATAACATATTTCAGAATGGGACCATATTAGTGAATGAACATGAATGTTGCTTATTTGAAATACTAATTACAATCATTTCATGAAAAATTAAAGGAATTGATATTTATAAACGCTCAAAAATCAAACTCAACAGGAAGATGACCCTGAATTTGATTCAAAAGTTTAAACCACGGATCAAGATTATGAATTTAACTCATTTCAAGAACTGATGACAAATATTCATGAAAGGTCAGAGCTAGTGATAGATACTGAACGAGAGTCGTGAATTAAGCTAATTTTGTGAACTGATTCCGTTTTCTTCGATTTAATTTCATCGACATTTGCTTCAAGGGTAGCTAACAGTTCTAGGGTACTTTGAGAGAATGAAGATTTTGTCTGGTCTAACTCGAACGCTACGGATTAAATTGACAAATTTGAAGATTACCTATTCGCTCAGACTGATTGCTTTTATATATCGCAGACTATTCGTTTTTCTACACACGTTATTTTTCATGAATAAAATATTCAAACATTGTAAAGAAAACTATTATATATTTCCTAAATTATAGGATTTAAAAATACTTCAACTCAGTCAAAAATCTTGCAAACGAATTTTGCTAGAATGTATGGGAATTTCGAAAACGTGTGGATTCGATGGTTTAACTAATAACACACCAATCTCTTCTCTTCAAACGACTGTAATTTCCCACAATTATATAGCTCATTTCGCCTTCAATTTTTTGTATGTATCAGATGAATAATGTTATTTATATTGTCGTCGGAAACTGATCCAATTAATAAAATAATATATCACCATAAGAGTTATGGTTCAGACATGGTAACTTTTTTCTTACTTGATCATAATTATTATCATAATTATCTTATTTCTGTTTCTGACCACTAGTTATTTGTAAGCACCGCCAATTTCCTTTGAGGGGAAATATTTCCGCTGCCTTTCTAGTTCTTGAAGGTCAACGTTTTGCTAAATTTCATCCAGAAAAAGTATTGAAGTATTCTTTTTACTTTAACAAATTCAACCTTTTGTCTAACTCAAAATCGAAACCATTTAATTGGTGCTCCTAAATCCAAACATTACGAGAGATTGGTCATTTATCACAAGGTTGTTGGTATTTTGTACCACTGTTTCAAAACATTTCATTCTTTTCCTTATAAAGATTAGTTGCAGCCCTTCAGTATCGAAATACAAATACAATTGAGATCCGCAAATGGGAGATAAGATAATGTGAACTAAATATTGAACAGGCTATACAATTTGATCATTTAAGCTCAATTATTTCCAAACGATTTTCCTTTCCCCTTTGAAGATTCAATTTAAAAGCCTCGTTACTCAATGTAAAATATGGTAATTCTCATTCAATATAATGGTTTTGTAACATCAGATTTCAATATTTTAAGGGTCTCAGTTTGAATCTTTCAGAGGCAATGAAAATCGGTATATAAAATCCACATAATTTACTTAATGGTGAGTTACTCCCTTCTCTTGAATCTGGTTAGCATTCAATTCACATTATACCATTATATTCTATTTTTAGCCCAGCGTTTTGTGTGGATATCTTTCGAATTATTTGCCTGAATGAAATATATAAAATGTCTCCCCTTTGCTTTACGTTTTCGACAAGGTTATTTCTGTTTTTCGCTTAACCTCATTCAAATCAAACTGTGGGGAATCTCACTCAGATATTTTCGGATATGAAATTCATTAAGTGAATAGAGAATAGAAGTACGTATGACATGTTTTGAATCAATTTTAATTCGATTGAAAATTCAAAATTTGGGGGCAGTTGTCTGACGACAAACAGTGAATCTATATGTATTTGTTACGTAGTTTTTTCTATTAAATCGTGGATCTAAATGTAGAAAAGAGCTTCATTTAATGACGATATAGGCAGGGCGCCAACATCAGCTCTACTAGACTCACATTACATATTTAGAACAGTCTGAAGTCATAACAAGAACAATTTATGAATTCCAATGATTCAATTCGAAAGTTATCAGCTACCTGTATAAATTAATTTTTTTTTGTGTTAAAATCATCACAATAAAACAACCAAACGAGAAATTTCAACCGCATTTTCATAAATAATTGAAGCAAAAATAGAATTTCAATTAATTTAACTGTGATTTTCTTTAGTAGCCTTGATTGTCGTTATCACATTTGAAAGTTTTCATTATGTGTATTGTAAAATAATTTTTCAAAACCCAGTATCTTTAGTCATCAATATTACTATCCCACAAGATATCTCTGAAAAGATATTTACAGGGTGTTGCATAATAGTATGTCACAACTTGAGGCAAAAGCTTCGTTACGGAGCTACAAGGTGTTGAAATGTTCTGAAATTCCTGCAGTTTTTGAAATATTAAGCCGAAATTTGGAATGCAAGCTATTTTTTACAGCCTCCATCATTACACGTCCTAAATTTTAACTAGAATCTACAAGGTGTTTCCTTTGCCAGAGCCATATCTTTTTGCCCTTTCAAACTTTTTTGTAGTACGCCACTGATCAGCGTACATCAATTTTCGTCATCTTCGTTCGATTTAGAAACTTTTTCGAAACTTGTGATTTTTTAGTATCTCCCACCGTTCTCGAGCAAAAAATTATTTAACATAATGTGGTTCATGCATGACGGGGCACAGCACATTTTAATGGAGAAGCTGGGGGATTCTTGAATAATACATTCAACCATGGCCTTCTAGGTCCTCAGACTTAAATAGTTTAGACTTTTTCTTATGGGGATATATCAAAAGTTCAGTTTATACCACTCCAGTGAACACTGTAGAAGAATTGTGAAATGGAATAATAACCTCTTGTGACACAATAAGAAATACCCCAGGAATATTTCAAAGAGTGTGTGATAATATGCGAAGAAGGACAGAGGCCTGTATTTTTCAGGTGGAGGACACTTTCATTTAGTTTTCAATTGTTCTTTTTTTAGTTTTATATTGAAGTATAAGTTGAGTCTCAGAAGACGAGCAATCAAAATGAAAGCAAATTTTGGGCATACCTATCAAGTATTTCTATTATTTTTTTTATTTAGCAAATAACATACAATTCAAATTCAATAATTTTTCACTCGAAAACGGTTGGAGATACGAAAAATTACAAGAGTCAAAAAAGTTTCTAAATTGAACGAACATGACGAAAATTGATTGTACACTGATCAGTGGTGTACTGCAAAAAAGTTTGAAAAGGCAAAAGGAGACATGGCCTCGGAAAAGAAAATACCTCGTGAATTTCAGTTGAAATGTAGGAAGTGTAATGATGAAGGCTGTACAAAATATCTTGCAGTCTAAATTTGGGCTGAATATCTCAAAAACTGCAGGAGTTTTGAAGAAAGAACCAATTTTTTCCGGAAATTTCAATACCATGTAGCTACGTAACCAAGCTTTTGCGGACATATGTTTATAAAAACTTTTTTTCTTAAAATTGATTTAGATTTACCCCCTCAAGTTGTGACATACTATTATGTATATTAACTATAAAGTAATATTGGTTTTTATGAGCAAAGTATTCACAAAAGAAGAGGAGATTTTCATTGTCGAAGATTAAGTAAAATATATTCTATACTTTCATTTTTGAGAACATAACCTGTTTCAACCGTCAGGTCATTTTCAAGTGATTAACTACAGGAAATGAACTTAGTTATATAAGTACTAGCCTAATAGTGGAGAGATATTAATGTCTAGATGTCTATTGAGGGGGATTTCATTTGGGTTTTTACAAAATTCATTAATTTCCAAATATTCCAACAGATTCATTTTCTTACTGTACGCACATTGCAAGCAGTTCTAATTTTTTGAATTTGTTTGTTTTTGTTTAGTTATTGAAGATAGGACCAGCGTAGTTGACACTAGGGTATTTTTTCAAGGAAGTATCTTTTATCGAATATAATAATTGAGTTATCTGATGTTTTTCTCCACGTTTGACAATTTTGTCTATGAAAACCAACGCAAAGCAGAACATCAAATAACACAAATATTATATTCCAGAAAAATACTTCCTTGAAAAATATGCTAGTTCCAACTACGCTGCTCTTCACTTAAATAACTTTTTTTTCTGAATTTAAAATAGCCACATTCTTCTCAAGCGTTCTGACTCGAGTAAATTGATATTCAATGCTAAACAAAAAACAGAAAAATCAAAAAAATCAGGAGTTGATGAAATTGCAATGAGTGTACAGTAGCTTATGTTGGCCAGACAGGTAGGAATTTCGTAACCAGATTCCAGGAATATTCATCCTCTGACAGTAATTCTCCAATACGTGAACATATAAAAATCTCTAAACATTCAATAACATTCAGAATTCGAACGAAGGGAAGAAACTAAATCTGTTGGAATGTCTGAAAATCAATAAACTTTGTGAAAACCTAAGTGAAATCTCCCTCAGTAGCCAGCTAGACATTATTACCTCTCCACTTCTTAATATCGAATAGGGCTAGTATCTATATGAGTAAGTGAAATTTTTGAAATAAAATGTGTTTAATTTTATTGATTATTATAAACGGAAGTGTAAGAATTATTGGCACAAAATTCCATTGACCGACAATATACGATTCGCATCGAATTTTTAGTTGGCATTTGAAATTAATACTCTTCAATAAATTGTACTCATTCTAGCATATTAATGTCAGGAATTGAATATATTTCACAACGTCAGAATATTATTTTCAATTTTCTTGATTGGATATTGAAATAATCAAAATCTAAATCTACCAGCTTGAGAATGAACGAAATGAAAATGGTACTCTAAATTTTGAGAAAATCCTGTTAATACCAGATATTTCCATGTCTGGCGAGAACAAGAGCATGAAGTCTACGTTTCATACTCAAAGTTATGATCCAATTCGTTTCAAATTTCGCTCAGTCTATTCTGTCTGGTTTTGCTGGCTTCGCAATCTTCTATTCTATTGAGAATACCCTATGGGTCGATGGGTCTGGTCTCAGTGAAGATCACTGAAATTCCCAGCTGAGGATTGAGTCAGGATTCAGGAACTTGGATCTAACAAACTTAAGCTGACTTAGCTTATTAAGCTCTCATACACAAAGCTCATATTCTTCACAAGGAGGATGGAGCTTGTTAGGGAAATTTAGGACACAGTGTACAGCAATAAACCACTGGATGGCACTGGCCGAGCTGTTAAGTACCTCTAACTGACTATCTGTATCTAACTCTCTATTTGGTTTTGCTGGTTCCTCAATCTTATATCGAGAATGTACCAGATATGTTCGATGGTATTGTGGTCTGGACTTCATGCAGACCTCTGAGCATTCGAAGAAATTCTTCCGCTTACCATTACTGAATTTGCACCAAAACCAAAGGTGGGTAAAGTGGCACTGGGCATATCTTTCATTTTAACGTCTCAGCGTAAGAGAACGTCGATCAATTAGCTTCAAACCAATGGACATGTGCCCTGACAACTTTTAGTTGGTCTCTTCGATCTGCTGCGGGCTTCGAACTGCAAGAGACCTCAAACCAAATTCCCAGAGACGTTGTCGTATCGTTTCAGTGATAATTTGCTGTCTGCTGTTCTGTCGAAGCTGTATTTGAAGGTGTGAATAGTTGTCTCAACGACGAAATTCTCATGGATCATGGATCTCTGTTGTTGCTCGAGGTCGTCCTTGCTCAGTCTCCCTGTACTTGCGATCAAGTATTGAGGCCTTAACTACATAAAAGTAAGAAATGAATCATGAATTTCGTTTCTACTTTGAGATAAGCAAATCCAAGTTGGTCCCCCCTCTATATCCAATGCTGCATAGGTAGTCAATAAAATAACTGTTGTTTCCCGAGAACTGAAGGTTCATACTTCTAGTTTTGCAAATGAAGGAAATGGGAATATAGCTACTTTTCCTTCTGACCGAGAGAAGAATCAACCGCTTAAAATCAAATACTTAGAAGCACAAAATGAAAAATATCGAAAAATTTGTTCAGTAAAGAAAGATGAAAAAGAATAACTTAATTGATAACTGCACAATATGTAAGAGTACACTCGTTTCAACGACTTGTTCGACTACATAAACGGTTAGGATCAAGGATCCGTACCATTAGAATTAACAAAACTGGATATTTGTGGACATTTCAGAGTAGATTTTTCGGGTGCGAGGTCCAAAATGAGAGCAGATCGTGTTCAAGCTACCTTGAATGCTGGGCACAGTTGTAAAAACCCTTGAACTAGGTATAATCGATTCGTCAACATCTAGGACTTAACTTACTGAAGAGAAAAATATATCTATTCCATTGAATGAGGGACAGTACATGTTGTGGTATCAAATGCAACGTGTATCAAGCTACTATTTGAAATGGATACTTTGAAAGGTTATCTGTAGGTTATTTCATCCCTTGTGATGTTTTGGATAGTATGTATAGATGTGAAATTTTTTTTCCATTTCTCCTCTTATCCCCTTCTGTTGAGTAAAATTCATAAACAAATGATTTCAGCTCCCTGAATATTGTGGCAAACACTATAAGGGGATAGCACGCAAATAATTCCCTTGTACATAGTATGAGCATGAAACTCAGGATACTTTTCATTCCGACAAACTATTTTCAGCAACTAAAATTACTACATCATATCTGCAGAGACATATTCCAGCAATTCCGAGTAATAAATGTTTTTAACAGTTGCTCAAGTTAATTTACCCACTTAAAACTTTCGTTTTCTTCAATTCCTGATTCGATTAACCAGTTAGTCTCCTTTTAATTCTGGAAGTTAGCGGAATGCGTTGAATTTCTCTCAGAAGTTGTGGCAATTTATTCTCCGTAATCTTTCTGTAACTTTTCTAGTTTTCTTTCTTGATTAGTTGAAAGGAGTAGCAAATAATTTGATGCTATTAATAAGGGATGATTGATTATATGACGGAAATCTTCGTTGCGGATTTGGAATGGTCGAATTCATTTGACAAAACAAAAATCTGTTTTCACGTCTTAATGGACCTTTTTTCAAGTATTTTATCATTGAGAAACGACAATGTACTATTTAATAATTCAGAAAGTATGAGAATTCGTTCAAGATCAAATTTTGTTGGGCTGACAACCAAGTGGTAAAATATAATAAACTATGCCAAGTTGGTATACAAATCTATTAAGGACCGAACTCCAGATGGTCTGGGATCAAATCCGAGGTAAGGTATGGCTGTTGTGTGATTCCAGACAAGCACCATTAGAAGATTTGGGAACATGCAGATTTGTTGATATAATAATAACTACTGAAGTCGACGTTATGAAGGCCCACTGAAACATATAGTAATGTCGATTTGGTGACACTTCCTTGGACTGCTATATATCATCTTGTATATGTTTAAAACACCATCTTTATTTATAGAAGAACTCGGAATTATATAGTATCCCTCTGTATTGATTAAAGTTTTCGTTTCATTTTCATCTTCTGTCTAAGATATAATTTTAGATTCTCTTGATGAATTGCTATTTATGATTCAAAATAGGGACAGCTTGAAACGTTCCGAAAAACTGCAAATATGTCTCAATATGTAGATTTCTTTAGACATTCATGATGAAATTATGCTGTTTTATTATGATAATAAATACTTCTTTCCAGAGTTTTTGGATGATTTTTGCGCTACAACTATCAATGGAATAATATTAGTTTGCTTGGTATAAGTAAATATTTCTATGGTACTTATGGCAACTAATTGGTAAAACTATTGTTAATTCCTCTTTCATTCCCATCAGAAAGAAAACGTCATCACAGTTTATGGAAGAATCAAGAATTATCTGTCTCGTTTTCTTGAAATGAAGGCTTTTCTATCAGTCATAAACTTCAAAATAGATTTAGTTTTTCAGCGGTTGGAAATAATCATTTGCACAATCGCCGATATATCCAGTCTTTTGATGTATCTTGACGTGTTTATTCAAGCAATGTTATATTTTCCGCCTGTCTCTGACATGCAACATTTATGTGTATACCAGGGTCATTTTCAGTAGACAAAAGTGGTAACCGCAGTTTGTTCAATTCTTGTTTTTCTTCAGGTGTGCAAGGTGAAGTGGAGATAGAAGGACCTTCCGAGAACGAATGCCGGCCGTACATAGAAAAGGCACTCCGACAACTAGAAAATACTGGCGCCGGGAACGCTGACGTAGGCCAAAGCACTGAAGAAGCTTCTAGATTAGATCCAAGTAGCATAGACGAAAATCAAAGCGACGAACAACGAAGCTCGGAAACCTCTGAAACTGAAACCGAAACGCAAGTAGGTGTTCTAATTTTACAGGCAAACGATTATATCGATTTGCTAAATATTCCTACATGTTAAGATAAGACTTGCAACCCTGATCTACTTTTTAGTTTCATTTCATTCTAGGAGTCCCGAGAAAAAGAAGCTGCAATTGATAACGAATCAGAACAACAAGAAGTAAGCTTGATGTTAAAGGGAAAATGATATTGTTCACGAAGTAAGGCTTTTTTCTAGGAAACTGAAGCTAAGACTGATGATGCAAGCACTGAATCAAATGAAGACAAGAGTACTGAAAAACAAGAAAGTTTAGAGAGCAAGGAAGAAGAACCTAAAGATGTCGAATCATCAGACACTCCTGATAGCTCATCAACGGAACATATTGAAGATCAATCTAAAGAAGCTGCTGATCCGACAGCTGTTTCTGCTGAAGGTACCCCAGACACCGCTTCTACTGAAACTGCTGCTGATGATTCAAAGTCAGAGCAGAGTCAAGAACAGGTTGAAGCTGCTTCTTTAGAAGAAAATGTAGAAGAATCTATACAAGAAACTACTTCCGAAACAATCGAACTAGTACAAGATTCAACAGAAACTACACAAGAACCATCTGACGAAGGAAATGATGATTCTATAGAACAAGCTGCTGAACCAAGTGAAACTGAAAATGATACATCGAAACAGGCAGCATCTATCGAAAGTGAGCAAGAAGATACTCCAAAAGACCAGTCTGATGAAGATTCTACATCAAAAGACCAACCATTGTCCACTGAAACTAAGGAAGATGAGAAAACAGAGGATACAAGTAAAGAAAGTAAGGAAACTGTTACAGAGAACCGAACAGAAGAACAACAAGAAACCAGTAGTGAAACGCATGAGGCAAAAGATGGAAGTAGCGAAGAAGTCCAAGCTGAAGATGTTCCCTTGAACGAACAAGAAGAAGTTCAACAAGAAACAGACGATGACGTCAGTAGACATAAGAGGACTGTAGAGGAATCAGCTGAGAATAAATCGGAAGAAGATGAAATTAATGTACAGAAAATAGATAACGACTCTATCGAGAGCACTGAAACAAAAGAAGAAACTCCAGATAAGGAAAGTAAGGAAGATGATAATGATGAAGGCGATAAAATCGGAGCAGCAAAGGAAAGTAACGAAAATGAAACAGTCCAGGAAGAAAATACTCCTGAAGGTACTCCTACTGAAAAAGAAGATGAAGAAGTAATCGATGATAGTAAAAGTAATGAATCAGAAACAGCAGCTGATAAATCACTAGAAAGTGTTGAAAATGAAGATAAAGAAGAAATCAAAGATAGTTCTGAAACTGATACGGAAAGCAAAGGGGAAAGTGCTGAAGATGCACCAGAAGAAGAACTAATAATTGAAACTGATATACCTAAAGATCTTCGATCGAGAGATCATGTTGAGCAACTTCTCAAATTGGATCGCGAAGCTACCAAAACTGAAGAGATCGTAGACAGAATATCTGAGATAACTCTGAGGGAATTGAAGAGATTGTACGAAAATGCCATTAAACCTCTGGAAACTTTATATAAGTATAGAGATCTCAGCAACCGGCATTATGGAGATGCAGAGATTTTTTCAAAACCTTTGATTTTATTCATGGGACCATGGAGTGGAGGAAAATCTTCAATCATTAATTATCTCTTGAATGTCGAATACAACGACACTGCATTAAGAACAGGTTAGTGTTGATTGTAACTCACGAAGTTTAATTTGATTTGAATTCTGATCCTATTCTTTTACCTTATAGGAGCAGAACCATCCCCAGCATATTTTAATTTGTTGATGCACGGAGAAGAGGAAGAAGTACTTGATGGAACACAACTCGCTGCTGATTATACCTTTTCAGGTTTGCAGAAATTTGGACAAGGCCTAGAAGAGCGTCTTCGTGGGGTGAAATTGCAAAGCAAGCTACTAGAAAAGGTTAATATTGTTGAAATTCCTGGAATCTTAGAGGTGCGCAAACAAGTTTCGAGGGTGTTTCCATTCAACGACGCCTGTCAGTGGTTCATTGACAGGGCTGATATAATATTCCTTGTGTACGATCCATCAAAATTAGATGTTGGACCTGAAACTGAAGCTATATTGGACCAACTTAAGGGTAGAGAATACCAGGTGAGAATTACAATTATGATTGCTGGTTTTTGTGGATTAATTATTAAACTTGTACTTTCATAATAATTCTTTCTTTCAAGACACGTATAGTGTTGAATAAAGCTGATCAAGTGAAGCCAGAAGAACTGATGAGAGTTCAGGGAGCTTTGATATGGAATATTTCACCTCTAATGTCATCACCTCAACCACCAGTAATGTACACTACATCACTCTGGTCAAGGCCCTATGAGCAATGGGCGCCTGTTAGATTACTGCAAGCTCAAGAAAGAGCATTTTTGAGAGATCTGAGGTCTGCTATCGACAGGAGAATAGAGAATAAGATAGCAAGTGCACGCAGGTTTGCTGTGAGTATTTAGTTGCACAATTAGTGTGTAGAAAAATTTTTATGAATATTATGACCCCATATTATATGACCTTTGAACCGAACATGAATATCACTTGGAAACAAAATTCCTCAAGCAGTTATGCACTAAAATGACAAACTTTGGATGTAAAAATAACTCAAAGCTCAATTAACGTGGCCAATGTTGTATTAGTATTTTTAGACCATGGCATATTTAAACGCTCAGGTACGTGTTAATGAAGTATTAACATACATAAACGAATCTTTCAACTGTGAGGAATTCTTTCTCTGTTTTGAACATGGTTTCTTCAATCTCAGCTAAAGATTTGCGATAAGATTCCTCTAATTCTTTCCAATTTCAATAGATGTATTTCTGCAGTAATCCCTGATACATTTGAAGGAATAAAGGGTATTTCATAGAGTTGCCTTGTGAACAGGATATTTATGCAGTATGTAACTGCAATTTTGGTAATTTTAGCTTTCATGGTGAAATCAAAATGCAGTACCTAGTTCGGCAATATATACTTCGGAAATGTTATCTAATCTATCGAACGAAAATAATTTACATCGTTTCGTTTCCAATTTTCTTAAATATTAGAATATCTTCATAAAAAATAACCAAAACTGCGTCAAAAAATAATGAAGATACTGGTTAATCCCTTTTTAATCTGTTTCCCTCTTGTTTGCCGTAAATTCCTAAGCTCAAACTTTTTTCGACAGCACGGTCACTGGATTCACCAACGTATTTGGTTAATCTTCCGAAATGATAATAACACCAAAAAAGTAGTATTGCTGGTTAAATCGATATCAAATATCTATAGCCGGACCTTCGTTATCTAATGCCTGCACCATTTCTTGTTTCGTATCTGAAGAAATTTCACCATCAAAAATTTATACGAGCTTCTCTGACAAGTATACCAAATAACTCAGAATTTCATTTGAAGCAACTTTGGATAGAGCTGGACTTATATTTTCGAATATAATTATACCTTTCAACAGCTGCAAGTCATTTCAGGGCACTGACGAAGCAACAGAAGCTTGATACCAGTATTAAAAGACTGAAATAATACAAACGCCTTTAATTTCTTCTTCTTCTTTTCCCGTCTTTTGAACTGGTGTCTGAATAAGAATATTTCAAGCAAGACAAAGCTTTTGCCACCCAATGAGCACTGTGCTGTCCTGTTGGCATTCTTAATAATGTTCGTTTCTCAGAAGCCCCTATATTTATCTCAATTCTGATACTGGTTCAGTTGATCTCAATCGAAGGAAATCATATCCCGAGTTACGGTTCGAACTAATTCCAGCGAATGGGGATCAGATGTTACTGTTTTGTAATTATGCTCCAGTAGTTCTTACATCTTTCGAAAATTGAAATATTATGATCAGTTGAAAGATACTGTGTTCACGACAGCTTGTAAGATCATATCTAGGATATGATGGCAACATACAAGCCAAAGCATATTTTTTTCCATTTGTTCCAGTGGTATGATGGCTTTATTTCTTAGTTCCGAGTTGACTGCCGTCATATCGAAGCACATGCACTGCACTTTATCGCTCATTCCCTATTGAAGTATTATACCATAGACAGCTGACGGACATGCCTCCCCTGTTCCAGGGTTTCGGGACCAATAGTAGCTGATCAACTCCTTACCTTCACACGAAAATAGAAAGATGATCAACGGTTTCATGTCCAGTTATATCTTCGAGTAGCTTTCCATCCCAGTGAACAGTCCAAAGCGAATTAAACTTGAACTCACGTTTTTACGACGCCGCAAACTCTTCATAATACTTTTAACGGTAACGACGAATCGACGAGCTGTTGACAGTAAATTCCATGGGTTCAGAGCCTACACTTTTCATTATAGATGTGACTACAATTGAAGCTTTTCTGTCACTTAATTTGTTGGCGTCAAGAATTGAAGCTAAATAACAATTCACCATCTCTACTTGACCCCGTTAGCGTGATTGTGGCTTAGCCGTAGAAGGACCGAAAACCACAGCAGATGAAATGCTCGTGTCTGGGTCTGTGCTAGTATTTGTGTTTTCATCTTTTGCTCCTTTACTTGAAGTCGCTTTGTACACTACACTAATTAGCCATCCTCACGTTGTGCAAGCAGAAACTGTTCATATTCTTCAACTTTCTCGACATTTAAGGCATTAGCATGTGCAATATCGACCAACCTGCTCATTTTTTGCTGCCGTAGTTTCTCTTTTTGTCTTATTGCTTGCGAACGTTTTTAAGATCTTAAGAGTACAGTTATTGTTTTTATTCTTGTAGTAGAAAAACAACTGCAACACTTCTTGGATTGACAGCAATTTCCTTGCACTCAAATAAGACGTCATTTGGCTGACCGAATATTTGTTTTATTTCTTATGGAAACAGATCCACTTTTTCCCCTTTGAATGTCAGGAAAGAGGGGGGTAAAGATAGTCCAATTGAGAACAAGTGCTCGTTAACGTATCATATGAAATAAGAAAACTCATAACCTGTTGTAAATTCTTCCATGAAATTTTTTCTTGTCTCATATTTACATTTGTCTCATTTCGACTTCTTTTTTAATTTCGAAATGTCGGTCGCGACCGTCCAAACGTCATTCAAAAAATCATATAAGGAATTTGTATTCATATTTAAGCACATAGAATATAGTTAGAAGATGCCCCGTTGATATTTTTCACTTCCAAAGATAACAGTCATCCTAATATGTACATCACAAAACTGATTTTTCCTTTACAAAATCTTTAGCGATTATCCTCTAAATGCTTATCGATAACCTTATACCAGAAATCAGATATCCCTACATGTTTGCCATGTATTTATTGATATCCTTCCATAATAAATGAACAATTTCTTTTCAGGTGCGTGTGAGGAACCATGCTAAAATGGTTGACTGTTACCTCACCACTTACTACAACCACAAATCCATATTTGGAAATAGGAAACAAGTTTCTGATGCAATCATAGAGCATCCTCAAGACTATCACATCTACGAGGGCTTGTCAACTTTAACAAATATTTCGCGTTATGATCTACCAGATCCTGATGTTTACAAGGACTTCTTCAGACTGAATCCTTTGTATGAATTCCAACAACTTTCAGCCACTTGTACGTATTTCCGTGGTTGTCCCATTAATAAGCTAGACGTGGCAATCGCCTATGATTTACCTGAATTGGTAGGAAAACATAAACGCTTTGTTGAAGCTGCTCTAGCGGAAAATAACCAAGAAAAACCTCAAGGAAGTTGAAACAAAGAGTTGTATGACTTAGTTTAAATCTAAGACGTACGGTAGATCCTCGGATCTTCAAACAGAGACTGTAGAATTCCATTATGATGCCATTAAAGTTCATATATAAGGTGATGAATTTTTCCCGTGTTTGCCCCACGTATAAACATCATACTCAAATAAATATGTTGAAATAACAATGGGGCACCAAACAATTTCCAAGGACAATAAAATAATCTGTCAAGCTTGTGTAGTATCCTGCATTGTGTTTTCTACCGCATTTATAAGTTTTCTGCAAACGGAGTGTTTTGTTGAAATCGATTTCAAAGTGTTGGCTGGTTGAAAGTTCTTTGTTACCAGGTGTACAATTCTTTCTTATCAGCTTGGATGAATTAATGCAACATGTAGTAGTTTGTGCACTGTATTCTAGTCATGACTATATATTTTATTTTGTTATTTAATTTTTTTATTTTTATTTCTATTTTGAAGCTAAACTACATATCGAGAACATGTCAGTCTTAATTGAGTGGATGGAAAATATATTTAATTTTTATTTGAGACCATTATTTCATCAAATTGGAATATTTTCAACGAAACGAAATGAGGGTATATGCAAGCATTTCATGTTAGTTTTTTAGCTAGCGATATTTGATGATTTTCTTCATTTAAGAACGAATTTATGTATGTTTTTCATCATCAACTGGTGTTGTTATCCGATTTCTTCCCTGTCCGATCCTTCTTCCATATTTCCCTGTTTCGTGGTACCGATTAATTGTTCTTAAAATAGTGCTTTGGTTAACATTCAACAAGTTAGCCACGTAACGTTGGCTTCGCCCCTTCTCTAGAAGTGTTACAATTCTTACCACTTCATGATCACTCAAATAGCGTTCAGGATGTTCAGCAGCCATTACAATAAATTCAAAGATTCGAAAAGCAACAAGAAACACAGAAAACTTGCATTAATTCAGCGTGAAAACTGAAGAGAAATTGAATGAATACTGATAGTCAAATAAACTCATTCTTGTTTCAGACGTGTTTGAGATCAATTGGAAACAAATGTTACTACATAGATAAGATTTTTTCCCAAAACATATGTTGAAAAAGAAACTGCGATCGAGCTGCTTGATTGATTGTGGAATTCACAATACCAGGTGATGCGACAATTTTTGTGGTGTGTGATAATATTCGTTCCGTGATTTATTTCACTAATATCCGTCATCTTCCATCGTGTATGTATGTTGGTGCTGCTTTTATTGAACAATTATTTCATCATATTCTTGTTAACCGTGGAGTTGCCAATTGGACTGTCTGCTGATGAGAGTTTTCCGCGACTCTTTTCTTTGAAACAGGATTTTTCCGAGAACTAAACCTTACAGAGCAATTACAACATATCTGAAAGAAGAAAAAGATCAGGAAGAGGCTGTAGATTTTTCTGAACATTCAGTTATCCTGGTATACCTTTTCTGTTGTCTTGACTCTTGGGAGCAGGCGATGCCATTCAAGATGATTCAATGTAAGCTCACTCGCTTCTTAAAAAGAGGAAACTTGTAAATTACCAGGAAGATGTATGATGGAAGTTTCAAAGCGTATTTGACGTGCGAAAAAATTAATTTTTATAAAGAAAGGTACGTGGCATAGCTAGTTGGATTGTTGTTTGCGAGCAGGGTTTTTCTTTGGAAATGGATTTATTCTGAAACCAAGGTTCTGAGTTCTTCAGAGCATTTTCAATGGAATCACCTGCAGAATAGAGAATAACCAGCAACCTGTTGCTTTTGAGTGAGAGGCTGGTGATCACGCGTGATCTCCAAGTGGTCGAAAAGGCTCACTGATCCCTCATGGACACTTTTCAATAGATGTAATTAATGTTTTGGTCGTACCTGTGCCTTGTATGAAATTCGTGAAGGCGTGTTTAGCCCTGAGAAGAAAACTGAGTTGAGCAGAAATTTTGCAATGGCTATCACATGGTCAAGCCAGCAAACTCCGTTACTGACCGTGATGCCCTGATGAGGAAAGTCGATGCATGATTAAGGAATGTTTTCCAGCAGTGACTTATCTGGAGTGGTTGATAACCTCACAATGGCCTATGGTACCAGCTAATTGTATTATTTCAATGACCATAGAAACATTCACTGAATAAATGACGGAGACTATGATTGCATTTGAACCATTAGTTTGAGCACGACGATTTCGGATAGACTGTGCATTAATTAAGTGAAAATGACGTTCGAAGTTAACATAATTACCCAATTTTTGTTCAAGATCAGTAATCCACATAGAGTTCATTGTGTATTTAACTTTGGGAACAGCCTCAGTTATGATGATTAATCAAGTTTCAATTGATCCTCAGGAATTTTCCTTGAATGATTGTATTTATTGGTTTCTGGATGTTGGATATTGAGTTCGGATTTGAATGAATACCGTTTGTATGTACTACGATTATGTTTTGAAATTTCCTCCTGTTCTACCTAAATCAGTTATGACACTTCGCACACTATAATACAGGAACCCATAATTCTGCAATCAGATAGCTACTGAATTAAGTCGGATGAATTTGAAATAAAATCATTTATTACGATAATAGCTTTCAAAATTCTTTATTTTATAATTATCTTATAGTCTATTTTATAAATTATAACAAATTAGTATATAATTTCACAAAACTCTCTTCAGAGAAAAATACAGCTGTTTTCTTGAAATATTTTCTAATATTTTTCAACGGGCATATTATAGGATACATCATGAAAGGTATCAATTTTTCTGATACATTACAAGTTCTTAAAAGATAGTTACCATTGTATTCAAGCAACATAATAATGCTTTGATCAGAAGCTTCAACGATGACTTATTCCACATTGGCACTAAATGAATTCAAAATTAAAGTTTTAATTTACCCAATCTTGTCACTTCTTAAGCATTAGTCAACGCAAATATAAGTTGACAAATTCTATAGGTAGCAGCCATAGTGACTGATCACTAAGTACTATTATGTAAATGTGTTCATCTCATAGCCATTCATGAAAATATTGCACAAAAAACAATGGGGAATTATAAAATTTGCATTAAAAATAGTTTTAAACAACACGTAACCTTCCTTCATTCGGATATCCAAATAGTAAAATCGAAATGAATAAGTAAGGATTCCCACACGGATAGGGTTAAGATGTTCTCATATTATAAGAGAGTAAGAGATCTTTGACTTATCAGGATGATATGATGTGCTTTTACGAACATTCCTGGACAAATTTCTGGAAAGACCCTAAAATCATGAACAATACCTCATTGGATTCAGCTCACGTCCAGAAAAATGTACATTAATAAAGGTAATCTATTCAGTAACTGTTCATGATTTAAAAGATATAAAATTTCGCGAAACTCTCATTTATAAACTTAATTCAGTACATCTTTCACGGTAACAACACATACCTTACAGTGCTGAATACAGCACAAAACTTCAAGTTTCAAGAATTATTAGGGAAAATTCATTAAGTTTAAGATTGCTGAAAAAATAGGCAATTGTTAACTATAGTGTTTTCTGATATCCGTTTTTATTGAGGGTCATAAAGAAGTTTGAATAATTGGTTAAATGTTTTATGTTCTGGTGGCCCCCGTACAAATAAACATATGAACTTAAGTTGTTTTAAATTTGAATACAAGAGCACAAGATTTTAAAATTAATAAGAAAATTGATTATCACCGTTGTTGAGTTTAAGAAGAGCTCTAGGGAGGTTGAAGTATTAAGAACATTTATTTAAACATTTTTTGGGTATTGCGGTAACTAAATACTTCAGTCACTTCAACAATTAGATGGTAATTTCCAAATTCTTTATGTTTTCTCTAAGCCCAGGTGCTCGGTTCGAATCCGAGTTCGAGTCGAGGATGTTGTCCAGAGTGGTAGCAGTTATCATTGCATATTCAAGGTGTTTGATTCGGAGTCCACTATGAACTGTAGGTCTCTTAGAATAAAAAAAATGTTTTTTCTGTCTCTTTCACTCACTTCATCCATCAGTTCGAAGTAGGTCTTCACTAAAGTTTTTTCTTCATGGAGAATATATGCGCTTATAGTTGAAGTATGCCAATGAGAAAAGTGTATGAAAACAAAAAAAGGGCGCAATTCACGGTGTGCCACTCGATCAAATTGAGCGTCTCATATATGTCTAGTTCACAAGTTCGAATCGGTATTGAATTTCGATGAATCTTCTGATAATATGAATAATAATTTGATTCGATATGAGGTCTAAATCGTGTAATAAAATTTGTTATCAGCACAATTTGTAACTATTAATTAACTAAAATGAAAAAAAACTGGCATTCAATTCAAAAAAAGTACTAGCACCCAAAACTAATTCTTTATTTCTCAAATATAAACTAGTTCAGAGTGTTTCTTTTCCTCTGTAAATATAAGCTTCACAAGATTGTCATTAAAGCCTCTATATGTTGTTTATATTATGAGAAATGATGCTTTATTATAAGCATGAAAGAAAGTTTGATTATGAAAAGAGTTTCAGAGAATGAAAAAAATCTAAACATCTTTTGAGTTCATTTATAAAACAAAAAACCTGAAACGTTTCTTTAATTATTGCCTTATTTCGCTTGTCAACTTCCAAATATTTTTCAGTTTGAAAGAAAGGAACGCTTTGTTATCAATAAATGATTCAAAGCCAACACAGATGTTCATATTTTCGTCCGCATCGTCAAATAGATCCAACTATGTGAAATGCATCCGCTAAAATGAAAGCGATATTCTGTGGATAATCCTCGTTGTCAGTGTTTGATATCATTTCATTTTAAAGACATTTACAGAACGTGTGAGTGTTTCTTGTGACGTATTTCGAATGTGTTGATTTTGTGAGAGAATGTAAAGTTCATGTCTGAAACAACTATATGACAATTGGTGAAACTGTTAGAATACCAGGAGGACCGCAGATTTATTGTGGTTATACTAGTGTACTTGGGTAAGTAGTTGAATTTTCCTGTCGATTATCGAAAAATTGAATTTTGGGATAATTTAATTTGTTCAACATTCATAAGAAGTACATATCTACTTTCTGTGTAGTAATGTATCATTTATGCTTTCAACATCCAAATATTTTTCAATATTCAAGAGATGCAACGTTATCAGTAAATATTTCATAGCCAACGCAACTGAATGCGATGTTGTCGGATTCTATGATGTTTGATATATTTTGTTAGAGCTGAATTCAAATAAATGGCAATACTGTCAACAACTCAAATTGTAGATCGAGAAGATAAGTTTTTGTCGGAGTTTGTGCGTATTTCGAAATAACGTTTCTCTTTCTATGTGAATTGAGATAGTAAATTATGACGGTTAGGAGAAAGTTTTGAATTTAGAAAGCTTTGAATATGCAGATGAAGCAATATTGTATCTCGGGTGAGACCGATCTATTTCGAAAGGATATTCTTGAGTTAGGTACGCTAAATTATCAGTAAGTAAATTATTTAAGAATTGTTTACATTGAAAGATATTAAAAATGAAGTTAACGAAAGTTCAAATGAAAAAGTTCTCACTACCAATTCTATCTCTTCATTTCTGGATTTTTTAATCCTTCAGTAGATTACTACAGTTTTTTTTTATTTTAATATATAAACATGACAAGATTATGTCGTTGAAGCATTTGTGTGTTGTTTAACCTTGTTAGTTTGAATTAGCTTGAAACTAAGTTCGAATTGAAGAAGAGTTTCAGAGAATGAAAAATTTTTTGAGGCCTTTTATGAAGTCGACATACAAAAAGGAACTATCGGTCTGTATATTTGTACAACTGTTAAACAAATCTGATCAATGGCTATTAGACATAATAAATCTGCTGCAAATTGGTGTTGGGTCCCAAGAAAATGCATGAGTTACAAGAAACAAACTGTGTATAGTCAATGAAAATTTTCTTGACACAAAAATTGAAAACAAATATATCATTTATATTTCTGATGAGGGATTACATGTACAAGTTATTGGCATTTATTTAAAACACTCTGTATGGATGATTGGAATTTTGTACATTGCATATAAAATGGCGAATGCGCTAGGTTAAGAATACTCCTACGTTTCAGGGTTCTGTCGAATACATCGTGAAAATGTTATATACTTGGTCTTATAATTATGTCTTCAAGTTTCACTAAAATCGCCCACGTAAGTGGATTTTGTTTTTAAGTTTTATCCTTCCGATAATATCTAATTTCTGTTATCATAACACGTATTAAAAATACGACGTCAATGAGTTTTTTCGCAATCTATGACGTACAATACATTATTGAAAAGCTCTTGATTACTGTGTACGTTTCTAGTCTTTTGTACCCAGTCGAGTATTTCAAATGACGATCGTTCAATGGTGGTACTGGATATTGATGTAGAAGTTCGAAGAAAATTAATTCATAATTCTCTAGAATAGAATATTTATCCTTGGGGTGATCAAAAGAAAAGCTTCCATTGTAATTGAATATCTTCTCTCCTCCATCATTCTATTTTTTTTACCTCGGATCATTTATGAAGGTGGCGCACCATCAAGAACATTCTGGGAAAATTCAAAGGAGTACTTTTCTACAACAAAAACCAAACGCCGTAGAAACTAGACTCATTAAGCCTAAGTAAAAAATTTTTGGAAAAAAAATGCTTGATAGATTTTTGGAGGGGTTCATTATTACGAGAACATTCTGCATGTTTTGCGAGGAGATTCATGAATTTATTCAGATTTTTTAAGCGATCGGAATCTAAGGAAGGAAATAACCTGTTTTTCAATATAGGGGAGGTGGGAAGGGAAAGGGTGGCTAAAATCGAGATGAAAACTTCTCTTGTATTCAAGGAAAAAAGAATTTCGCGAGAGACAGTATTTTCAATAACTTAACAGGGGGTGTCCTTTGCTTATTCAACAAATTGAACTATTTAACACATTTTATTTTAAAGAGCTTTCGAAAGATTGTATGGCGTAGAGGATAGAGTACAGGTGGTATGATTAAAATATATAGGGTTCGAATCCGTGAAGTCACTTTTTTTTTTGGAATCAAATTTCATTATTATCACAAATCCGATATAAAATAATAATCAAAAGTAACTGAGTAAGATTATTGAAGTTCTGTGCTTAACGCGTGTAAAGCACAATGTAGTACGATTTCTCCTTTCAACATTCAAATATTTCCAAGTTTGTCAGAAAAGAACGCAATGTTATTGATAATTTATTCATAGCCAACACAGGTGTTCATATTCAAGTCCGCATCGACAAATAGATCCAATTATGAGAGATGCATCCGCCGAAATAAATGCGATTCTATGGATAATCATGATTGTCAGTGTTTAGTATCATGTCATTTTAAAGACATTTCAAGAAAGTGTGAGTGTTTGTTGTGACGAATTTTGAATGTGTTGCTTTTGTGAGAAAATGTGAAGTTTAGGAATTTCGCGTTCGAAACAACTATTTGAAAGTTGGTGAAATTGTTAGAATATCAGGAGCCCTGAAGATTTATTGTGGTTCTGCTAGTGTACTTGGGTATGTACTTGAATCATTTTTCCTACTGAACGTACACTAAAAATACGTATGTACTTTTTATGTAGCATGATGTATTATTTCGACAGCCAAATAGCTGTTAATTTTCAAGAGTCGTAAAGTTATCATTAAATATTTCATAACCAACGCAACTGTCGCATTCTATGATGTTTTGACATATTTTTTTAGTGCTAAATTCATATAAATGGCAATATTGTAGATAGAAAAGATAAGTTTTTATGTGAGTTCGTGCGTCGATATATTTCAGAATAACGTTTTTCTTTCTATGAATTGAGATAGCCAATTATGATGGTTTCGAGAGAATTTTGAAAGGAGAAAGCTTTGAATGTGTGAAAAAAGTAATATTGTATGATGGATAAAACGAATCTATTTCGAAATGATGTTTTCAAGATAGGTACGCAGCGTTATCGGTAAATACTAAATATTTTTGCAAATAATTAAGAAACTGTTTATAATTTCGAAGTTGTCAAAAAATATTTTCAAAAAAGATGAAAATTCGAATAAGAAGTCACAACCATGTCTATTTCTTTATAGCAAAAAAAGTTTTCCTTCAGAGCGATTACTACATTTTCTTTTTTATTTTCACATATAAACTTAACAAGTAAATGTCATTGAAGTACATTTAACTAGTGGCGTGCCGCATGGCTCAGTTCTCGGCCCACTTCTTTTTGTTTTATATGTGAGTGATCTGAAATACCATATACAGAGTAAAAAGCATTTTATGCCGATGACACAAAGCTTTACGCCAACCCGTTGAATCAACATGCCGTTCTCCAATCAGAGTTGAACTCTGTAGGCTGGTGCGATGACTGGCTGCTTCCTTTAAACACTTCGAAATGTGTTGTTTAGCATGTGGGTAGAAACAAACCTGAGCTTGTTTATAAGTTATATGACACGCCTCTGCAAACGGTATATTCGCACGTTGATCTAGGAGTGATCGTCACTACTGATTTGTGTTGGTCGGACCATATAAATGTTGTGTGTAAACGCGCCATTGCTTCTTCTCGTCAGTCGATCATTTACACAGATTTCATTCAGTGCCTCCATCAAACTTTATGAAACCTATGTGCGTCCGTGGCTGGAGTACTCTGGTCCAGCTTGGTGTCCTGTCTTGGTGCGACTTTTAGAAAAAGTGCAACACCGGGCGATTATCGTGCGGTCGGATAAGACCGTCATATCCTGAATGACTTCGAGCCACTTCACTTCTCTCGCATTCAAACACCGCAGGCTCAGGGCCGATCTTATTTTCACTTTTCGCATACTTGGGTTTGCTTATGCAAATTTGAACTATCTGATCGCATCAAATACGGATATCCGTCTGCGAAGTCACTGTATGAAGCTTAAAAAGGGAGTAAGCAAGACGACACAGGTCAACATTTTCTAAGTAACAGAATTTTCGACGTTTGGATCAACCTAAGTGATGAAATTGTTGAAGCTCCGTCGTTCAACATTTTCAAAAATAGGTTAGATGATTCTGATGTTTTTGCTCAATTTATAGATTGGACTGGACTTGATTTTTTGTTGTTGTTTTTCTTTTTACTGGCATGCTTTCCATAACAACAATGTCGTTGTTTTTTTTTATCAATTTGCACTCTGTAATATTCATTTCATATTGGGTCTTTGTAGGACGTTGTCCTCTTGGCTTATTATGATTCAGTAATAATGATAAAAATAATGTTGTCCATCTTGTTAGTTACAACCCTTGGAATTAGTAAAAACTAACTTAGACCTTTCATCCAAACATTTTTTGAGATTTTTATAAAAAGGAAAGCACAAAAAAATCCATCACTCTGTATATTTGTACAATCGTTGGACGAATCTGATCAATTGCTAATACCAACGAGAACTTTGCTGCAAATTGGAGTGGAGCTCCATGAAAACTTAATGAGGTTCAAAACGAGAGTTAAAATGAATTTTAGCACCTTGCATTTTGCGAATGAAACTTTTTTCGACATTTCTCGACATAAAAGTTGAAAATTAAACACTCTGTATTGATGATTCGAATTTTGTACATTACATGAACCATAAAATGGCGAATGCGCTGGGTTAAGAATACTCGTACGTTTCAGTGTTCTTCCAAATGCAGCGTGGAGATAGTATAGAAATATCAAAATAATTATGTAGTACAAGTTTCTCTAAAAACGGCTTTCTTAAGTTTATTTTCATCTTCATTTTTTTCCTTCCGATAAATTTTGATTGATATTTATATAACACCGGTCATGAATTCAACGCAATTGAGATTTTTGCAAATCTATTGCGTATAAAACAACATTGAATGGTGTTTCAATCCGATCCTGGAATTAAAAAATTTTCTTTTGTGATTTTGATACGATTAATGCCAGTAATGTCTCAAAAATCGTTGTATTCCATTGATTATTCAGAATTTTAGAGGGAATTAAAATTTTTGGCAATTTTCAAGAAACACCCTGTAGAGACAACAGGGATTTACAGAAACTTTTAATACCGGATCCTTATCCTCTCCATTGAACTTTATGTTGATCTGTTCGAATTTAGTATTTATTTATGAAATTATTGGATATTTTTACACTTCGTTTATCAAGAATTCATACAAATCTATAGATACTCGATGTTTTTTGTGCAGTCTTTTCATGAGTTGTTTGATCAAAGTGAAGAATTCCACACCAACGTTATACACACCGTTGGAAAACTATCTGGTCCATAAAAACATTCTGTGAAAATCAAAAAATTCCACTTGGTATTCCATAAATAGAATGAACTAGGGTATAATAAGATTACTATACTCGTATGTATAAGATTAAATACATCATTTTTAACAGTTTTCGTTTTTTAAATCTATGTAATCTACTAGTTCATGGCCTGATATGGTACAAAATCGGCGTTAGATATAAAATTTGTTCCCCCACAAATATAGTTCCATAATCTTATCTTTTGCTGCAAGTTTTTTAACTTTTATATGTGTATGTTACAAACATCGAAACATCAGTTGAATATGTTTTGAAACAGTGATAGGTGAAACAATTATACATTGAATGCTTACACATAAATATTTTATAATCAAAGAGAAAATTGAAAGTGATTTCAGTTTACTCTTATTTTTCATACAAGGATGGTTTATTTTCGAATATATGAGGGGTATTATATCCGCCATTATAGAGGGTCGATCAGAAGGACCATAAGGTGACGATACAGATGTTTGATTCAGGTCACCTCTGACAAAACGTTAATAGGAAACTCCCTAGCATCACTACTGTTGCACTGGTAAACACTCCTGTTGCTGAGTTTCCAAAATGAACAGCTGCTGGAAGCTCTCCTGAAAAACAATTAAAACAATCAATTTTAGTTCTCAAATAATTATTGCAAGGTGATGCTTCTCCAATCGGGAAAAATAAGTAACACAGGCCAACATTTTCTCTACAAATCAATGTGGAAAGCGAGTGATGGATTCTAGGGTTAGCATCCATCAGGTCAGACTCTAGGTTATTTGAGAGTCAATTCGGGGAATCGAGACAAGAAAATTGAAAAAAATTCAAACATACATTCGTGAAACCTGACTTGATTGGCGTTAACCTATTCTCTAATTGTTATCAACCCCTATAATCTATTGCCTGTTTTCCTTGTTCTCTCGCAGATGAAATGTTTTTTTGTGAATTGAATGCGAATGTACGAAAATGTTTTCTCATTTCTATTTCTTACCATTGAGTACGTGCACTACTACAGTCGAAAACGCTAGTGAACCAACTGCGCATGTGTAGTTTCCTGAATGATGCTTGTCTACTGGTGCGATTATCAGAGAAGAAGTCATCGAATCCGTAGTTTCAGATAAGTTGTAGCTGAAAATTGAAAAAAATTATTCAACTTACATAATACAAATTTTCTGTGGTGATTCTAGAGGACAAACTTGTTTGGTCAGTTGTTCGTTATTTGAACCAACGCTGCCTCATAGAAAGAGAAATCACGAGCCACCCAGAGCTTCCTAGTGGTTTGGAAAGCCTCACAGGAGACAATTGGCTCTATTAACCAAACTGTCGTTTCAAGCTTATTTACCTTTGGCACAACCTGCCAATAACAGTTAACGAGCTGAATGAATGTTTAACATCTTACAAAACATGACCGCAGGCCTGATTATATTCCCCCAACACTACTTATTATTATGTCTTGTATTTTGTTCACACTCTATTCTCATAAATGATATAGATGACATATTTATTTATTGAAATATATTTTAAAATTAGGAGGAGAAAAAATACTTTGAAACGTCAGTTTTCACTGTTTATTTGATGATACACGACGGGTTTCCACTCCTAACTAAGGTACAAAGATGATTACTAGATATATTTCTCCTTAAATGTTGAGTAAGAGGGGGTTATTGATTTCAAGTTGGTTATTGGGAGAAGTCATGTGGGATTTCCTTGAGTTTCATTAATTGCCAGACTTTTCAACAGATTCATTATTCGCCATTTATTACATTCTGAAGGACTCTGAGATTGTCTGTAGCTATAGTGCAATTTGCCCATTGAATGTGCTCAAATATTGGAGATTTCTTATCTGATGCTATATGTCCTTTGAATCTCAATTCAAAATTTCTACCTGTTTGGTTATCTGAACCTATCTTCTGTTCTGCATTGAAAAGTGGTTGAGAATATCAAAACCGCTTGAGAAAAAGGTAGTTTATTTTAGAATTTGGAAAAAAATTATTTCATTCAATGAGAAACTGTGGCGATATAGATAAAAATCGTTCCCAGATACAACATTCCCAATGGAGTTATTTAATCATTCAAATAATAGACTCGCCGCCTTCAATCTCACAGAGCTTTTATTATTTCAAAATGGAAATAAATACCCTAAAAAGATTAGTTTCTTTCATAAATCATTGGACGCAAAGAACAAAATCCAGCATCATATTGCATTCAAGAAAAACCTGAAAGAAGATATGATAGTTTCAATTATGTCGTCCCATTTTCCATTAAATGAAACATTATTTCCAGCAAATTACTCTTCAATGAAAAACAGAAAACAGATGAATTGAAACAATATGGTATTCTCAAAATCGAATGTATCGAATGGTCTTTAGCTTATGAAGGTCAAACAGGTAGAAATTCGAATGCATATTCAAAGAACATATATCATCATACAAAAATGCCCAATATTGGAGAACATTCAATCAACAAATCACACAATTGTTTCACACAATCTCGAAATCCTCCACAAAAATAAAGGAGGAAGAAGAATGAATCGTTAAAAAATTTGGTAATTTCTAAACTCAGGAAAACCCCACTTTATATTACTCTTAATAGCCAACTTGAAATCAATAAATCCCCTTACTCAGTTGGTTCTAAGTACTTAAATGACCGCAGGTTCGAAACCAGTTGTGTATCAACAAATAAACGTGAAAAACTGACAAGAGTGATTTTTCTCTTTCATATTTTATTCTATCCTCCGCTAATAGTCGTAGTGGTGAATGCAGCTAGTTTTCAAGAAAATAAAAGACAACGTTTAGCGAAACGAAATCAGACAATAGTTCGCAGTTTTATTCATTCAATGTTTAGGAAATGGTGCATTTAAGTCACAACTCGGAACGCAGCTTTAAATTATTGGATGCTCCCCGTAGCTATACTTTACGGTGATTTAAACTTTACTATCTTACAGATATTAGTTATTATTAATAGTATATATTATCATTCGTAGTTGAGCTTCGTAGGGACGTTTGTTACGTTTGTTTTCTTCAAGCTTTGGATAAAACAAATTTCAGACTATTCGGAAATGAAAAAGTGATAGAACCTTCCCCGTCAATAATTGACAATTCAAAATAATTGTGACTACTTCAAAATATCATTTCTTAGATTAAAATTTTCACGTTATAATGTTAATACCCGTTGCTAATGAAGTTTGTTGTTAAGCGTTATAAAAGAAAACAACCTAGAGCTTATAACAATAACCCTAAGAATATCTGCACTATAAGTTCAAATAAAAAGTAATTGGACACCGTGGAATTATCGTAACTCCGATAACACAACTTGGTTACGATCCGCCACAAAATTCAGGATGAATGAAACCGAAGATTTCAATCGCTTGAATATTTGACGAGGATTCTGGCAAAATGAAAATGTATTTCTGTTAGGGAAAAACTCAGTTGCGACAGGTGAAGTGCTTTGGCTTTGCAGGCATATGACGGCTGAGCAGCGGGATGTTTCCCTTTTCACATTAAATGTGTGATTTCGTTTCGACGTCCAGTGGTCACAACCCCCTGCTACGATCGCATGCGGCATTTATTTTCTTGAAGGGGAAATATGATGATAGAAGCTTTTGTTAGCCATACGAAGAAAAAGTTATAAACTATACGAATCCAGGAGATTGAACCGTTATTCTCATGACCATTTTCGGAAAATATGACAAAATATAGAGGAAATAAGGTTAGTGAACAGCAATTTTGTAATCCGATCAATTTCTGGAACCAAATAAGAAAACTGTTGTTGAATTTCTAAAGCGAAGAAGAACTGAAACTATACTGTTGTCACATCAAATTTTATAGTTATTTTAAACAAAAGTGGTCCAAAAAAAATATATCACAGTTACATTTAAAAATATTCAGCACAATTAGGAAAGAAAAAGACTTTCAACGCTTCCATAAAATGCGCAAAACATTCTGCGCAGTAATAAACACCTCAAAAAAGTCTAGGGAACACTGACCAATATCTTTAAAATATGAATTGAATGATTCGAATTTGAAGAAATCTTTCAGTTTTTGCTAGGATGTATTGTATATAATGTATTCTCAAGAAAACAGAATAATATTTGACTTCTCCAAAGCACCTATTATGAAAAAAACTTGAAATTTGGAAATGACGAAATTTGGTAAAACACAAAAAAAATCCTGAACTAATATTTTCGAAACGATATGGAAGCACTTATATTTTTCAGTACCCAGAAGGTCCACCTCTGTTATTAATGACACTTTGGCATCATCGCGGCATACTCAATATTAAATTGTCTATTACATTTTGGCCTAAGTCATTCCAAGCCCCCTGAACTGCTAATCGAAGCTCCTGTTCATGACGCAGGAGATATTTTTAGGGTGTCCCAGAATTGCTCGATTGGATTCAGATATGTGGAGCAGGATGGCCACGGTAAAAGATCGATAACATTCTCTTCAAGAACGTTCAAGACAACTCTTGCACGATGAGGAGGGGCATTATATTGTTGGAAGAGTGGATTTTGGCCCATTGTTTGGAGATACGGTACCACTACAGCTAAAACTATCTCATTTGCGTAAGAATTTCCCCTGAGGTTGTTCTGTATGAAAACGAGGTCAGTTCTTCCACCAAGGCGTATACCTCCCCAAAACATCACTGATCCGCCTCCCTGTCTAACAACTTCTCGAGCATGCTGGAGACGGTTTTGCTTTCCAGGTTCCCCCCATATTCGAATTCTTCCCGAATCGGGATAATAATAAATCTAGATTCATCACTGAAGAGAATTATGGCCCACCTCTCTTGATCCCAGTTTACGTTTTCTTGGCACCAAGCTAAAGGAGCAGCGCAATTTCCATGGGTCAGTTGTGGAACTCTTAAAGGACGTCTGGAGTGAAGTTGACCTTCGTGCAGTCGATTTCTCAAAGTTTGGTCGGAAATTTGTACATTATGAACTCGTAATAGCTCTTGAGCTAATTGAGATGCTGTGGTCTTACGATCTCTTCTGGTTTGTAAAACCAAAAATCGGTCTTGGGCGACTGTAGTAATCCTGAAACGACCTGTATGGCGTTCTCTACGCTACCTGTTTCATTGAAACGCGACCATAAATGGTTTATGACACTTGGGCTACTTCCCAGAACCTTGGATACTTCCCGTTGAGAGCTCCCAGCTTGGAGCATGCCAACGGCTCGTAACATCTCTTCTCTAGTCAAATCTCGTCTTTCCATGATCGAATCATAAAACTTGAATCTTTTATTTGTGCTTACAACAGAAACAAAGTGCCAACAAACTGATTTCAAACACTGAATACATGAATTGATTATAAAGTAGCGTCGCATCTGCTGCATTTTTAGTTTTTTATAAAGAAAATCTGAAATCTGTTGCGGTGTTCTACATAATATGGTGAGAAATTGATGCAGGTGTTCGATTCTTGAAAAAAAAATCATCCATATTAATCTTTCTGGATACGATATATCGATATTCAGAAGTGTTCCCTAGACTTTTTTGAGGTGTTGATGTGATGCCGTAGTGACTACAAACTTAAAATATTTTCGACAGTACAGGGTGTTTCCTAATAAAGTTATATAGGGTGCGCCAGAGAAAACCAGACAATTTTTTTTCGTTAACTTCCGCAATTTTAGAACTAGATCATTCGTTCTTGTTTCATTGGAAAGCCAAAGAACTAGGGTGTTCAGAAGTTGTATCGAAATTTCATACCAGTTATACTAGTCATTATACTATGGCTTATCTAACAACGCGTAGACGATAACATCGAACCAGAACAATGGCCCCCAAATAGTCCCGATCTTAATCCGTGCGACTATTTTCTGTTGGGTCATTTGGAAGAAATGGTGTGTAAAAATAGTATAATTTTCAATAACTGTGAGGAGCTGAGGTAAAAAATTTAAGAATGTTGGAAGAATATTGATCAAGAAGTAATTTCGAGATCCATAGAGAGCTGGAGAAGATGGATGCAGATGGTTGTGGATGTCAATGGAGATCATATTCCATTCTGAGTACTTGATTCTTTAAGTTGAATGTTTTTACTAATGTATTTTGGTAAACAAAATCATGTCGTATTATTATTCTCGCAGATGTTTTTAACAGTTCGTATCTCTGAGATATTTGGGAAACAGTCATCCTGATCTTCTTCCTAATGACCCTGTTGTCCAAAATTTTTCCTCAAGATCATAGATTGTACTCTTTTTGTAATTATGAGCTGCAAATTGGCGTAATATTTGCCCAGCATTGTAGCCACGTACAAATAAACATTCAATGAAACGCTTACCCTCATTTGTTAAAACCACTGTTAACAATTTCAAACAAAAACAAGCAACAACAGAATTAAATTCGAATTCAAACCAGATCTCGTCTAAAACTCGAAGACATTTCATTATTTTTCGTTTATCATAGAGTTATAATGCATGCAGTCAGTCTATGTTCAGAAGTTTCACAACGGAAGTTGCATATGATGACGGAAAAGAGAAACATTATTGACAATTGGCACAATTCTGAATCAATATTCGAGTTCGAGCTCTCAAAATGATGGGAAAGATTCAGTCTAGTGATTAAATTACGCAGTTGATTCATTACGACCCCGAAAATTCTTTTAATGCGCGGAGAAAATCGCTAATATTTGAGGAAGTCGGCCATTTTGAATTCGAACGGAAATCAAATTTTAGGTTGGTTTTAGGGAAAAATGGTTCTTCGTCTTCTTAGAAGAGACATGAAAACACAACAACTTCAAGAGTGTCAACGCCATGAAGTGAAAAAGATATTTGGATTTCAGCTGAAAATCAGAATGAAAAAAATTGTTCACGCTACTTTTTTACCAATTCTTGGAATATTTTAAGGATCAATATATTAAATTATTCACAAAGGACTTAATAATTGACTTTATGCCCCATTCGAATTTTTTAGTGGAAAAAAAACGAATGAATTAGCCATATTGGATATCACCAAAAGTGAAATTTCGATACAATTTCTGAAAAACCTAGTCCATTGGCTTTGAAAGAAGCAATAACGAATGACCTAGCTCTGAAATTGCGAAAGTTTCAACGGACAAAAACTGTGCGGTTTTCTCTGGCGCACCCTATATATCAAAGTTATGATTTTTAGAATAGGACTCCCTATTCTGTTTCAAATTTGATTTTGTGAGGAAAAGTGAAGTTGAGTTACTTCCTTATACATACCCTGAAAATTTTCCGAAATATTTGAAATTTTCTGAAATTTGAGGGCTTTTAAAAAAATTATGTTCCTCAATATTGATTTGAAAGGTTCAGATGTACAACTTAAGTGAGAGTAAAACGATTTTTGAAGTTTAGACTCTTTCAAATCTCATTTCACTGTTTTTTTCAAATGGCATACCATATATCCTGAGGGTCGAGTACGTGGTATATTTCAATATATTGAATGATATTTAGGTTCCCTATTTTTGATAGTTTCGAAGATATTCGAAAATTTAGCTAATTTTCACCTCAATTTCAATCTGAACCGATCGTTGTCCCTGAAGAAAAAATCGAATTAGAAGAAATAATTCCTATTTTTAATTGTCATGAATCGTAACCATCCAACAACTATTGAATAAGAAATCTACTTTGAACCTAATATTAAAAATTTCAAAAATAACTGATATATTGGCATTTCATTGATTCCGAAAATTTTCAAATAACTCGAATCAGTTGTTTTTGGCAATAAATTTCTCACGCAAAAATAACACAGTAAATGCATTACTGAAATGTTGAAACCTATACAGAATGTAGCAAAAGTTCTTTGTAAGAATGTAGTTGTGGTAAGAAATATTTCAACGAATTGACAGTAGAAAGTATTTCTTTCAAAACAAAAGTTTAGGTGACCAAATACAAAATTTTTAATTCATTATGAGCACCTACACCCACACAAATGTTTTTGCTTGACCAACAAATATTAATTGACCTTTCCAAGCAACTTCCCAAACGCTGAAATTAATAAAATTATGAATTTCTTCTATATTTTCATTCACACTGTGTAAACATATTACTAGAATACTAATTTGTAGTTCAACTAATAGTTCAAGAGAACCAAGTGGGTTTGAATCGATCATTATAACATGAAAGGACGTGCTGCAGTTCGGTTCTTATTATGAACTTTAACCCAAACAAACTCCACCTCAACCTCAAAGTATGCATCGAAAGCCTGAGAACTTCAGTCAATATCTGTACACTAAGTGCCGACATCTAAGAGTCAAGAAACAGAACTTGCTGGACATGCTATCGTTTGGTAGCTTAATTTGACATCAATACAGTTTCAGTATTATTACAAAGCGGAACTTCGATAATTATCCTAGAAATTCTGTTTGTTGAAATGTTCCTAATTACGAAGACTGTATTCGATATTTCAAATGTTGGTAATTGTAAAACAACCGCATACGGGTTGATGAGTTTTAACTCGATTTTTGGGTCAATAGTTCAGAAAAACTAACACCATAGTGCACATTTCTTACAAGTGGTTTTATTGGACTAAATTTTTCAAAAATGATAGTAGGGACTCTGTTCTGGTTAATAAAAAATCTTTTGTCATCGCTGACTAAACACAATTGTATATAAGATCTATAAAAAATTCTGGATGCTATATGTATATCTTTTGATTGCTAGTATTCAATAAATGAATGGTCCAAGGCGACAATTTCTTGAAACAGTGAGTCAATTCATCATTGAAATCTTTTGGTTTGACGCCTTCGGAATTTTTTCTGTGCGGTACTCCCAGAAGATAAGCCTGTAAGCAAGTTGTAAGAACAGGGAAAACCTGTACATAAACGCACTGGTGGATCAATATAGAAGCTGCAGAGTTGAAGCATTTATTGAAAAATTCAAAAGAAAAATACTTACAATTTCAAGTTAACGTAATACCAGGGTAATCTTGTAAAATTATAAGCGATTTCACAAAAAGATACTTACATATTTAGTTTGATTATTTTATTCATGAATTTCTCCTTTTAGGCTTGGATATAATATTAGAACATTGAATCCTCTCATACAAGGTTCGACTACCTATTCGTAGAAGTTGTCAGACCTCTTAGGGTTGTGATTTTGTATTTGTCTTTTTTTTTATTATGCTACCGTTATACCGTCCAGGGTATCGCTTTTTAATGTATTTAATAGTTACCGAAATAAACATTGTTATTATTATTTATTATCGTGGACTTATGCATTATCTCAGCTGTTAGCGGATATAATTTACCTTTCCCAGATTCAGCATTCGAAGGGAATAGTCTCGATTACAATATACATGACATAAACAACTATCCTACATATATTGAGAATTACAGCTTTTTGCATTTTTATATAGGTATTCTTATGCAATTCTAATTTATTAAGGCTGGTATTAAACCAGTTGATGATACGATGACAGGAACAATATCTATTTAACGAGTTGCCACATCTGCTTTGTATTTTTACTTTTTCTCCTGGAACTTGTTCAGCACGTTGTTATTATTCGGTATGGCGACATCCACCAGCATTGCTGATCTGGCTCTCTTATCATACACCACTATGTCCGGCCTATTATTCGTCAGTGATAACAGGCCTATCGTAGTATAACTATCTCATAGTCATTTTTAAATACGGGTGCCGGTTGATACTTGTAATATGGCTGGGAGGCATTCAGAAGTCCGTACTTGTGTGCAAGTTTCTGGTGGATAATGTTACATACTTGATTATGCCTGTGAAGATAGTCCGTATAGGCCAGTTGTTCGCATCTGAGCGTGATATGCTGTATAGTCTACCATCTTATATGTCATTTTCTGCATTTATCTCTTTGTAATGTTCCGTCCTTAATTATAAATTTTTTGTAGTTGTTTGTAGCGATGACTTAGTCTTGAATAAGGAATCCTTCTGTTTTCGCGAATAATTCTCCTTTCATCAACCATTTGTTGGGAGCTTATTTGTCGATGTATGGTTGATTAATCTCATGGTGATGTTCGTCCATGCAACTCCTTTCTTGACCATTGCTCTTGTTTTTGAGTATCTGATAGTAACGGTAGAAGCAGTAGGTCTTCACTGGGAGCAAGATTTATTCAGTAAAAACTTTGACTGATACATATCAAATAGTTTTTACATTAAGAACTAAAATAACTTTTATACTCAAGAATAATTTCCTGTCACTTGTCAAATAACCCTCGTAGATAATCTAAGTCAAGTAAAATAAAGTTGAATGGTTACCAAAGATTAATGAATTTATGGAGGATTTCAGTTGAAAAAGACAAATAGCGAAAATCCAGTTCGAAACAGAGAAGAAAATGAAATGGAAAGTGGAAAACCATATGACCCAGGAAGGAATGGGGAAATGAAACAAATATCCTGGAGGATGGTCATGTAAAACCTCTAAACCATAAATCTTAATGGATTTGGGACTGTTGCAAGCCTTTCTAAAACTAATAGAATACATCTATAACTAATTTTCTCACCTAATTCCTTTGCTGAGGACCCTGTCGTCACGTTTCCATAATAGGGGTGGTTCTGAGGCCGACGTAGAACCTCGAAGTTGTCGGGCCGAACAGATCAACTCCAAATCGCTTCCGGCTCTGTAATAGCGTTCAGTCACCTCTCGTCCCAATTCATCCAATATTATCACTTCCGGGGCTGCAAAAAGATATTAGCCGATGTAGAGGAGACAAAATGGGAGAAATTCAAAATGAAATCGGCCCAATTAGAACGGTTATTGTTTGTGAAATTGCCGCAATTTTTAATGAGAAATCGAAGTCACGCAGTTTATCGGTTCGTTAAAAAGGGTTTCCGTTTTATAACGAAAGGTTATTCAGGAATGAAACTGTGGAGCTAAATATGAAAGAGTAATATGATTAATAACAAAGATGGTATACTTAATGCAGGTGTGTATCGAGAGAAAATTTCGTCGAAGGGCATCGACTATATTTGGAGTAAGATATTCATTTTAAGTCTCTCTTTTTTGTGAAATAATTCTATTAGCATACAATTAAAAAAATGGAACATCATAATCTTATATGCCGATTCTCCTGAATACACCGGGGTGATAATGATGATGATATTAGGGATGGAAATTATTTCTGTCCAAAATTTCTTTAATTAATAATAAAAACAACTAATGCTTTTTTGGGAATTTTACTGAATAATTGTGATTCGTAATGCGTTTCACTACACCGTAGCTTCTTCAGACGAATTAATGTACAGAAACTATGACAACTACATATCAATAAAAATGAAAATATAAATACAAATATTGTTAAGTAATTAAAAGCATATTGAGTCGCTTCTTATTAGGTGGTTATGGATGACAGGTATATCCAATAAAATTAAGGAATAGATTGATCCTGAAGAGATTCAATAATGGTGAAGGACTTAAATCAACTTGCTCATTAATGAGTCTACCTGAGTGTTTGTGTTGGTTGATTTCTAAAGTAAGATCTACTCTCCAATGTTTATTATCTGTATGCGAAATTTCAAAATGAATCGGAACAGTGATTATTTTGAATCTGATTTTTCATTTGAAAAACTCCGTTTATGTTGCGATATTCAAATATGGAAATTTCTATGTGTTCTACCAATGTAGAAATTATTACAGTCATTGCAGTTCAATCTATAAACACCTGATTTATTATTTTTTATCTGATTTGGTTTCATTGTTTTCAATATATTTGCCTAAGCTTTTATTAGTTTGGAAGCAATGTTGAAATTATTTCTACTCAAGAATGATTTCAGATTTCAGCTTGTAATGCCAACGTAAGTTAGGTTGTTGAACTTCTGTTTCAATACATCGACAGCGTAAACTTCATCAAATGCGATTTTACCTTGTTTTTTATTCAGAATATTTTTCATTATTGCGGGATCATAACCATTATTTTCAGCTTTTTGTTTAATTAAATTTAATTCTTCATATTATAGTGGTTATAATTCCATAATAATAAATAAAAGAGCAAAGTAGAACGGCATTGAAAGAAGTTTACCCTGTCGATAAATTGAAACAAAAGATCAACACTTTAACCTACTTTGGCATTGAGTTTGTGTGGATAGCAGGAAAAAACCGAATCCGTTCACTACAACAGCAGTATAAAGTATAATTGCATTATGAAAACTCTAACACTAGCACTACAAATACTACCTAATACCTACTTTCTAAGGGAAGCTAACTTGATAGATTCAATCATGAAGATCTGAAAAATTCAAACTGCAGTGTTCACTTCTTAACAATTCTAAAAATCTTCACAGATTGTTCAGCTCGAATAAGTAGATTTAAGCCAACTTACCTTTATGAAAAGTTTCTTTGTTTGGCCGCTAGAGGTCGCCAAATCAAAAGATTTCTTTCTCATTCTTCAAATAATTCTAGAACGACGAGATTGTCAATCATAATAAAATCACAATCTGCCAGACTACAGAAACGAATCCAAAGCCAACACGGTCAATATGTGACATTTTTGACCTGCAAGGTGGTTGAAGAAATGAAATCATGAAATTGAAAAACTGTTTTTTGTGGTTGAACCACTCATCACATCGAAATTTCTCAGGAGACAAAAAAATTTGATAATTTGCTAAGCTACTCAATTTCTGAAAAACTTTTGCTCAAACGCAGACAGTTGAAAAATTATGTTTGATCAAAAACACGTTCGAGTTTTTAGGGGCACTTGTAAAACATCAAGTTCGTTGAAAGGATCACTAAAAACGTGAATAACGCACCTGATTACGTATACCAAATATGGTTTCTATCGAGCCGTTCTCCAATTATTTGAGAAATAAGGAAAGAATCTTTGGATTTACCGACCTCTAGCCGCCAAACGAAGAAACTTTTCATATAGGTAAGTTGGCCTAAATCGACTTATTTCGAGCTGAAGAATCTGTGTTATAACATTCTACACGCAATTCACGGACACTCTGTATATTATATTGATATTCATATAACTATTTTGTTGCCATAATCTTCTTGTAAGTTGTAAACAATAATTTCATCTTTTTTACCTGACTTGTCATTATTTATTCCGCGGAGGAGCTAACCCCTAAAGAAGACTCTCATAGTTTTAGTCTTCACCAATCGGGTGTTGACATTATGAACATATGTTTAAAATTCTATTGTTAATAACGTTCGTGACATTGCAGGTCAAACACGCATGCGCGGTATGGAGGACTACGCTATTGTCCATGCAGAGGATTGCACATGCGTGCTTGTACGTGCAGAATGTACATGCGAAATTGGGTGATGAAGATATTGCGCCTTACTAAATGCAGTTTCACTCGCAATGGCTTTCTGTCTCTCACATGAATCAATATTTTCAATTTATTGATTTCATTATTATGAAATAAGAAGTTCTTAATCGTCAACATTGATTTTCTTATGAAGTTATAATTCTATAGTGATTATTTCATCTATTTGTAAGCCCTAGTAATGACTCTAACAGTAGGGAGTAATTTGCCAGATATTATTCATAAATAACTGAGAAAATTATTAAATTCCATGGAACATTTCTCTTTCTTGAGAAAAGCATTATCTGAAGAATCCATGAACACGAATGTGTGCACGATTTATTGCTTTTTTTCGGTTATGAAGTAAACTGATAATACAATCACAGTTGTACCATATTTTCGGGTATTTTTACTATTGGAATTCATGAGTTCATTTGTCTCCAGTTGTAATACTCTAACTGCACCCTTATCAATGTTGACTACACTGTTTTGAAGTAAATTCTGTCAGTTTTGTTTATATTCAGTGGCAGCGTTTGAAATCATGAATATCGAATTTTGTCTCCCATGAAATTCACTATAAACAAATGTTCTATTTCGAGAATTCTGAGAGAATTTCAATCAAACTGCTAACAACATAAATCCTACCCCTTCTCGTATGATCTACAACTTTTAATATTCACGTATTACACATCAAAAAATGATGAAATCAGTTTTGCTTATTACCAAACATCACGCCCTGATTTTGATGAACGAGTGTCATATTCAGCCAGTTATATCTCGTATTATTAGAGATTGATTTATAGCACAATACCAGCCCACCAGAACAACACACATATTTTATTTCATTTTTTAATTATTTCATGCAACATGAAACAAGTTCTCGTTTGGATCGTGATATGTGTGAAATTAGGTATGCTTGAATTACCTATTCCCTAAATATACATAGAAAATTGAAATTATACGCATAAAACATTCAGCTGATAAAACAATATTTATTGCATGTTCAATAGAGGACGCTGGTTCATTTTTTATTCAGCATTATATTTTTCAATTATCGTGTACCAAAAACTGTTGTCACATCGCAGGAAGTCATTTTTCTGATCAATTGTGGTTTTCATGTAGAATATAGCTACGCCTGGGAATTAACAAATCGAAAATATGACGCATGCGCCCTTTCGTTCAAAGTACTAGGTGTTACTGGATGCTTCTAAATCTTCAGTTCTTCGTGTTGTTTGAAAGTAACATGAATCGAAATGATTTTTTGGTTGATGAGGTTGCCCAAAAGTTTTACATCAAATCGGAACTTCTATGTTTATTCTTGAAGCTTCTGAAGGCTATTGTGGGTGATTTATGTAGGTCTAAACCCCCAATAAACTCGAAAGCCTAAATTATATTTAAACAAATCAGACATAATAGAAAATACAGGAATAAATACAATGTCTGGAACCGAACGCTCTTGCGCGATACAGAGTATCAGAGTCCTGCAAAAGTAATCACCTCAAGAAGTGTAATCATCTAGAATATCAGAATCTAACATCAACCATTATCATTTCATCCTCATTTCCTTTTGTTTAGGAATTCCAAAACCCGTAAATATCAACCTAACGGTTACAGATTTTTCCAAACATTCACTTCACTCACAAACTTTATCTAAATACCAAGATCACGCTAAGATATACATACACTGATGCTTGTAGAACGTAAAACGTAGCTGCAGGGACAGTAATAATGGAAGAAACAAGAAATCCATTCCGCCTTTTAAATGATTTCAGTATATATAGAGTGGTGAAATTTCAATAATATTATAGAATTTTAAAATATGCTACACTGCTACTTTGCTATGTGAAAATAACAGACCAGAATCTAGACCTGCAAGAACTCATATGGAACTGTGACATCCTGTATCTCAAAAACTTGGCAAACGATTTTGTTAAAAGAAGAATCGTTACCAAGAAATAGAAAACTATAAACACAATTTCTGGTCCCATCAGCCTAACAATTGTTGCCTTTTTGACAAGGCTGTTTGCTTTCTCATTCCTTTCGACACCCTGATGGGCTAGGCATCAAAGCAAGGTAGCTCTTTTTGCTGTACTAAGTTGTCGTATTGCTTTTTTGCATTCGCCAACTAATTTGGAAGAAACCCTTGGATCTTTCAGATATGCCAGGGCAATTTGGTTATGAGAACAAATTTAGAAGTAGTTTCTGTGTAGGCTCTTTTGTAGGCATCTGATAATAGCGTATTGTTACACTATGCTTTTTAACCATAGATCGCTCTAGTCCCCTCCAACCAAGCTAAGCACAGAACGTACTCTGTGTCTACCTAATCCATATATGCATACATGCATGCATACAGATTACAGGAAATGATCTGACAGCAACAGAAAGATGACCAGTTCGTATTTGAAGAAGATACATGAGAATCCATTACTTTTTCCATTTTACAGAACCAAATTGAAAGACAAACACAAAGAGAGCAAAACACACTCACGACTTGCCGCAAGTTATTTGGGCCCTGACTGGGACCGAAACCAAACAATATATTGAATTTACACGACAGTAATCAGACCACTCGTGATCCTTGTGGCCATCGTATGGAAGCCTGCATTGATCAGGGACACCAAGCGGAATGAAACAAGCAAGATCCAGAAACAAGAATGTCTTGTATTCACGGGAACCTTGAGATCGATACCCAGCAGACGCATATGAGAGACAGATATCTGATTTCTGGCACTCTACGCCTCTCAAAATAATTAGGAAATTCCTATATGATCTTCTCACAAGAGGAGATCAAATGAGAGCCACTTACCATTTTGGCGAACCCTATATGGTCGTTCTTCCACCAAAAGAAATTTGGTCTACGTCCCATGCCTTACTGATCCCACAGGACCCTACCTGGTTCACGCAGAAATATACTCCTACCGGCATAGGATCACACATACGGAGAAAAACGTCAATGATTCACATAAACACATGCTGTCAACGTAAATGTTAAATGAAATGAAACACTTGATTCGCTGGTAGAAAACGGTGGTTTGGCAATATGGCAGATAGAGAGGGTTGCTTGTAGAGTCGACTCGCGGCAACGCGTGCTGCAGACGATCTACAAAGACGATGTGACCTCGATGAGATCGGCGAAGGAAAAGACTGAGATAATCCCAGAAATGCACCGATATTTAAACCCTCGGATTAGGTAAACACAGAGTACGTTCTGTGCTCAGCTTGGTTAGAAGGGCCTAAAGCGATCTATGGTTAAAAAGCATAGTGAATACGGTAACAATACGCTATTATCGGATGCGAACAGGAGAACCTACACAGAAACTACTTCTAAATTTGCTCTTATAGCCAAACCGCCCTGGGATATCTGAAAGATCCAAGGGTTACTTCCAAATTAGTTGACGAATGCAACGAAGCAATACGACAACTCAGTAACACAAACAGAGCTACCTTGCTTTGATGCCCAGCCCACCAGGTCGTCGAAGGGAATGTGAAAGCAAACAGCCTTGCCAAAAAGGCAACAGTTGATAGGCTGATGGGGCCAGAACTTATTCTGACTATACCATGAACCCACATGCTCTCATTTTTCCAAAACTGAACCAACGGACAGGCATCTCCGGACTGAGACAGTCAAAAAGGCTCATAAAAGGGCGCCAATTAGAAAAATGTGTACATAAACTGTTGTTCCTAATCTAACCTACTCAATTAATGTCTACACGACATAAGACTTTCGGAAACCACACAATACCGTGGTTGCCTTGAGTGCTGGGTATAAGGACGCCCTGCATAAAGGAGAAGAACAGCAAAAGAAAGATGGCCAATTCTTATTGAAAAAAATAAAAAAAATGAGAAGCCATATTGGTCATTGAAAAAGACATCAGAAAGAACAATAATATATACTTAAAGCGAGTATCTTATACTTAATCTAATTTCAAAGATGCTGAATAAATTCTTGCTAACTCGGCGCTAAAAGTTGAGCGTATAATTGCAGAGGGAAGTTTTCAAGCACTAGTTTTTCGAATTGATGTGAACTTGTAGCAGAGCAAGGGCAAATATTCAGTGTTGTGATAGCGCGCTATCCTACAGTCCGCTTGGATAAAACGCCAAATTCCTGACCTACTTAGGAAATATTTAGCTTCTAAATAACCTCGAATATTCATTCTGTTAAACCTATATTACACAGAATAATACTTTTGAAACAGATCATTCGATATTATTTTTTCTGATGTGAAGGTTACTAAAATGAGTGGCTCAGAATTAATGAGCGTATTGTTAGTTGAATGATCCGGAGGAAATCCTTGTTTTCTACAAACATTGTACACATAGTTTCGAAGAATATCTAACAAATTTAATATATACAAAGTGATTTCATGAATGTAATAGATATCATTACAAATTTCGATCTTTTTCTCTAAGATATAATGAATTATTCAATATCCAAATGCTTATATATCCTGCATGTTTAAGAAGCCCTTGTCTTGTAAGAGTAAGGGATTGATACTCTCAGAGATTGTTCTATCAAAACAATCAAAGGAACAATTTTTAATCTGGTATATTTTATTTGTTTAATGATACAATATGGCGGATGCGCCAGTCAAAATGATGAAACCAATGAATGGTTTTCATCTTTTAGATGAAAATTGAGATGGGAATTCAATTGGTAATCGAAGTTTGATTTCGTTATGAGTCGGGAGGTTTATTCAGCAGAATTCCATTCATCTGAAGGCTTCACGATATACAAGGTGTTTCCAAAGAATGTGTAATTATATGTAATATTAATGGGCATCGATCTGTTATGGGTTCCTTAACCTAAAATGTGTCGTTTTCGAGTTATTCGCGATTTTATCCCAACTATATTATATTTTATGACCGGAAATCTTTCAAATAATGCAAATCGAATTCTCGAAACGAGACCCATCTCAGAATCATCATTGAAGAATACCGAGGGAAAAAGTGCGAAATGAATAACTAATGAAGTGGATTGAATCTGACTTCTCGTTTTTCTTCCTTTCTAGTAGGTATTCTTGATTACATCAGTTACTTCTCAGCAATAATACAATAATATTAGTTAGTCTCATAAGACGAGCTATCAAAATAAAAGCAAATTTTGGTCGAAGCTATCGAGTTTATTTACATTATTTTTTTTATTTAGCGAATAACATTCAATTCGAATAATTCAAATTCCATAATTTTTCACTCGAAAACGGTTGGAGATAAGTAAAAATTACAGGTGTTGAAAAAGTTTCTAAATTGAACAAAGTTTGAAAGGACAAAAGAAGACTTGGCTCCGGAAAAGAGAAAACCTCGTAGATTCAAGTTAAAATTTAGGACGTGTAATAATGGAGGCTATAAAGAATAGCTTGCATTCCAAATTTGGGCTGAATATCTCATAAACTGCAAAAGTTTTGAAGAAAAAACAAGTTTTTTCACAAATTTCAATACCCTGTAGATCCGTAAAGAAGCTTTCGCTTTTTTTCTTGAATTGTACATAGATTTACCTCCTCAAGTTGTGACATACTATTATGTAACGCCCTGTATATTTGGTTATCAGAATCTTCAATATGAATAAGAATGGTGAGATTGGCTCTCTGTAATAATTGTACAATGAAATTGCCGCTTTCTCTTCCTCGTCCATATTCAAGTCTTTCTAGATTCAAATGTCGGTAAATTAATTGCTCGCCACGTTGTCGACTACGAAGCTACACAATTCATTCAGATTTTTAATTATAATCGATTGCGTATTGGACGCGTTGACATATCTGGGTTACGAGATATTAAAAATCAACCGAGAAATAATTGCTGACAAGAAAAACAATCATAGCGTTAAAACCGATGAAGTTTGCGGCCAAACTCGTTCCGTATATTTCAGAATAAGCGATCTCGAATCGGATAACATGATGGATTTATGATTAAATCCATCATGTCAACCGATGCGGCATGGAAAATGGCAACGAGCATAAATTGGGAGTAAGCCATCATGGCCTCGTGTATTTCTCGAAAAATCGTCCAGCATAATCTTGTTCCTCGGTTCAGACATTTTCAGTATTAACCGAAAAATAAAAGTAAAATTGTTGGTCTGGCTATTGTGCACTACAGGTTTTCACGATCACAGAGGAAAATTGATGAATCGCCTTTCCAACGTGGGTTTGGGGAACTGCGTGGTATGATGAAAAGAAATGAGTCACGTCTGGACAGAAAATACAGAAAATTCCTGTCGGTTGTACATGAGGAAAATATACTGTTTTGTAATGTATCTGTACTCCGTTATACACCATTCTTTCATTGAACTGGTCCGGATTATCATATTACGTGGCATAACATGTGAAAACAAGCCACTCATATATTCTTATGGTACACTTCTTAAAATAAGGGAAACATTAAATCCAGAACTTTCAAAAACTAGAGAATTCTTTAGAATTCTTGTCAACTCAGCCAAGAATTATGTGGCGCCTATTGATCCCACATTCTGCGAGAATCATATGTATTTCAAAAGATACTTTGTTTAGGTCAATTCAGTCAGTGGTATATATAGGCCACAGTTACATTGATTAAAAACATTCGCTCCGACCCATTCATTTAGTTCTCATTCTATACATTTATTCTACTGTCAGGTTCAGTTCGAGTTCAGGGGAGTTGTCATAACCACGACTTACAAATATATATATTCTCCTGGGATCGAATGTAGTGTAGTGTGAAAATTGATGTAAGTGTTTTACATGAATTAAACTTTTGTATTTAACAAAAAGGATTTGACTGATTAAAACCCGATCCATTACAGTTTGTATATTAAACGGCTATTGACAGAGAAAAGTGGATGACTATCTACCATTCAATCCCTAATAGGAGTGTTATTATTTGTTGAAGCTTCAGAGAAGCTGTACATTCTGTCGAAAAAGTACCAGGAAGTGATTATTTGAAATTTCTGCTTGAAACGGTTGTCAAAATTTCTGTTGTTGCTGAGTTGGCACTACTGCTTTCTATACTGACGCGGAGTAGGAACGCGATCTGTCATTAGTTTGTTCACAGTGCTCGATTTTGTCAGTTCTCATAAGTATTTTTTGCAATTTTTACGATGGATGAAAATATCGAATTGCAAATGAAATTGCGTGCGCCGAATTACTGAGAATGTTACAGAAGGCTTACGGTAAATCGACTTCATCCGAAACACAGTGCATTGAACAGTCGCCGAGATATGGTGGAAGGTTTTCTTTGCTTTGGTCGGCTGCCAACATCTTCAACTAAAGTTTACATCAATGAAGTGAAGTAGTTGAAAGTCGTCATTCAAATTTGAGAGGTTTTGGCAATGAATTTTGTGTGTCTCGCGAATCAATTCCGAGTATTTGAAACGAAGACTGTTTGGGCATGAAACGCGTTGCCGCTTGACTAGTTCAATACCTGAATTGCGTAGAAGTCGTAGATATATATATATATATATATATATATATATATATATATATATATATATATATATATATATATATATATATATATATATATATATATATATATATATATATATATATATATATATATATATATATATATATATATATATATATATATATATATATATATATATATATATATATATATATATATATATATATATATATATGATTTGATTTGTTACGGATTTTTTCCGTGGTCCATTTTGATTTCGGCGACGTTTCGACAATTTATCCCTTGTCATCTTCAGGCGTTTGGTAGACGATGTTTCGAGCGTAACTGATAGCGTTTTGTCGGTGGTTCTACTTTTATGTTCTCGTTGTTGGCTTCGGCGGACCTAGTGGTGGGGATGCTTTCATCATTATCTGTTGATGATGCCGGTTTCCTAGGTGGTAAAATGAAAAAAGCAGTGAAAATTGAAGAAGGAGGAACAATGAACAAAAGAGACGAAACCCTCAACCTCTCAAAGGCTTAGAAAACTAGGATAACTCAAATTTTTTCGATATTCTTCTGAAAGGTTTCAACGAGCAATATACATAGTTCATATCACTTGAAGAGAATCGACTAATCGATGATAAATCAAATCTCGCGTAGTCTATGAATAGTGTATGAGCTCACAGAAAGATTTGCCAAGAACTCTAAGGGTCTCAACAGGATGGCTAATGCGATCCATTCCGTTATCTTAACCATAGACGCAATGTTCCTCTTCAAACTAAACGGCAATGAATTGAATTGAACGAAATCTATCCATCAAGAAACTTATATTCAAACTGGATGTCTGAATCACAAGCTTTATTATTATAACTGAAACGTAACGTTGACGTCTGCAGTAGCCTCATGATGGAGGCTACTGCAGATTCTGGATGATTCCTTTGTGATACAAGGTTGAAGTTTGTTGTAGATCAGCTTGGATCATTCCAAATTATAAAGGTTTCTCAATGTGTAGGGTACATGCAGTTCAGTTTGTTGTGTCGGTCAGAGCTTTCAATACTCCTCATCCATTTGTTGTACATGTTGAGGCAAACATGCTGATCACCATCTGCTTAGGTCTTTGACATTGAAAGTTTCGGTCGTTTCATCAACGTTTTCTTTCATTTCCACTGATTCTATAGAATTGAGGGATCCATATGACTTAAACAACTGAGCTCATGGCAGGACTATTCAGAATTGAGTGTACTTCTACATTTCGTTGTGGTCACATGGAGATTTTACGGAGTTCTGTTTCCACAGGATAAGTGGGTTGAGCGCAAGTGATGGAATTCACTTCTGTCTATCGAAATTAATATACTTATGGACGTGTTCCAATAAATCTTAGCATCAGTACCTTGCTTGATGGAGCCAGTTATTGTCTTCGCCATGTTTTCAGGTAGATTCAGCAGCATTTTGTTATTTTATTTTGTCGTGAAAAATACGACCACTTGGAGAAAGCAGTTCACGTCGAATTCTGCTATCGTATGACAGCATAAAGATGCAGTCCTCCACTAGGTAAAGTAAATCCATTTAAAGCTGGTATGTTGAGCAGCGAGTTGAGGGCATAGGTAGACATGCTGAGCATGGCACTGGTAATGGTAGTATTTGCACGCTATTTACCGGACCTTTTGCAGCGATTTGATTTATTTGAGGCAACCAAATGATTGCAGCCTATGACTTCTTATGTCCAACCAACATGAGTGTTACTCATAGTGTTTTCATTATTACCTTCCTGCTTGAAAACCAGCAGTTTTAGGCATGGAAGATTTTTCGCTCTAGATAAACGATTCTAGCAGTTTCTCCAAAGAAACTCTTTGTTCATTTTCGTACCAGTTCGTATTTACATCATAGAAATATGTTTTATTTGTAAAATGAACACTATGTAAATGCTGACACTGCACTGTTATCAGCAGTCTGATAACCATAAGTTCCTACAGCAGTAGGCAAAGTACATGATATATGCAACCTTTTGCGTTCGTTTTATGTACTGACTCCTCGGACAGAGTAAACTTCAGACAGGATCATGCTTGCTATCCATACGTAGATTACAGCTTCAGAAACAACTCGAGTAATTGAGTATTCGGGTGTTGTTGACATATTTATATTTATTTATGAAACGGAAAAGAGTAATGTTTTGTCTCTAGATGAATGAATCTTAGAAGGTGCTGAACGCTGTAGTGTGAAGTGAATACCAAAACTACTTTCAAGATTGCAAAAATCGTTGTGACAAGTGTCCACTATTTCAGTGAGATCCTTTTGAAGGAGACAAACTAGATATTGATGCATTAGTAAAGTGATTTCGAGAAAATAAAGTTTCCAGTAATAGATTCAGTGGGGACATCGATGTCAGAATCTACCATATCTACCTGGAAGGCTTTGTTACGTGACTGTATGTTACCAATAGCAGAAATAAGGTTGTTGTTGGAGTTGCCCAAGGGTGCTGAAATATGTAAACGAAAATCATCTCTATAAATTATATAACAACCAGATTATTCTTAGATTATGACGACACTCATTTTGAAATTGATGGTTATATCAATAAACAAAATTGTGAAGATTATCCACGATATTAAGTAATTTCTCTCAATCCTTTCAATTTGAAATATGAGACAATTAATGAAGGACAATTAATTACAAACAAGTGCGCCTTGAGATTTTGGCAGTGAAATTTGCAGCTAACAAAATGACTCTGTCAAGATTGTCGGGTATCGCTTGTTCAACCCTTTTTGAAACTTGTTGCTATTTTTACTCTTAACACGAAATCATCTTCCTTGGCCAAGAGAGCAGGAAATGGGTTTTTTTCCGTAACGAATAATGTTTCGTGAGTATCTGAATGAATAATGGAGAAGATGAAGGATGAAATGATGGAGTGAGCATACCGTGCCTGGGTTAGCTAAGTTCGGATAAATTTGTAGGCAGGTATTTTTATTGTGGTTGGGCGGATGTTCATTTAGATAGTAATTTGTAGGAATTGGATTGTCACGAAATGATTTATTGAGCTAGAGCCCTCTATTTATATCAGGTGGAAGAGAAAATAAGGAACAACGGATGGAAGGAATGGGAATATTTACTGATTTTCAGAAATGATTGAAGAAAATAATGCGGTTTCTGTTGTGTATTGACGTTGGGCTGAAAATCTGGGAACCTCTGAACGTTACGTCAACATCATTTTCCATCGGATTAAATAATGCAGAAATATTGGAAAATAATAAAAGTCTAGATGGAGGTAAGATTTCCATGAGACCTTCAGAATAACCAATTTATTTTTTATAAGGAAAATGGCAATATGAGTGGAAAGTATTTGGTAAGGTTGAATTGTGGAGAGCACAGACGGGTAAATGAACTGTGCCGATAACTCGAATTAACAAATATCAAATAATGCAAAAAACCTCGACAACAGGCTATTTGGTTCAACAATCTGAGTGATATTTCTTGAAGTTAGTTCTATAATGGAATAAATAAACAAGCTCTTTCACTTTCTTTCACGCCGATATAAATGTTGCGTCTGCAGGAATTGGAGTCATTCTGAATTTTAAGGCAATATCACGTCGATACAGAGTTTATTATTAAATAGTACAAAATGAGTGCAGCGAAGAAATCTAAAACGTTTCATTTCAATAACGTTTGGGAGGGAGAATTTTTCTCTTGTATTGTAAAGGATAAGAGCATTTGTCTTATTTGTCGTTCGTCAGTTGCAGTACCAAAGCATGGTAACTTAGAGAGGCATCATAAAATGGCCCATAAAAACTATGAAAAGGATTTTCCGCCACAGAATGAATTAGGAGTACGAAAAGTAAGTGATTTGATATCTTGTTAGAAATAAAAACAAACTATGTTCACAAAACAAGCCAAATAATCAAAAGCTGCTACGATCGCGTCATTTGAAGATGGATCGGTTGTGAAGGAAGCATTCATTGAAGTGGGTGAGACTTTATTTGGAGATTTTAAAAATGAAACCGAAATCATGTCTGCAATTAGAGAACTTCAGTTATCTCGTCCGACTGTCACAAGGCGTATTGAAGTAATGAGTCAGGACATGGCAGATGAACTAAAACATGATATCATGAAATGTACATATTTTCTTTTACAGTTCTACGAATCCACCGATATGATAGACACTGCCCAGCTGTGTACTTTTATTCGGCTGACATTCAATGACATGTTGGCTAAGGAAGAATTTTTGACTATCATCCCTCTGAAGAGGAAGACCCGTGGCGAAAATATATATGATGTTGTCTTCAATTTTGTGAAAATCTACAAGCTACCAATATATAAATTAGTGTGCATTACAACCGATGGACCACCAGCAATGACTGAAACAGAAACGGTTTTGTGGCATTGTGTCGAGCTAATAAAGATTTCCCTTAATTTTTTTCATTTCATTGCATTAAATATCAACAAGTATTGTGTTCGAAAGTTATAAACACGGAGGTAATTATGGGCATTTTAACAAAAATTTTGTATTCCATCCGTACACATAGCTTGCATCGACGATCTTTAAGTTGCAGTTGAAAGATAGGGAGCTAGCTGAACACACTGATTTAGTTCTTCACACGGACGTCAGGTGCTTGAGCCGCGAAAAATTCCCCTACGAAGGTTTCAAGAATTATTGCCTGAAATAACAGCTTTTCTAGACGAAAGAGGTGATGACACTCAGATATTGAAAAACGAAAAATGGCTGACTGATTTGGCATTTTTGACTGACATCACTATGCACTTAAACACCAATAACTTGAAGCTTCAAGGTAAAGAAAAAGTTATAATTAAGCTGGTTAGCGCAGTAAACGCATTCAAAAATAAATTGCAACTTCTGATAGATTAACTGAAAAAAAAGGTTATGAAACATTTTGCGTTTTTGAAAGCAAGATTTTTATGATTGCAGTAGATTGGCAAATATAGCATCATTATGAGTAATACTTTTTTCATGTGAAAACTTTGAGGATTAGCTACTGAAATAGCGAGGCAGTTTAATATGAACTCATGTTCTGTTGAAAATGAGTTGGTGTAGATCAAAGCTACAGCATCTGGTATAAATTTCTGGTGTTTCATATCTGAAGATAAATATCCGAATCTAAGGCAAATCGCCCTTCAACTGACGGCAATGTTTGGGTCAACTAACTTGTGAGAGTCTGCATTTTCTGAAATGAAGATTGGCAAATAAAGCATCATTATGAGTTATACTTTTTTCATGTGAAGACATTGAGGATTAGCTACTGAAATAGCGAGTCAGTTTAATATGAAATCGTGTTCTGTTGAAGATGAGTTGGTGTAGATCAAAGCTACATCATCTAGTATAAATTTCTGGTGTTTTATATCTGAAGATAAATATCCGAATCTAAGGCAAATCGCCCTTCAACTGACGGCAATGTTTGGCTCAACTAACTTGTGGGAGTCTGCATTTTCTGAAATGAAGATTGGCAAATAAAGCATCATTATGAGTTATACTTTTTTCATGTGAAAACATTGAGGATTAGCTACTGAAATAGCGAGTCAGTTTAATATGAAGTCGTGTTCTGTTGAAGATGAGTTGGTGTAGATCAAAGCTACATCATATAGTATAAATTTCTGGTGTTTTATATCTGAAGATAAATATCCGAATCTAAGGCAAATCGCCCTTCAACTGACGGCAATGTTTGGCTCAACTAACTTGTGGAGTCTGCATTTTCTGAAATGAAGATTGGCAAATAAAGCATCATTATGAGTTATACTTTTTTCATGTGAAAACATTGAGGATTAGCTACTGAAATAGCGAGTCAGTTTAATATGAAGTCGTGTTCTGTTGAAGATGAGTTGGTGTAGATCAAAGCTACATCATCTAGTATAAATTTCTGGTGTTTTATATCTGAAGATAAATATCCGAATCTAAGGCAAATCGCCCTTCAACTGACGGCAATGTTTGGCTCAACTAACTTGTGGGAGTCTGCATTTTCTGAAATGAAGATAATTAAGTCAAAACATCCCAAACGACTAACTGACGATTATATGTCATCATGCTTGCGATTAGCACTCAGTGGTTACGTACCATCTTATGAAAAGTATGCTGAGGACATGCAGTGCCACTCTTCAACATCCAAGATCACTCCTTAGTTAAGTTTAACATCATATGTAACTATTTTGTTTTGTAACAATCAATAAACTATCGATTTCGAATAACTGTGAGATTTTTCATTGATATTATAGAGAAGAACCTAACTAAACCTAACCCAAATCTTGACTGAAATAATGTATATTGTGCTGACAGCTAATATCTATATATGCTACGGTCCACCCTACCTAGGTAGGTAGATAGGGTGTATCGTGTATGTACGACAACCCTGCATCACCCTGCATCACTTGCAGCCTCTCAGAGTGGATCCTAAGTAGAATCAAAATATTGAGGTAGATCTCCAGCAGATCAAGTTTGAGCACCCCTGGTCTAGACCATATAATGAAATAAATTCTTCGAAAGTATGCAGAATTTCATCAAACATAGTATTTCTATGCAAGTCTGATCAATTGGAATGATAAATAAGATGCTGAGAACTGAGGAATTGATTTCGACCAGAATGATTCAAGCTGATGTAGCACTTACAATGGAAATGTTTCAGAATGTTATCTTGCATCTTATTATTATATTACGATAGATTCATAAAACTTCCTAATCATTTTTGTATATAGATTCTGTCAAAATTTACCAGTAATTGGTCCACGGAATACACAATATTTATTTTTCATCCGAATTTATCGGCTCAAAAGGAGGCCCCTTTCGAAATAATTTATGTATTCCTTTGATTCAAAATGGGTACCTCGAAGTGGTAATTTGAGTTTTGGAATAAGAAGAATGTCGACAGGAGCCATATTTGTTGAGTTCTTGGTCAGAAATACATTCACAATGATAGTATTTTCCTGGTGCAATATCCATGAGTTATCTATCCTCAAATCTGGCCTCTTTCGACGAATTTGTTCACTCAAACGCAGCATAACGTTCAGGTAATATTTTCTGTCTACCACCTGATCTTTTAGTAAGAATTCTGGTAGCACAAAACCTCGATAATCAAAGAAAACAGTCGGCAATACCCAGACTTTCGATTACTTTTGACGTGGTTTTTTCAATTTCGGTTCAGTTGTGAGGCGCCATTGCGAAAGTTGTTGACTGGTTTGCATGTCAAACTCATTAACCTACGTCTCATCACCAGTTACCATGCGGTTTATGAATGCGGTGTCGCAATTGACTCGTTTTAGCATGTCTTGAGCGACCTTTCAGCGATTTTATTTTTGAAGAAAATTCAGGACTTTTGGAACGCGTTTCATGCCGAAACAATCATTCAAAATGGAACGAATTGATTCTTGAGAAACAAAAAGTTCATTACTTATCTCTCATTATCTTAAATGGCAATTTTCCATTACCATTTCCTTCACTTTATCCATTATTATTCAGTTGAAGATGTTGATGGCCGACCAGAGCGAGGCAAGTCTTTGACCACATCTCGGCCGTTGCTGAATGCACTGTACCACTCATATGCTCATGTTTGTGATGAAGTAGATTCACCGGTTAGCCTTCTGTAACATTTTCAGTAATTTTTTGTTCGATATTTTTATTCATTGTGAAAATTGAAAAACAAGTTTGAAGAACTGACAAAATCGAGCACTGTGAACAAACTAAACAAATTCCACGACAGTATAGAAAACAGTTCTGCCAACTTAGCAATAACAAAAATGTCGGCAATCGTTGCTAGCAGATGTTTTTTGGAAAAAAAAGCTTGATTTGAGTTAGAATTGATTTCGAGTCGAGTCACAAATGCATAAACGAATTTTCAATGGTCGATCTGATAGTTCCTAAGATTAAAGCGTATGAAAAAATAAATTCTTTCGTTTTATTATATTGGTACAAACAAGTCATACATTAAAACTTCTGCCGGAATATCCGGATTTCCCCTTATGAATTTCTGTAGACAAGAGAACGTTTGAAGAGTCAGGAAATTACTATTTGCAATACTTAAAGAAAGGCCCCTCAAAACATTTTGGCTGGATTATGAAAAAAGTTTTCCAAGTACAATACCGTAACAATATAGCTTCAACTTTCCTCTTAATTAATTAGGTGCTTGAGAAGGTGTTGTATTAGAATCCTGAACTTCAAATAAGCGCTTGTTGACGAACTTTAAAACGACTTTTCTTGTGAGTAACGAGGTTGTTTTTACAAGAATAGACCACTAAAGTAGTGACTATAAAAACTTTGCTGTACATAGTATTTACCATTTTTATATTCACTCGTAAAATGTATTGCTGCTTGGTTTTGAGTGTTTTCTATTTGCGTTTTATAATTTCCTTCTTGAACATTAAGCGAGTATATGAATTTTGATTTTTCACTATGTGATACCTGGAAATTAGGATCACTTGACGTCCTTTCCATTTTTCAAGCGAGCGTACATAAATATATATAACACAATTAAATTTTAACCAAGCACTATAAGTTTGGGAATTCGAGAAGGCAATTATGTTTGTTTGTTGCTGGTTCAAGTGAAATTAAGTACTCAAGTAAATAATATGCAATTAGGAGAACTCAAAGTAGGGCAACCTCATTAACGTTCAAGAAATTTTCCCATTAATCGTAGTCTCTGCAGCCAAAATAATTTAGATGAAATGTGAAATTTTCATTTATCAAATCAATTTTGTCTTCTTTATCGCTGAGTTAATTTTCATGAATAAACTCTGAATTATTAGTGCGTTTTGTCAAAAATATACCGGGAAGTTCTCGCTGTTTGTCAATAGATGGCTCCAGTGGTAAGTGTTGGTCGATTTTTACATATCAAGAACGTCTTGAACCACTGTGACACATTAGTGATTCTGTTTTTTCCATCATATAATTTTAGTTATGAGAAAATGTCTGATTTTGTGCCAAATAATCGTCATTTGCGGGAAGTGTTGATTTTCTTCTTTCATTCGAAGAAAACGGCGGCTGAAGCTCATAGAGAGCTCCAAAAAGCTTATGGAGATGCTGCTGTAAGTGAAACAACGTGCCGGGATAGGTTCCATCGCTTAAAAAACGATGATTTTGAAGTGGACGACCGTCCTCGTGAAGGAAATCCAAACAAAAACCTTCGAAGACGCTGACTTGGGGGTACTGCTCGATGAAGATCCATGCCAAACGCAAGGAAGACTTTGCTTCAGCCTTAGGAGAAGCGATTGCATGCGTTAGTAATGATTCAAAAGCAAGAAACTTGGGTTCCTTATGGTTTGAAGCCAAGAGATGTTGAGTGTCGTTTTTTCGCATGTGAACAACTACTTGGGTTAGTCATGCTTCTACTTCATCGCCTCGGCCGAATATTCACGCTGCGAAAGTTGTGCTGTGTATTTGGTGGGACCAAGTCAGTGTTCTTTATTATGAGCTATTGAAACCGAACGAAACCATCACTGGGGAACGTTATCGAACTTAATTGATGCGATTGAGTAAAGCACTGAGCGAAAAATGGCCACAATGCGAAAAAGTAATTCTACAGCAGGACAGCACTCGGCCTCATAATGCCAAACCCGTTGAAACGTACTTGGTAACGCTCGAAGGGGAAGTCCTACTCCACCGGCCTTATTCCCCAGATATTGCACCATCCGATTATTACTTGTTCCGTTCGATGGCATATTGTATGGCTGATCAGCAGTGAAGAGCTCGAAAAATGGCTTGATTCGTGGATAGCCTTCAAAGACGATCACGGTATTCGAGCTCTGCCCGAAAGATGGGAAAAAGTTGTAGCTAGCGATTGGCAATATCCACTTGTAATCATTTCTCACAATATAGTATAATGGTGTTGTTTCTAGAATATTTAAAATTGGAGAAATTTTTCAATTCTACTGGAACTAAGAAATTCAAGAAATGAAGTTTAATGAGATTGAATTATATCAAGGCTAGTTGACAGAAAATTACAATTGACACTACCTATTAATTACCTATGCCAAGCTAGATCAGAGTCCCTTTATCTCAGTGTGGGAGATCTTCGTCTAGAACCTACGTTCTAGATATAGCTTTATTACAAGATAAATATCGAAATCACAGTAACTGATTAATAAATTACCACCTATAATCAAGGTGAGACGACCCAGAACCGGGGTCAATTTTTTTTTGTTGATTTGCCAAAACTATCCATATATTTCTTGGGTTTTATCTAAGTGAATTTTATTATCAATTGTGATAACTGTATTTTGTAGATCTACCTGCATAACATTTCATATTGTTCCTCTGAATTCAAATTTACAGTGAAAAGACGGTCATTTGCCAGAATGATTCAATAATTTCATTTTAAATTCTCAATATAGTAGAATATTACGTATTCCTAAGGCAGCTTAAAATCACCCAATAATGTAAACATAGACACGAAGGAATTTATCTAACCCAAATAAGAAATCCAGCGAAACCAATAGTCGACTTTAATACCTAAGCTCTTAAGCACTCATTCGTATATCCACGGTTCCAAAGCTGGTGTTTTCTAAATCAGCAATTCCCACGTCGGGACGAAGGAACGCGTCTGGAAAAGACTATGTAACAAGTACTTGAGTACCAAGGGCTGAGAGAAGTGAGGGGTAAGAACTGCTGGGTCACGCATATATAAGTAACCACGATCGCGACGTTAGGGGATCATTCAATCATTCATTCATTATTATGATTTTGGTTATTATTGAGTTATTTTTTGTCAGATGTGCAGTTACTCTTATAATTCAGTTATTTAGTTTTCGAAGCTCAGTGAATTTACTGATTCGTGTGAATCAGAATTAAATTTGAGTTAATTAATCGTGCACAACATGAGTCCAGAAGAATGGAAGACGCCGATTGTTCCTCTCCGAGAAGCCGGACAGGGGAAGAAGAAGCACCGTTCCCGCTGTGTCCCACAGGTGATTACTTTCTGAATTTCTTTTAATATTTCTGCTCACTATTTAATTTTCACGAATTTCTCGAAGTATATGCTACGTAATTTCTGAACGCACTGAGGACGAGTTGAAATAATCATTTCTCAAATTCCCAATTATTTTCACATATTTTTTTTCTTCTTGGCAAATGATCTATTTGAACGGCACTGACATTTTATAATATTAATTTTGAAGAGTTATTTTCATGCACTTATTGAAAACGTTGTTTTCGTAACTTGGTAATAATTTGAAATATACTGAATTTATTTTATATTGATTTCCACAGTTGTTTTAACCCAACACATTATTTTGAAGTACACTAAAATTCTTTAGTATTGATTTCAACATTTGTTTATCAAACTTGCAACATAACTGAAACGTAATTAAGCTATTGTGTACTGATTCCACCAACTTTGAGAACTATTTGAATTTGAAATGTTATGAAGTTTAATATTGACATGAAACTTTACTTTTATAACTCAGAAAATTGATCTCATTGAAATGTTACTTAACCATTTTGCCAATCCAAATCTTTTGTTTATAATCTGATGAACGAAACGTTCGAATGTGAGAACATTTAATATTGATTCTTATCTTTGCTTCTATAATGGGCCAATTATCTATTTGAAATACCATAATCCTTTTATTCGGTATTTCTATTTATCTCATTTTACAACTTAGCAGAACATACTTAACTGTAACGAAGATGTTTATATTTCATTGTATCCAACTATGGGGAAGATCTTACTTTCAAATTATTGATTTGATGTCCGGTACTCTTAAGCTCAATAAGGGAACTTTCCCTGCCTTCAGGTGTAATGATCACCTATGAATAATAGCATAACTCATTAGTATAAATAAATGGCTTTAGGGACGATACGCATGTATGGACCCACAGGCATTGAGGCTTGTATGTTGACGATATGAAAGTTTTGAAGAATGTCTGAGTTAGGGAATGTATGTGACGTTTGTGGTACATACAGGTGTATGATCAGAGGGCATGTTTCCCTGGTTGGCAAATCCGCGATATGGGAATAGAATATGATCCGCAGTCAGTGACAATAAACTGCCCGTTGGCGCTTAGTTGAGCAAAAGAATCACGTACGGCTTTACGGGCTTACCTCTAGTTCCATATATAACGTTTTAATACAATACGAATTACTGAATTCGATTAAAATACGCGAGCGAATTAACGCTTGCAAGTTGTCAGCTGTGGACGTGTTCCTTAGAATTTTAAAAGTAAATCTTTCAGAGTTTGGAGTATCAGGGCAACGACCTCGTCAGAAAACATGATATCCTATTACCAAAACCCTTCGATTGGGTCAGTTACCACTCATAAAATGGGTGAGGGTCGGTTAGACCTGTCTACAATAATCTCATATCTGAATTCCATCCAGAATATGGATGAGGGCTGATTAAGCATGTTATAATAATTAAATATTAAAACTTCCATCCAAAATATGGGTGAGGGCCAAGTGAGCCTGTTTATAATAATTAAATATTCCAACTTCCACTCGTAATATGGGTGAGGACCAATTAGGTCTGGTTATAATAATTAAATATTCCATATTCCACTCGTAATATGGGTGAGGACCAATTAGGTCTGTATAAAATAATCTAATGTATAAATTTCCACTCGAAATATGGGTGAGGGCAAATTGGGCCTCTATCTAAATGATCATATTTATTAAATTCATGAAAAAAAAACGCCAAGGAATGCAAGGATAAGAATTTAATACAAATGCTACAAGGATCAAATAGACATTGTTACCGAATCTGTTTTGCTTTTCTAATTTCCTTACCTATAGTTTAAGCGACGAAGAATTGGTCATATCACATCAAACCGCACATAAAAGAACTTGAGTAGGTTACTACAAATACACAACACAACAAAGAAAAGGGTCCTATTTTATAAAAAGAACTTGAAAGCAAGTTCAGGTACTAGACGATCACATGGCTTTTCATTTGACCGATTTCAGTCGGTCACAGGTGTAATTAATATAGGGAAGAAATAAGATAATTCAGGTATTGCAATTTACGTAAAAGCGATGCATTTTGCATCGTCTTTCGTAGACCGGGGTTGGGGGTGTTTCAAAGGTAACTAATAAAAAAAAAACTTAATTAAAATGTTTAACCAATAACGATAAAAGGAGTCTCAGACGAGATGAACATAAACTACATAGTACAAATTTTTATTTCGAAACAATCTGAGCTTTTGAACAAATTGAAACTCAATGATAGAGCTCAGTCAACAATTAACGAAGATAGAAGAGAAGAATTTGATCATAAAGAAAAACACTTAGCTTTTTAGGAATGAGATTAATTCCCACGATTATTGGATTTGGTGTTTTACATTAGTTTTCTGGTATTTCTGTATCTTACAGTTACAGGTTACTTGATTGGATGAATATGACTAGTTCCCTAAAGACGTGGTTATCCCAGCCATGAAATATCAAGGTTTGGCATAAAGATGAAAACTCAAAATATCTATAACAATACCATATCTCTCGAATATATATTTTAAAATGAACAGAATGAATTTGATTTACCCTTGGAATAGCAGATATCGATCTAGGCTAATATAACAAAAGAAAAATTCGGTTGTCGAGGAAATCCGGCAAAATTACCGACTACTTATAACGCCTCAGACGCTTGAAATTTATCCAGAAAATCAAAGAATAATTAATTTCTAATACTGAAAATTATTAACTCCAATCGCTACAACACAGCTCCAATAAAATTACAAACGAATCCGAAGATTTCTGAATGCAAAGAGAGAATCTAATGAATTCCGAACTTATATAGACTCGGTTCTATAAAAAACTATTGATTTTCAAAAAAAAAACAAATAGAAAGCGAAACTATTCCCTTGACAACAATAAAGTAGAAACGAAACATAGAATGAGTACTGCTTTCTGTTCTTCCACAGAAACGAGAAAACTATCTTCTTACAAGTAGTGACTTCACAATTAATCTAGTGAACAACCTAGATCAATAGCAGTGACACCTTACGGATATAACTATAATTTTCATTGGGTATCATTACCGGTAATTTTTTGATTCGAATTTCAAACTGTTTGGATGTTTAACTTGATGAAATGAGATTGAATCATTAATAAAATTATGAAAACTGAGTTTAAAAGATATAAATGATTAATTCGAGAAATCGGACTGTAACAATAATTTTATTTTCAACAGCGAGAACTTTGTTGCGGATCTGATATTATTTGAATATTGAAGCGATTGTGAAATTTTTTACTGGCACAACTGTTTCCTATACTGACTGTAGTGTTCAGTTTGTTTACAGTGCTCGACGTTGTTAGTTCACAAGTGTGTTTGTGACTTTCACAATAGATGAAAATATCGAATAGAAAATTTATCTCAAATTTTGTATTGCGAATGGAATCTCGTACGCCAAATCGCTGAAAATGTTAGAGATTCAAAAGCGGGCGAGATGTGGTAAAAGTATTGCCTCGCTTAGGTCGGCCATCAATATCTTCAACAGAAGCTAACACCGTTAAAGTGAAGTAAATAGTAAATTAAAATCGTCATTCAAGTTTGACAAAGATAGGAAATCATTTTTCTGTGTTTCACGAATCAATTCATACCATTTTGAACGATTCATGAAACACCCATTGAAAAGAATCGAAAAAATTCACTCAATGGCTTAGTCAAAACTTTAATTGCCTTCAGGATATAGATGGGCTGACAATGTGATTTCCGTGCTAGAATATCCGTAGATCACAAATTTCTATCAAGGAAAATGTGACTACAAATATTAAATCGAGAATTATTCAACCTGACTAAACGAAACCAGCAGTCTACAATCTCCTAACATTTCGTTTTCAGTTTGCAGAAAATGGTTTCATACTTTTGTTTTATGCTTCATATAGGGGACGAGTTATTCGACCTCATTTTCCTAATGAAATCTTCCCTGAGTTATATTACTTAGAATTTCCAAATCTTTCTGAGTAACTAGAAGATAAACCCATCATTGAACGTTATTTCAAGGAAAAAAATTCGATTCAGTTTATTGAATTATTTGGAACATATCGATCGTTTAAAAGTTCCCATAGCCTAATAAATAGCATACAGGTCTTGTAACTGTCATCTAACGTTCAAATCCCGTAATTGTTATCAAGAGATTTATACTTTCACAGACACGTTCATCATATACAGTGTGTTCCAACGAAAATTTGACCCCCCCTATAACTCCGAAATGAGTAACATTAGCGAAAAACACCTAGACACGTCGATTTTTGTTTCGAGGGGGAGCATTTTTCGAAATAATTCGAAACTTGTCAGATCAACCCCCTACCCCCAGCAACCCTAACTTTGAAATTCATCATAGGGAATAAAGGTCGAGTGGCACCTTACTGAAAAGGTCTGTCAATTCTCCACCTTGATTTGTCATTTTTAGAATTTTAAATTAACATACAGGGTGTCCCAACCAAGGGTGAAGTTGAATTCCTGGAAATCCCAAATACTAAATGAAATAGATTTATTTTGCAATAATGCAAGCGCAGGTTTATGCTCGGTCTAGAAAAACGACCTACACTTGTGAATTTGGAGTTGGTGCAATCAACCCCTATTTCCAGCATCCCCAACTCAAAAATCATTCGATCGATAATAGGTCAAGTGGCACCTCGTTGGAAAGGTACTGCAGTTTCTCTTCGAATTTGGTATTTTCGAAATTCAGAATCATCATACAGGGTGTCCCGAAGCAGGAACATTGAAAATCCAAATAACTTTTTGAAACTGGTTCATTTCGGTATACGAGAACATGTTTGATCCGAGAATAGGACTTTCTTGTGTGGTTATAGAATTTTTGCAATCAACCCCTTCCATTCAGCATCCCCAATTTGAAAATCATACAAATAATTCAAGTGGCATATCTTCAGAAAGGTTTTTTGAATTCCAGAATGATTAAAGCATTTCATTCAGTTCGGCTCTCCATACAGGATGTCGCTTTCGAAAAATTCAATATCGTCATTTGAAATTATCAACTAAAATTAATTCGAAACTGTTAAAAGTATTGGGGTACGATGTGTTGAGCATCAATTACGAAGAAATAAAGCTGATTTCTGCATTGAAAATCTGGCGTGCAGTCATCTGTTATTTCTCATTTTTGCAATGAAATATTATTATTATTCAGATCAGTTCCTCATTATTGTTGTTGTTCGTCAGTTGAAATTAATCTGAAAATGGTTTATTCCACTGAGGAAAAGGTCGAAATTGTATCGACGTATTTTCGAAATAACAGTTGTGCCAAAGAAACGGCAAGGATATTCGATAGGAACCATCCTGAAAGAGAAAGGGGAGTCAGTCACCAGTACGTTAAATATTTGGTTGACAAATTCCTAGCTACGGGTTCGGTGGCAAACAAAAAACATGAAGTGGCATGTCCTGTCAGAAATGAGGCAACGGAAGTGGCAGTAGTGGGTCATCTACAAATGGAGAATACTACTTCGATCAGAAAACTATCTCGTCTGACTGGTGTATCAGCTACAACTGTCCATAGAATCGTGAAACATCACAAATTTCACCCCTACAAGGTAAAATTAGTGCATGAAATAAACGAAGATGATCCAGATCGTCGTTTACAGTTTTGTGAAAATCTAAGTGAAAACCTAAACGCTAATCCAAATTTTCTGAATAACATCTGTTTTTCTGGTGAAAGCACCTTTATGCTCAGTGGTGAAGTGAATAGACATAATTGTCGATATTGGGACACACAGAATCCTCATTGGTTTAGAGAGGCCCACACGCAAAGGCCTCAGAAGTTGAACGTTTGGGCAGGAATTTTGGCAATCATTTAGTTGGGCCTTTCTTTATTGAGGGTAATCTGAATGGAAATGGCTACCTACAGTTGTTAGAGGAACACATACATCCTAGATTGACAGAAATTTTACAGAACGATCCAACTCTTTCTGAGGACGAAATGCGTTTTCAACAAGACGGTGCTCCTCCGCATTATGATGCTCGGGTGCGCCAATATTTAGACGAAAATTTCCCAGGAAGGTGGATTGGTAGAAGAGGACCTGTTGAGTGGCCAGCCAGGTCACCAGATTTAAATCCCTAGATTTTTTTTGTGGGGCCATCTAAAATCTAAAGTTTATGCCACAAGACCAGAAAACCTGGAGGAGCTGCGGATGAGAATTATCACAGAATGCCGACTTTTGACTCCTGAAGTTTTCGCTAATGTGAGAAGAGAGTTCGAAAATCGTCTGTATAACTCTATGGAGGTGGGCGGAGGTCATTTTGAACAATTGTTGTAATAATCAAGTTAGTTTTTGTTTTCAATTGAATACAAGTTCAATAAATCTCGTTTTCCTGTTTAGATGAGCATCCAATCAGTTTCTCCATCATCCCTCATCCTGATCCTCACGCCAGAAAACCTCGATTGCCAAACTGAAACCAATGCCTCAGTGATTCAGAAAATAGAAAAATCTTTCTGGAACTTTGCCACTCAACCTGTAATCACTTGTATGATTTTTTGAGTTGGGGATGCTGAATGGAAAAGATTGATTGCAAAAATTCCATATTCACGCAAGAGAGTCTTATTCTCGAATCAAACATAAACATGTTCTCGTATTATACCAAAATGAACCAGTTTCAAAAGTTATTTGGGTTTTCAGTGTTCCTGCTCCGGGACACCCTGTATGCTGATTCTGAATTTCGAAAATACCAAATTCGAAGAGAAAATTGAAATACCTTTCCAACGAGGTGCCACTTGACCTATTTTCGATCGAATGATTTTTGAGTTGGGGATGCTGGAAATAGGGGTTGATTGCACCAACTCCAAATTCACAAGTGTAGGTCGTTTTTCTAGACCGAGCATAAACCTGCGCTTGCATTATGCCAAAATAAATCGATTTCATTTAGTATTTGGGATTTGCAGGAATTCAACTTTACCCTCGGTTGGGACACCCTGTATGTTAATTTAAAATTCTAAAAATGACAAATCAGAATGGAGAATTGACAGACCATTACAGTAAGGTGCCACTCGACCCTTATTCCCTATGATGAATTTCGAAATTAGGGTTGCTGGGGGTAGGGGGTTGATCTGACAAGTTTCGAATTATTTCGAAAAATGCTCCCCCTCGAAACAAAAATCGACGTGTCTTGGTGTTTTTCGCTAATGTTACTCATTTCGGAGTTATAGGGGGGGTCAAATTTTCGTTGGAACACACTGTATGTGTATAAAACTTTCCAAGAATTAAAGATGCTCTAATTGCATTGGAACCATACTTAATTGAGGAATATTTTGAAAGTAGGATGAGCATTGTTCAGCAGGTGTGATTTCTTTCAAATAGATAGTAGGTAGATAAGTTCAATTGTTAATTTTAGGTTAGTAAGTTGACGTCATTTTTTTCTCATTGTACATTCCATTATTGGATTGTAAGTGAAGATCTATCTATCTGAGAGAATCTAGTATAAAAAATATGAAATACAATCGGAGTACAAATTACCAACTTTTCTGATCATATTTTTCTGTTTGTAAGATTCATCAGGTTGAAATACATTAACTTCTGTTATAGGAAAAATAAACGGTTCAAATGTATCATCATAAAATAATTTAATCGTTGAATTGAAAGCAACACCATGTGATAGAAGTATCATTTACAGTTCTACCAATTAACTGTTAATTAGAGTTCATATCATAAATTAGGACTGAAGGGCACAGTGACCAGTTTTGTATAAAGGTTATTACAGATATCAATATATGCTGATTGCCTAGGAAAATCTATAATGGACACATTCATTTCATGATTTTACAGGGTTGAATGATATGAAATTAGCTGCGTCATGTTCTCTCAGTCCATTTTCGAGATTGTCACTGAAGAAATCATCAATTTTGATTAATTGATCATTAAAACAATAAAGTGTACACTTACAGCAAGAGAATAACAACGGCATCGTTGAGGACCAGTAGGTATTTATCTGTTAGCACATAATCATGTGAGTAATTTCAACTGCTATTTAGCAGAATGTGCGTATTTACGTAGATTGAAATGAACTCGAAAATGGACAGTCGGCATAGCTATTAACTAGCTTTATTCACTATGATAGTTCTTTGATTTGCCACAGATATACATACAGATCATCAAATGTCTAAGGTACGAGTTTCCGACCTAACATTTTGTGAGTGATTGTTTTTTTCAACATAGTCTCTTTTTAACTCTACACAGTTTTACCAGTAAAGTTCTCATCTCTCTAACCCGTTCAAAAAGTACTCGGCTATTTTCTCTCCAATATAGTAGTTCACGAGGGTGATTGTAAAAATCTCTGTTCTAGCTCAATTTTATATAAGGGAACAAAAATAAGTCGCTTGCTGCTAGATCTGGTGAATAACGTTTTTCTTCGCAGTAGGTGAATTTTCGTCTCATCCAATGAATTTATTATTATAATTATATAGTACAGATTGATTTGACATACACCGTTCTCTACGTGTCGAGTGGAGTATTTGGATTAAATATTAAGCACTCAAGAAATGATAATCAATAATGTTTACATTAACGCACCAAGCTTGTTCAGTTTTTCACATCACTGTATAGTGTTTACGAGACTAGACGAAAAACATCCACTATTTATTTTTATGAAAAATATATCGCAAATATCGTTCAGGATATAAATATTGTTCAAATCTGAGTTCTTAATAATAATTTCGAATGGTTTATCATCGCTGTTTTCTGTTCTTCATTACTGATCTAATTTTTGCGCAGAAACAGCCAATCCATTGAATTGAAAAGAATTTTCTGTGCACATTATTGTGGGAAATTAAATTTTCTGCAAAAAAGGTTGAATTAAAGATAGTCATCAGACCAAGCGTTGTCATGTAATGCAGTCTTGAATATAAATAAGTTTTCTTCTTTTTTCTTGGGTCTTTTGTAACATATCAATATACAAAAACAAAATATAGATATTTGAAGCGAATTTCATGATTTATAGAAAAAGGTTTCACAGTAGTGCATTTGCTTTTTCAGAAGTTATTCATGGTTTAGCTTGAAAAGAAAATGTACTCGATTTTAACCCCGTTAAGATAGTCGAAAGGCCTTCACTCGTAAAATTTCTAGGTTGAATAATTTGTGTTTCATTATTCTCCTCGTAAGCAGATCACTCAAAAAATCTGAAAATATCCATGAACATTTCTAAGCACCTCAGAAAACATGCAGAATTTTTTCGAGATCATTGGGCCCCCATAAGGGTTTCTAAAAATTTTTTTTCCTGTCTAGGTAGGTGTAGTTTCTTCTATATTTGATTTTTGTTGTTACCTTATGGTGCGGCACCTGCTAGAACGCGAAAAACCGATTTTTTGCCTTTTAGTGTTTGAAAAATCAATTTTTCCACATGTTTATGCTTAAGGGAAACAAAGAAGAAAAGGCACCTATGAGCCGAATTTGAACTGAGTATCTGAAAAACTGTAGTAATCATAAGAGAAAATATGAAGATTTGAACACCGTATTTTGATAACGACATATTGTCATGGAAACTTTTTCCCATAAAATGACTTCAAACACCCTGTATACAAACTTATTCTCGAATAAGAATGATTTAATATACGGGAACGTTCTATTCTTTCGAAATTATTTTAAACATAACTGGAGTTTTATTTTGAAATTCATTTACAAATTTTCATACAATAATGTTATAGAAAAATCAGATTATGGTTCATAGAATAATAATATTAATGAAGTTTTTTAGTGCGAAAATGAGTTTAACAGTTTTCAAGAAAGAAATAAACTTATGAAATAATTTTGATAATTGAAAACTTACCTATGACTCTGAGGAAAAATCTTTTTACTTTCGGCGGATGTGTAGCAACTTGACACTCGTACAATCCTTGGTCCCTTCGAGTGACGTAAACAATTTGCAGCCTGAAATTATTGGGGTATCGAAAACTAAGTGTAATTCTCTCATCACTGCTGTAGGTGCTTCTACCAACTGTGAGCAGGTGGAAAGAGTCTCCTTTATGATGTGACCAGGTGACCTGGAACAATTTCGTATCAGTTTGGGGAAGTTCCCTGCTAAAGTGTCAGCTGGTATTACTGCTTGAACTTAGAAGTAGAAAATTATACTTTTCTACGGGTTCTTGCTGGTGAAAATAATGGAAAGCAGTGGAGGATTGAGGAATCTTTCCATTGGGAAACATTATTTCTTTCTGAAGGGACATCAAAGAATACACATAGGATCAAATACAATAAGTTTTCGATATATTTTCTATCAAGAGAAGCACATAAAATATTCTCTTCAACCTTTTTTCCCCAAGGCATTAAGACAATCTCAACACTTAAAATGTTATTTGTTGTAGCGTGAAGCATGACAATAGACTTTTGAATGTTCTTATGGAAAGAAAAATTTGAGAAAATTGAGAGTGAAAGTATATGCTCAATAAAAGCTAATACGTATACCTTGTTTCAATTTTAGGGAAGGAAATATGCTAAACTTTGGTACAAACACAAAAGTCAGTTTTTATATACATTCAGTTCTGCAAACAAAAGTTTCGAAGAGGAAAGAAAGTGGGTGTCCTAAAGAAGAAGCTGCAGAATACATACATATTAAAATTCTGATATGTAACTCCCATCATAACTAACCGTAAAAGATGATGAAAATTGTTCATTATTTTGAGTTTTATTCATTGATCTGCTGGTATTAAAAACTTGGAGCAGTGAAAATTTCAAATTGAAAAAAAAGATGGAAATTCATAGTAGTAGAAATAGAGCAACATTTGTCGGTTCACCTGTCAATACGTCTTTAATTTTAAAATGGACATTAAATACATATCATTGTTCATCTGTTTATATACATGCCTCTTCAATCACGCTTTGCAGCCACAAGAGTTGTGGTTGGTTATACATATATTAAAGGAATAAGCTATCTCGATAGCTTGGGCGTTAGATTCGTGAGAATCTCTAAGAACTTTGTGAACTAATCTTATCATGAAGATATCCCAAATTGCATTCGTGCATAAAGAGAATACATTTCGGAATTGAATTTTGAAGTAGCAAAATATGAAAATTTTGAAAATCGCTGAATAATCAACATGAATTCACGAAAACGCAAACGAGGTACGCAGCGGGTGGTTCAAACGTCTTTCTTTCGACTATTATGACAATTTGTCATGGAATTGGTCAAAACTCGGAGGTTTACTCGTGACAATATTTGTATATAGCGTCCTCGAAAACCTCTGCGTAACAAGTTTGGGCCAATTCTATAACAAATTAATATAATTCCCCTGTAGAAGACTTTTCACACATTTCAAGAACCAGAGATTTTTTTTTTCGTCTCTTTTGATGGAATAACATTCGCATTGGTATATTTGTTCGGAAAATCGGTATTTCACTCTTGTTTGATTGTAGATTACTAAAAACAGAACTGCGAGGATGAAGAGATTAGTTTAACTACACATATGTCAAAAATTTTGGAATATTCAATATTTCTTGTTAGTTTTTTCAATTACTAGTATTGAGTTCAATATGGTTCTAGAAGGGAAAAAAGCGTTGGATGCCATTTTGAGCTCTGCTGATTGGACCTTGAGGTGTTTGGATAGGGGAAAGTTGTTTTTTCCATTGTTCTTGGACCTAACAAAAGTATATGACTGTGTCGCACCCCCGATATTGTGGGGTAAGCTTGAGGCGTATGGTTATTCAACGGTTAATTTTAATCTCATACCTCTCAAATCGAAGTCAGACAATTCTTTATAATAGCGGCTGGTCTGATAGGAAATTGTTATCTATAGGTGTACCGCAGGGCTCCATGCTCTTTGAAGGTAATACTACAATAGTGGCTACGAAGATACTATACATATGGAGGGTTTAGACTTGTTTACGTCAAATGAGCTCGAAGTTCATGAAAGAAAGACTGTGGAGCTGATTTTTTTTCTCTCAGGAACGTTGATGATGAAGTGCTTGTATATGCTTACAGACTTCAGAGAATAACTGTCTCCCTTGTCTCCGGTGGGAAGTCCATGCCGATGAGCTCTCTGTGAAACGTTAGTTTCCGAACAGATCTACAAGGCATCAGTTGTACAGTACAAACTGAGGATGGTTTCTTTCTCACTGGTTGAGTCGTCGTTAAGATATGGAATATTGGCATCAGATTATCTCGACTCAGAGGGGGGCGGTCAGACTCATAACTGGTCTGAATTATAGGGAAAGCTGTAAGCTCGCATTTCATAAATTTAGGAATTTAACCTTTTCTACTCAATTTTTCGCATCACTGGTCAACGTTCGTAAGAAGAAGATGGCTACGCCCACGAGGAGTAGAAATTAATACAGTCCCAATTTCGACAGGCTAACTATGTCGCAACTGGGCCTAATATATATGTTTGTTAGGTTGGATTAGACTTGCCTTTAAAAAGCTTCAGAAGATTGGTGAAAGCGTGATTGATAGACGGGATATTTCACGATGTTGAAGAGTTTCTGGCCTTAAATCTTCAGTTTCCTAATTCTTGATTTATGTATGATTTGTATCATCTCTTTAATTACAAATGTTGTAGTATATATGACCAATGCATATGTCTCTCTGTGAAAAAATACAGTAAACGATAAATCGATGTTTAATATGGGAAATCGACAGCAACCTTATTCTCCAGAATAAACATGAATTGAAAATCGAACTTTCATCAATTTTAAATAATATCGCAATAGATAAGGCGATCCAAGTAAGAATACGACATCCTCACCAATTGGAGAGTTATTGCCAATTTTTAAATCAAGCTGACTGTGTATAACACTTTTGCAAAGTATTCTACCTCGGATTCAGATCAAGCAAGTGGGAAGGCTAAGGTAAGACATTGATTCGATACAGCCTTAAGAAAACATTATCATTAAGAACTTTGAGAAAGTGAGTGTATAACCGATATCAAGCAACTGGCTTTGCTTTGAATCGATAATAGAAACGTCCAATCGTTCCTGGGTAGCGAAAAACATCTAAAATCTCTAATTTTCAGAATTATAATATCAGTGAAGAAGAATTCCAGGGCTTAACGGCGTCAAAGTACGGCCCTGCAATTTTCACGTAAAGTGAAAATATACGCCTGAGCGACCTGTCAGAAAGCGTTTGCCATGAAGGAATTACCAAATCAGAAAACTTAATTTTAATGGTAAATTAATTCGCAGTCTTCCCCGGTTCCCTTCAGAGCAAAGGAGTTATAAATTGGTGATACGATCAGACAACCTCATCCGTGAGAATTTAGAAAATGCGGGAAGGTGCGAAAACGTATCGAATTTATTGAAATATGAAGAAACATTGGCTTTTCGAGTTCACTCCCGAGTTTTAGATTAGGGGTTTTCCGCCTGAAATCGAATGATGGAAATCTCTTGAATTATGAGAAATGGTGATGCTTTACAAGGATGTACCTATGGATACTCGCTCGATTTCAAGGAGTTTCATATTTAGTGTTAACAGAAGATTTGATAGGGTCTTCAAACAAAGGAATTCTTATAGAGAGAGGTTTGAGGGGTCGCTAAATGTACCGCCATATGATGAGGACTCCTTGCCTGCCTAGTGTTGCGGCAAAACATGAATTTTCCCGGAACAAGGTCTTGCATCTTCCGTGGAAGTATCTATAGAACAGAAAAAGATCATGCCACTTGTCTTCTGAGAGCCGTATCGTCGACTAGCTGAGTTAGATTATAGCTGATTGCGAAAGTTTCAGCCTGTCTTCTTGATTGATCTGTTCTATTGGCGTGGCCGAGCTAGTTGATGTTGTGAACGCTGAATCTTATCCACCTTATTACCAAGATACTGACAGTCTAGGGAATTGAATATCGTTAGGCAAGCGATATAGACGGCATGAGAGAACAGTGTTTTATTCAGCAAACAGATTTGAAACCACGCCAAGTCGAAAGGGTCATCCTGTATCAAGTCCTCTCCCTGGCATGCAACATCTGATCTGGCCCCCTTTAAACCTAAATATCGTATGTAAGTCATACCCATTAAAACGTAAATACATTGTGTCGGTTGTTTGACTTATTTGGGTTTCGGTTAGGCCAGCACATTGGGTTGTGCGTTTTGCGGATGCTGGTGGACTGCATCGAAATTCACGTTTTTGTGCCCCAGTTCTCTGGTGTTGTAGAACTCTATCAAGAGTTTGCTTTCTTTTCGAGAACGAGAAAAACTTATGAATGACTTACCTGCGTCATGAATCTCTCGAGGCAGTCTCCCCCGGAGATCCGAATGGGAGAATATTCTAACTCCGGATAATTTTGCCCTTCCTGGAAACCGGACCTACCGCCAGATCCCAAAACTTAGTCACACAGGTGCACGGGACCTATAGCTGGATGTGGTGGTATCACACCGGGCAACGGGTGTAAGGCATAGATTTATATGAAGCATAGATTTCATCTTGTCTGGAAAATATTCGAATGGATCTGCTCTCAATTATTGATTTCGTTTATGGGACAGTGTCCATAGAAGACAGATAACTCATGATGACCACACTCACACGCTCGGAGAAGACATGTTTCTGATCTTTCTCTCTCCTCAAAATACACCTCAAAAGAAGGAAATCTGGATTCCTCATTTTACTGGTGGAATAAGCAAAAATTCCACAACAAACAGAGATGAAGTATTTAGACATTAAGTCACAAGATGACAGACAGAGTCACAAGTAGTGCTCGAGAATGAGTAATTTGATCCATACTTAAATGGGGAGATTCATCATAGGATTTGGAGCTAATGTATGGTGGAAGAGACCAGAAATTGAAACCAACGGAAGGCTAGCATGCTCTCGCATTACAGACTACAACATGGCTGGGATGCATTTATTGGATAACAGCCTTTTTACTTCGCCTAAAAGTACAAGGCATACTCAAGAGCTGCAAAAGGTCAGGATCTTCAATCTTATAGGGACAGCTAGAGATTCTACAGAGTGTTTGACATTATGTTACAGAGCCTTACGGTGTTTCCAATCTCACAAAAGAGAAACCGAAAGAAATATGAGAACAATGATGGTTCACAGAAAGATGACTCAAAATAGTTTGCAGAGAAAGGGCAAGAATTTGGGCATAGGCTATCGCACTATTTCGAAGGAAGAACCTTTAGTATAACAGAAGACTGTCCACATAATAAGGGACTGATTTCATTCAGAATATAACAGATCCGTAGTCGTACTCAAATTTGAGATGCTCTGCAGAACAGGGTTGGATTCCGAAATATTTCTCTTTCGAAGACATATCTTTATGAACCTTTTTTTTAAAGTTCGAAGTTGTGGAACTCCAAAAAACTTTGGGTGTTACTCAGTTGGTGCAAAAAATTAATTCCATCTTCTCTCGAGTAAACTTGAAAAGAGAAGTTCAATTTGTAATTTATATTTTCATATCATCATGGCCACATTCCTTTGCACCAATTCTGGGGATTTTCTTTCTACTAAGATTTGTGATACTTACTGCAGATTCAACTGGGAAGTTTGTGTTTAATCACATGCATTTAAGAGTCAAACTAATATAAACGCCTTCATCTGAAATGAATCTGTCCCTGTCGAACATATTTGAAGATTATAGGTACGCAAGAGGGGTCCAAACAACGGTTATTTTCCATCCTTGCAGTCGCCGAATTCCTCTTGGGACTGCAAGGACGGAAAATAGCGGATAATTGGACCTGAAGATAAGAGAGTACTGGCTGAGCCTCTCAGTTCTCAAACACTCTCGGCTCACCATTAATGGAACTTCTACTGTGCGAGACGTGGCTCGTCTTAAAGTCTTCAGGTTAAACTAGAATGTTCTAACTACCCTATCGAAGCACTGTCGTTGAATTGATTAAAGACTCTTCATGTACACTATCTGAAGAGGAGATTTCAATTATTAGAACACATCATGTGTTAGTGACCAGCTGGGGACAGAGTCAGTTTTGAGGAACTTGAAGGTGACTGAGTCTATTGAGCTTCAACTCACCAAGATTATATTCTTTACTTGAGGATGACATTTAGCACAGATGATAGACCAATGTATCGCAGTGCCAGGATGTAAAGCAGCCCTCATTCAGTTCTCCATATCTATGTGGGTATTTAGAAGACACACCTCTTTGTTTTCGAGATTGAAGTAAATTAAATTGCAAAATATCTAGCAATAAAGCTGTGAGATGATGACTTCTCTTCTTCGATCGCATTTGGAGATATGCAATACTATTTGAATATGCAAACAATATCTCTAGCGACTTCACAAAGTGAGATAGAAACTTGCAAAGATTTGCTATAGAAATACGTTTTTCGATAAGATTGATCGCCTTTAGATTCAGGAGCAGGTTTTTGAATGACTCAAAGCGGTAATTTGAAAAGTGAAAGTTAGTAGGGTCGGTTTCCGAGTTTTCAAATTAACTGTTTCAGCGGTTGGTTTGATCATTTCAATTTCGGAAGCTGAAACTAAAAAGATCGAAATAAAGAATCCATGCATGCGATTCGGCAAACGGAATTCAATTTGGAATACAAAATTTAAGGAATTTTCTTGCTATATCTTAATTCATTGTAAAAATCACAAAAAAAATCAATAACTGACTAAGCTAAATGACAGGTCGCGTTCAAAATACACGTCGGTATCGAAAACAGTTGTGCCAACCTAGAAACAAAAAAATTCTGACAATAGCTTCTTCAAATAATCAGTTCACGATTATTTTTTGGAAAAATGTATAAATGAATACATATTAAATCCTTCACATTCGACATCTCTTTTCTAGAAGTGGGTCTGACACTTCGATTCATCATTCATACCCTCAAAAATGTCGATGCTTTGATTTGAAGGAATTCCAATATAATGGCTTCGAATGATACTCCTTCAGATGCCTGAAATTTTTTGCCCGTCTGAAAGAGAACTCTGAAACGGTAGCTTAAACGCAGACATAAAGAATGGCATCTGAGATAAGAAGGAATTCAATACAATTATGCTCCAGTTTTCTGGAAAACTAAACCATCAGATAAACGAGAAATGTCTATCACTCGGCAGGTCTTATTGCTATCAATTCGGTGTGTGTTTACGTCTTGTTGTTCCTTTGTCATTCTCCATTTAATTAACATTGACAGAGTTTTTCCGCGAGTTCCGAAAGGAATAATGTACAGGTTGGCCCACCAGGCACACGAAATAAGTTAATGCATAGAAATTGTAATGGTTTTTCGAATGACTTACCCTTTATTCTTCATAGGACGTGCCTATATCTTAACTTTGATTTATTAATTTATAACTGAACACTATAGTTCAAAATATTCTCAAGTTGAAATCCTTTTCTGTGGATTTTCTCACTTCGCTCTAACTTAGAGTAACTGATCAATTCGAAGATATAAGAGGTTGACACCCTCATATGAGGGGTGTAGTGGACGCACTACTGCTTAGAGATATTTTTCCCCAGAATACAATATTTGGGAATCGACAGATTTTGCAATCACTGAAAATACCTCGTCATTTGACGAACCAGCCTGTATTTTCTCTCGAATATGTCTGAACTCAAAAATAATTACACATTTGTGTTGAGAATCAAAACCGATTTCCAATGAGGTATCACTTGACTTATCTTCCCTATTCAGAAAATTGAGTTTTGATCACCTGCTTAGGAGCTTGATGTAAAATAGAATCACTGTATGTTAAAAGATGTCCCCCTTCAGACAAATTGACTTGTTTCTGTCTTTTGTCCAGAAAAGAATAGTTCAGCAGTTATTGAGTCTTTCTTTATTTAAGTTGCCCCACCCGGTAGACTGTTTCTCAATTTGGGTCTAATTTTCTAATCGCGATAATGCTTGAACGCATACACCTCGTCATTCGATATTTGGTGCCACAAATAATATAGCTGATGAAACATGAGATTTTTCTTCGAAATGTACTTGACTTTTCGAAAACTCTCGCATACGAATTATTCTAATGAATGAGCCAACTACGAAAACTGCGGCATTCCACTAAACTTTTTATTGAGATATAATCATGAGGATAACTTATTTCTTTCGTTTCGAAGAAACTTCCCGATAACCAAATGTAACTTACCTTCCTACCAACAATTCAGCATTGGGTATTTATCCTTTCTGTCCCGGAAATACTTCATCAAATCCTCTCCCCGCAGAATGAAGTCGAGCAAAAATAACAGGGCGTATTCCGAAAATTATACTCCAATTTTTTATTGGAAAAATACAGAGTCAAAGAGTTTTCTTTTCCCAGACTTGCGTGTTTTGCTTATTGAAAATTTTTTGTAAATTTTGCCCCATCAGTGACCAAAGTTTTATAAATAAGTGGGCTCTTTCTTAATACTCTGCGGCAACATTCCATTCTAGCTAGCTCATTTGTAGCACCTGTTTGTTCGTGAGGTTATGTGGGGATGTCTTTTGCCGACCCACTAAAAAACTCCCCTCCGTCACCCCTCGGCAGTCTTTAGGGAGAACTTACCTCGGTGCAGTTCTGGATTTTCATTTCTGCTTTTTACACCTCATCCAAGCCTCACACTTCTATTTGCGTTAATTGAGACCGCCTTTCTTCCTCTCCTTCGATTCCTTCATTCCTGCCAGTATATTTAAATCTTCCTTCCAGGTTTCCAGGTTATAACACATCGACCATATGATCTCCGCACAATCATATGCTCGACATATGTACCATAGACCGTACATATTTTGGTTTTGCCAATTCTTGTCTTGTAAGTCTCTAAGAAACCATGCCCGGTGAGTATTTGGGTCAGCCAGTAATTGGTACATTTGTGCTTGCACTGCACCCAGTCATTCACATTAGGAAGTAGCTGGCGAGACCATTCGCTGACTACCCCCTGATAACTCCATCTATCCTGTCACTTGAACATCATTCTTGCCCTGGCCTGCTTCCTAACTCCGGGCCGGTGCCGCAGTCTGCTATGGTACAGTCTCCTACTCTCTTCCGCTAGAGGATCCACGGGTAGTCTACCAGAAATTATCAGTACGGCTTCCGCTGAAACAGTTCAGTATGCGCAACACACCCTGAGCAGAATGCTCCTCTGAACAGCGATCAGATCTCTCGTATATCTGTCATCGCCTTCGCCCACAGCGGTGCCCCATAGAGTTCAACGCTATGGGAAACGGAGCACAGGAGCTGCCTGGCCAGAAATGTTGGTCCCCTAGTGGCATTATTTTCGCAAACGCTGCTATCTTATTCTTCATATTCTTGGCAGCCTGTTCATCTGTAGCACCTGGATCAGCTGAAAATGATGGGGATGAAGTTTTTTGTTTTTCAGGGCTGTCCAAACTTTACTTTGACTCAAACTCAATGTACTCGCCACTCGTCATGTACTTATGTTCGGATTGTCCTCTACAATTTCAATGATATCGTTGTGCTGTCTAGCGATCGCCTAGACAGGTCTTTCTCTTGTTGGAGCTCTTTCGAAAGATTGTTGATGTGAAACAAGCCGTCGTGCATATCGCCGTCGATATTACAACGACAGAGCCCATACACTTATATCATATCACTATAGCGATTAAAAAACAAGTACTGAGTTTTGAGGAATTTTACTTAATAATTGCGATTCGTAACGCGTTTCACTACACCGTAGCTTCTTCAAACGAATGAATGTACAGAAAATATAAATGAGAATATAAATATAAATTTTCTTGAGTAATTAAAAGCTTATAGGGTTGCTTCTTCTTAAGTGGTTATTTATGACAGGTATATCCAATAAAATTAAAGAAAAGATTGCTCCCCGAAGAGATTCAATAGAGGTGAAGGGCTTAAATCGACTTGTTCATTGATGAGTCTACCTAAGTGTTTGTATTTATTGATTTCTAAAGTTTCCCAAAGATCTACCTTCCAATATTTATTATCTGTATGCAAAATTTCAAACTGTGGGTCGAAAGAGTGATTATTTTCTAAGAGATGATTCGCGTAATTTGAATCTGATTTTCTATTCTATTCGAAAAACTGCGTTTATGTTCCGATATTCTAATATTAAAATTTCTATGTGTTCTACCAATGTAGAAATTATCACAGTCATTGCAATTCAATCTATAAACACCTGATTCATTGTTTTCACCTGGTTTGGTTTTATCATTCTTTATATATTTTCCTAAATTATTATTAGTTTGGAAAGCTACGTTGAAATTATTGCTACTTGAGAATGATTTCAGTTTCTCACAACAAAGAACTAAATTTTAAATTAAACAAATAGCCAAAAATAATGGTTACAATCCCAAACTAATAAATAATATTTTAAATAAAAACGAAGAAATTACAGGTGAGAAACTGAAATCATTCTTAAATAGCAATAATTTCAACATTGCTACCCAAACTAATAATAATTTAGGCAGGTGTTTATAGATTGAATTGCAATGACTGTGATAATTTCTACATTGGTAGAACACATAGAAATTTTAATATTAGAATATCGGAACATAAATGCAGTTTTTCAAATAAAAAATCAGATTCAAATTACGCGAATCATATCTTAGAAAATTATCACTCTTTCGACCCACAGTTTGAAATTTTGCATACAGATAATGAATATTGGAAAGGTAGATCTTTGGGAAACTTTTGAAATCAATAAGTACAAACACTCAGGTAGACTCATCAATGAACGAGTCGATTTAAGCCCTTCACCTCTATTGAAGCTCTTCGGGGAGCAATCTATTCCTTAATTTTATTGGATATACCTGTCATAAATAACCACTTGAGAAGAAGCAACCCAATAAGCTTTAAAATACTCAAGAATATTTATATTTATATTTTCATTTATATTTTCTGTACATTCATTCGTCTGAAGAAGCTACGGTGTAGTGAAACGCGTTACGAATCGCAATTATTAAGTAAAATTCCTCAAAACACAGTACTTGTTTTTTATTATTGATAATGGAATTTTACCAAGTAAAAGCCCCCAAATTCAAATACTGTATTGATCGTTCATGAATCGATGCATGTTGAATTTCATGAAAATGTGAAATTAAATTTTGAAATTCTCGAATCATCTTGAATTACTCCAGATCTGTCAATACTGATTCTGGACTCCTCCGATTTTCTATGATTCCAAACAGTGATTCACAAACCCAATTATGAGTAAACATTTAAACATTTTGACAGATCTATGAGAACCTCAAGCGTTTGGACTATTTTTTGTTGGGTTATCTGAGGAATTTCGTCTATGGTGAAGAGAAACCAACTGGATGTTATTAGCAGTTGGGTATCTAGCAGTTTGTTCATGAATAAATTTACTAAAGCAAGAGGGAATACTTAAAGACTTGTGAAATTTTTTCAAATTTTGAATTTTGATCATCTGCGATTGATGTTTTTCGAATGAAGCATCAATTATCTTCTAAATATTAATCGAAATGTCTCTCAGAGATTGATTGTGTGCTAAAGCACTGCTTTAATTAGGTGCAATTCTTGAATAAAAAACACTGTATTTTTTCCAAACTTTATCTATTCAGTCCTTTCCTAGATTTTGATTCTTGTTTACGAACAGTATTGTTAACATTAACTATGTTATATGTGGTACGAAATATCGAAGATAAAAGTCTATGCGTTCAAAAAGTATTACTATTAGAACATTCAATATAAATCCATGAAGCAGTCTGTATATCTGAAACGTTATTCTGTATTACGATTAGAACTCCCCTTGAGGTACTCCAACTAGTTAAGCTACGTACGTATGTCATAAATCACCCTGCATAATTCAGGTTCCATAGAATTATGAAAACCCAAAATTGGAAAGATAAAACGAATATTTTTTATTTTAATATTATCACTCTCTAATATTCAACGTTATTGTCTGGAGTTTCACCATTCTTCGACTTCAAAACCGTCGAGAAAATATTTCAATATTCACAAATTTTAATGCACAGTGTAGTGAGGAATATCTAATTGTATCAACTACCGAACTATACAATTTCTTTACATTGTCAGTACATACGGAATTTTCATACAATTCCAGTAACTTTGATAAATTGTTCGCAACTAGGCAGCTCAATCAAATATTGCGCTTCTAGACTATGTCAAACAACTTTAATTAAAGCAGTAGTAATATATCGAAGTATCAACATGCATTTCAAAACTTGCTTCGTAAATGATTAAACAGGTAGAATCTCAATGTTACTCCACTTAATCATAGATGTTCGTTTAATTGCTTACATCTCGATTCGATCCTTGGCATCTATGATTTGTATCGCACTTTGATCAGCAATTAAAAATTAGACACGAGCAAATATTTACTACCATTTATTATCGAGAGGCAACTGTCAGAAAAACATTCCGCCATACTCATTCTACTGAAACTAATTCAGAAGGCTCGCGGTGGATCGTAAGTATTTTGTGTTCAATTCACAAAATAGTTTGGTGCATTTTATGTTTTTGATGGAAAAGTCGGGCAAGAATTCGATATTATTTGATGAAGAACTGATGGTAATCCGTGTTTCATCAGCCATAATGTCCATATTCATTGTCTATCACATTATATAACAATATTTATTGGTTTCCTATGAAACAAATTGGCGGATGCGCCGGGATGGATATTTCATAATTCATAACTATCTGAAGAAGCATTCAAGAGAAACAGGCATACGATCCACTAAAAATTCAAACCTGTCAAATTTCACCTCTAATTTCAGTTCTGCTTTCAAAATCATAACAACTAGAGCTGGTTTTTGAGAATACAGGGTGTTCAATGGTTTTAGAAGCGGGTTCTTCGACAATTTGTATTCCCCACGTACAAATCGCGTTTACTTTCAACCAATTGAATAATTGATATTTAGTATAGATGAGTGTACTGTCAAATACAAATTTTGAGATTTCACAATACACGAGGTGGATGAACTTTAAATCGCAAACTCGATTATGAAAAATATAATTTTTTACGATACAAACAATTGTATAACAGTAGAGCATTTCGGTAATTGTCTTAAGAAAGTAATTAATTCAATAGATTGTATGATTGATAATCTCCTTGAATATACCAGATGTCCCATGTTCGCCGATTTGTACCGAAAATTGAATTCGAATTTCTGATTGAAAACCTAAACCTTTTATTCGTATTTTTTGTATTCTGATACACTGCAGTGCGGTCCAAAAATGGGTGAAAAATTGATCGCTTTTGAATTCAACTGGAATTGGTTTTGTTTTTTCAAGGAATTGGATAACGATATAAACACATGGGTTAGTGACGATTATCTCTATTTACAAATAATCAAATCACAAAATTTCAAAACAATAACAAAATGGTAATTTCGAAGATCTAAAATTGAAGTGTTTTCGCCAATATTATTCATTCTTTTATCTCTAGTTTTACATTACATATGTTTATACATGTCCACCCAGGAACCTTCGCTATTTTCTGAAGTGGGTCAGTAATAGGATACCATATGTCTGCTTGAAGAGGAGCATGTCCAAGAAACCAAAAGGCACCTGCTATATGTGGGCAACATCCAGATATTATTGCTTCTGTTCTGGACGTAAACTAGTGGTCTAGAATGGTAAATATATGATAATAATGAAATGAATCTCAGCCTCAGATCAAAGAAACCGTTCAAAATGATTGTCGTTCTGTTCGACATATTGCTGGTACAAATATTAAATCCTACAAAGCTCATTGAGTAAAATGATGGGTTTTGAGAATTATGTAATAACCTTTGTACTGATTCTTTCGTAAGATGATTCGATAGATTTTGTCTTGTAAATAACCGTACATAAAAAAATGAGCAGTATCAGGTTTAGCAACCTTGCTAATACTGTTAGGGCCATATGTGCCGATCCAATGTTCTGGAAAATGCTCGTTGCGGCACCTTTTGCGAATTATCGGCAGAGGCTTCGTCCTGTTGGATGAGTTTCAATTACAACAGGTATCGGTCAGACTGGTTATTCATTCGAAACTAGATACAAAGAGCTTCAATCGAATAACAATAACCAGAGAAACAACGCATCTACTTTGTTTTACATTGTATCGAAAATTGCCATCATTTTCCACCGATATATCAACTTATTATTCACAGAATACCTAAAGAATGAAAGTTAGATTCCTTAGAATCCATCGATTAACTATCTAAAATATTTTCTTGAAAAAAATATAAGCATGCATTAGCGAAAAATGAATCTTCATACAGACTGTGCCCCGTAGGATTCAGATTGAAATTTACAGCAGTTAGAGCGTGGGTGGATAGAAATATTCCAACAAATAATTCATCTCAGTTTCCTTCGAATCCTTCGATTCTTTTTCCTCATTTTAAAGACTTAGCGGGAACGCGTCGTGCCAAATATCGAATTTGGCACACACACAGAATCATTCGGACTGCAATTCGCAAAGGTAGAAATTTCCAGTGCCAGCATCAATGAATCAGATTTATTGATTTTGCAACTGGTTCTTTTTTCTCGCTTCAGGTATTGGATGTGACAAGTAGTAGTCTGGATGCATAAAAGCAGAAGTTTACTTTCAATTTGTAAACGACATCGAGACCGATGGAGATTGTATAACTTTTTCCATCGTACATTCGGATCATAGACAACACAGCGGCCAGAATGATATTTTCACATGAAATTGTCACATGAAGCGAGTTTTCCTGTTTGACGGTTGAAACTGGTAGGACGTTATAAAATTCGAAATGTTAGCGTGAAATTCGTCAGCACACATTTCGCAATTGTGTTGAATTAGATGAGAGAAAGAATTTTTCACATAATGTTTACGTAGTGTTTTGCAGAAAGATGTCTGTCTAAGAATTTAATGCTACTTCGAACTTCGATGTACTTTTATAATAAGGATATTGTAACTGTTGATGCAATAAGTTTCTTGAAATATTAGTTTTGAAGACTCAATTTAGGAAACAATATTCAACCTTCCTTAGATTGTTTAATATCCTCTACCAATAGATGTGATGGGAACTTAAACAGTCAAGAATTGGCGCAGACAAATGAGAGAATCCATTGGGGAAAAGCTGGGGATATCGGGAGAAAATTTTTTCGGTGGGGACATTTTTTTCAAAAAGCGGACAATTTTCTCGGAGAGATTGGGGTTTTTTCCGTCCAACGTCTCTCTGTTCGAGTCCCCGGACGTCGCTAGGGCCCCTCAGAAAAAATTCTCCCCGAAAACGGAAATTTGATCCTTTTCACACGGTCGAAAATTCGAAAAAACGCTTCTACGAAGGGTTTCCAAAAAAAACTCCATTTTTTCTTTAAAGTAGGACCGAGTTGGTAGGGAGGGTGTTAGCCTAAAGGGCCGGATATCGAGCAGTGGTTTCTCGAGAAGCAACTCTACCTGTGATTTCGTCTGTTCCCATAGTGTAGTCTCATTTCGGTATTGCGAACCGTTCCGCAGATATCCGCCCTTAAAGTTGTTCTTTTGCAAGCAACAGCCGAAAACGACAAAAACGACGACTGAGCTATCAGGATAGCAAAGAAGTATAACATGAAACCAGGAGACCGGTCTGGCCAGATGAACATTCTTAAGGTATAATTATGGACAAAATTTCTCGAAACAGTTCAACATGTATCTGCTCAGCAGCGTAAGATACACAAAAGCAGAAAATACTTTTCCTAGCACTTTCATCAGCAAGACTGTGACTGCCTTCTGACAGTTTTTAGATAACCAAGGTTTTTGACCAGATATTTTTTCCGTGAAGTTTAGAATGTAGAGGTCCATGTCCGCAAGAATAAAATTAGTGAGGGGGTCAGTGCAAACAGGATCAGATAAATAAACGTATTTAATGGGAAAAGACTCGCGCAGCTCCTCTTAGCTGGCTCTATTGTAACGGTTTATTTCCTGGAAGGCATTGAATCTTGATTGCGTGGTTATACAAAGTTACCAGCAGCAGAAACGAGTTTGTAGTCAGAGTTGCCTAAGGTTGTTGAGACCTGTAAATGGAAAGAGCATAAAGACATGTGAATTTCTTGCCGTATCCGAGAAACTGACATAGAAGCACCCGGAAAACCATGAAAAAAACGCTAGGTAGCAAATAGATAATCGTCAGACTACTTCGACTATTTACCGCGACGCGACACACTGTGTTTGCAAGAAACCAATCTGCCGAAAACTAGCACCCCTTATACTTGTTCGACTGTCAACCAGGTGACAATAATTATAAAGGGTGGATCAGGCAACAAGCTCCTTCAGGGAAGGGTATCCAGCAATCTACGGAAGGTCGATATTGATTCCTGAATAAAAGTCCTTAATGTATTCACACATAGCGATGAATTTCACATGTTGCGTATTTGAAAAAATATATGAAAACTACAAAACAAGCCAGTTGTGTACCAAAAATCCATTTGAAGAACAAATGTTGTTCTTTGTCTTCCTAGGAAGAAAAACATAAATAGTCGATCATTCACAGAAAAAATTCAGAGCGCAAAAGTACAGTACACAATAATATTATTTTGAATAATTTTTCTTGAATTTTCAGAAACATTAAAAACGTAACCAAATTCTAGATTCTCAAATAAAATGAATTTTTCTAATTTCAATACATTTTTGAACAACACAACAATTGTTTCACCTGAATTTGAATGCTTATTTGCACCTTCCTAAATTTCGAAAGTTTTTATCTCCTCCTTGAAAATATTTTCGGTTCCTTCATATTTGGAAAACGATCGTCTTCTAATGAGTTGAATTTCAACCATATTCATAACCTCGCAACCACCCTTAAACGGCGACAGCAGATAATTAAGAGAAAGTAGCGTGCAAACGTCACATTAGTATAAAAAATAGTTGTGCCATTTTTGCAACAATAAAACTTCGACAATTGTTTTGAGCAGATTTTTCAAACTATCAATTCCCAGTACTTTTTGGAAAGAACGTAAAAATATAAAAAATATATACAAAAAAATCTGATGAAGTGGGAATGTAGTTTTGCTTATTTTTATTCTTTTTGACCTAAGTTTCACTGTAGGTATTTCTCTTAGAATTCAATTTTTGACAGTAACGTTTCACATAGACTTGCTTACAGTCTGCCAAATTTATGCTCGAGTGACCCTACTTTTTTTCGTACTCAAACTAATGAAAAAGAGTGGTTTTCATTTCTAATTAACCACAATTTTACAGTTTTCTTTTGACCACTAGATAACTTCTAGTTATTATTAAATATACTGTTCATTCACCTTCAAATCGCGGTTTCACAAATGTTTCAAACTTTATACTGTGAATATCCTGTAATGAAAATGTGGATTGTAGGGAGTGTAATAAAGTGTGGATGTTTCCCCATGAAATGATAGAATTACAAACCGTTTTCAGTAGCGCGGAAAATTTAAAAATGAAATTGCTGAAATAGGTAGCATTAATGTGATATTCGATCATCTAAAGCGAGTGGAAGAAATTGAGTGAAAACGTGATTGGTCCCCAACTCGTCGATTTCTTTATGACGCAATCATTTCACTGCCAAATCCTTCAGTGAACGACTCTTTATCAAAGCGACCTTTTACAATGTCACTTATTTTCTTGACGTGGTCTACCGACCGTTAAAGCCAGAGACGTTATCAGTAATCAGTAGCTCCATCTATGGAAACACATTTTGAACCGTTCACAGGAAGGGTGAATAGATATTTCTATAATCAATGGTTCCACCGTCCAGGAAGCGATAGGGATGATCGGTGCCGCCAATTCTATAACCATTTCATTCATTATTCACCCTCAGCGTGTCATAATGCTCGAACTTGAGGTTAGGTGAATCTCCAAACGTTCTTATCGTTCCTCGTTTGCTCGAGTTCTTCTGCCAATAAAAGAGAATTTTACATGAGCGACATAAATGCAAATGTTGGGGATTTATTCATTTGATTTGAAAGAAATACAGGGTAAGCTTTCATAATTCTAACTGTTATTTCATTTTGATCATGTTGAACCGTGAGGAACTAGTTATAGTTCCAGTGTAATCTGACTTGATGTTAAAGTATGGAACGACAGTTTTGTCCTAGTTATGGACTTGCCAGTATTGCAAGATACAATTGAACTACTCAAAAGTAAGCAAGACGACTTTCACATGCTATTGAAGTTGAAAGAGACAGCAGGGATATTAAAAAACAATCAGAAATATACCTGGTGGAAGAAAATAATGAGATTATTATTGCTCTTCAATTCGATGATGAAAGTAGACCAGAAAACCCGTATGGCAAAGTTTGAGTAGATGCTCCTACAGCAAAGGTAATACATGCCCTAAACCAGACGCAATGCGGCCAAACAGCTGGCACACACGAGGTTAGGTTTGAACCTTTTACTGCATTCACCAAGAACAGCTTCTAGGAGTGTTAAAAGCTATCGAGTTAATAATGAAATCCACAACCAAATGCAGCATTAAATCTTGAAGGGAAAAATATTGAGATAGTCGACAACAGCAAATATATCAGTAGCATCATCAGGATGGATACAAACCCAGATGCCAAGGTTGAAACAAGAATCGCCACTGCTGAAACAGCTTTCATCAAATGCTATGCGATGTCCACCCTTTTATGAGGCGTGGAAGCGTTGACTTTGAAGATGAACACCATGAATCCATTGGATCGATTCCGAAATGTGATGATATAGACGTATGCTTTGAATATCTTGGACAAACAGAAAAACTTATGCAGAAATTCTGCAGCTGATAAAGATAGATCGCCAATTTAGCGTTGTATTCATCACGGAAAATGATGATGGTGGAAATAGATGATTCGTTTTATAGAACTGATGGTATGTTTGGTGGTAATATCCGGTTTTGGTTGAGTGTAATTGGAAAGAGTTTTGAAAATTTCGGATTTGGTGTAATTGGTGTAGTCCAAATTATTCAAGACGATTGTGGATTTAACCGCCAGAACTTCTTTTATAATATTATTGGCAAATTTTGGCCAAATTTATGACCTTTTTCCATAATGTTTACATCGGAAGATTCGAAAATAGAGTCGGAATATTCGATTCATCGTGCTCCGAGAAGCAATAAACTCAATTACATAGAATCTCTGGAAATGTTCGAAGCTAAACACCATAGAAACAATATTACCCTTCTTTATGACAGCACTATGTTATTCCCCAATATTTGGGATATTCAAGTTGTTGTGAATATACCTTTGAATAGCTATTTATATTCCAATAGTAGAGAACTTGTTGTTCCTCTCTCTCTTTATAATTCATACCGGTTTTTTTATATTTACAGTCAGTCAAGTAAGAGCATGGTCGACTTCAATGACAGGTGATGTGTACAATGTATATATAAATATGTAGTTCATCAAATAATTTTTTTTATAAATAAACACGACCACTCTCTTACTTGACAGAGTGTAAGACAAATTGTTCAACTGTACATTAGTTTTAACTCACAATTTGTAAACGTCTGATGATGATAGAAATATCGAAATAGCTACGGGTGTTTATTCAATATTTTCCACCCAAATTCGTGATCTTCTTCACAAAGTAAACCAACATCACACGGTATCCACCCTTTAATATGCCGTATAAGTGTGGACTTTGACGATGAAAACCATGATTGGAGGCTTTTGAAATGTGGTGATTCAGTCGTATGCTTCGATTCTCTTGGACAAGCAGAAAAACTGATGCAGAGGTTCTGCAGCTGATGAAGATAGACCGCCAACTCCTTCAAATAATCAAGTAGAGGAAAATGGAATATGGGGCGGAGAAAAATACTTTCTTCCTCAATAAAGTGAATTTACACACGAATGGCACGACTCAATATTCATCACAATTTCCAAATAACGTAATCCGAAGACTTGTAATGATTGTCGGCTGGTCAGCCTTATAAGTCATACTCTTAAAACCTTATTGAATGCAATTCCGAAATATAGAATGAATGTGCATGTTTTGATTCAACGAATCTGCGACATGAGACAGGACGTGTTTATCTGCTTTAGTGCTTTGGAAGAGATTTCGACTGCATCAACCATTAACAGCTTCTGTTGAAAACTATTGACTTAGATGATAAAGATATACGTCTGATAAGAAAAATGTATTGGTCGTCAAACTGGAGACCGACAATCAAGAATCAGAATCCATTCCAATAAGGAAGGGCGTGAGGTAGAAATGTATCCTCTCCCGGAACCTCTTTTCAAAGTGTGGATAATCGGGACAGTAACCATGTCCTAGACACTGTGGATGCCTAAGGCATGCTGCGCTATAAATCTTCTATGAGATTCGTATTTCAGATGCGCATTTTGTCTACAGATATTAAAACACATGATTTTATTGGAGGATCTTTCGATGCAGATTAGGCCACCACGGTCGTACCCACCTGCACGTCTTCCATTTTCATTCTTTGCCTGCGAGCACATGCATACGTGGCTGATAAGGATTTCCTGGGAGAAATCTCGAAATTAGCATTTTATTCCCGTTTCAAGTTTTTCAGTGCCAAGCACACTATCTCAGAGAACATTTTCAGGCATACTAAAGGAATTAACTAGATTGAATAGGCTTGCAGGAGTTTTTGAACATTTGAACAAAGTTTAGCCATTATCGCTAACTATACTATCTGCTGAAATTCATTAAGGTATGTTGCTTGCGTTCTGAAAATTTATATTACAAGGTTGGCAAAGATTATTATAGAACTCATTACGGCAGTAAAAAGAAGTGCCACTTAGGAACACTGCAAAGTATGAGGGAAACCACTATACCGAAAAAATTGTGAATTATTATGCTGGACTGAAATAAATGCTTGAGAGTGAAATAATCCTCGTCGTTCGTTGAAAGCTAATTTGTTACGCTACGGCGGGAAATTTCAGGGAATTTCATTCAAACAATTTTAATGAAGCATATCAATAATAATCAGAATAATCAAAATTTTATAAAATTTATCTGTGTATAGAGCTGACTGTAACAAAATGCTATGACAAGTTTTTGAGATACAGAGCGCCAAATTTGGACGTTTGCCTTCGCCTATGTTTTGGCTATATTTTTCAAATTTTGTATATTTCAAACACTTTATTGTTTTCCGTCGTCTGGTTCCTCGAACTCTAGACACGTGTAAATTTTTTCCAGGGCAATTTTCATTTACAGGTTGGTCTTAGCACTAATCGAAATATTGTTAAAACGCCACTTTACCCTGTTCTCTTCGCTTGAGGGATTCATTGACGCTAATAGAGTCAGGGTAGCAATTTTGAGAATTTTCGAAATCAATCGTGTGGATTCTGAAGTTATGTAAGAATGGTTTTGATATTCTACTTTTCACTTTATCTTCATATAATTTCGACAGCGAACTTTTTATTCTTGAACAAATAGCTTTTAATAATGGTAATAATACAAACATTATTATTGAATTACTCAATGAAAACGGAAATTTAAAGCAATAGACTTGATCTACCCAAAATTTTGAGATCAATACAGATATAGTAGTTTTATAAACGTTAAGGAAGTTAGCCATAATTTGAAACATTTACTGAAAATCAATCCAGTGACAAATCTCAATCCGAACCAATATTAATCTGTTCAAACACATCAAAATTAATAGAATGTGAAATATTTTTCCCTGAAGTAGCTGGTTCGTTGAGGGGCGCAATGATATTTTTATATTTTGTTGTGCTTCAACGGGTTGATATGAGTAGGGGCCAGTTTGGTGTTTTTAATGAGTATGCAATACTGATGAGGTCAAATGAGACCGAATCTGCAGTCTCTTGCTATTCATGACATCCGACCGAGCTGGACTACTGCTCGGTGGCCTTGGTTGACGATGATTGTGAAGGGTGAATTGTGTATGATATATTTTTGGACTGATTTGTTTTGTTTCTATATTTTCGATAAAAATAATGTTTCGGTGATGGAAATATTTCAGCAGTTATTGGTTTTAAATTGAGTCGGTTTCTGAATAATTTTGGGTTTTCTTAATAAAATAAAAAATCTCGTCACAGGTTTCTAACTAACTAACCTAACCTAACCTTTGCGAGTTCTGTGTTTCGCTTCGTTCTTTATTAATAGGAAATATTTTGTAAACTTTGTGAATGGTAGAAATTATTTTCTTTTGTTGGTTTATGAGTATACAGTGTACATATTTTCAATGAAATAAAACTATGGTATTCAAATGTTCACTATATTAACAAAATTATGACCGGTTTCACCACACTGTTGCTTCATCAGATAGATACAAACTAATGAACAGAGTTATTCCTTATATATTAATTAGTCTTATTTCCTACTTAATATTACAATAGGTACAAGTACAAAGGGTATGTTGGAAAACCCATCGGAGTTGACTACTTTATGAATTGAAAAGATTGAGTGAAAACTATTAAGTAACCTACCTGAATTCTTTTCTTTGTTAATCTCTACAATTTCCCATACATTGAGTTTTTGTCTATAATTTTTATTGTGTAAAATTTTGAAATTACCATTTTAGTGATGGTTTTCTTCGAGTAAGTGATTAGAATAATGGGAATCTGATTTATTATAATTAAAACTACGTTTGTGCTCGGATAATCCACCTTTGAAATTTCTGAAAGTTCTACCAATATAAATTTTATTACAAACCCCGCAAGACAGCTTATAAACACCGAGTTTATTACCTATATCAATTTTAGATTTGCATTTATTGATATGTCGGCCTAAAGAATTATCAGTTCGGAATGCTATATTGAAATTATAATGCGAAAGGAATGGTTTTAATTTTAGACTAGGATTACCAATATAAGTTAAACTGTTGTTTTTAACTTTTTATATTTGGAAATATTTCCTGGATTGCTTTTTGCGTGGAATCATGTTCTCAATCATACTTGGACTGTAAGCGTTATTGACTGCTATTCGTTTCATTACATTTAGCTCTTTTATAAAATTATTTGACATTGGGATATTAATGAGTATATGTACCATACTATTGTAAGCAGCAAATTTATGTGGATGAGGATGTGTAGATGAACTGTGAATAGTAATATTTGTATGCAATGGCTTATGAAAATTAAAAAAAATCATGTTTGGCGTTAATTTTACTAATATTCAAATCCAGAAAGTTAATGGAGTTTTCTGTTTCTAACTCGAACGTGAAATTAATATTATCGTGAATTTTGTTGAAGGTGTTTTGAATAAGTCCAATTGCCTGTTTGTGCCAGTGAAACAACGAATGATATCGTCGACATATCTGAACCAATGAATAAAGTGTTTGAATAACGGATGTTCTTGGATAATTTTTTCAATATTATCCATGAAAATTTCAGCGAGTAGAGGGCTCAGAGGATTACCCATGATTCAACCTTTTTACCATTATATAATACTCTATTGAAGTTAAAATAATCTTGTTCTAAACAAATTTCTAAAAGGTGTGAGATTTCTGATTGAACTATCGGATTGACTTTATTAATTTGAAAGGCGTTGTTGATGAGTTTCATTGTATCACTAGGTGGAAAACTAGGGAACAGATTTACTACATCCCTTGACATAAGTTTAGTGTTCGGTGGTAGTGTCGTATGCTGAATTTTATTTATTAGGACTGAAGAGTTTTTTATTGAGAATTTAGGTTGAAAGTTAGAGTACTTTTGAATGAGAAAGGAGCTTGAAAATATGATACTACTGGTGAGTAAAGTTTTCGTGATTGCGGGTTGTCAATGAAAAGTTTATATTTTTGGTTGGTAGGTATTATAGACTTGGCATACTAACACAAAATACAACAGCTCAACTTATATTGTTAATCCTAGTCTAAAATTGACATCATTTCTTTCGCAATATAATTTCAATATAGCATTCCGAACTGATAATTCTTATGGCCGACATATCAAAAGCTGCAAATCTAAAATTGATAAGGGTAATAAATTCGTTGTTTATAAACTGTCTTGCAGGAATTGTAATGAAATTTATATTGGTAGAACTTCCAGAAATTTCAAAGGTATATTATCAGATAACAAACGTAGTTTTAATTATCATAAATCAGATTCCCATCATTCTAATTACTTACTCGAAGAAAACCATAACTATAATGGTAATTTCAAAATTTTACACAATAAAAATAATAGACAAAAACTCAATGTATGGAAAATTTTAGAGATTAACAAAAAAAAATTCAGGACAATTATATCTGAATCCTTCTTCTTTACTCAATCTTTTCGATTCATAAAGTAAGTAACTCCTTTTACTTGTACCTATTGTAATATTAAGTAACAAATAAGACTAATATATAAGGAATAACTCTGTTCATTAGTTTGTATCTATCTCATGAAGCCACAGTGTGGTGTCATAGTTTTGTTAATATAGCGAAAATCTAAATACCATAATTTTATTTAATTGAAAATATGTATATCGATTTTCATCAAGTAACGACCTCCTCAATCAAATTAAATAATGAACATTTATTGTATATGTATTCTAAACTCAATGTAAATAATCAATGAATGTATTTTAATGTATTGCCATTATTATGCATTCATAATTGACAATGCCTGAGTATACTCCTCCGTAAAAGTACTTAAACTTTACGAAAAGAATGCTTAACATAAACAACAGTCTAACCAAACACCAAAACAAAAAAGTTTAACGGCAATAAATATGATAAGGCTGCTTTGATATTCGAATACATAGTACAGTTTGTATTCCTAATAATCATAATCACCCGAAATGATCTCAGTTATTACTAACTGAGGCTATTTGGTAATAACTTCGGAGGATATCGCATAACATCTCTTCCAAAAACTGATGTACATTAAAGTTGTTGCCGTCGCATGTAAGATCCTTTAGATAAATGAACATATAATGCTCGTTACACCACTACTCCGAATTTACGAGAACAGAACACGGTATATTGAGGATAGTTATGTTGATTATAGGGCAAATAACTTCGGAATGAGTTTCATCATCTTGCAATCGATATAGTTTTCAGAAAATTTTTCGTTGGCAATAATATTTGGATAGACTGATTATTCGGGTGGTCCTTTATATATCTTATTATATTCTCTGTGCTTCAATATGAATACAGATTTTTTATTTGATTTTCTAAATGGCGTTGATGGGTCGGTACCGATATTTCAAAATTAATAAAGAACTTAGAATATCAAGATCAAGAAAAATTTTCATGAAGGAATCTTTAACAGGGTATGAGTTCCGTTTGTTAACGAGCACTTGTTTTCTATTTGATTACTCTCACACCTCTCTTGCCAGACATTCTCAAGAGCACGCTTCGCATAAGCGAGACTCTACGTAGTCGGTTTTGTTTCCGTCGCTTATTATGTTATTATATCGTCAAAGAGTGTAGAAAGTTTATCTGTATCATAAGAGATAAAACAAATATTTGGTTAGTTAATAAAATGATCCTTATTTAAGTGCAACGAAATCACCATCAATCAAACAAGTGTTGCAGTTGTTTTTTTGAATACGAAAACAAAAGTTACTGCTATACATATTCGGTGTCTTATAAATAGTATTGAAGTTACAGTAAGAAACTCACAGTTTTATCTTGTAACAGCCCAATTCTACAGTCCATCATCACGGTTGATCCAACTCTGGCTGTAATATTGTGTGGTTCAGTCCCTTCTTCGAAGAAAGGTCCCCATCTGGATTCGGTCAAATGGAAACGTGGCATTGGAAATCCCCGTCCTACGCTATGTCGAACATAACTTGTGGTGGTGGCAGGACTAGAGGTTTCTTGGTCTAAATGGGTATTGAGAGTTGTTATCATTTCGGAAGTCAGGTACGAAGCGTTCTGCTTGAGTTCTTCTGGAGGCATAATTTCATCTGTGGTATTATTGCCTATGAGAAAAATGTGCAAATTTTAGTTTAATCTTTTATTTGGTATTGTGGGAATACAACAATAAAATTATATCAGGAAATTGATACATCAACAAGAAATGTTTAATACTTGAGTATTGATACATTCATTCAATAAATTGAATTGTAGTTTCTCACCTGCAGCTCTGATCCGTACCAACATTTGAAATAGCAGTAATAATCTTTTTGTTCTTCTTAGTTGATGTATCATGATTATAGTCTTTTAGGAAGGTTTTCAAGCATTGTTCCGAAATAACCTGTAACAAAAAATCGAAGAATTGAAATCGATTCAACCTGACATTGTTTTGATACAGAACAGCCTGACAAAGATATTCACAAGGATAATATGATTCTACCAAAGGTACCTGGACTTTTAATATAACAAAGGATCCGTATTCAATTATCCACTGAAGTAATACAACTTTGGGCCGAGCGATAGTTGTTCACAGAAAAAACAACATTGATGTTCTTTCCAGATCATTCTGCTCCTAATAAAAGAATTCAATGTAGCATGTGCTAGATAGCCTTGAAATGAATCTAATCTATAGTCGAGGCATTGAAAAAATTAACTCTTGATTTTCTACCCAGTGAGAATCTCTCGAAACTTTGTGAAATAATCTAATTTTGAAATTGTCCCAAATTGCATTTGTGTATTAGAAAACTACATTTCAGGATTACATTTTGAAGTGATAATTAGTTTCAATATCAATTAATATTTGTGAAAATGATTCCAAATAAGTAAGTCGAGGATTCTGAATACGAATACGAGGTCGACGAAAGCCTTCAGAGTACCTGGTGATCGTAACGGGTGGTCTATAACAAATTATCACAATACTTCTGAGGAAAAGGGTTAAAACACCCGCTGTGGATACTAAATACTCCGTAGACTCTCGACGACGTCGTACTCATGTTCAGCGACCTCTAAAACCCCCCAACTAACAAATGTAGGCAAATTCTGTGACAAATATGCATAATACTCTAGAGGAAAACGTTATAAACAACCACTGCGAGCACGAGGTACTCTACAAGCTTTCACCGAACTCGTATTCGTGTTGATCGACCAATAAAATCTCCAAATAACTAGTGTAGACCAGTTCTATGACATATCATCATGATATTCCAGAAGAAGACGTTTAAAACACCCGCTGCTGCACCAGGTACTTCGCAGGTTCTCGACAACCTCGTATTTGTATTTAGTGAACTCGACAACCCCCAAGTATTGAGTTTGGACCAATATTATGACAAATTGACATAATACTCCAGAGGAAGATGTACAAAACACCCGTTGCAAGTGACACGTACTACATAGGCCCTCGCCAACCTTGTATTGGTACTCAGCAACCTTGAAAACTACCTCAGTAACGAGTGCGGGCCGATGAAATGACAAATCGTTACAATACTCCAGAAGAAGACGTTTAAGATACCAGCTGCATGCACCAAGTACCCCGCAAGCTCCCGCCGACCTCGTATTTGTGTTTTGCGACCTCAAAAATTCCCAAGTAATAAGTTTTTAACTATTCTGTGACAGATTGTCAGAATACTCCAAACGAAGATGTTTAAGACACTCACTGCGCCACCAGGTACTCCACAGGCTTTCGCCAACTTCTTATTGATATTCAAGGGCCCCAAAAACACCCGAATGAATAATGAGTTTGAGTTGATACTATGAGAATTTGTGATAAAACTCCTGAGAAAGACGTTTAAAACACCCGCTGCGGGCACCAGGTACTTTGGCGGCCTTCATTGAACTCAGATTCATGTTGAGCGACCAGAAAAGCCGTCGACTCACGACTGTGGGACAATTCTTCCACAAATTGCTATAATACTCCAGACAAAGATGTTCGAAACACCCATTGCGGGCACCAGGTGCTCTGCAGGCTCTCGCCGACTACGTATTCGTTTTGAGTGACCTCGAAAACCCACAGGTTAATGAGTGTGGGCCAATTCTATGACAAATCGTCATAATACTCCAGAGGAAGACGTTTAAATCACCCGTTGCGGGCACTAGGTACTCCCAAAGCTCTTGCCGACATCGTATTTGTTTGCAGCGACCTCGAGAACCCCCTTGTACCAAGTTTGGGCCAATTCTGTGGAAAATTAACAAAATACTCTAGAGGAAGACGTTTAGAACACCTGCTGCATGCACTAGGTACTCCGCACGCTCTTGCCGATGTAGTATTTGTATGCAGCGACCTCAAAAACCCCCGAGTAACAAGTTTATGCCAATTCTATGAAAATTTGTCATAATAATCCAGAAGAAGCAACCTCGCAAACTACTTGAGTAGCGAGTGGGGGCCGAAAATATGACAAATTGTCATAATACTCGAGAGAAAGACATCTAAGACACCCACTGCAGGCACCAGGTACTCCACAAGCACTTACCGACCCCTTATTTGCATGCAGCATCTAACCCACCAAGTACCAAACTCGAGCCAATTCTATGACAAATCGTTATGATACTCTAGAGGAAGTTGGTTGAATCACCCGTTGCAGGCACCAGGTACTCCGCAAGCTCTAGACGAACTCATATTCATGTTTGGCGACCTTGGAAACGTACCGACCAATAAGCATGGACCAATTTTATGACAATTGTCATAATACTCCAGAGAGAGACGTTTGAAACACCTGTTGCGGGCACCAGGTACTCTGCAGGCTCTCGCCAACTATGTTTTCGTTCTAAGTGACCTGGAAAACCCACCGGTTAATGAGTGTGGGCCAATTCCATGACAAATCGTCATAATACTCCAGAGGAAGACGTTTAAATTAGCCGTTGCGGGCACTAGGTACTTCCAAAGCTCTTACTGACATCGTATTCATTTGCAGCGATCTCGAGAACCCCCTAGTAACAAGTTTGGGCCAATTCTATGACAAATCGTTATGAAACTGCAGAGGAAGACGATTGAGTCACCCGTTGCAGGCACCAAGTACTCCGCAGGCTTTCGAGGAACTCGTATTCATGTTTGGCGACCTTGGAAATCCACCGAACAACAAGCTTGGACCAATTTTATGACAACCTGTCAGAAGTCTCCTGAGGAAGACGTTTAAAACACCTGCTGCGGGCACCATGTGACCTGCAGGCTCTCGCTGACTCGGTACTCGTTTTCAGTGACTTCAAAAACCCACTGGTTAATGAAATAGGGACGATTCTATGACAAATCGGCGTAATACTCCAGAGGAAGACGTTAGAATCACCTGGTGCGGGCACTAGGTACTCCCAAGGCTCTTGCCGACATCGTATTCGTGTGCAGCGACCTAGTAACAAGTTTGGGCCAATTCTATGACGAATTATCATAATACTCCAGAGGAAGACGTTTACAACACCTGCTGCACGCTCTAGGTACTCCGAATGCTCTTGCTGACATCGTATTCGTATGCAGCGACCTCACAAACCTCCGAGTAACAAGTTACTGCCAATTATATGAAAATTTGTCATAATACTCCAGAGGAAGACGTTTGAGACACCCTCTGCAGGCACTAGGTACTCCGCAAACTCTTGCCGACCTCGTATTCGTATGCAGTGACCTCAAAAACCTACCAAGTATCAAATACGAGGCAATTCTAAGACAAATCGTTAAAAAACTACAGAGGAAGACGTTTGAATCACCCGTTGCAGGAACCAGGTACTCTGCAGGCTCTCGACGAACTCGTATTCATGTTTGGCGACCTTGAAAACCCACCGAACAATAAATTTGGACCAATTAGATGACAAACTGTCATGAAACTCCAGAGGAAGACGTTCGAAAAACCTGCTACGGGCACCAGGTGCTCTTCAGGCTCTCGCCGACTACGTATTCGTTTTAAGTGACCTCGAAAATCCATCGGTTAATGAGTGTGGGCCAATTCAATGACAAATCGGCGTAATACTGCAGAGGTACACGTTCAAATCACCCGGTGCGCGCACTAGGTACTCTAAAGGCTCTTGGCGACATCGTATTCGTATACAGCGACCTTGAAAACCTCCGAGTAACAAGTTCATGCCAATTATCTGAAAATTTTTTATAATACTCCAGAGGAAGACGTTGAAGACACTCTCTCCAGGCACCAGGTACTCCGAAAGCTCTTGCCGACCCCGTCTTTGTATGCAGCGACCTCGAAAACCCACCAAGTATCAAATTCGAGCCAATTCTATGACAAATCGTTATAATACTTCAGAGGAAGACGTTCGAATCACCCGTTGCAGGAACCAGGTACTCTGCAGGCTCTCGACGAACTCTTATTCATGTTTGGCGACCTTGGAAACTCACCGAACAACAAGCTCGGACCAATTTTATGACAAACTGTCATAATACTCCAGAGGAAGACGTTTAAAACACCTGCTGCAGGCACCAGGTGCTCTTCAGGCTCTCGCCGAGTACTTATTCGTTTTAAGTGAACTCGAAAACCCTTCGGTTAATGAGTGTGGGTCAATTTAATGACGAATCGGCATGATACGCCAGAGAAAGAAGTCTAAATCACCCGGTGCGTGCACTAGGTACTCCCAAGGCTCTTGTCGACATCGTATTCGTGCGCAGCGACCTCGGCAACACCCGAGTAATAAGTTTGGGCCAATTACATGACAAATTATTATAATACTCCAGAGGAAGACGTTTACCACACCTTCAGCGCGCTCTAGGTACTCCGCAAGCGCTTGCCAACCCCGTTTTCATATGCAGAGACCTCAAAAACTCACCAAGTATCAAATTCGAGCCAATCCTATGACAAATCGTTATAATACTCCAGAGGAAGGCGTTTGAATCACCCAGGGCAGGCACCAGGTATTCCGCAGGCTCCCGATGAACTCGTTTTCACGTTTGGCGACCTTGGAAATCCACCGAACAATAAGCTCGGACCAATTTTATGACAAACTGTCAGAAAACTCCAGAGGAAGACGTTTAAAACAAGTGCTGCGGGCACCAGGTGACCTGCAGGCTCTCGCTGACTTGGTATTCGTTTTGAGTGATCTCGAAAACCCACCGAATAATGAGTTAGTGACGATTCTATGACGAATCGGTGTAATACTCCAGAGGAAGACGTTCAAATCACTCGGTACGGCCACTAGGTACTCCCAAGGCTCTTTTCGACATCGTATTCGTGTGCAGCAACCTCGAGAACTCCCTAGTACCAAGTTTGGGCCAATTCTGTGAAAAATTATCAAAAAACTCCAGAGGAAGACGTTTACAACACCTGCTGCAGGCACTAGGTACAGCGCACTCTCTTGCCGATGTTGTATTCGTATGCAGCTACTTCGAAAATCCCCGAGTAACAAGTTTATGCCAATTCTATGAAAATTTGTCATAATACTCCAGAAGAAGACGTTTAAAACACCCGCTGCGGGCACCAGGTATTCCGCAGGCTCTCGATGAACTCGTTTTCACGTTTGGCTACCTTGGAAACCCATCGAACAATAAGCTCGGACCAATTTTATGACAAACTGTCAGAATACTCCAGAGGAAGACGTTTAAAATACCTGCTGCGGGCACCAAGTGACCTGCAGGCTCTCGCTGACTTGGTATTCGTTTTAAGTGATCTCGAAAACCCACCGAATAATGAGTTAGGGACAATTCTATGACGAATCGGCGTAATACTCCAGAGGAAGACGTTCAAATCACCCGGTGCGGCCACTAGGTACTCCCAAGGCTTTTTCCGACATCGTATTCGTGTGCAGCAACCTCGAGAACCCCCTAGTACCAAGTTTGGGCCAATTCTGTGAAAAATTATCAAAATACTCCAGAGGAAGACGTTTACAACACCTGGTGCATGCACTAGGTACTCCGCACGCTCTTGCCGATGTAGTATTTGTGTGCAGCGACCTGGAAAACCCCCGAGTAACAAGTTTATGCCAATTCTATGACAATTTGTCATAATACTCCAGAGGAAGACGTTTAAAACCACCCGCTGCGGGCACCAGGTAGTCCAAAGGCTCTCGCCGACTGCGTATCCGTGTTCAGCGACCTCGAAAACCCCCGAGTGACGCTCATAATGATAATTATGCAAATCTGTCACAAAGACATCTTCATTTAAAATTTTGTGGAAATATTTCCCACGCAGTCGGGATGAAAAGAGATAATTTATGTTAATTAGTCTGCTAATACAATTCCTCGTAGATAAATTATTAGCTGTCAACAGTTGCCGAAGTCCTTAAAAGTAAATAAGCCGATAACATATGAAAAAAGTAATGGTTCAAGACAGAACACGAATATCATTTTAAATTGGAAGAATTGCGTGACCCATTAGATATGCTATCAATCAATTCGAACGGGATAATTAGGAATAACAATATCGCAGGTGCGGAAATAATTTATGGTGTAATAGATACTTGAAACATTTCTTTTGGGAACTATTGTTTTTATCTATGATGCTCAACATGATTTATAGGCATATTAGTGACATCTTTCTTTGGAATTTATATTTACGATGTGTCTGCGACAAATTGCATACATTTTATGACTTAATCAGATAATTCTCCTCTTTACTTTAAATCTTTGTCGGAAGAATATAATAGATACATGGCGGCAAAAAAGTGTCAGTTAAAAACGTGGGAATAAATGGATATATTTTCTTTTCTCAGGGAATTTATTTGTTTCTTTATTAACATCTGTTAACAAATCATGAAATTTTACACATTTCGAGATAGTCTTTAGTAAGTGACAAAATTTAATTGTAATTTTATTTATTATACAGTGTGTTCCAACGAAAATTTGACCCCCCCTATAACTCCGAAATGAGTAACATTAGCGAAAACACCAAGACACGTCGATTTTTGTTTCGAGGGGGAGCATTTTTCGAAATAATTCGAAACTTGTCAGATCAACCCCCTACCCCCAGCAACCCTAATTTCGAAATTCATCATAGGGAATAAGGGTCGAGTGGCACCTTACTGTAAAGGTCTGTCAATTCTCCATTCTGATTTGTCATTTTCAGAATTTTAAATTAACATACAGGGTGTCCCAACCGAGGGTAAAGTTGAATTCCTGCAAATCCCAAATACTAAATGAAATCGATTTATTTTGGCATAATGCAAGCGCAGGTTTATGCTCGGTCTAGAAAAACGACCTACACTTGTGAATTTGGAGTTGGTGCAATCAACCCCCTATTTCCAGCATCCCCAACTCAAAAATCATTCGATCGAAAATAGGTCAAGTGGCACCTCGTTGGAAAGGTATTTCAATTTTCTCTTCGAATTTGGTATTTTCGAAATTCAGAATCAGCATACAGGGTGTCCCGGAGCAGGAACACTGAAAACCCAAATAACTTTTTGAAACTGGTTCATTTCGGTATAATACGAGAACATGTTTATGTTTGATTCGAGAATAAGACTCTCTTGCGTGAATATGGAATTTTTGCAATCAATCTCTTCCATTCAGCATCCCCAACTCAAAAAATCATACAAGTGATTACAGGTTGAGTGGCAAAGTTCCAGAAAGATTTTTCTATTTTCTGAATCACTGAGGCATTGGTTTCAGTTTGGCAATAGAGGTTTTCTGGCGTGAGGATCAGGATGAGGGATGATGGAGAAACTGATTGGATGCTCATCTAAACAGGAAAACGAGATTTATTGAACTTGTATTCAATTGAAAACAAAAACTAACTTGATTATTACAACAATTGTTCAAAATGACCTCCGCCCACCTCCATACAGTTATACAGACGATTTTCGAACTCTCTTCTCACATTAGCGAAAACTTCAGGAGTCAAAAGTCGGCATTCTGTGATAATCCTCATCCGCAGCTCCTCCAGGTTTTCTGGTCTTGTGGCATAAACTTTAGATTTTAGATGGCCCCACAAAAAAAATCTAGGGATTTAAATCTGGTGACCTGGCTGGCCACTCAACAGGTCCTCTTCTACCAATCCACCTTCCTGGGAAATTTTCGTCTAAATATTGGCGCACCCGAGCATCATAATGCGGAGGAGCACCGTCTTGTTGAAAACGCATTTCGTCCTCAGAAAGAGTTGGATCGTTCTGTAAAATTTCTGTCAATCTAGGATGTATGTGTTCCTCTAACAACTGTAGGTAGCCATTTCCATTCAGATTACCCTCAATAAAGAAAGGCCCAACTAGATGATTGCCAAAATTCCTGCCCAAACGTTCAACTTCTGAGGCCTTTGCGTGTGAGCCTCTCTAAACCAATGAGGATTCTGTGTGTCCCAATATCGACAATTATGTCTATTCACTTCACCACTGAGCATAAAGGTGCTTTCATCAGAAAAACAGATGTTATTCAGAAAATTTGGATTAGCGTTTAGGTTTTCACTTAGATTTTCACAAAACTGTAAACGACGATCTGGATCATCTTCGTTTATTTCATGCACTAATTTTACCTTGTAGGAGTGAAATTTGTGATGTTTCACGATTCTATGGACAGTTGTAGCTGATACACCAGTCAGACGAGATAGTTTTCTGATCGAAGTAGTATTCTCCATTTGTAGATGACCCACTACTGCCACTTCCGTTGCCTCATTTCTGACAGGACATGCCACTTCACGTTTTTGTTTGCCACCGAACCCGTAGCTAGGAATTTGTCAACCAAATATTTAACGTACTGGTGACTGACTCCTTTCTCTTTCAGGATGGTTCCTATCGAATATCCTTGCCGTTTCTTTGGCACAACTGTTATTTCGAAAATACGTCGATACAATTTCGACCCTTTCCTCAGTGGAATAAACCATTTTCAGATTAATTTCAACTGACGAACAACAACAATAATGAGGAACTGATCTGAATGATAATAATATTTCATTGCAAAATGAGAAATAACAGATGACTGCACGCCAGATGGAAATGAAAAAATGTGAACATTTTCAATGCAGAAATCAGCTTTATTTCTTCGTAATTGATGCTCAACACATCGTACCCCAATACTTTTAACAGTTTCGAATTAATTTTAGTTGATAATTTCAAATGACGATATTGAATTTTTCGAAAGCGACATCCTGTATGGAGAGCCGAACTGAATGAAATGCTTTAATCATTCTGGAATTCAAAAAACCTTTCTGAAGATATGCCACTTGAATTATTTGTATGCCTTTCAAGTTGGGGATGCTGAATGGAAGGGGTTGATTGCAAAAATTCTATAACCACACAAGAAAGTCCTATTCTCGGATCAAACATGTTTTCGTATACCGAAATGAACCAGTTTCAAAAAGTTATTTGAATTTTCAATGTTCCTGCTTCGGGACACCCTGTATGATGATTCTGAATTTCGAAAATACCAAATTCGAAGAGAAAATTGCAGTACCTTTCCAACGAGGTGCCACTTGACCTATTATCGATCGAATGATTTTTGAGTTGGGGATGCTGGAAATAGGGGGTTGATTGCACCAACTCCAAATTCACAAGTGTAGGTCGTTTTTCTAGACCGAGCATAAACCTGCGCTTGCATTATGCCAAAATAAATCTATTTCATTTAGTATTTGGGATTTCCAGGAATTCAACTTCACCCTTGGTTGGGACACCCTGTATGTTAATTTAAAATTCTAAAATGACAAATCAAGGTGGAGAATTGACAGACCTTTTCAGTAAGGTGCCACTCGACCCTTATTCCCTATGATGAATTTCAAAGTTAGGGTTGCTGGGGGTAGGGGGTTGATCTGACAAGTTTCGAATTATTTCGAAAAATGCTCCCCCTCGAAACAAAAATCGACGTGTCTTGGTGTTTTTCGCTAATGTTACTCATTTCGGAGTTATAGGGGGGGTCAAATTTTCGTTGGAACACACTGTATATAACAGATTAGTAGTAAATTCGAGTATTTCCGTTGGTACTCGTGGGCCCAATGGATATGTGCTTTCGCCCATTCAAATCTCTCACTTTTGTATTCCTGAGTAAGACGTGCATGACTCATTAGCCGTCTTGAATGCCTTGTTCACAATTTTTTCAGTTTCTTGAAATACAATATTCGAAAATAAGTTTTCAAAACGTTGAAACTAGCTCAAAATATCATAGAATCCATTTAGTCTAATCCTGACAAACTCAGTTCATCTCGGATTCAATAGATTCATGCTCTTCAGAAGAAGTCGAAAGGTATGTAATTTTTCAGTCATCGCATATATTGCTAGCGTGTTGGTTGCAAATCGGCTTAATACATTGCAGATATCTCGGCACTGTAAGCCTTCTTCCACCAGTTTCAGTAGTGCAAGGTGTATATCTAACCCCCTTATAGGGTGGTTTCTTGGTATCATCAGAATTTTTTTTGGCTAGTTCTCTGCAGCTCTGGAAGAGTTAGTTCATGTGCAAACTTTTTGAGAAACACTTCCTCCTCAATGACTTTAGATCATTGCTGGGATGGATGACAAGGGTGTTGATACCATCCATATTCATCATTGTGTAGAAGATTACCATTACCCAACGCTCGTTTTTTCTACATACATCATAACTTGAACAAATTTGGTCTGGGGTATTCACTTTTGGTGCCATTGTAGAATATTATTATCTCAGGTTTTTCGTTTTGTCCAGATTATCGATGGCACTATACTATTCAAATATTCAATCTGTTGTCACATATATTTTGGTGATATGGTCCAACACCTCCAAATTTAACTGACCAGAATTCAGAAACTGCAAAATAAAGCCTAAAAGTCTGTATCCAATATACAAGAATTGGAACAAAGCAAATAAATCTTCAAGTTAGATAATATATGTTCAAAAAAAGTTCTGACCAAACTGGAACTGGGAAGAAGATCACCCTTACTATCTAGTTCAAGAGCATTTAACGCTTTACCAAAGACATTAATGATATCAAAAATGCTTAATTATTTTTTAAGAAACTCGGATGTCATTTCTCACATTCAAATTGTATTCATTCAAGTACCCTCTATTTCAGCTGATTTGTAGTATCAGAATACATATATCTTAAATACAAAATTCAATGTTAACAGCCTCGGTTGATTTGTAGTCTTATATTTGAATAAATAAATAGATGAAGAAGATTAACATTCTTTGGAACACACGAGACCAGAACTTTCCCTTTGTTGAACCCAAACATACTGTAATACTGTGTTCTTTTGTTTTCTTTAACCGTATCAACGTAGGTGATCTGTTGTTTTTTCAGATCATCTATATGCTCAAAGTCAGTGAGAGCTAAACCATTCGTTGGACGACGTCAGGTGTTTAGTTACTCAAGTCAAAAGCAACATCAGGCTGTGTACCAGCATACACTTCCAGGTTGTACGTGTAGGTCATTTTGGAGTCAACAAGAGCTAATAACTTGATGCCCTATTTGTTCGGCTTTCACGGAATGTACTGTTGGAAAGGGCACCTTTCTCTAAAACTGGCAACATCTCGTCAATGTTTTCAACCGTCTTAGGCTCATTCCAAGGCTAAACTTTTCTATTCCATCATTTGCTTGCTCTCACAGTTTCTACAAACTTGGTCAATATCCTCTTAAAACTCCTGCAAGGTACAGTAAACCCGGATTTGTCTTCAGTTCGGTGATATCAGTTAGTCTGATATCCCTCTCTCGAAAAAAAGTTTTCCTTGATGTTCTCAATATATTTATTCGTTTATTTCACGTTTAAGCTTGTCTAGCTGCTTCTATGACTCCATGCTGACTTCTTATCCTTACACTTCTTCTTCAACAGAACAAACTTCATAATTGTAATCGTACGTAGATTCAGTAGCCGTATCATCTCGTTCACTCCAAGTTCATCACCCGACGCCATAATGCTTTCTTGACCCAAATCTTCTGTTTGCATTGGATCTCCATCGTCATCCAATGCAAGCTTCAAAAAATCGTCCATATACCTTTGGGTATTGAAATCGAATGCCCTGTTCGTCATATTATCCAACAACCTGAACTATACTATTGAAATACACACACCCCAAAAACTGTCGCATCACCTGGTATTCTGAATTCCACAATCGATTAAGCAGCTCGATCGCAGTTTCTTTCTGTTGCTTCCAGAAATTGCCTTTAGAGTACTAGGGTCTCTTCTTGTAATTTGGCACGAAAAGCGATCTTCCTACGACTTCTTCTAGGCCTATTTTGCAGGGATTGTAGCTACACGTATTGGGTGTAGGTTTTTAAAATCATTCCCTGTGATACCCCCATTGTGGCCGCTATATCCCACTGTCACCCTTATTCAACGAGATCAATTGTTCGACCCTTCTGCACATCAGAAAATCCAACCTAAGACATTTTCAATTATGATTATAGGCTTTTTTCAAATTTTGAAATTCACACTTTAAAATCTCAGTGACGACAATATCCCGAACATGTGGTGATAATTCAACATTTCTTATCATACTGAATTCTTCACAAGTAGTCAAAGATCCATGGTTAAAAACAATCAATAATGTGAAATAACGATTGATTTTATATAAATTTGTTTGTGTGTAACAGCAAGTGTTAATCTTGTATCCTGTCACCTTTACTCCTATTTCTAATAATACTAACTTTTTGTTCTCCGTATATTTCATAGAATATATATAAATTAATAATAAATATTCCTAATAATAAATTAATATTAATAAATTAATGAATGAAGGATCCTCTCGAAGCTGGCAATGTTCCATTCGATGGCTTTATCTCAGTATTCGAAATCCCTTTGTGTTTACACGGATTTTTTCAGAAACAGCTAAGCTTGCATCCGAGATTAATAAGGAGGAAATATAATGTTGCCGTTTAACTACAACGTCCCGAATATCCAACGGAAGTTACGCATAAACTGTGGAGAACTGAGTAAATCGTCGTCCCGGAGTTACTTTAAGTTTCCTGTGCATACACCGATATTTATTCAACGGCTTGGATATGGTTCATAGCTCATCTAATCAGCAGCCATTTCCACAAAACCGACATTGTCAACGCTTGTCGCTTGATAGTTCCCTAACCCTCCCCCCAGAGTATGTTATTCATTCACACATAAAGTTCAGCTCAGCAACGCCTTACAAATTCTTTGATGCGTATCGTTGCCGTGTTTTCGAATGTAGTAACACCTTGAATTCAGCGACAATTTTCTCATGTAACTCAAGTTCCTTCAAGTAGAAATCTTGTTCGAGAGCTAGCATTTCACTTGAAAGCAATATTTCAGGTTTACAGAACTTCATTTCGTTTAGGATTTCCGCAATGTAAGTTAATATAAAACTGCATTTCCATCAGAACTACGAGGGTTGAATTAATATAAATAATTCATTTCCTAAAGTGATAGATTTGATACAGAAAAATTCCATTCTCTCAATACAATTATGAGGTTTGCGAATATTACTACGTAAAAAATATCTCATTACAAAAAGTTACTATATGCGAGATTTCGCAATGTGTAGACACACCGAAGAAATTTGTTTTTTTAAGGGACAGTATTCAACCTTCCGTAGAATGTTAAATTTCCTCCCTTGAAGGTGTTAGTTTCCCGATCTACTCTTCATAATCACCGTTAAACGGGGCCACAGGGAAGTGGTACAGCACGGTCAGATGTCACGAATAGGAACAATGGACTGCAGTTTCGGTCTCGTTTGACCTCGTAAGCATTATCTACCAATTCGCAACACAAGGCTATGCCGTAACCTACTCATCTCAATTCGTTGGAGCGAACGCAATAATGTAAATATCACTGCGCCCCCCAACGAACCGAAACAGAGGCTACCTCACCAACGCCCCGCGAAATAAGTAAGGTAAGAGTAGGTAACGGCATAGCTTTGTGTTGCGAATGGGTAGACAATGCTGACGAGGTCAAACGAGACCAAAACTGCAGCCCATTGTTCCTATTCGTGACACCTGCAAGTGCTGTACCACTTCCCGGTGGCTCCGGTTAACGGTGATTATGAAGAGTAGATCGAAAAACTAGCTCCTTCAAGGGAGGATATTTTACATTCTACGGAAGGTTGAATATTATTCCTTGAAAAATAATTTTCTTCGATGTAAAAAATATCACCAAGATGAAAAAGTTTATTCAACGTTATACGAGGCTGGATTGATAAGTCTCCAGCCTCACCAAGAGATTGTGCCACACGGCCTACTTCGGAGGTAGCTTTCTACAGTACCATCCTTAAATAGCTTGTAGGTATATTTTCAGCCCGACAGCCATGTTAGTTCACGTTTCAGAGACCGCTGAACAAGACGCCTCTGTGTTGTTTGTGAAAATGAAAAAATTGGAAAAACTAGCTGTCATCAAATACTTTTATTTGAACGGGTTAGGGCCGAAAAAATTAAAGAAGAGATTGATTCAACACTGGGGACATCGTCTCCATCATATCCAACCGTTAAGCAGTGGTTTTCCGAGTTTAAAATGGGTCGTGTGAGCATCTCTGATGAGCCACTCTCAGGACGCCGCGTTGAGATCACAAATCCAGATATGATCGAAAAACTTCATGAAATAGTGCTGAAAGACCACTGATCAAAAGTGCATGAGATAGCTGAGACCTGTAAAATGGCATAGACTGTGTGCGAAATATTTTGCACCAACATTTGCATATGGAAAAGCTCTGTGCAAGATGGGTGCTGCGTTCACTTAAAATTGATTCGAAAAACGATTTATACCGCCAATATGGCGCTGTAGTAGCATGATTCAAGCGAATTTTCGCGTCGATTCGTTACTGATGACCAAAATTGGGTCCACCACTACACTCCTGAAACCAAACTACAGTCTAAACAGTGGATTGGAACAGGAGAATCAACTCCAAAAGAGGCAAAAACAATTTCATCGGCAAAAAAAATTATAGATACTGTTTTTTGTATTATATACATTGATTACCTTGAAAATGGTAAAACTATCACAGGTCTATACTACGCAGACTTATTGCGAAGTTTTAGGCACGAGGTGGAAATTAAACGACCTCATATGGCGAAGAAAAAAACTTTGTTTCACCACGATAACGCACCAACGCATTCTTCGCACGTTGCTATGGCTAAAATCTATGATCTAAAGTTCGAACTGATGCCGCACCCTCCCTACTATTAAGACTTAGCTCCGAGTGACTATTATCTGTTTCCTAACCTCAAAACATGGCTTGGCGGTAAGAATTCGAGAGATGAAGAATTAATTGAAGCTGTAAATGGGTATTTTGAGGAACTTGGCGAATTAGCCTATAGAGATGGCATTACTAGACTAGATTACCGCTATGAGAAATATATCAGCCTTAAGAGAGATTATGTATGAGCATGAGTTTCAAATAGTTTATTGATTCTGCCATTACTGTAGGGTAGTCATTAATGATTATTAAAGTATGTATTATGCTATAACAAGAGATTTATTGAAAATCGTCTTTCGTCTCCGACATTTTAAACAAATTACACGTTGATTCGGTTGAACAAAATGATTTCAAATTCACCATTATGTCAATAACAGAGAACAATGGCTTCGTTATGAAGTAATAGAGAGTTTAATTAATCAAAAATACGCAACAACACATTTAACATGATATATTCCCAATCCAAGTGAGAAAAGCCCGAAAAATTTATGTCTCTAACATATTTTGGCAAGACATCAGAACAGATTGCTAGAGTTTTGTCTGATAGTAAAAATGTTCATTTTGCATTCAAACCAGTTAGCAAATTGGCAGGCCTCCTTTTCAACACAGAAGATGAAACCGACAAATCTGAAAAGTCTGGAGTATACCAATTAACATGTATATTTATTTAGGTCAAACAGGCTCTCTCAAGTTTAGATACAAGGAACATTTCCGGTCATTCCTACATCAGAAATATGATTCAGCTTTAGCTGCACATTGTCTGAATAAATGTCATCCTTTTCCAGAACTGTAACAACTAAAAATTCTTCATTATTGTCATAGACCTTATAAACTCAATTATTTTGAATCGATGGAAATTTTCAAAGCATCTAGGGAAGAAAGGGTTAAGCTCCTTAACGACCAGATAGACTTAATCACCTACCAATCACCATTATTCAAGTTACTGTGACCTCTACTAGCATAACCTTGATGTTAGTTCCTGTATTGTACATAAGTATTCAGTTTTCATTAGCTTGTTGATGATAATGGACGTATGTCCGAAACCGGTCCAACCAATGTGATTTTTTATTCTTTACATCAATAAATTAGTTGGTTAGTTAGAACATAGTAACTAGTTTTATTTCATTACTTATTATGACTATCAACTATCACGTAGTTCAGGCTTCATCAATCAAAATTTTTCTTGCCTACTACAGAATTATTTATAATTCAATAACAAATTCTATGAATAACATCACGGTCCACCGATGGGATCTCCATTTAGCTCTTTACTAGCTGACATTTCCATAGCATTTATTAAAGGAATCATATTCATATCATATATGTAGGTTTTCGTTTTTTGCTGATGATATGAGAGTATTCAGAACTATCAAATGTGATAATAATAGGGTGCTACTGCAGAGTGATCTTGACAGGATAAGATGTTGGTGTATTTTGAATGGTTTACCATTGAATCTCAAAAAATGCGTCGTTATAACATTTGGTGATACAGATGCTCTCACTTTCAATTAAAACATCAATAATGAAGAACTCAAATCTGTAGATACTATCAAAGACTTAGGAATATATTTCGATTCAAAACTCCATTTTAACTTTCATATTGATTACATCAGTACTTCTGTAAAGGGAAAATTAACTTCTTAAAATGTTACACTAGGGACTTCAATAATATTAGAACATTCAGAACTTTATATTATTTATTTATTTATCCATTTTGAGTTACTGTTCTGTTATTTGGAGTCCTTATTTGAACTCTAAAATTGAGGCCTTGGAAAGACTGAATCATTTTTGAGATATGTTTCCTATAGAGTTCCAGGAAGATTACTGCGAAGAAATTATATAATTCCCAAAATTTCAATTGATGTGATAGATAATATTTATTTGCATTCTCCAATTCATAGGTAAAGTTTGTTGGGTAATGAACATTCGCGTTGGTATTGTTCATTTGGTTATGGCTTGGGAGCTATCAGTAGACTGTCTAAAATAGAATTATATAATCATTCTTAATACGTTTTGATTCTTGTTTATATTTTTCTTTTTATTTTAGTGATACCTTATGTTATTGCTGTTTATTATCAATACATTTTTATTGTTCTAGGGCTTTGCCCGTTGATCTTCAAAAATAAAATAAAATATTCAATTCCTCTAAAATTTATATGGAATCACTGGGTATTTCACATTATTGATTGTTTTTAACATTTGGATTTGGGAGGCTTTTACTTGGTAGAATTCCATTATCAACAACAAAAACAAGTATTATTTTTCGAGGAATTATACTGAATAATTGTGATTTGTAACGCGTTTTACGTAGCTTCTTCAGACGAATGAATGTACAGAAATTATGACAGCAACAACAGTTGTCTCGTTACAAACGAGATGAATTTTTTTATTGATACTATAGCAAGTGTAGAGAATGAGTTCCTCCTGACAATAACCTAATCGATCACTGAAATTTCTGAGAGAATTCTGCAGAAATTATGGGGGTATCAGATTGATGTCTTTTGTTATGCGATTCCTTAACTCATCTAGATTGGCAGGTCGTTCTATAAACTCGGCATTTCAAGTGGCTCATAAAAAGACGTCCACAGGCGATAAATCAGGTGACCGCGGGGGCCACTCGATAGGACCTCTTCTACCGATCCATCCTTCTGGAAAAACTTCATCCAGATAATTTCGAACATCTACGGAAAAGTGTGAAAGAGCTCCATCTTGTTGAAACCATACAATATAAGTTGAACACGGAATTCTTCATGTTTAACAATGTAGGAATACCAATTTTCAAAAAACATTGCTCGGTAAATAACTGAGATAATTAACAGTTCCGGAAAAATGAGAATACAGATAAGTCTTCCACGATGTAATATTTCCTTTAGATTAAATTTCGAAACATAATACATTTCCAATTTATACAGTACTTTAGATCCTAATCATTTCATTATCTAATGGGTTTCTATATACTTTCACCGTTCCCTTAATCGTATAAGCCGATGTGTTGGATCACTCAAAGCCTCATTTTAACACTGTTTCAAACTCAATTAATTAAGAAACGGCAGGGTTGAATTATTCAATATCAAAATTAGACCTTTCCAATTCGAACCATCACAAAATCGTTTCGAATTAGTAAGTTTTAGGGTTGTATAAAAACTTTGTTGATCAATTCCAGGATAAATTGAACTAGGTTTTCGAACCTTCGGATGATGAATGTTTCTGTTTATTGTATTCGAAATTGAATTGAATTAAAACTCAATATTTTCTATATGTGTTAATACATTGAATACTTTTTATGAAGGAGTGATTTTTCAGTCTTCTAAAATGGAAAATAAGAAATTTTCTATTTTTATCTCAGTGGTTCAGAAATTTGTGGAAACGTCGATTATAAAAAAAATCGTTCAGTTAGAACATTCATGAAATGATTACATAGACGTCAGACAAATAATCTAATTTGAAGATTCAATATTTCCCCCAGTTTATGCGGGAGAAATGAGTATAGCATTCATCAAGTTGATCAATTTTTTACAGGTTCTTTATGAAAATTTCTGTGGGTTCTCATCCCATAAAAACACGACCTAGATGAAGTATTCAATAAATTAAGTTGAACTCGACAGACAGTGTAAACAAGCAAGGTAATGTAATTGGGCAATCGAAAATCTTCCCCTTTCGTTTTCGGCATTTTATTTACTTTTAGATGGCTAAAATTTTCATTATTCCAAGTATGTACTGTTTATGATATGTTCATAAACTTTTGTTTTTACATACAATTTTTTTCTCAAAACTGTAAATAAATATAGGTCTTTCGTAAACCAACACATACCGATACAATTATACATAACTACTCATTACATCCAATTCAACACAAAGTTGCAGCTTTAAACAGCATGGTATATCGGTTACTCAATTTACCTTTATCAGTAGGAGATTATAATAAAGAGTTAAACATCATCAAACAGATAGCCATTAATAATTCATATAATCCGGATATGATAGATCTAATCATTCGTAAAAACTGTATCAGAAAGCAATAAATGAAGTATATCCTATTCATAAAGACTATAAAATATTCAACAGTTTAACATTCTGCGGTTCTGCAAGTACAAATATTAAATCCTTTCTCGTCAAACAAAATCTTAATATAACTTTCAAAACTTCTAATAACTTAGGTAAACATATTAAAATAATAAATCTCGTTTTGAAAAATCAAGTAAATCAGGAATCTATAAACTCAATTGCGGTTCTTGTGATAAAATTTATATCGGTAGGACCTATAGGAGTTTTGGCATAAGAACATCTGAACATAAACGTAGCTTCGATAAAAATAAATCTGATTCAAATTATTCAAACCGCCTAATAAAAGAAAACCATTCATTCAATAAAAACTTTGACATATTACATATAAAATCAAAAAGTTCAAAATTAGATCTCCTAGAAGCATTAGAAATAAATAGATACACACATTCGGACAAGCTTTTGAATGAGCAGGTAGATGTGAATTACTCACCCCTACTTAACTTGTTTAATTAGTTTTTATTACCTTTCATACTAACTGTACAATGGCTCCTGTTATTCATCCAACTTGTTCTACGATTTGTAGATACCACATTCTTCATTCTGTTTGTCATTCTTGATAAAGCTGCTGTGTCAGCGAAACGTCGTCGAATTTTTTCAAATAAAGTGTAGATTAAAGTTAAACCTTGTGTTTTTTATCTCATTTAAATTATTTAATAATAAATGAATGATCTTGTTCCATAAAGTTTCAGTTCGTACAATAACAATGCCTCAATCTTCATGAAGATTAGGACTAAATAGAATATGAACTAATGATGCTTATAGATTATTCAGCAACGAATTATAATAATTGTATTGTTTAGTTTTGGTCCATTATTCCACAAACTGGCCAAGATTCCGAAATAGCCGGATCGACACCGAATCGAGAGTTGGGTTAAATCTCATTCTGCGTATTGTGTATCCAATTTTGTGGCTCTTAGGTCTATTATACACCTCAAGCGATAGACGATGCGGAGTTGTAAATTTGGCGGTTTAAGGGTTTTCACGCGTTGTTAAGCATTGCCGAGCACGGCCCTGCAGGGCGAGGGTTTCTAAGATATGGATTTATCAAGGCTTCCGATCAAACCCTTTATTTAGAACTGGCGAACCAGTTTTGACCTTCCACACCGAGATCTGTCTTGCAAGTCAACTTATTTCTTCCTCTCGTATTTTCCAGAAAGAACTTTTGAGATAACTTATACTATTGTGATGGGAGGGGGTAGTTATTCCGTTCAAGACATATTCCGATAACCAGTAACCTTTCCGTTAGGAAATTTAGTTGATGTTGACAGTTTAGCGAACCCTTCGGCAGAAGGGAACATGATGGTTTTTTTCTTACTCAAATTAAGGTCATAAAGTTCTCTCCGGTCACATAAAAGTTTGTTGTATAGAAGAATGAAATCGTTGGAAGTTTTCCGTCTCGCATGAATAACGAGAAAAACGTGAAAATAGAACATGAAGTCATTTCTTTAATAAACTCTCACAGTTATTATTATTATATTTCGGAAGAGTTTAGGTGTGAACATATGAAAATGAGATAAAAAATACAAGGTTTAACTTTAATCTACACTTTATTTGAAAAAATTCGACGACGTTTCGCTGACACAGCAGCTTTATCAAGAATGAAAAACAGAATGAAGAGTATGGTATTATAAACAAATCGTAGAACAAGTTGGATGAATAACAGGAAAATCCACACCGAGCCATTGTACAGTTAGTATGGAAGGTTATAAAAACTAATTAAACAAGTTAAGTAGGGGTGAGTAATTCACATCTACCTGCTCATTCAAAAGCTTGTCCGAATGTTTGTATCTATTTATTTCTAATGCTTCTAGGAGATCCAATTTTAAACTTTTGATTTTATATGTAATATGTCAAAGTTTTATTGAATGAATGGTTTTCTTTTATTAAGTGGTTTGAATAATTTGAATCAGATTTATTTTTATTGAAGCTACGTTTATGTTCAGATGTTCTTATGCCAAAACTCCTATAGGTCCTACCGATATAAATTTTATCACAAGAACCGCAATTGAGTTTATAGATTCCTGATTTACTTGTTTTTCAACACGAGATTTATTATTTTTAATATGTTTACCTAAGTTATTAGAAGTTTTGAAAGTTATATTAAGATTTTGTTTGACGAGAAAGGATTTAATATTTGTACTTGCAGAACCGCAGAATGTTAAACTGTTGAATATTTTATAGTCTTTATGAATAGGATATACTTCATTTATTGCTTTCTGTCAAACAAAATCTTAATATAACTTTCAAAACTTCTAATAACTTAGGTAAACATATTAAAAATAATAAATCTCGTGTTAAAAAATCAAGTTAATCAGGAATATACTATAAACTCAATTGCGGTTCTTGTGATAAAATTTATATCGGTAGGACCTATAGGAGTTTTGGCATAAGAACATCTGAACATAAACGTAGCTTCGATAAAAATAAATCTGATTCAAATTATTCAAACCACTCAATAAAAGAAAACCATTCATTCAATAAAAACTTTGACATATTACATATAAAATCAAAAGTTTAAAATTAGATCTCCTAGAAGCATTAGAAATAAATTGATACAAACATTCGGACAAGCTTTTGAATGAGCAGGTAGATGTGAATTATTCACCCTACTTAACTTGTTTAATTAGTTTTTATTACCTTTCATACTAACTGTACAATAGCTCCGTGTGGTTTTTCCTATTATTCATCCAACTTGTTCTACGATTTGTTTATAATACAATACTCTTCAATCTGTTTGTCATTCTTGATAAAGCTGCTGTGTCAGCGAAACGTCGTCGAATTTTTTCAAATAAAGTGTAGATTAAAGTTAAACCTTGTGTTTTTCATCTCATTTATATCATGAATCTACATCAAGTAACGGCCTCCACAATTCAAATGGTGAACATATAAACTCATTTACATAAAAGAAGAAAGAATATAAAATATGTGCTATGTAACAGATGAAAGATTAACCTAATACTCAGTTTAATTCAACAGTGTGCCACGAAATTATAACAGAAACAGAAATACACACCCCACAAAATTTGTCGCATCACCCTACTTTTACGACAATACTATATAAACTTATAGGTTGGTCATTCAAGAGTCGCTTGGTAACTTGCAGAAGTGTAAAATAAGAAGATATCATTCAAAATAGATGAGTTTATGATGGAAAACATCAAAAAGATTTTCGACTTAATGAAAAATTAAAAAACCATCTTTAAACATTCGCGAAGAGACCAATCAAATAGCATCGAATGGTTACTAATCATTTTCAAAATCGAGTGTTTCCCCTCCGGGACCTAATTACTGCCAGTATACGTCTCGGAAGTCACTCAAACAAATTTCGGATATACTCTTGTGTCACTGAGTTTCAAATTTCAGGAAGCAGATTTTCTAGTTATTGGAGTATTCTACAAGGCATCCTACGTTGCTGAATTTGCCCCCCATGTTGTCCCAAACATGTTCTATGGGATTTTCGCCAATCAGTATGTATGACTTCTGGCTGGCCATCTTAAAATGTGAAGTTTTCATCAATCAATGGGCCAAAGGGTACAACATGGGGTTCAAGGATATCTGCGATGTATCTGGCCTCTGTCATTCTTCCATTATTCACTAGGACTTACTCAGTTCGACCATGGAAAGAAATGCTTCACAACACCATTACTGAGCCCCCTCCGAAGTTTTCTTTTTGCCGGATATTGCATTGGTGATACCGTTCCCCAGGTCGTCTGTATACAGGCATGCGTCTATCATTTGATACTAGACAGAACCTGGACTCGTCGGAAAAGAGAACATTCGACCATTCTGGAATACCCCAATTTTCATGTTCCCTCGCAAACTCAAGTCTTGCTACTCGATGCTCTATGGTATATTCCCCTGTTTCGTGGTACCGATTAATTGCTCTTGAAATAGTGCTTGGTTAACATTCAACAAGTTAGCCACGTAACGGTGGATTCGCCTCTCCTCTAGAAGTGTTACAATTCTTACAACTTCATGATCACTCAAATAGCGTCCAGGACGTTCAGCAGCCATTACAATAAATTCAAAGATTCGAAAATCAACAAGAAACACAGCAAACTGGCATTAATTTAGCGTGAAAAATGAAGAGAAATTGAATGAATACTGATAGTCAAATAACAAATAAACTGATGCTTGTTTCAGACGTGTTCGAGATCATATGGAACATATGTGCAGAAATATATGTTGACAAAGAAACTGCGATCGAGCTGCTTAATCGATAGTGAAATTAGAAATACCAGGTGATGCGACAATTTTTTTGGTGTGTGTATTATAATATAATATATAAAACGCGTCAGTTCACTTCATTACCTCTCCAAGAATCCAATGCATTCTTGAAGCCATTCACCCCCGGCGCGTAAACTATAGTCTTTAAACTTATCTTACTCAACTTTATATTGAATATGAGCATACTGTAGACATTTCATCTTGTCAGTTTTCCCCACGTGAGGTTTTTGAGTTATTATCTGGTATAAAGCCCAAATTATCCGCTGGTCCCGATGGAGTACCAGTTTATGTATTAAAATATTATTCCAGCACGCTTTCTTCACCCATTAGTACGTTTTTCAATATTTCGCTAAACAATGTCAACTTTCCTTCCTTGTGGAATCAGTGATTTGTGGTCCCTATTTTTAAATCCGTCAGCAAGTCTAATATAAGAAATTACAGAAAAATAGCGGTGCAATCAACCATTCCGAAAATGCTGGACAGTTTGGTTTGTAGTGTTTTATCCTGGAAATGTTGCTCAGTTTTAATCTATGAGCAGCACGGTTTTGGAAGGGGACGTTCCATTGTTACCAGCTTAATACTCTTTTTTGATGAGATAATTGAATGATTCGAGTCGGGCTACCAGCTTGATGCAATATACACTAATTTCAGGAATTATAAATCTCCAATTAATAAAGAAAATAAATCAGGTGTTTATAGATTGGATTGTGCAGATTGCAATTGTTTTTATATAGGTAGAACAGGAGGAAATTTTAATGTTAGAATCTCTGAACATAAACGCAGTTTCATCAATGGAAAAACCGATTCAAATTAATCAAATCATCTTAGGGAAAACAGTCACTCTTTCAATTCAGAATTTAAAATCATACATTCTGAGAATAGAAGTATAAAACTCAACCTTCTGGAAGTACTTGAAATTAACAGATTTAGGTATTCACCGGAAGTTCTTAATGATCAGGTAGACATAAATAACTCACGCATATTAAATTTATTTCCTTAACATTAGTTCAAATACGGACAGCTCTGAGTGGATTGCCTCTTTAGTATATATAAAAATTTGGTAGTAAAATATATTTGTAGTAACTGTGTATCGAAACGCGTCGAGCATTTAATAATATATTTTAGTAGAAATCATCGTTTACTTTTAATTGTGAAAATGGATTTCTTTCACGTAAAAGACTCGTCAATTGAATTTTTGTAGTTGGATTGTTGAAAATCTTAGTGTCATCGGCAAAAAGTGAGCATTGTGAATGTGGGACAGATGAAAGATCAGAGGTATACAGGACGAATGTAATAGGTCCAAGAACTGAACCCTGGCGGAATCCACTCGAAACCGATTTCGTAGACGAAAAAGAGGTACCTACCCTAAAACGAAAGCTCCTACCCGATAAAAATCTCTCTACCCAAGACAGGAGCCTGCCACGAATGCCTAAATGTTCGAGCTTGTATAGAACCAGTCTGTGCGGGACACGATCAAAGGTTCGTGAAAAATGCAAATAGACGACATCGATCGACATGAGCTCATCCAACATTTGAATTTGGGAGGCTTTTACTTGGTAAAATTCCATTATCAATAATAAAAAAAGTACTGTGTTTTAAGGAATTTTACTTAATAATTGCGATCCGTAACGCGTTTCACTACACCGTAGCTTCTTCAGACGAATGAATATACAGAAAAATATAAATGAGAATATAACTATAAATGTTCTTGAGTAATTAAAAGCTTATTGGTCGGCTCCTCCTAAGTGGTTATTTATGGCAGGTATATCCAATAAAATTAAGGAATAGATTGCTCCCGAAAAGATTCAATAGAGGTGAAGGGCTTAAATCGACTTGTTCATTGATGAGTCTACCTGAGTGTTTGTATTTATTTATTTCTAAAGTTTCCCAAAGATCTACCTTCCAATATTTATTATCTGTATGCAAAATTTCAAACTGTGGGTCGAAAGAATGATTATTTTCTAAGAGATGATTCGCGTAATTTGAATCTGATTTTTATTTGAAAAACTGCGTTTATGTTCCGATATTTTAATATTAAAATTTCTATGTGTTGTACCAATGTAGAAATTATCACAATCATTGCAATTCAAGCTATGTTGAAATTATTGCTACTTAAGTAGCAATAATTTCAACATAACTTTCAAACTAATAATAATTTAGGCAAATATATAAAAATAATAAAACCAAACCAGGTAAAAACAATAAATCAGGTGTTTATAGATTGAATTGCAATGACTGTGATAATTTCTACATTGGTAGAACACATAGAAATTTTAATATTAGAATATCGGAACATAAACGCAGTTTCTCAAATAAAAAATCAGATTCAAATTACGCGAATCATCTCTTAGAAAATAATCATTCTTTCGACCCACAGTTTGAAATTTTGCATACAGATAATAAATATTGGAAGGTAGATCTTTGGGAAACTTTAGAAATAAATAAATGCAAACACTCAGGTAGACTCATCAATGAACAAGTCGATTTAAGCCCTTCACCTCTATTGAATCTTTTCGGGGAGCAATCTATTCCTTAATTTTATTGGATATACCTGTCATAAATAACCACTTAAGAGGGAGTAACCAATAAGCTTTTAATTACTCAAGAACATTTATAGTTATATTCTCATTTACATTTTTCTGCATAATCATTCGTCTGAAGAAGCTACGGTGTAGTGAAACGCGTTACGAATCGCAATTATTAAGTAAAATTCCTTAAACCACAGTACTTGTTTTTTATTACTCATCCAACATCTTCGTCCAAATGTCGACACATTTCAACAGATTTGTAATGACCGAATGTCCAGGAATGAAACCATGTTGATCTTCAGGAATAATCTGATTCAGGAGTGCAAACTCCATTGCAGCAATAGGAAAAAAACTAATCGGACGATAATTCTCATTCAGTAACTTGAGCGGTCAGTCTAGCGGTAAGAGAGTATATCCATTCAACAAATAAAGATCTGCTTTGTGTAATTATATCACAATATCAAACTTGCACATTGTACAATCCATTAGATGGTTGATATATTTCCCTTTCATCTTATTCTATTTTCCCAAGCAATTTTTTGCTGTCAGAGCTCTTTATTCAAATTAGGTCCTAAAATTTCATGAGGAATAGGGCACAAAGAGAATGAGCATTCGAGAAGAATATACTTACTAGAAAAATCCCAGAGAAACAATTTTTATGGACGCTTAGAACGTTTTATGGCCTGAAAAACACACCCCAAAATATATAAAGTAGGATCATTATAGAAAGAATTTGCATAAACGTAAGAGTTCATAAATTCTCATATAGTAAATACGAACACATCCTTGCACTACCCATAGCAGGATACGATATAAACATAAAATGGCGCCGATGGAATTCCCTCAAAGATTTGCGGAAATCTCCATCTAAAATCAAGCAGGTAACATATTAGGCGAAGCTTTCTACCTCTACTTTCTAATGATTTTCTCACTTTTCAGTTAACGCCACATCAACCGCTTTCTTACACGAATATAAGGTTATAAAACGAGCGTAACGATAGTAATTTATTTTCGACTGCAACATTTTTGTATGCCCTCGAAAAGAAAAATACTGGGTAGCGTATAAACCCTAAGAATTCAACAAATCCTCTATCTCATTTAACGACCTAGTTCGAGAAGTAGAACAGCTATTTGGAATTTTTCACATGGGGAAATGAAAATAATTGAGCTTCAAGACGAAGCTGTGATGGAATGGATGATATAAAGAGTTTTATATAACCTCGTTTCAGATTAGAAATAGCACGAACATGGAAAAACGTAAACGACGAATTTTGTTTTCATAACGTAAAACACAGATATCATTTTGAATCACACTTATCACCATAACACATAAATGTAATTCGGCTATCACTTATCCGGTAAAACATTTTATCTCTTCTACTGTGAGGTGAGCTATGTGGGTTTTCCACCCCTTCTATATCAATATGGACTCATTTTGTTCTTTTATTTTCTATTCAAAAGTAGTATATTCACGAACATTCAAAATCATACAGACAGTTCAAACACCAGGAAAGTTTGTATTTCAACGGAAATTTGATTTGATTGAAAAATCAAATTCTTCTTATTCTTCTTCTTCTTTAAATAGGACGATGTCCTGTTTTTCTGTTACAGCCCCTGCTGCGAACCGGAGCTCCAGCACTCATGCCATCGCTTTTTCGGCCTTCCTATGGGTCTTCTAGTGTTGGATTTTTGTGTTGTTGCCCACTTCACCATACGTTCGGGGTCCATTCTGTCTACGTGATCTCTCCATAGGCGTCGGCGTGCTCTTGTCCACCTCACCACATCCTGGACACCTAGCTCCCTTAGCGTATCCTCATTCCTTATTCTATCTCTGCGTGTAATACCTCTTATAGCTCTTAGTGTTCTCATCTCTGTTGTCCCCATTAGTTGTTTTGTTTTTGTTGTCTCAGCTCTTGTCTCAACCGCATATGTCATCACGGGTCTCACAGGTGTTATAGATTCGGACTTTGATTTCTGTGCTTATGTACTTATTCCGCCAGATTACATCTCTCAGGAAGCCAGATATTCTCGATGCTTTCATTGTCTGCTGTTTTGCTTCTTGTTATAGTTGCCTATCGCTCGATACTTCTACTCCTAGGTATTTAAAGTGTGAAACTTGCTTTATTATATGGTCGTTCAATACTAGTTTGCATCTAATTGGATCTTTCGCTATTACCATCGATTGGGTTTTCTGTGTTGATATTACTATGTTATATTTTTCTGCTGTTACTTTGAACTTTTGTAGTAGGCGTTGTAGGTTGTCCTCATTCTCGGCTATTAGTAAAGCATCATCTGCGTAGCACAGTATTCTCATAGTTTTGTTACCCATCCTATAGCCTTGGTTCATTTGGTTAACACCTGCTATTATTTCATCCATGATTAAATTAAATAGACATGTGCTGAGGCTGTCACCTTGTCTAATGCCTGCGTTAATTTTGATCTCGCTTGTAAGTCCCTGTGTAGTTTTTACTTTCGTCTTATTAGAGTTATTAAGTTCTTTGATTATGTTTATGTATTTATTTCTCAAGTTGAAAAAATCAAATTCAATGCTCAAAATGACCTCCTACCTCCATACAATGATACTGCTCCGGGATGAGATCTCACACACGAGGAGAACCGTCGATGGTTCAGATAAACACCTGTTGAAAAGTTAATAAAACACGTGTGTGGTTTGTAGACAACGGCGATTTAGCACTATGGCGGACGGCGTTGGTTGTTTGTAGAGTCGACTCGTGGCAATGCGTACTGCAGACGACCTACGGAGTCCATGTGACTTCCATGAGGGGGAAAGGAATCCGAGTCCCAGCAATGAACCCAATGGAGTCACATAGTACTTTATGTGCTCAGCTTGGTCGTAGTGCCTAGAGCGATCTATGCTTAGGAAGCACAGTGAAAACGGTAACTACATAAACGATTCCAGAATTCTTCTAACATTTTGAAGAATTTCTGGTCTCAAAAGACTGCATGCAGTGACGTTCTGAAACACCATCTCACTGAAAACGTATCTCATTCTCTGAAAGAGAATCTCCATTGAGATAACCTTCGATGAGAAAGGTTCTACAATATCGTTTTCATAAATTCCTGCACAAACATTCAATTTGAAAGTCGTTTGTATGAACCAATAAGGATTATAGGCATTCCAATATCAAAAATTATGCATATTCATATTATACAGAGTATGTGAATATTATTTGATATTTTCACTTAAAATTTCACGAAATTGCAAGCGCAATCAGGATGGTTCATTTCATGAACCAGTTCCACTTTACCAGGGTGATATTGGTGATGTTTCAATATCCTGTAGACTGCTGAAGCTGAAGTGAAAATTTTCTTATGGCATTATTGTTTTCCATTTGCAAGTGGCCCAAAAATGGTCTTCAGAATTTCGTTGTTCTACACTATTAGAAGTCAAATATATTCAGACGAACCATTTTGATGAATCACCCTATATATGGTTTTGGAAAGTGAGGAAAATCTGCAGAATGTACGTTGGGTAAAAAAATTGTCACGCCAATGATTGCTTCAGAATTTAAAAATATACACATTTTTGATTGTCCTTCAACATTTTTTCACAAAATAATATGTAGTGTGGTAGGTGTGTTAGGAGTGTTCAATGAAAAAGTTGCAAATAAAAGTTTCGACTTTTTATTGAAGACTGACCTCTGTATTCCATCTCAATTTCGACATTTTAAGAGAAAATAATGGCGAGTTTCTACCAGAAATTTTTTGTTTTGCGTGTATAAGGTAAAAGAAATTAAATTAAATTAAACGATACTTTTTTGTGCTCATCCTCCTCTTTAGAAAACATTTTCGCCTCAACAAACCTAACCTCACCCTCAACTCAAATTAACTGGTTTGTTGACTCGGACACCCTCGGATCCAAACACTTCATAATTCGATTCGAATTGGTTTTGGATGTTCGGTTTAAAACTATCAAGGGGTATTTTGATAGTTGAATCCAGATGAAGTAGAATGAATAAACATCGATGTGGTATGAATATTTATTAAATTGCTGTCTGATGATATAAAAGTGAAAGCTATTCCTGGGCCTTTTAACCCAATGATTAAAAAAAAAAGTTTTTGTGTTTGTTTGTTGGTGAATACAGTCCGCTTGATTCCAACCGACGAACTCAGCTAAGTGTCGCCATCATCATTGGATGTCAAAAGTATGTGCATTTAGTGAATTTTGTTACGTTTTCGTTTTGACTTTAGCTTAATGCACAATAGAAAATGTGGTTCGAGTGGTCTTTTAATACTCTATTCAAAAATAGAACTTCACGAATATTTTATATCATACAGACAGTTTGTATTTCTAGGAAAATTTGATAATATTAAAAATAAAATTAAATGCTCAAAATGACCTCCTACCTCCATACAATAATACAAATGATTCTTGTATTTTCTTCTAACATTTTGAAGAACAGGTGTCAATACTCTGCTTTCTGTGGGTTGTGATAGTCTAATGCATAGTTTACTTTCTTATTATCTGCAAGAGGGCTTTTAAAAAAAATATCAAAAGTATTTAACTTATTTATCGTTACAATTTAGTCTTTTTTGTGGTGAATTAAATCTGAATCAGAAGTATACCCCTCAGAGGATACCAAGTATTTTGTTGTTGTTATTCCGGATTTGATAAGATATACACCATGCCGTAAAAAATACACGAATTTAGTGCAGCTTATAGAACCTTCACGCGTCTATTGAGCCTGTCGATAACCATAAAATGCTCGTGTAGGCGACAGCAATCAATGATCCCCTCGAATTGACAGACTGTCGGACGATAATAATCGCCCGTTTGTTTTTTCTTCATACAAAAAAGCCGGAAAGTAATCTGCCACATTCTGAAATAACATAAAATGTGATAGGTAATAAAACTGAAATTTGAAAATGTCTATACACCGAAGGAAAACTCTGTTGGCATTTCAGATACGGAATTTTCAATTCTCTGTTCCCCTAAATTGGAAATTGGTTCAATATAAATATTGGCAGCACGTAATTGAGTTTTTGCCGTTGAGTCAATTGATGTATCCCATAATATCAAATGATCATGGTCACAGAAAGTAGAATAGGAAGTATATTTTCACAATTAGAAATAAAATGATTCAGACGTCAGACTGAACTGCCAACATAGAACTGTCATTGCATAGTGATTAAGCAAGAGAAAAAAAATTTCAATTATGGCAAGATTTACTCCCGCCCAACGCATCGAAATAGTGAAAATTTATTACAAAGCCAGAAAATAGTTCGAAAAGTTTTGGTCATCATCCAGCACCTACTCGCCCATCAGTAGAGGATTTAATACATAAAGTTACGGACAAATTACTGATGTGGCAGCATCGAACACGTATTCATGCAGCTGAAAATACCACCGCTGTAGCTGATAGTGAGGCTAAAAAGCCAAATTTTTCAATTTCGAGAAGATTATAGTACCTGGGCATTTCCCTAACCACTTTGCATTTTGACCCCTATAAACTGCAGTCAATACAATAACTGAAGCCAACTTACCACGAACAACGCCGTATATTTGCTGATTGGGCGCTAGAAACGCATAGTCGTTATTCTACTTTTTTGAGGCCCATTCTCAACTGTCTGGGTATGTCAAAAGAAATACTCATACAGCCTCTCCATCCAAAACGAGTGTTTGATTGGTGCGGTTTTTGGTCGAGAGGTGTCATCAGGCCAAATATTTTCGTGAATGAGGCTGGCGTAATCATTGCAGTGAATGAAAACCATTACAAAGCTATGTTGAATACTTTTTTCGGCCCGAAGTGGATGCTCTTGGCTTGCAGGGTGTTTATTTTCAACAGGGTGGCGCTACGCGGCACACAACTGGTGAAACAATGGCAACAATTTCTGAAACGTGTGATTTCTTGCAATGATAACTTGAATTGGCCACCTCGATCATGTGATTTTACATCATTAGACTTTTTTTTTTGGAGCTACGGTAAGAATAAGGTCTACGTCAATGGACCAATGATGGATTGAGGCTCTCAAAGACAATATTCGACCTGTTATGTGATGAAGAATTTCCTACAAAGAATGAGTATTTGTGAAAAAGCCCGAGGTGGACCTTTGCCAGATATCGTGTTTCATTATTAATCTCAGAGTTTGTACTTTGAATCAAATAAAAAAATCACCACTTTTCTCAAAAAATAACGTAGAGAAAATCAGCTTTTGGTGTACTTTCTCTGTCATGCACGCAAACTCATATCGTCGGTTAGAGTTCCACATTCTCCATATTTGCCGGATCTAGCACTATTTACTACTACCCAATAAAACATTAAGTTTCGTGAAATATCTGATTCAAATGAAGGTGATGATGCCAAGGCTACATAAATAGATGACCAACGTACTCACCTTGATTTTCCCTGAATCTTATTCAATTTTTTGTGAATAATATGGTAAAAAGACAACAAATTCTTTCAAATCACATTCTTCTACAAAATTTTATTCTTCACTTCAGACGCAATAAATTTTGAGAAGACTAGTACATGTTATCTAACAGCAAGATATGTACTATCGTATATTTTTTTGATTGGGGAGCAAGGTAGCAATATCTCAGCTCAGAATTTCTTCCTATGTTTGAAGTAAGAATCAAAGATTTGGGTGTTCATCTGAACTCGAAGTTATCTTTTATTCTGCATATCGATTCTATAGTTGTTCTCACGAACAAATTACTTGGTTTCATTTCAAGATCTACCAGATCTTTTTCTAATATGCTTTCACATATTATCCTATACAGGGTGTTACATAATAGTATGTTACAACTTGAGGAGGTAAATTTACGTGCAATTTGATGAAAAGAAGTTAATATAAACATAGGTCCGCAAAAGCTTCATTACGGAGCTACAGGGTGTTGAAATTGTTTCTTTCTTTAAAACTACTACAGTATTTGAGATATTCAGCCCAAATTTGGAATGCGAGCTATTTTTTACAGCCTCCATCATTACACGTCCTAAATTTCACCTAGAATCCACAAGGTGTTTTCTTTTCCGGAGCCATGTTTTCTTTTGTTTTTTCAAACTTTGTTGCAGTACTCCACTGATCAGCGTGCAATCAATTTTCGTCATCTTCGCTCGATTTAGAAACTTTTTTGACACTTTTAATTTTTACGTATCTCCAACCGATTTCGAGTGAAAAATTATTGAACGTATTGTATGCATTCGCTGAATTGAAAGCACTAATTAAAAAAATGACTAGTAGGGTTTGATTTTCTTCATTTATTTATTTGTGTTGACAGTTGCTAAAGTTGAACCAGTGTCTGTTCGAATCGTTTATCAAACTAACGATTAGTTTAAAGACTTTTGAAGGTATTGCTGTAAGAAAAAATGGCTAATTTTACTCAGGTCGAATTGGCTGATATCCACTACATCTAAGGTCTGGCTGACGGAAACAACAGAAGCTAGGCGATTATATTGGATGTGCTTTCCAAATCGACTAACGCCAGACAAGCGAACATCATATATGCACAGAAGGTTGAGGGAAACTGGTACTTTACTGAAAATAATCATTTAAAAGGTGCAACTCAAACTATGAGAACTCCAGATATTGAGGAAGCAGTGAACACTGTAGAAGAATTGAGAAATCGAATAATAACCTCTTGTGACACGATAAGAAATACCCCAGTAATATATGCGGAAAAGGACAGAGGCCTGTATTCTTGCAGTTGGAGGACATTTCCAGCAATTTATTTAGTTTTTAATTGTTCTTTCTTTTAGTTTGATTATGAATAAGTATAAGTTGAGTTTCAGAAGACGAGCTATCAAAGTAAAAGCAAAATTTGGGCATACCTATCGAGTATTTCCATAATTTTTTTTCATTTAGCGAATAACTTACAATTCAAATAATTCAAATTCAATAATTTTTTACTAGAAATTGGTTGGAGATACAAAGAAATTACAGAAATAGTATCTAAATTGAACGAAGATGACGAAAATTGATTGTACGCTGATCAGTGGCGTACTGGAAAAAAGTTCAAAAGGGCAAAAGGGGACATGGCCTCGGAAAAGAAAACACCTTAAGAACTTCAGCTAAAATCTAGGTCGTGTAATGATGGAGGCTATGAAAAATAGCTTGTATTCCAAATTTGGGCTAAATACCTCAAAAACTCCAGGAGTTTTGAAGAAAAAACCAATTTTTTTCCGGAAATTTCAACACCTGGTATCTCCGTTACGAAGCTTTTGCGGACCTATGTTTATATAACCTTTTTTTTCTTAAAACTGCACGTAGATTTACCTCCTCAAGTTGTGACATAATATTATGTAACACCCTGTATATTTCTATTGTTCATCCCTTCAGAGAATACTGTTGTATTGTATGATCGCCTCTGCATGCCACTCACATAAGCAGGATTCAGAATATACAGAGAAAATTTATTGAATTATTGGTTTTCCAGAGTGGAATTATTTTTGACGGTCATAACTATGAGCAACCTAACCAATAACAGTTAAAAAATTTTGATTCAAAATCAGTCAAAACTTGCAATTTTCCAATTTTTTTTATCGAATCTGTGTTATACAACCCTTATATTGACTAGAGATAACATATGTGCTGTGTCCTTGGCAAGTTATCTGAAAGGGCAAGCCTAGACGTGCTACGATAGTGAAACAAATTGATACAAGAATCTCCTTTAAAGTTGTTGAAGTGCTGCAATACGTGCGATAGAAATAGAAAACATTGTTAGTATACTAGCGTATCCACTGAACACTGATATGGTGGAAAGAGTGGGTTCAATTCACAATATGTTGTCTTCGTTGATTGAAATCGACGAAAGTAAACTGCTGCAGTTGCTTTAACTGGACTTATTGCAGTGATTAAAATGTAGACCTTCAAAAGAATCAAGTTGGTTCTTGAATATAACATAACATACGGTTTGAAATGATAACGACTTAGTTTTTGAGGTTAGTTATGTTAATTAACTAATTCCAAATTTATTCAAAACTTGAAGAATAGAAGTTTGTATCATCATGAGTAAGAAGATTCCTTTCTTTGTCACACGAAATTATTTCTCCCACTTTGTCACGCGAATATTAAAATAACTCTCCTTAGTTGATGGTATTACTTTTGGGGTAATAAATGAAAATAATTCTTCTCTAGTCTCAGTTAGTAGTTTCTATAACTACATTGCATATAGAATTATTCCCATCTTCTTTGGGATCAACTCAGTTACTCTAATGTATTTTCTGATGTAATACAATTCAATAAATAATATGGGTCCAGTAAAATGTATTTTCCTCTTAAAAAATTATTCATTTAATATCAAAATATACACAGTGTCTTATGTTTTGAAGAATTTCACAATCAGGTTGCCTTTTTGGACCAAAATATTCTTGAAGGCAGCCTTAATTCGTTCAATATAAGCTGGTGAATCAAAGGGAAAATCAATAATTAATTAGTTCGACTCGGTATGTTTCATTTCAATTCCTTCAGAGTCCTGGTTCTATTAACACTTGAATTTTCGAGAAATACCCTGAAACAAGTACAATAGAATCTTGTATCGGGATATCAATAACCAGTTTAGATCTATTAACATACTTCAGGAAAGTTTGGTATCTCTTAGTAAAGATCATCAAGTTAGGTTTCAGTTCCTTTCCTCAAATGAACCACTTTTCAATATCTCTTCAGTTCAAGGGTACATATGCTGTCTCGCGTCGAAGTCCGTTAATTACTTATTATATTACACACACCACAAAAATTGTCGCATCACCTGGTATTCTGAATCCAACAATCGATTAAGCAGCTCGGTCGCAGTTTCTTTGTCAACATATGTTTTTGGACATATGAGGGGAAAAAAATCTTATCTATGTGGTAACATTTGTTTCCATATGATCTGAATCAAGAATGAGTTGATTTGACTATCAGTATTCATTCAATTTTTCTTCAGTTTTCACGCTAAATTATTGCGGGTTTTCTGTGTTTCTTGTTGATTTTCGAATCTTTGAATTCATTGTAATGGTTACTGAACGTCCTGGACGCTATTTGAGTGATCATGAAGTGGTAAGAATTGTAACACTTCTAAAGGATGGGCGAAGCCAACGTTACGTGACTAACTTGTTGAATGTTAACCAAAGCACTTTTTTAAAAGCAATTAATCGGCACCAGGATACATGTGAATATGGAAGAAGGGCCGGACCGGGAAGAAATCGGATAACAACACCAGTTGATGATCATTGGCTTCATTTAACTGCACTAAGAGTTCGACCAAGGGTGGCTTGTACAGGCCCGCGTCTCACCAAATAGCATTGAGTTGCAAAACTTCAGTTTGCTAGGCAACATGCAAATTGGGGTACTCCAGAATGGTCGAATGTTCTCTTCTCCGATGAGTCCAGGTTCTGTCTAGTATCAAATGATAGACGCGTGCCTGTATACAGACGACCTTGCGAACGGTATCAGCAATGCAATATCTGGCAAACCGAAAACTTCGAAGGGGGCTCAGTAGTGGTGTGGGGAGGCATTTCCTTCCATGGTCAAACTGAGTTAGCCCTAGAGAAGAATGGAAGAATGACAGCGACCAGATACATCGTAGATATCCTTGAACACCATGTTGTACCGTTTGGCCCTTTGAGTGGTGGAAACTTCATTTATAATGATAATGCTCGGTAAATTCATTATTTGAATATCACCACTAACCTAACCATTTTTCATTCTTTTCAAATGCTACATTTGCCTGAGACATGACAGAGATAGGATCTTCCTCTGATACAAGATAATTGGTATCATCTGAAAATATAACAAGAGAATCATAAACATCCTCATCAAGAGCGTTGGGAAGGTCATTTATATATACTACGAAAAGAAGTGGGCCTAGAATGTTGCCTTGGGGGACACCCATCACCAATTTCTGTTCAGAGGACAGGAAAAATTTGATCACTTATTGTTGTAACGAGTCTCTGTCTCTGCTCATTCAGGTAACGTTTCATAAGAAGTAGTTGGTTATCTCTGATGCCACAGGCTTCAAGCTTTTTCAGTAATATATCTTGCTGCACTCAGTCAAACGCCTTCGAAAAATCCAGGAACACCCCAAGTGAGAAACAACCCGACTCCATAGCCTCTGTTATTGCATGAATCAGTTCAAATATAGCAGTATCAGTATATTTACCACTTACAAAACCGTGCTGACAATGAGAAAAAACTTTAAATTTTTGAAAAACTTAATAAACCTCTTAGCTGAGATTTTCTCGGAAATTTATGAGAAATTTGTAATAAACTTATGGGTCGATAGTTCCCAAGCTCTTCAGGATTCTCCTTCTTGTATAGTGGTTTGACAATAGCAATTTTAAGGCAATCTGGAAAAATTCCATCTACAAAAGCTCGATTCATTATGAGAGACAAAGGTTTAGAAAGGTTTTTACATGGTTAGTAGCTAGCCAGTTGAAATCTCAAAAGCGTGACTTGATATTTTTCCAGAAATAATCTTAGTGTCATAGATATATAATGAAGTTATATGTACTTTGATATCATTTTGCAGAAATTATGTAGAATCTGTCAGAACAGTACCGGGAATGAAACACAAATTTTTTTCATCCAAATTTATTGTATTGTATTCCAGGATATGGTTCAAGCTGTATGGATTGAAAGTAATCGAATCATGAGCCATTTCATATTCATTCAAAAAACTGGAGATTCAATACTGTAAAAAACAGCAATAATAAACAACGCGTATCATGTATGAATATTAGCTTTCCAAAAACAGTAATTAATAAATCATTAATTCACTAAAAAATCTCCCACCGCGTTTGAATCAGTGAAATCCATATGCATAATAGTCTTTGTATCAAGCTTGAAAACAACATATACATACTGATTGTGGTCATTGTTATTCAATCAACAGCATACACTTTTTTCGAGAAAATATAGCATATTTCAGTTTGTGGAGCAAATGTTCACTCTCACACAAATCCGAAATTAATCTTTTTTTATCTTCTCAAGCTGTCATGTGTATATACTGGGTGATTTACCAGTGGCGCGGTGCTCTGTAGCTCTTACACTTTTTCGTTCATTTTTGTTCGAACGGTATTGTATTTAGAGATTTAGAATTCAACGGTCTTTCCTCAGAAGGATTGAGTTGTGTCTACAGAGAAACGGGCAGCTTATTGACTAATACATTAATTTTAGGCACCTGTCAGATGAGCGTAGCCAGTTCAGCTACTTGATTCAAATATTTCAAAGCATTCTCTGTTAGTTATTGCAAAATCATCAAATTTCAATATATTCCCAAATTATTTCGGAACTATAATAGTACATGCTTATACAATTCCATCTGAAATTTGACACTTAATCTGATGGCGTTATAAAAATTGGCACGTGCAATTTGAAGAAATTGAGTTATTGCTGTTTGAAAAAGGCCAAATTGAAAAAATCAAAAAAACAACGCAATAAACATTTGACATGTGTAGATTGCTTAAAAAATTCCTTGATTTTTTTTCTATCCACCCAAGCAAAAATTGTGTCTGTAGTGCAAAAGATCTACGAGCTACAATTTTTTCAAATGTTCCTCAAAAATCGAGTTTATAACAAATATAATCAAATCTGTCGAGAGTTTTGACAGATAAGTGCCAAAAACTTAATTATTTTATCCCTTGCTCAAATGGCGGTTCTAGATAAATAACAAAAAAGGTGTAACCGGAAATGGTATCACTACGAAAATATTTCACTTCAATTGGAAATCGCTAGTTATGGCCGCGTATGAAATTTCAGCTTGACACTGTAATTGGAACTTGAAAAGTTTTTAACGGACGGTCCTGGTAGATATCCCTGTATAATAATGCAGAAGCGTCCACAATTTTCCAGATACGATCAATTAAATGGCACATCTCATCTATAAACCGTATATACAAAATATGAATTTGAAATCCAACAAATTCCATATGTAACTTCATTTCGAATTCGACCCTGCTCCTAGAAAAATGGAACTTAGAACTTTGCCTGATGCCTGATATATCCTGATGTGACATTCTGACCACGCACAAGTCAACGATCCCATGAACATTTGTATTGCAAAATAAGAATCGGTCCGACAGACTCGTAGATCTCTTCAAATACATTTGTAGTATGCCGACCTTTCTTTACCTTACACACTTAACAAAATTTCTTTCATGGCAGAAAATTGCGTGGATTCAAGCAATTCTAAGGAAAGAAAATAAGTGCCGGTCTACGAATTCAGATAACTTCACTGCTGATGCCATAGAAGGGGAAATGAAAGAGCTACCGACGTAAAAGTGGTTGAGTACCTGAAGAATCTAGAGAATAATGAGCTGAATTTTGAATTTAGCGAAAGCATACGAAGCTTATCTAAGTATTCCCATTTGCACCGTATATGGAACGATTATTGCCTGATTTGAAGTCGATTTTCTCCCATATATTCACTGCTCTGAGTCTTCTCAGAATTTAGACGTGAATTGAAATATTTTCAATACGCAGTTTGGTTATAACCAAATCGACTTACAATTTCATTCATAATATCAACGAAGTGAAACCCCCACAGACTCAACTATTCACATGGACTCATTCAGTCATTCTAATCACAAACTAGCAGCTTATAATTCAATGATTCATAGGGCGATTTCAATTTCACTGTCACCGACAGATTTCAAAATTGAAATGAATACAGGAAATATTAGGAAATTTGCCTTGAATAACAGAATTCCCCAGCATTTCAGAAACCAAATTATCAAACGGAAAGAAGAACATCAAATAACACAATTATTATATTCATTACTATTCAATGCTGAACCAAAAACCAGACAAATTCAAAAAGTTATTAATTATTAATCTACAGCTAGACATTAATACCTTTCAACTACATAATATACGATTAGGCTAGTATCTATACAGGGTGTCTACTATAAAAGGTGCTAAACTTTAGTGAGTGATAGTACAAGTCATTTGCAAAATTTCCCATAACATTTTCTCGAAAAGTTGATAATTATCGAGTTATTTAACACTTCTTGATTTTATGAAAGTTTTTGCTTCCCTCTATAAATAAAAGAATATCTCTGATACTCTTACAGCTACATCAAATCTGACCATACCCTCGGAAATAGCATTGAACTTGCTTTAAGATAGATTAATACTAAAGGTGTAAAAATGTTGTATGCTGGGTGTTGTAAAAGGCTGAATGAAAAAATTTTGAAATGAACAAAATTAGTGTTATTTTTTCATTCGCTGTACTACTGAAAACTGATAGATAAATAGACGGTTTTTCCTGGAAACAACAACTACATTCATCTGGCTTTTAAACGCTATATCAGCTTTCGAGCTTACTATTTTTTTACCAGCATTATTATGGGTAAGAGTAAGAATAAAAACATTAAATTCTCTTATCCTTCGATCACAAATGAGCGTCTGAACAATTCCCCAAATCACTTTTCAACAATAATACCCCTTGTGATACTCTTATCGTGGCCGCGATATCCCTCTGTTTCACCCCTTATTCAACGAGAGCAATTATTCGATCCCTCTTCATATCGGACAATCCAACGTAAAGCGTTTTCAATTATGATTATAGGCTTTTTCAAATTTCAAAATTCACAGTTTTAAATCCCAGTGACGACTGAATACAATATCCCGAACATGTGGTGATAATTCAACATTTCTTATCATACTTTCCAGTTTTTTTACAACAAAAAACTTCATTCTTTACAAGTAGTCGAAGATCCATGGTAAAAAACAATCAATAATGTAAAATACCGAGTGATTCCATATAAATTTGGTTGTGTGTATATCGAATTAGGCTAATATCTATATAAGTAAGTTCATTTCCTTTAGTTGACCCCTTAAAAATTCCCCTGACGAATAGTGTACCATATTTTTCACTTTATCTTCGTTAGATTGTAAGATAATTCAATGACTTGATATCAGAATATCTTGGAAATCCTCCGATACTATCTTTTCCAACGATGAATTTTGAATTTTCCACTCATCATCAGAAAATGAAGAAAAATTAACCCACAAGCTCTATTTTTGTGATGAACACATTGTCGGGAACGAATTCAAGCTTGCTTTTTTCGTTAGTTGGAAATTTTGAAAAACTTCTGAATTTATTGAAACTCTGTATCATTGTTCTCACGTGAAAATAATTTCGACATTATGCATGCATATACAGTTTAAGTGAACAGTTTTTGAATCAGAATGAAAAGTTATACGAAACTGGTATGATTTCTGCCTCAATTTAGGTCTATCCCGGTTTACATAATAAAAATTGACATTCTTCTTTTCACCGATCGAATCTAGAGATGTAATAATTGTTGAATACGATATTATTTATTGTAATATCTAGAATTAGTTAAAGCCAAAAATTCAAGGAAAACGTTAAAGAACTGTTGGGAATCGCGAAACTTAGAGGGTGAAAGTTGGTCGAGTCAAAACACACTATCGAAACCTGATTATAGTGTATTTTTCAATTTTGGTATAAGCTCTCAGATATCTGTGGAGAGAATGTAATTCCAAAATAATCTTTCGCTTCTTTGGAAGTCTATCTTCCTGAATATGGTCCAAAGAATTTTCGGTACGATTCTCTTCGGGGAAAGAAGTAAGGCTACTTTTTGAGTATCCTAGTGAGAAATTTTTTGAGTTTATGCAAACGCATTTGAATCGGCTGGAAGAAAACCATTCAAAACCTTTCAAAATTGAGAATAATCTCAATAATAGTTGTTATTCAAAACAGCAAGAGGAAAACTGTTGAAGTTAGAGAAAAAACAGCAGTCTGGATTTCAAAGGCTATGACTGGTTCTTGTTCACAACAGTTGTAGTGAATAAAAACCTTGAATTAAATTAATCGATAACGGCGTAGTTAGATGAAGGAGTGCACAATCAAGTTGAAAATATTCTCTCTCTTCAGTGAAGCATGAATAAATGAAACATTAAGAAATCGTTCTACGATTGGACTTCATCGAAATTCATATGCGATTATCAATGTACACCACTCATGAATCTATATTGACATTAAAAATCAATATGACATTCGACCATCAACGTTCATTCAGACAACTGAGTGATGTGAGTTTCCAGATAGCTGAAAAATTGCGTATTTTCTTCAGGTTTTTGTAAAAACCAGTTGCAAATCTCACGTCGACGCTAAGGATTATCTGGAGGCAAAAGGTGCAATACTCTCTTTTCATAAGGCTTATATTCACTTTTCTAGATAATGCCAAACTCTCGACGCTATGATACCCCTGTTTTAGCTTCCATTTGCCTGCTTGAATTGATGGATTGCCAGTAATAACACCTATTACATCAATCGCTGCTTTTTCTCCATCAAAACCTTGTATTTTTCATTCCTTGTTGCTTCAATGAACCGCTATTAATGAGATTTACCGTGAGCCATGCAAATATGCTTTTATGTGCAGAGAAGAGATTTAAATATTCTTTTCATTATATCATATTCATCGTTTTTTTTTCATTCTGCATCACCAGTTTTGTAAGTGAAAAGTTATAATGCAAAAAACCAATTGTTGTCGTATTATAAGTGAAACAGAAAGAAAAATGTTCGATGATCCATTAAATTAAAAGCTTCTAGTTTTCGTGGGTGTGAATATAAACGTAATTTATTTTCCACAGCGAAATCAACAGAATCAAGAGGAACCTGATAATTCCATCTTGAGAGAAAATAGGTTTTTGCCTTAAAATTGAATAAACCAGCAAAAAATAATGAGAATAATCTACATTTAACATTGACTCTCTCAGAGGCATTCTTTTAGCTTAATCTTAGACAGCTTTCTCAAGATTTGTATCGTATAAAATTTACCGAGGTGTAATATATTTTCGGGAACAATTCCGTTTTTCTGGTAATAAATTTTCTATACTCTTTGTTATGAAGATTCAGAACATTTTGTTATTCACCCGAGATAAAGCATAGCCTTGTTAGGATCATGAGTATTCCGCCAACAATACAAGGTTGTTTGTGGTCGACATCTGCTGCTTTTGCCGTGTATGCCTCAGCTTTGCCTCTGTAGTACAATTCGAATTTTCTACGGTCGTTTTTGACTGACTCTGTCTAATTTATGATCTCACGAGGTAGTATTTAAACCGATAAATATACTTATTATGATACATCGTTTTTCGGTAAAAGAAGTTTAGATATGTTATAATAATGAAACTGGCCGAAAAAAAAATTATTGTTGGGGAACATAAAGCTGAATATCATTATGATAAAATGAACGTTTCCAAATCCAAAGTTGAAATTTCCGAGAAAAATTGGTTTTTTGACACTTGTAATTTTTTTCGTATCTCCGACCGTTCTCGAGCAAAAAATCATTAAACGATTGTATGCATTCGCTGAATTGAAAGCACTTCTATTTAAAAAAATGACTAGTAGGCTTTTACAGTTGCTAAAGTTGAACCAGTGTCTGCTCGAATTGTTTATTAAATTAACTATTAGTTTCAAGACTTTCGAAATTATTGCTGTAAAAAAAAAGTAGCTAATTTCACTAACGCCGAATTGGCTGATATCCATTACATATACGGTCTGGCTGACAGAAACACAACAGAAGCTAGGCGATTATATCAGGTGCGCTTTCCAAATCGAGTAACACCAGACAGGCGAACATTTTTGAATATCTACAGAAGGTTGAGGGGAAACTAGTACTTTTACTGCAAATAATCATTTAAAAGGTGCAACTCAAACTATGAGAACTCGAGATATTGAGGAAGCAGTATTGGTTTGAATCCTCATGTGAGTACAAGAAAAATTGGGAATTAGTTGAATATTTCACATGTTCTAGTTTGGAGGATTCTCCACGACTCCTCATTGTACCCGTTTCATATTCGATGCGTCCCAACTCTACTTCCTCGAGATTTTCCTTCAAGACTGAATTTCTGGCGATGGTTCTTAGATAAGATCAGAGAAAATTCTAATTTTGATGAAGAAATAATGTTCACAGACGAAGCTAAATTTTCGAGAACTGAGGTCACAAAAATTATTGGGCTGGTAAACCCCCCATTTGATTGAAGAACGTCATCATCAAGAACAACTGTCACTCAATGTCTGGTTCGGAATTATTGGAAATCGTTTGATCGGACCATCTTTTTTTGTCTAATAGACTAAACGGTCCCGCTTATTGGCAATTTTTTGAGGAGGAGTTACCTTTATTGCTCGAGCTTGTGCCACTTTTGGTGAGAAACATGCATGACGGTTCTAACCTAACCTGCACATTTTAGTGGAGAAGCTGGGGAATTCTTGAATATTACATTTAACAATCGATGGATAGGTCGGGGTGGGTCAGAACCATGGCCTCCTAGGCTACCAGACTTAAATTATTTAGACTTTTTCTTATGGGGAAATCTTAAAAGTTCAGTTTGTACCACTCCAGAGAACACTGTATAAGAATTGAGAAATCGAAAAATATCCTCTTGTGACACGATAAGAAATATAAGAAATACCACAGGAATATTTCAAAGAGTGCGTGATAACATGCGAACAAGGACAGAGGCCTGTATTCTTGCAGGTGGACGACACTTTCAGCAATTTATTTAGTTTTCAATTTTCCTTTTTTTTAGTTTGATATTGAATAAGTATAAGTTGAGTCTCAGAAGACAAGTTATCAAAATGAAAGCAAATTTTGGGCAAAGCCATCAATTATTTCTATTATTTTTTTTATTTAGCGAATAACATACAATTCAAATAAATCAAATTCAATAATTTTTCACTCGAAAACGGTCGGAGATACGAAAAAATTACAAGCGTCAAAAAAGTTTCCAAATTGAACGAAGATGACGAAAATTGATTGTACGCTGATCAGTGGCGTACTGCAGAAAAGTTTGAAAGGGCAAAAGAAGACATGGCTCCGTAAAAGAGAACACCCTGTAGATTATAGTAAAAATTTTGGACCTGCTTTGATGGATGCTGTAAGAAATAGCTTGCATTCCAAATTTGGGCTGAATATCTCAAAAACTGCAGGAGTTTCGAAGACAATTTTTTCCGGATTTCTCCATGTTTATATGAACCTTGTTTCTTAGAATTAACGTAGATTTACCCCCTGAAGTTGTGACATACTATTATGTAACATCCTGAATAAATATACAGATGAATTGGATGCTATAATTGGATACGCCTTGTTTTTCCTTTTACACAAAAAAGCAAACTACAATACTTGCCAGTCTAATGAAAATACAGTCTTTAAAGAGGAATTTAACAAGCCGGTTAATGGATAAGATAATGAATAAATGCATCTCTTCAGGCGAAGAAATACCATCGAGAACTCACGAATAATTTAACTTCATTGCATTCACGACGCCGACTATTAGGGATGAGGAAAAGGTGATGTTCTGAGACTGAGAACTCGGAAAATGTCAAACTCGGAAAACGGTGGATTTTAAAGTATACACTTCACTGAAAATCTGTTCAAATAATTGGCCAGTCTCTCAACTCATCTCTATTCTAGTTATTATTCGTGTCTTGTTTCGACTGCGAGAAGAATTCACTGCTGTCTCGGTCCTTGTGGAATAAAACTACTGATGAGGTAAATTCTGTAACCTCACTAACCGGAGAATTTTGCCGAAGCCCTCTCGTGTCGAGGAAAAGGATCTTAAAGGACCGACGGCTTTGTATCCCCCCTGAAGGATGGACGCTCAAGCAATTCTCAGAATCTGAATAAACTGCGCAGAGGTCGGGCGACCTAATTGTCACGCCACCGAGCCTTAAAGTATTTTTAAATGCAAGTATTTACAAATACTTAAAAGAAACCTCTCCCTAGTTAAGTGATTCTCAATTAAGGGAAGGGGACCTCGAATCAGAAAAAGTCACAAACTCAAAGCATGGAACTCACCGCAATTATCAGGGAAAATAGTCAACATTCAGTTGAAATAGCTAATCCGAAGCTTCTCGACTGGTTTGCATGTTAAACTCATGAACCCATGTCTCATCTATAGTTACAACGCGTTTCAAGAAAGTGGAGTAGGAATTGACCCGTTCTAGCATGTCTTGAGGGACCTTCACGCGATTCAATTTTTGAAGAAAGCTCAAGTCTTCTGGAACTAGTCGAGCGGCAACGAGTTTCATGCCTAAACAATCCTTTAGAATGGTACGAATCGATCCGTGAGACACAGAATATTCTCGGTACTTTTTCGACAGAACGTATACACTTTGTCACTTTCGCCATACTATGAATTCTCATCAACACAAAACACTCTCACTCTCTTTAAAAAGCTCACATTTGCAGAATACTTGCTTTGATACTGAACTTGTAGGTTGTTTACTAACTTCCATATGTTGATTCTTAAATCAAATCCTGTTCTTCGTATGGAGGAATTTTTTTTTAAACATATGCGAAAAGAAGTAAACAGCATAGTTCCATGAACAAGTCAAAATGAATCTAATACATTTAATTGAACGTCATGATGGAACATTATTCAGTTTCATACAAAATTATATTTGCGGTTTAATTAAATACTCATTGAAGCGATAGATAAAGTAATTATCCCCACATGAAATGCCTTCAATAAATCAACAGCTCTGATATGATTAGTTATTGATTTGTCGGAATCAAAGGGGCACTAAATCCTGAAAGAAAGAGTACGGAAAGAGGAGCTATGTGAGATGACAGGTCATTTTACGATTTCAGCTGAAACGGAATGGGACTGATGATGTGAGACCGGCGTGTTAACAGTTGTGGAAGAAGACTGAATTGGTCTGCACAAAGAGCAAACAGACTATGAATATATTGTCTTTTGTGGAAACTTTCAGGCAATACCTTTGAATGAGATACTCTAGAGTAAAAAAGCTGTGAGAGATTTGTCCTACTTTTATCATTCTGGTCTTTCCTTTTTCCCAGAGACGGACGGCCTTCGAGCGGTCACCCTTCGTACGAAATCAAGAAAATGAGTTGATACAAACATTTCCTTCGAATGAAAACTTATCTTTTATTTCTTGTTGTTGATACTCGAACCATTGTTTGAAAATCCAATAACGAATAATATTGTTCAACCAGAGTAAGATCAAACAGCGCAATCATTTTGTTCCAATAAAGTAAATTGATCTTTCAAATTAAGTTATTCAAGGTTTTTATTCAGTATATTTTTCATAAGAGGCACTTCTGGATATTCAATTAGATTTTTTATATGCTATTCAATATTGTATTCCTTCCAAACACACCAAAAATAATATATCGAGAACTTTGTGAGTCGAGGAAACGAAGCATATAAAAATGCCGCATTGTCAATTTTTTGCAAATTGAAGACCTCGGGGGGTCTCGAAGATTCAAAACTGAGTATATATGAGCGGAATGAAAACGAATTTCGTTACTCTGGGATTTTTGGGGAAGGTGAACACGAATATGAGGTTAAGTTTTGTACCAAATTTTCATGAAAATAATTTAAGCTCGTCAACCCGGAGGTTTTCGAGGTCGCAGAACACACAAGTGTCCCAGATGTACCTGGTGCCCATTGTTACTGGTATCTGGTCGCCTCAGGGGCGAAATTTGAAACAGACTCTGAGACAGATCTTCGCCTCAAGTATAAATAATTAAATTAAGGCGGTTCCAAAAATCTGAGAACACACAGTACAAGTACCTGAGTTTGCGTCCCATTATCTCCGGATCTGTTGGCTCGGTTTCGATGAGATTTCCAGCATAAACACTCCACACTGTATTCTGTTGAGTGTATGGATGAAATTTTGATAACAGTAACGGTTATCACCTGAGCGATAATCAAACTCTAACATTTTGGCCATCATTTTCTTGCAACTTTGAAAAATTGTTCAGAATTAACTAGTGCTTTGATTTGAATTTCATCGAATGTAAAGTTTCGAAGAAATAACAAAAATATGTCATAAAAAATTGAGCGTAATTTGTATATTCGTTTTCACGCGAATAGGTTTTCAGGAGAAGCGTTTTACAGAAGAGGACACGAACGCGCATGATCTCGATTCAGAAATGATCCGTATAGTTCTGTATCCTACATGAATGTGTTCCTATCCTGAAATGGTAAACAACTCATCATCATGTTTGCGAGCTTGTGAGTTAAGTCAATTGTTGTAACCGTGTTGTGAGTTGTGCGGGTTATTGCATAAAACGAAACAGTATGACCGAATCGAACCGTTGGGAGTTGATGATCACCCCCTGTCCCTCCAGGAAGCTGAACCATCCGACTCAGGCTTTTTGGCTCCTGAAGATCAAATTGCTGATGAACAACCTTCAGATATTCGAACACTTGGTGACAGATCTATCAATTCTCGATGGAGCTCTGTATCTTCTTCACAGAAGAAAATGGACAAGGTTTTTCAGTTGACAAATTCGAGTCATCGAAAATCATGGACTTGATTGACGTAAGTGATTTGTGGGAATTTATCTAACCTCACGTGACATATTAAGGTTGTGGTGAAGAAATGAAGTTGTCCGTAGAGAAGAGAATCGGGGCCTCATCCAAATTGATGATTGTTGTGATGGAATCTGCGTTCCTCGACACTATTATTCGAACGCGAAGAAAAATGACCTTACCAATCGGGAAGGTAAGGCTCTCAAATTCTACGATCTGAACTTCAGAATGTTGTATGCGTTCCGAAACATAGGATTGGGTGCTACGTCTGCACAGTTGTTCTGTGGGCTTATGAACTTGCCATGCCCGTCAGATTTCAAGCCTTAGTATTTCAAAAGGATCATTCAATACCATTTTAAAGGATGTTATGTGTCGAAAACTGCCTCACACTGCATTGATTCTTCGTGACCATTTCACCAAAAATCAATCACAACCGTCGTATATACCTGTGCTGACACCGTGCGACTTCAGGATATTCATAAAACTCAAAAGAGCGTTTCCGGAACACCATTTTACTCTAATAAAAGAGATACAAGCCACGTCGAAAAGAGAGTTGAAGGCCATCTCCGAAATCGACTTCAACAACTGTTCTGAAGAGTACAAAATCCATTGTATTGTATCCGGAGGGGATTATTTTGAAAGCGATGAAATTGATTTTGAAAAAAATTAAGATCTTTCAAAATAAATGCTAAGTGACCTTCTATTCTGGACACAGTAGTAAACACCAACCTTTCAAGATTTCATACGAATCAAAACAGTCGTGAGACAATCAATATCAATAATATAAGTTTCAAATGAATTTTTGGAAAAAACCACATGATACTGAGAGATTGGATCGAATTTGATACAACATCAAAGGTTAATGCATTTTTTCTTTTTCTGGGTCCCTTGAGATGACAAAAGATCAGATTGATCCTTGAATTTGCAAACAAAATTTTGAGAAAATGAGGCAGGACGGAATGTAGAACAGTCTGTATTATTTCTCACAAACAGACATCAGCCTTTGCCACACGTTAACAGAACATTTCGTCAGAGGACTTAAGATCTACATTATTGAGCTCAATTTTGTAAAAGAGTGAAGTAGATAAATTTGATAGCTTTTATGGAGAAATCGTTCCACCAAATTTCTAGACGTGATTAAACCAACAACATTGAAAAAGTTGTGAACATTTTCACCATAAAATTGAAAGTGATTTCCCTACAAAGCCACGAAGAATTTATTGTGGCCACAAAACTGAATGGATACATCAAAAGCAAATGGCAGAAAAATTCTGGAAGAACATGGAAATTTTCCATATTCCAGGAACTGTTAACAGAGTATTACAATAGCTGTATTTGATGTTGTAGATTTTTCACAAGAATTTTAATATATTGTGAATTGTTGAATTTATATGATTTCATGAATGTGTTCAGGTAACGTGTTCAGAGTGGTAAGTTATGAATACAGTGTAATACAGGAAACTGTGTTTTGATGTGGTGACATTAAATAACGGGATGATTAGGACAACGTATAATATTTTAATTTGATGTCGGATGATGAAGCGTGAAGTATACTGTTGTTGTTGTGCTGTTATATTTATCCAAATATTCAGAATATTATGTGAGAAAATTTGTCAATTTTTATATGTATGGAACTTAGGTTAGATAAGCAAAATTCTCTTCACATGGTTAATATTCACGACTAAATGTAGCAGCTGATTTCACTGAAGCTATAAAACACGATATCATAAGGAAATACCTTAAGGGATAAGGAAATGCATTCACTTGAGCCACTAGATTTAAAGCCAGTATTGGGCAAAATTAGTCATAGAGTCAGACGCAGAGGGACCCTAAAAGCCGACAGGATGGGTTGTAGATTTGGAAGCAGATGTATCTCCATGAATTTTATGTTTTATGATTATATATTTAAGAGTTATTTGAGTGTTTCATCCTTCGCGTATTTTATGCGAAAAATTGCGTCAGAAATAAAGATTTCACTCAAGTGTCCTCTCGTTTCCTTGAGGGGTACCTGAAAAGAAATGAAATCAAAAGATCAGCGTATGAATATAATATCGAAACAAATTCTTTAAATCGTGTAAATTGCGACAAAATCCACATTGGACGAACTAGAAAAAATTAAAAGTCAGAATATATTAATATGAATGCAGTTTTGATTTGATCAAAATAAACAACCAAGATTTTGAGGTACTATATTCAGATAAGGATAGGAAATTAGAAGATACAAAAATAGTGAGTTTAACTTAAGTCATCAAGCTTCACCCAACATATGTTATAAATATGATGGAGCAATTTATCTCCTAATCGATTAATACTACGACAAACTGAAGACTAGAAATAAAAACTTCCTACCCAAGTGCTCAGATATCATTTGTTCGCTATGGAATTTTATGAATCAAAGGACTCTCCAATCCAAAAACAGATTATTCTACTGAATTAAAACAAGCAATTTGAATTAAAACATATCAATTCCTACGTATCATTCACTTCTGTCAGGTGGAATATCGAGAAGATAATAATTCTGTTGTTTTTTCAACAAGTGTTTTTGAAGGGATTTTGTGATATTTCATAAAACAGAAAATTATATGAAGCTTAATTGGCAGTGCAATGTTCTTTCAAACAGGTTGAAACTGAAAATATCCATTATCTGGGTAAAACCTTGTTGTACATGTCTGATATTTTATATACCAAACGTGCAATTGCATTTTATTGTAACAACAAAAGCTGATTGCTGTATTCTGAAAAGCTCGATGGAAAAAAACGAAAAAACAGAAATTCACATGTTACGATATCGAAAACATGACTGACAAGTTGTTGGTATATATTTGAAAATGCAGGGATTAATAACTGTTGAAATACAAATGAATTGGTTGGCAATTTTGGGAGAAAGAAGCCTGAGTTATAATCTACAAATGCTATTGTAAGGTTTGATAATTTGTCTTTGATAACTTCCAGAATTAATTTGTTTCCAACAGAACATTATATTTTATAGTCGTCTAATGTCTGAACAAATAAGACTTTGCTTTTACGCATCTTTCTATATCTTGTCTTTCTTCAGTCCCTATCTCGGTTAAGGAAATCTGAGTAAGATCTGTTCAAATCATAGCGGAACAGAAGTTGGCTTGAAGCTCACTTTGAAACTGACGTTCTTGGTTATCGCTAACGCCTTAGATAACAAGGAAATCTTCTCCAACTGCATCTTACTAGGACCACATCTGGAAGGAAAGGTGTAACAGACCTCTTTCCCCCAGAAGACAACCTCGGCAAACAAACTCTGGTTGATGATTTCAACACAAAAGAATTCAGGAAGATGCACCCGTTCCAGTGTACTTCATGAAACCTGAAAACTACTTCATTGTCATGGATAGTCCATTTTTTCTTCCACCCTGTATAGTATTATAATCATCATTAAGAGAAAATCTATATGAAAAATGAACATTTCCCTCTTGTATGTAGTCAGCAAATAGATATTCAGCTCTTCGAAGGACACCCGTGGCATGTATTACGCTAAATGCATTTTTATTTGATTATCTCTTTTCGTAATTTCAATAGACTATTCGAATGGACATGTCCGAGACTAGATTATCCAACGTAACCAACATATGACGTTTGACATTTGACGTAGAGGCGTAATTTATATTCATCATCCTCTGCTTATTCGATATGACCAATAATTTAATTCACTGAGAATTCTGCTCATATACATTTCTTAAATCTATGTTCAAATAGTTCCACATTTATATTGAGGTTCTTGTGCCATGACATTATAATAAGATGCCTGGAGATACAGGACATCTGAATTATGCATGTGAGAAAGTCAGGAAAATCCCTATTCATAATGCAATTTTTTCAATGGTATACTTGGGATAACACGCTCAAATACCTCTAAATATATATTCATGAAACATGAAATTCATAGAGATACGTCTGCTCGTAAACCTGCAATCATCTTGTCGGCTTTCAGGCTCTCTCTGCGACTGACTCGATGACTAATCTAGCTCAATACTGGCTATAAATCTAGTGACCTAAAAAAGTGCACTTTCTGCTTCTTCCGCTATTTGCATGGGATATTATTGTGTTTTATGGTTCCTCCAAAATCCATTCCTATACTAAGCTTTCAACATTCATTATCTGAAGAGAAATAAAAGCCAGTTCATTTTGATTTACTACAACAGTAATGGCATGTTACATACTCAGTAAAAGTCTACATTTATCGAGTGAAAATCTGAATGTCCGTAGCAAACAATATATTGTAATATGACTCTAGTGCTGAAAGTTAAATCTGTATATATAGACAACTAAATTTATATGGTATCACCCGATCTTTTGGATATTACTTCAGGGATTTTGGAAATTTTGAAGAATTATTAGAACTGATCCTTTTTGAGATATTTCAATTGAAAAAAGAAATGAATTAAGGTTTATTTTGAGAACAAATAACAGAAAATAAGGGACTCTGTCCTCCTTTTTCTCGACCTCAGTAGCTTGTATTACCTCCTCTTGCCCTGATACAAGCCTGAATCCGTCTAGGCATGCTTTGGATTAGGTTTTCGACCTCCTCTGGGGTGATATTCTGCCACTCTTCTGTGGCGGCTGGGATGAGCTGTTTTGGGGTTCTTGCATATCCTGGCGCGATCTAATTTTCCTTTTAAGATCATCCCATTGATGTTCAACACGATTTATGTCTGGAGTGCGAGCTTGCCAATCCAAAATAGCGATTCCCTCTGTTTCAAGATAATGTCGCGCGAGGTTGTTGGTATGCGGAGGAGCATAATCTTGAATAAAAGTGAAATTCTCACTATGGGAACCTCGCTAGAGTCTCACTGTAGGCTACAGCACTAGGTTCATGAAATTTTTAGCCGTTACACTCTCAGGAAACGAAATCAAATCTGTAATTCCTCCCAACATAATGCTACCCTAAAACATCACACTGCCCCCTTGGTATTTCAGAATGTGTCTTGCAGTTCGGAGTCTAGCTTGTTTCCCACTTACTAGTGTATCTAGATAACTGCGTACGATAGAAATATCCCGACTGATATTATCTATTCAGATTTTCTCGATGCCTCTGATCGCGTTCCAGTTAGAAGTATTTTATATAAACTGGGTAACCTTGGCATTCGTAGAAAATTGAACCATTGGATGAAGAAATACATGTCTGAAAGTTTTGTGATCAAGGTTGGCACATTCTTCTCGTCACAGGAACATTCTACTTTAGGGGTACGCCAGGGATCAATTCTGAGCCCTCTCCTATTCGTCGCATTCATTCTTTCAATGATTACTCATATTATTATCAAAAGAAAAATATAAACGACACGAAAACAAATACAAAAGAAATTGAATTATTACAAAAAAAATTAATGTAACGAATAATTCTATGTTCATTTTCTGTTGATAATGAAGTTCGCACAGAGAAAGAATTTTAACTGAGAGAATGAATATTGACCTGAGCTCGATATTTCATAAAGGAACATTTTTCAAATGAAGAGTTTCCACGAAAGTTCAAGAGGAAAGTATCTAAAGACAGACTCCTCAAATATGTGTTTACAACGTCATTATACGTTAACTTGTTCAAAAGACTAGTTAAGGCTGATCAGGTTCTGTAGATCCTCGTTAACTTCTTGCTAACTATGATATTTTGCATTTTCGTACTTTAGAAACCACTTCGAGTAGAAACGTGAAGGAAAAGTTCAAATATACTATTTTCACAACGATGTTGAATTATTCTTAAGACGTGATCGGAATGAAGATCTGGATCGACGTTATCGTTGAATACGTTTATTCACAATTGAATTTCAGGACGCTGAAATAACTAAAATCATCTAACTTATCGTTTGTGAAAAATATATATATATATATATATATATATATATATATATATATATATATATATATATATATATATATATATATATAGGTGCTTCAACGACAACTAAACAGAGGATATATCTACCAAGATATTTATTTCTGATCAAAACACAAAAACAGGTCAATTTTTTTCAAGAGGGACATCTTTTGGGGTACAAAACTTGCCTGAAGTTTTTCAAGACTTCAACTGAGACTAGTCTCAGGGAAATAGTCTTCCCTATCTTTCAGTTGCCCACCCTGTATCTCTAACAGTTTCCAATTAAATATGGAAATTCGTTCAAGCCAATGTGGAAAAAGATACCACTTTTCTTTTGGGTCATCACTCGACCCCTCTTCCTCATTCAAAATGATCACGGATTGCAACCCCCACTTAGGGGGTTGATAATTCAGGCAAGTTTTGTACCTCAAAAGATATCCCCCTTGAAACAAAAATTAACCTATTTTTGCGTTTTGATACAAAATTAATATCTTGGTAGATATAGCCTCTATTTAGTTTTCGTTGAAGCACCCTGTATATATAAATATATACAAGAATATCTGATTAAGTGGGAATGTAGTTTCGCTTATTCCTATTATTAATGAATGTATAGTTAGTCGCCAGGAAAAGTTTCCACCAACAAAATTTCGACAATCGTTTTAAGCAGATTTTTTGAATAATCAATTAGCCGTTTTTTTGAACAATGTAAGAATACACATCAAACCACAGTACATATAAAACAACTATCATTAAATGGGGTTCCAGATTCAAGTTCGTTATTATTATATTTTTGATTAAGACTATTGGAAAGTACAGTCATTCTGTGTTACAGTTTTCCACCATTATAACGAAAATATAATTCGAGATGGAAAATGGAAATATCAGGTACTCAGACTTTTACTTCTAATACATCAAAATCCTAATTGAATGTGTCTACCTCGCCCATTTTTTCTCCACTGACAATGATTGATACATCGCATTTTTGATAAACTGTGCGGACCCAAGCTGACTTACCAGTCAGAGGTCACAATGATGAAAAAGTATAAGAACTCATTAGCTAATATTACCACTACATTTTCGCCACTCACAAATCCATTCATCTTTACATCCGGAAGCGTAGAAACTTTTTTTTAATTTATTTATTTCAGACCTGCCCAAGAATCGCCACCGTTACGCCCTACGCTACTCGAATATCAATAGAACTTACATCCAAGGCATAGGGAGGAAGAATAGTCCATTCTATGAAGTGTTTACGTTGTAGAGATATATTTTTATGGGCTATTAGTCATGAATACACAACCAAGAAATTCATGCTAAGGGAACTAAATTAGACGACGATGTTTTCTACTTATGTTCATCTTTTTTATTCATCATTGTGATAGTTATACGATTATATAAATACAACTCACGGATCAATAACAAATGATTTGCTTTATAGCGGTTCTGTTCACGTTTTAAAACTTAGAAAGTTCGATGAGAACTGGTCTTTCGATTATGTGACCTTCTATGAGTAGAAAGAGCTTGGAAATGCTTTAATTAATATCTTCTCAAAAGAAAGAAAATTTATCTGCTGTCTTTATCTTTCAGGGAATGATCCATCCTATTACCGTTTGTTCGATTTACTATCTCTTGTAATCGATTACTTATAGCAGAATAAACCCTCAGCAAAAATTGTTGTACTGGGATTTTTTAATGTTTACAATACCAGATGGCTTAAACTTTCAAATAGAACTGACGATGCTGGTTGAGAGGCCGAATCATTCACCATTGAGTATGGCCTTGAGCAATTGGTTATGGATCCCACGCACATTCCTGACGTTGAAGGTCAATACGCTAATATCCTCGATCTCTTTCACACTAACAACCCTGATCCCATACACAATAAGGGTTCATGGTCCCCTAGAAAAATCTGACCGTGAGCTTGTAACGGCTTATATCCGTCTCACAGCGACACTACCTATCACTTTACCACCTCGCCTAGTCTGGCACTATGATTCTGCCAACTGGTTTCCCTTGGGAGGAAGTTTGTTTTGTAGATGAGGATCCATAAGAATGCTCCGAGAAGAAAACCGAAATCATCAATCTGGGGATGGAATTATTAATTCCCCATTCTATCGAAGAACACAGCCAAGATAAGTCATGGTTTGATGGTAAGTGTGCAGCTGCTGTGAAGACCAAGAAGTTGGCGTATCGTCAGTGGTTTCAAAACTCTTGTCCTGAAAATAGAAAATTCTGAATTATCAACAACAGATGAGATTTTAGAAACCATAGTTCTTTCAGAGTTCATTTACAGGGAAAAACCAGAAATATATAGTTTGAAGATATTGTGCTAAAAGATAGTACTTGGTTTATTCATTCGAATGAAGCGAATTCTGCAAACCCTCACTAGTATAGCTACCCAATCAGTGTTATCTTCTCCAACCATTACCAGTTGGGCATACTAATTCTGGATTCACCAAATTTTTGTCCTCAAAGGGAGAAAATCAATAAATTCGCTATACTTCATGCACAACAGCAACATTGTTGATGAATGAACTTATAATTCGTAGATAATCCTGTTTTATATCCCTTCAAAAGCGAAGGTCAACGCTCCCGATCAAAAATGTGCTTTGTATAGAACTGGAAGAAGATGTTGACGAGAAAGATTCTTGAAAAATTATAACTCTGTATATTCCCACTACCGTTGAACAAATCTGATGAATAGATGATAAAAAAGATAACTTTGCTGCAAATTGAAGTTTGATCATATGAAAACTACGTGACTTATCAAGAAGATGACAAAACTTCAAAACGTTCAGTATTTCGCGACTAAAATTTTTCTCGACATAAATGTTGGAAAGAAATAAATATTTCATATTTCCGATGAGGAATTACATGTACAAGTTATTGGCATTTATCTAGAACAATATGAATTGGAAATTTGTCATTGGGTGTAAAATGGCGAATGCGCCGTGTTGAGAATACAAAATTACAGCGTTCTTCCAAATACAGCGTGAAAATACTCTAATAGTGTAGTCTTCGAGTCTCATTAAAAAACTCGGGAAGGTTGATCTTTTATTTTTTCATTTTACTCAACATTGAAAAGTTCTTGATTTCTCTATACGTTTCTAGTCTTTTGTACGACCTAGTCGAGCCCTTCAAAATATTTGCTAAGAATACTCGGAACAAAATATTGTGAAAGCACCTGTATTATTTGTTCTCTGAAATGTTATGTTTCTTGGATTGTTTTCAACATCAAATAATATTTATGTTTTTATATTTTATTTTACTTTGCTATTATATTAAGTAACTCTTATAAAAGTTTCATTTCGCAATTTGTTTTGTCTAATGACTATTTATCATGAAATATAGTTTCATATATTGAAGGTAAATTTAAATAATTTTGTGTATTCTTCTCTCATTTTGTTGTTGAATATGTTTTCAAATTAACGAAAAATTATGGTCGAAATAGGCCTCAAAATGATAATTGAGTTTAGGGTTAATGGAAAAATAGGTCCCATCAAGAAATCATTGAGTATTTCTATTCATACATTCTTATAAACCTTGTACTGATGTCTAGTATCTGTGATGGCATATGGACTATCTTACATCTACCAATGATTATTGACAAAAATTACAGTAGAGCTCTTACAACATTTTGCTTCTGTGAAGAAAATTTTAATGCATCTTCAAGCTAATAACCATGGACAAAATAACACTGGAAAAAAATCTGCTATAAAAGAGCTGAAACTTCGATTAATATGCTACGGCTCTAACATTGTTCTTTCGAAAATTTTCAAAAAGTCTTATGGTTAAGTAATAGAGTTATTTTTTCAATACCTGTTTCTATATATTTCTCAATAGAATACAGGACATTCTTGCAACGACGGCAGCAAAGGATCTTTCATTAAGTGAATTTCCTTGAAAGAATCTTTTCCCCTTCCAGTGTCTAGCTATCAGAAAATCCGTACTCTACAGCCAATACACAGTATTAAAGGAAACAGTACTTTAAATTCAACAAACTGAATGAAAACCACCAGATACCAGACAAAAATAACGATACTTGCCAATACTCATAATTGAAATCAACCTACATGAATTTTTCTGATTCTGCGTTCCTAATTTTCAAAATAAGCATTTCCTCTGAAAAACCAGAGAGACAAAAATGTTCTCTAACGAGGCTTGAGATTACATTACAGAATGAAGTTGCTACAGAATTTCAAACTGATTGTTTATTTCATTCACGAAAACAAAAGCTGAAAGATTTATATCTTCACTTTGAGTAGCCATATCTCGAGAAGGAGAGTCACATAGAAAGAATTTGAATAAATCTTCCGCTGAGAAATCACTTGAAATAGGAATTCTTCTTCAATATTCATTATGTGGCTATTTTCGGAATGTCATAGAGTTTTCGTGAAATTAATATTTTCAGTAGATATCGAACACATTGTTCCATGTTGATCTATGCCTGACAGGGTGAGTTTATTTATCTCTTCTTCACAGAGCATACCAATTCAGACAATAGAAGAACTTTCTAAAAGAGATGTTTGCCGTTCGTTTTCACTCATCGCAGATTACCGGAACTAGCACGATTCATCCTAAGAAGCTTCTGAAAGGCACACAATTCGATTGAGACCACGCGTCAGCAACCATTCAATATGTTTCTTGTCAGTTTATTTGTTTACCAGCGACCGGAATGGGCAGTTGACGTGTCTCCTTCATAACCGTGTCTTGTCAATTGTTTCCCAACGGAAACGCTCGAAATCAGGCATACTTGATGATATTAATTAATAATTACTGTCACGCTACAGATATCACGGAGTACCTCTATTAATCATGGCGAGTACACAATTTACTACTCAAATTAACGTAGACGGGTTTGCATTGTTGAAATATTATTCCATCTGCAAGGGTAGGTTACAAATGGCGTCGGTCAACTCAAATAGTCCTTATTCTAAATGTGGGATAGATTTGTTGCCAGATATAAATAACGTTGCGTGAAAGTTCAACTAGTATCTTGGGAGAATTCATGATTCCAAAAATTGTATTGTTCGACAGAAACCCTCGTTGATTCTGAGAGAAACTCCGTAAAATTAGCCATTATACACATATAAAACCACTATTATCATCATCATGATGATAACACATAACATAACAATTATCCACTTCTCGATAATCATGATTCAAAACAGATATCTCTTTCCCATAGCAGTTAACCCATTTCCTCGAGTTTTTTTCAATTGAATCATAATATTTTTCGCATTTTAAATATATAAGAAGTAACGTTGAAACATAAACATGAAGAAAAAATTGGTGGACCTATTTAGTCTACTGGGACATTTAAGGTCCAGCGAAAAATTCTTCTTCAAAACATTTTCATTGAAAGTCAAACAAACAAGTCCTCATAAGAGGACATGTGATATATTACAAAACAGTTTCCTTGTAAGCATAAAGTGACATTACATTTGACACATCTCCAACGTGCTTTGAAATGACAAACTTTACACCGTATTTTTTTTTCAATTTTTACTGAAAAATAATCGCCTTGTTCTTGTATAAAACTCATGAGTGTATAACCAGTAGGTCTACAACAAAAGTTAACTAATATAAAATATATCTTCACAAACCATTATATGAATTTTCCTAGCATTGATGACAGCCAGTAGTTCAACCGAATCGTATTTTGTTCCCATTGTCACAATATTGTTATCTTTCCATCTGACAACCAATAATTTGTTTGTTGAGTAGTAAATGTATTGAAAACCACCAGGTTCATCATTTTTGGAGAACTGATGATAAAAGCGATTATCCAAATGGTCCTAGTGGCCCTGAAACCTCTTTTCTTCAATGTTTTTGAAAGTTCTGGGCTGGTAAAATAATTATCCATAACTATAGTGGGATCTGACGAATCAGATACACTTTCTAATAGTTCGGATACAATATTTAGTAGAGCTGCAGGTTATCCAGTCTTTGAAGCCAAATCGCACAGATGTTCCTCTAATAAACTGTTTGCAGAATGATTATCAAAATATTTGATCATATAGACAACTGAGGATGAAAAACCCTCCACTGTTGAAAGTTTCTATTCAGAATTTCCATGAGAGGAGTACATTTTCGATCAAGTTTGAAATATTAGTGAAATGCAAGAATTTTCTCCAATTCCTGAAAGTGATTGCTTGACATAGCTTTGGACATTAATGATATAGAACCTCATATGAGCTCCAAAAACAAATGTTTCGTAGGTAGCCTGTGATATCCACTAAAGAGTTATATGTGTAACTGTGATTGTTCTGCTCTAAGTTTTAAAATATCTTCATCCATCAGTTTTTCAAAGAATTCTACCGGAGTTCCGTTTGTTTTGTTTAACAACGCTTAATAAAAAACAGAGCTTCACATAATCACTTGCGATGAGTAAACGGTAGCTTATGTAGGAATTTTGAAACCAGTTTCAAAAACTGATCGATAAGTAGCTGTTTTTTTATGGTAAAAACTACTACATTTAACTGGCTTTCAAATGGTATATCAACTTTTGAGCTATTCATTTTTTTTTTCACCAATATCATGGGTAAGAGTAATAACAACATAAAATTCGAAAACGCAAATATCTTATATTACTCAATGAAATATGAAAAGGAATTAATAAAAATTAATGCATCATATTTTCACTAAATAGATTCAAACACTATAACAGGTGTTCAAAATGTCGTCCTCTTTCCTGAATGCACTTAACAGGTCTTTTTCTCAAACTATCAACTACACTTTGAAGTTCAATGTGTTTTTGACTCATTTTGTTGCAACAGATTCGAATCCTTTCAATTAATTCTTCTCGAGTATTGAAGGGAATTCTATAAACATCAGTCTTTAATGAGCCTCAGACATAATAATCAAGAGGTGTAAGGTCAGGGCTTTTGGGTGGCTATCTCACTGGCCCGAATCGATCTATCAATTTCTCTCCAATTCTATCAGTGCAACCTCACCTCACTATCCACTGGCAATAGGTCTTGAACCTATTCTTCGAGTACTTGTTGTAGGGTCCTCGCGAACAGTCTGGAATATTGCAGGTGGTTTTCTCCATTGTAGAGAATTTCCACCACCTTCTCTTATTCTTGAATCACAGAATAAACCAGTTTCCCTGGAGCGCCTAAACACTTCAACAAATGTTTTTCTGCATAGTTGTTGTCTGTTTGGAAAGCGCAATGCATACTCCCGCACCGCTGCTAGGGAATGTCCATTCGCGAAGCCATAAATAAGTAACATATCTCGATATTCATTGTTTGAGAAATTAGGCATGTATTCTCTTTTTCAAAAAAGAAAATAGAACCGTACAAGAGGCAAATATAAACTTCAATTCAATAATTCATTGAACAACAGTTTCTGTCAAATTCTAAATATATTTATTTGTTTTAAAATCAAGTAATACAAGCCTTCTGTGATTTATTCATTTACGATTCTTTTTCTAATTTTCTTCTTCTAATCCGAGAAAAATTAATTATTCCAAGTTTATTAAACATTCAATATTCAGATATCTTATTTATTTATCGCTTATCATTATTGAAAAGTGATTTGTGGAATTGCTTAGACGCTTCGGTGAAACTTGCTCATTTGTGATCGAAGGATAAGAGAATTTAATGTTCTTACTCGAACTCTTACTCATGATATTGCTGGTAAAAAAAAAGTAAGCTCAAAAGTTGATATACCGTTTGAAAAACTGATAAATGTAGTAGTTTTCTCAAAAAAAAAACGGCTACTTATCGATCTGTATTCAGTGACACAGCTAATAAGAAAATACCACTAATTTTGTTAATTTCACAATTTTTCCATTTAGCCTTTTACAACCCCGGTATACAAAATGTTTTTACTTGTAAAAGTAACAGAGATATTCTTGTTTTTATAGAGAGAAGCAAACATTTTCGTAATGTAGTTAACCACTTGAAATGAGGGTCAAAACCGGTCGTTTTCGAAGAAAATATATTCCACTTCATCTTCTTCGTTGAAAAACGGATTTTCATACAATGAATAAATCCTCAATACTGCTCACCAAAATCTCAACCAGCAAGAACCACCCTGTAGCTTAGACACTAGGCATACAATCTTATTGAAAACGAGAAAAAAAACTGCAAACAACAATTGGAACTATTGAGATTCATGAAGAACTCGAGATGAAAAATGGTCTGACCTTTTGCTACACTAGTATGTGAAAATTTCTCTTCAACAGATCAAAATTTAGACCTGCAAGAACCAGTCGATTTATCCTCATGTCAAACTTTGACTGTATCTCCAAAATTAGACACATATCAAAATTTCAGAAAATTAAACTTCTTCTAATTTTATGAGTATCTTATTGAGGACTTTTTGTTCCATTGAAAGCCTAATGGAGTATGATGACATTAATTTTCAGAATGCAGCACAACATTTTTCGCTGCGTTTAACGTATTTGTAGGACTGTCGTACTTAAATATGGCCACCCTATGTACTTTTATGCTTTCAGAAAGATGGATGATCATCCCTGAATTCATAAGAATTGTGTGCTATTATTATGTTAATAATTTACTTGAATACCGAAGTGATCCGTTCTCTCGTGTATACTATAGACGTGGCAGAGTAACGAGAATATAAGAATTTCGAGTATTCAGAATAAGAGATACATTTTTTCGTTTAAGGGAGATGATAGGGGGTCTGTCAGACATCAAACTCGAGTTCATTCCCTCACAACCACTCCCTGAGAATTTCTAGAATTTCCGCAGACTCAACAAAGATATATTCAATATTTTCACTTCTAATCCAAATTATATTCCACCAGAAAATGCTCGGCAATCTTGACTCTGCAGCTTTGCCAGCAGCAGTTCAACTAAAGAGGTTGAAATATTGCATTCAAAAACCAGCCATTCGCTGGACAAAACCTGAAACTGGCATAACACTGACATTAACAATATGAATGTCACCTAATCCATTTGCATACGAGCCAAACAAGGACATGAAGTCGAGATGAGATAATGGTAATAAGACCACATGCACGATAATGTTGTTTTACTCAACGAGCTCGAATCGTGGTGTCTCAGAAAACAACAATAATAACTCAATTCTCAATATGAATCACAAAGAGACAAAGGAGATTTGATTATATGTGTGAGCATCCTAGAACCACATTGTTTGAATGAATTCGTGTCATATAAATTATGATTGATGCTTCGAAAGTCTGATTTTATCATTTGCATTCTGGAATTGATTGACTCGTGAAGTGATAAAGTTACCCGTAGTTTACTCAGCTCAAGATAATTCGAATTTTCTATGGAATGGCTGAATAGCTATCAAGAATATTGAACTAAGCAGATAAGCTTAATGCTGAGAAACTTGGAAATTACTTTGCATTTATTTTCATACTTTTTATAGCGAGACGTACAGAGGAATAATTCAGATGAGACTAACTGTTTGTTCATACTACGAAAATAGTGAAGAAGACATATGTCACTAAAACGACTGTCAATTTTTTCGCAACTTTTTCTTTGAATTAAACAAAAACTACGGAGAAATAATACATGGGAGATGTCAACCCAAATTATTGGGTCCATAATGATTCTAGAACATCTATAGATTATAATCGGCATCACTCAGAAGACCGATCCTAGCCATCGGGGCTCTCTCGGTCAAAAAGAAAGGGAATTGTTTTGTGGAGTTTGAATATTGAAGCGATTTTGCGATTATATTTCAAAATTGGCAAGCAAGAACAAGGAAGTGATTATGTTTCAGGAGACTTACACTGCGAAGGAAGAACATCTCCGCGAAAGAGGAAATATCTCAGGTTATGTACTTTTTGATTATCTCCTTAGTCCTTTTTATGGCCTTGCTTCCTATGTGAAATCTTTTCTTAAATTCAAGTGCGTTTAGACATTTAAGAGTCAGGTATGATTGTTGACATATTTTTCTACTGGTTTTCTCTTTCCATTGTTACAGATTCTTATCCCAAACCCCCTTCCTTTAAGCCTTGTCTTCGTCTGGAAATCATGGAGTGAGACTATGAGAATTGAAGCTGCTAAGCAGAAAAATCTTTGATACTCTTTATGTACACAGGACACTAACACAACATAAAGAGACAAGCTATTGCTAGTGCAATAGCGAAAAGGAAACGAGTTTTTTCCTCAGATTTTTTCACTCATTTATTGAATCGTACTCAAGAAAGTATGGTTCCCCTGTTACATTTTTCTGAGCTCACACTGGTGTTTTTTCTGATACACACTAAAATTATAGATATAAGAATTTATTGTAAAAACAATTATTCGAATTTGTGTGAATCCTCTCTCTTTCCAAAGAATATGTACTGGGTGATTCACCAGTGGCGCGGTGCTCTGTAGCTTGTACATTATTGAAAATTTCATTTTTGTCCGAACGATATTGTATTCAGAAAGTAAGAATCTACTTCTGCAATTTATTCTGCAGTAAACAGGGTGTCCCAATTTTCTATGAAAAAATCTTGGGTGGTTTTTATCAAATTGGAAGACCATTTTTTTGTTCAAGATTCAGGAGTGGCCTAAACTCTGCTATAATGTCCTTAAGTAATAGGTTTTTTGATGAGTAGTAATGTTTTTCAGACTTGAAGATTTCCCGAACAAATAACTCTTTTGTATTTGATACACACACACCACAAAAATTGTCGCATCACCTGGTATTCTGAACTCCACAATCGATTAAGCAGCTCGATCGCACTTTTTTTGTCATTATATGTTTTTGGACATATGAGGGGAAAAAAATCGTATCTATGTAGTATCATTTGTTTTGATATGATCTCAAACACGTCTGGAACAAGAATCAGTTTATTTGACTATTAGTATTCATTTAATTCCTCTTCAGTTTTCACGCTAAATTAATGCAAGTTTTCTGTCATTCTTGTTGATTTTCGAATCTTTGAATTTATTGTAATGGCTGATGAACGTCCTGGACGCTATTTGAATGATTAAGTGGTAAGAATTGTAACACTTTTAGTGGAGGGGCGAAGCCAACGTTACGTGGCTAACTTGTTGAATGTTAACCAAAGCACTATTTCAAGAGCAATTAATCGGCATGACGAAATAGGGGAATTTGGAAAAAGGGCCGGACAGGGAAGAAATCGGATAACAACACCAGTTGATGATCGTTAGCTTCGTTTAACTGCACTAAGAGTTCGACACTGTACGGTTAGAATGCTACAAAATGAACTTGAACTTTCCAGAATTGTGCATCAAGTTGCAAGACTTCAGTTTTCGAGGGAACATGCAAATTGGGGTATTCCAGAATGGTCGAATATTCTCTTTTCCGACGAGTCCAGGTTCTGTATCAAATGATAGACGCATGTCTGTATACAGACGACAGTAATGGTGTAGGGAGGCATTTCTTTCCATGGTCGAACTGAGTTAGTTCTAGTGAATAATGGATGAATAACAGCGGCCAGATATATCGTAGATATTCTTGAACACCTTGTTGTACTCTTTGGCCCATTGATAGGCGAAAACCTCATTCATATGCATGATAATGATCGGCCTCATGCAGCTAGCGAAGTCACAGAATTTCTGCAAAATACCGAAACTGATATTTTAAGATGGCCAGCCATAACTCCCGACTTGAATTCCATAGAACATGCTTTGGACAACATGGGGTGGCAAGTTCAGCAACGTAAGATGCCTTGTAGTACACTCCAACAACTAGAAATTTTGCTTCCTGAAACTAAGTGACTCAAGAGTATATCTGAAATTTGTTTGAGGGGCTTCCGAGACGTATACTGGAATAAATTAGGGCCCGGGGAGGAAACACTCGATTTTGAAAATGATTGGTAACCTTTCGATGCTAGTTGATTGGTCTCTTCGCGAATGTTTGAAGATGGTAGAATTTTTTAATTTTTCATTATCTCGAAAATTGTTGATATTTTCTATCATAAACTCAAATCCTTTGAGTGATATCTTCATATTTTACATTTCTGAAAGTTACCAAGCGACTTTTCGATGACCAACCTAAAAGTTCATATAGTATTGTCGTAAAAGCAGGGAGATACGACAAATTTTGTGGGGTGTGTATATAATATGTACCATTTCACAATAAAACACAACTCCTTTAAAAATTATCCTATTTTATTGAATTCTCAAATTAAATAAACTTCCTTTTGTAAGATTTTGAAACTCAACGTACATTTTCCAAATATTTTAGGCTCAAGGCTCATCACACATTTCCAGCGGATGCCTAAAGTAATTTTTGCAAGTTTTTTTTAAGAACTCTGTCACATTTAAACGTTTTTCCTTAAATATATACTTTCTGCAATTGAAGAGAAAGTGATTTGAATTCTTGAATAGAAGCTATAGTTTGTAAACAAGAGCTATTGGAAAACAAGTGAAGGTATACCTTTTATCGAAAAAGAACCAGAAATTGGTCAACGAAACAAAAAATTTTCAGTTTTCATCCAAATTTGTGGCATCGCCTTGAAATTAGGAACCTTCCGAAATGAAAAATTCACGACAAAGAATAATCGAATCATCAAAACGCTTTTTCCAGAATCAATCTTCACCAATCACGTTTTATGAATATTAGGTCGAAATTGACCCGTTCTAGCAGGTCTTTAATGAACTTAACACGATTCAGTTCGATTCAGTCGAGCGGCAACGCGTTTCATGCCCAAACAATCGTTTAAAATAGTGCGAACTGATCCGTCAGACACAGAAAGTTCATTTCCTGTGTCTCTCAAACTTAAATGACGAGTAACAATCACCCTTCCTCTACTTTATCTATGTTAACTTCAGTTGGAGATATGGATGGCCGACCAGAGCGAGACAAATCTTCCACCACATCCCGGCCGCTATTGAATGCACTGTACCTTTCATATGCACGTGTTTTTGATGAAGTCGAGTTATCGTTATTTTATATAAATTCAATTCTAAATGAATGAAATGAAACGCTTAAAAAAATAGAAAAAGAATGAAGTGTTCCATTATTTCTGTTGAAAACCCCTCGTACAAAGTTATCAAATGAATAATGTTTTTATAATGGACAAAATAAGCTTCATAGAAATAAACATTAAATAAAAAAAACCGGAATTTTGAGGTAAGCATTTTTATATTTATCATATTATTCCGGTACATTCGAACAGCTATGCGAACTTTCTGGATATCAACTCAAGCAGAAGCAAAATGAATATATCTGATAATCCAGGAGTTCTTAAGTTGGTAATCCCCTTGTTTGTGGAAGGGTTTACAAGGGTCAGTAATTTAAAATATAAAGAAGAACAAGCATAAACAATGATGGGGTTAACTTGCCATCCTACTCGTCGATTTTGTATTTAGATTTAAACATGGTCTCATTGGATATTCTTGATGAAAAAAATGCCATTCAAAGCTCGAACATCAAACGTCAAACGTCGAAAAGGCACGAAAGAATGTTTGTACAAACTACAACAACCATTATTTATATTAGGAGCTTTTCAATCACAATTGATAGGGAAAAAGGGTTCTATTGCTTTCTTGTTCCTTTCATTATGATCTCAAGAAGGAGTTTCGAAGGTACTAACAGAAGAACTCGGAAAATACACTTCACTACAGAAATCATTATTTTTCAAAACATTTTATTAATTTCATAATAAGGTTAATTTATTGAATCTACGAAAATTTCTAATGAGATTAAGCCATATTTTCTCGGAACCCAATATAAATCCAATCGAAATTAACAATAGAACTAGTGAGCCTTTCAAAATTACCTTTTATATTTAAAAAGCCAATATACGCCCTATAAATCAAACGCCTAATATACTTAACCCCAAATATACTGAACGCCTTTTGATATCCAACTCTTTCTATACTGAACGCCTTATTATATTCACTTCATTATTCATATTTATACTTAATAGATCTTTATTTACATGAAAATCCCTCATATATTGCCTCAGTTATCCTTAGGGTAACGCAGCTTCGAGTGTTGTTTTATGGATACTGACTTATCAACCTCACAAATTTCAACACAATTCACTTCTATCCCAATTCAAAGAGAAACATTCAATTTGAAAATCTCAACTTACTCCAATTCACCTAGCATAAGATGAAATTAAAAACATTCCAACATTGATTCAGAAAAACAAATTGTTCAATCACCCTTTAGACATAGAAATCCAATCATAAACAACTCTAATATTAATTCACAATATTCCAAATTTTCAGTTCCAAAAGTATTAAATACAGGCTGCTTCAACGAAAACTAAACAGAGGCTATATCTATATCATTTCTGATCAAAACGCAAAAATAGATCAATTTTTGTTTCAAAGGGGACATCTTTTATGGTACAATACTTGCCTTAAAGATCAACCCCCTAAGCAGGGGTTGCAATCCTTGAACATTTTCAATGAGGAGGATGGGTCGAGTGATGACTCAAAAGAAAGGTGGTATCTTTGTCTTTGATCAGCATGAATCTGTTCCATTTTATTTCAATGAAACTTGAATGGTCTCAGGGAAATAGTCTTCCCTATCTTAGGGGGTTAATATCTCAGGCAAGTTTTGTACCCCGAAATTGACCTGTTTTTGCGTTCTGATCAGAAATGAATATCTTGGTAGATATAGCCTCTGTTTAGTTTGCGTTGAAGCACCCTGTATATAATTCAGAAAGATCGATATATGCAGATCTATAGGTTCAAATTCTTAATTTTTAATCAACAGTTCTGATTCGTATTAGATCAGACTAGAGTCGAATAAGATTCATCAATTATAATTAACAACCAATATGAGCTTAAAACAGCAAGATGGATGAAATATTTCTCAAGTATATTGATGAAATAGAAAACTGAAGTTCTTTTCAAAGTAAAATTTTTGGAAGTATCCAAAAGATATAAGCGAAAAACTAGTAATCAAATAGGGAACACTACTAAATACATAGAAATTACATCATATGTGATTGCCCTATACGTAACCATTTTGTATTAATTCAAATTGACCAAAATTCACACAATTTGCTTACCAAAAAAAAACAAACATCTTCTGAATTGAAGTGTTCTTGTGGAAAGCAGAAATGAGATCCACAAATTTGTATATCACATTATGGACTCTCATATACAATACAATGATGTTAACTTTATATCAGTTTCAATGAAACTGTTTGTTTTAATTGTTGATTTCCTAGATCCTTAACCGTCGAGTTTGCAGTTGGTTTCGAGCAGTCAGCTTCTTATACACTTGCTCAATTTATTGAATGTACAACAAATTCTTATAAGATTAAGCCATATTTTCTTGAAACCCAATATAAATCCAATCGAAATTAACAATTGAATTACAAAAAGATTATGAACGTCAATATCTGAACATAATTCTCTTTTCCCATTATCACCTCGCACACGACGAGGTAATTAGAGCTAATACGATTTCGTCGAATAAGATTAGTCTGAATTATCTTTTCATCAGTACCTGTGTAACCGCTGACCCATAAGGGTCATCCCTACGTTTATGCTAAGTCTAATAAATCTGCTGTGGAATCAATCAGGATCGGTAATCCTGATTGTGAATACAAAGACGATTTAATACTGATAATTACTTCATACATCACGGATATTAAACATAATTACTCGAAAGTCCCCAATCAATATGGAATTATGATTTTTTCGTCACAGGAGATCCCAAATTTCTAAAAATACCGAATCCTACATAATATCATTTAAGCAGATATGCTCCTGCCGGTTAACATACATTCTGCCAGAAGGAGTACCGGCAATCGATTATTTGAGAAATTGTCTCAGAATAATTGTCAAAATTAGGTTTGTTTACAGTGCTTGATTTTGTTAGTTCTCACAAGTGTTTTTTGTGATTTTTACAATGAACAAATATCGAACAGGAAATTTGTTTCAATTTTTGTTTACTTTTACGCTCAACAAGACATTCAATTCGTTTTTCAAATCATCTTTCTCTTGAAGGTTTTTTGAATGAAGCTTATTTGCGTTAGTTTTCTTTTCGCATCTAGAAAACTTCAGCGTTCTGGTTTATCCATAATCTGCAAACCATTTCTGATGAAGTCTAAATGCTTCAGCACTATTTAGATTAAGAATAGGTGCGTATGATGTTTGTATTCACTTGATTCTCCCTGCGTGATGAAGACCCTAAATGTTACAGTAACAAGTATTAGCATATATGTACCTTGTCTTTCAAATTTCCTATTAATGAATGCGTATGATATCCGTTACAAATCTATGACGATTGATCTGCGATTTTGAATGGTATTCTGCCATATATAGGACGAAGCAAGATGGCAAGCGGAAGGCTCTGTAACCAGCCGCAACTTGTCGGTTAGCCGACAAGAGTTCCTGACTGATATTTCCAATACTCTCGATTTCTTTTCTTTTTCAGATCCAGAGAACTTCTGTTCATAGCTCTGACCTCCATTAGGCAGCTCCGATCACAAGCTCGTTTCTGCCAGTGGTAACTTCATATAGTCAAGCATTAAGATCCAACGCTCTGGAATAAAGAAAATTATTAAGAACTGAACAGAGAGATATCCCAAAGCATTCTAGAAGATCTAAGGGACTACAATACAAGACTCAAAGTGGATACTATTGAAGACAATAAGAATATGAAAGTTCTAAAATCCAAGCTCTCTTGCTCCAACAGAAGGCCAATAGTGAACAGCATTAGAAACAAAGCGAGCATTCAGGTGGAAAATGGATCAGACATCATTGAAGCAGTTAAGGAGTTCTACACATTCAGGCGAGGATATGATAAGTTCTGAAATGTTGAAAATGGGTGGCGGAGATTTATTGGATGCCGTGAAAATTCTCTTCAATAAATGACTTTTGGATGGAAGAATTCCACAAATAAGGCAAAATGCTGTAGCAATTCTACTTAACAAAAAATGGGATAAGAACAACCTGGAGAACTTTCTGCCCATCAGCCTTCTTTCACAACTATACAAGCTGCTCACTGAAATTATCACAAACTAGACCTATACCAATCTGTAGAGCAAGCCGAATTCTGAGCAGGTTACAGCACAATTGATCACTTGCAAGCAATTCGTACTCTCATCGAGAAGTGTACCGGATACAATATTCCCATCTACTAGGCTTTCGATCTTATAGAAATGTGTGCAATAATGATATCTCTAGATAATGCAAGAGTCGACTCTCGGTACTCAAATTTGATGAAATACATTTGTGATCATGCTTTCATCACAATTCACTTGATTAAGAACAAGATAACAGCTAAAATCCGCATAGTACGTCAAGGCCACACTATTCCACTATTTAGAATGGAACAACAACGGAATCAACATCGATGGGGTACATTTAAACCATTTGAGGTTTGAAGACGATATAGTTCTTATTAGTACAAACCCTGAAGTACTCAAAATCATGCTAGAAGAACTGCAGAAAACATACACATTTCAATTGAAACTCAGGTGATAGAAAATGTGACCGAGTACAAATATCTAGGCCATAAAATAAAACTTGGGAAAGAAAATCAAAGCTGTGAAATATCCAGAAGAGTGGGTTTGGTCTGGGCTGCATTTGGAAAACTGGGCTTTGTTTTGAAGTCCCGAAATGTTCCTCTCAACCTAAAAAGAAAAGTTTTCGATTCGTGTGTTCTTATTGTCCTCACATACCTTGAAACGATATCTCTAACTCAAAGAGCAGCCAATAACTTGCAAGTTTCATAACGAGCTATGGTGAGAATCATGATGGCAATATCATTGAGAAATAGAATGGGGAATGAGGATATTAGACAGAGGACTGAAGTGACTGATGTGCTAAAAAGGATAGCACAATTGAAATGGAGATGAGCTGGTCATGTAGCCAGGCAAGACCCATCGAAATGGGCCAACAAACTGCTTGCAGGGAGGCCAAGAACTACCAAAAGGAGCGTAGGAAGACCACAGCTCAGATGGAGAGATGACATCCAGAAGATCTTGGGGAAAAACTGGATGCGAACAGCTGCTAATAGAGACAGATTAAACAATCTGGAGGAGATCTATATCCAGAAGTGGATTAATACAGACTGAGGAGAGAGAGAGAGAGTTTTGAAGAAGTGTGCTCCAGAATTAGCATCTGTTTCAAATATTCTATTTCAGATTTCTTAAGAGAACCAGACGTTTCCGAAATGTTGGAAAGTTGCGAAAGTACAACCAGTTGTAACATTTGCGAACATCAAAAATCAAAAAGTATGGCTAATCAAGAGCCATTAGTCTTGATATCTCAAAAGCCTTTGACAGAGTTTGTTACGCAGCCTTGATGAAATAACTAATTGCCCATGGACGTCATTGGCATAATTGTTTTCTTTTCAGCAGATCGATTTAAGTGGTAGTTGCAGGTGTAACTAATGAATCTTTTCAGGTTAATGCAACAGTGCCTACGGCTCTCGCCAATTTTTTTCTGTTGCAGATTAATGATCCCTCTGCACAGTTATCTATAAGCTTAATAGAGCTTGATGGAGATTTAATAAAAAAGATCAATTACGTAATGGGGATTGCCATTTGAAAATAAAAAGTGAGGATGGCAGGGAATATAGGGTTAGGGGAAACTCTTCAAGTTTATCAGAAAAAGTTAGGTATTAAAAATCAGGACCCGGTCTTTACGAGCATTTTTTGCTAAAAACCGACAATAAATGAATTATTAATTTTACTAAGGACTTTAACGCAACCCGGTATAGTAGAAATTCTGGAAACACCAAAGAATTTCAACCATTATCTCGGGTAAACGAGTTATCCGAATTTCCTGAGTGAATGAAAACGCCAAAAATGTTTGTACAACGAAGTGATGTTCACATGTCATGGGGTTGGAAACTCGAAGGGCTATTCTTATGAGCAGGGCATCGAATTGTATAGAGTAAGGAATGCAGGGACACGGATGTTATTTGTATTCCTGTAGTTCCGCCTAATGGCTAACCAAACCAAGCTATTGTGTGTCCAACATAATTGCAATTAACACTGAATATGGGTGCATAATGTACTGCAATATTACGGCGATAACGTATGATACAAACGTTTATTGTTTTACAATAAATTAACTGGTAATAGATAAATAATCTTTCTGAATCAAATTTGAATCAATATGTCGATATATGTTTTTGGGATATAATATATTAAACTTTTGAAAATCCATCTCATCTACGAAACGTTTAGAGTTAGACAAAAATCGTCTTTAGTTTCATGATCAGCAGCCTTGAAACTTCTCTGGAATCAATTTTCATCGAAATCGGATTCCCCAAAAAAAACTTTACTTCTCCGATTTCCAAAAAATGTTGCATACCGGGGTTTTTTGGGTCATAGAACCCATATCAGGTGTCCGTTTCTCTTTAACAACTAACAATTGGCCGTTATCCAGCGAGCGTCGTGACGCAGGTACTTCACAAAAAAGTCATATCTGCTAAACGTTCAGAGTTAGGCAAAAATTGTCTTCAGTTTCCTGATCAGCAGCCTTCAATCAACAAGAAACACAAAATTTGCATTAATTTAGCGTGAAAACTGAAGAGGAATTGAATGAATATTGATAGTCAAATAAACTCATTCTTGTTTTAGACCTGTTTGAGATCATATGGAAACAAATAATACTACATAGATAAGATTTTTTCCCCTCATATGTCCAGAATCATATCGACAAAGAAACAGCGATCGAGCTGCTTAATAGATTGTGGAATTCAGAATACCAGGTGATATGGCGAAAACTATTTTCGTCTTCGATTTCCGAAACATTTTGCATACCAGGGTTTTTTGATCATAGAACTCATATCTGGCCGTAATCGAGTGAGCGTTGGGACGCAGGGTTTCTCAAAAATATCCTAATTTCTTAGGTGTGAAACATATAAAACAACGGCCTAAATAAAAGCGTTCAACTGAAAAATAAGTTTTTGTAACTTCCATTAATTTCTATAAAACCGCCGAAGTTGTTGAGTCCTGGAAAGTTTTTGGCGAAAATTAGTTAACGTTTCGTTTTTCCGAAAAATTTTGCAACTAGGGGTTTGTGGGTATTAGAACCCATATCCGGTATTCGATTCTCTCAAGCATCAATTAATGAGCCGTAATCGAAAAAGTATCGCGACATGGGCGTCTCAAAAAAATATCATAATTTTCCATGCCTGAAAAATATGAAAAAATGGTTTACATATCACCGTTCAAATGAGAAACAAGATTTCTGAACTGCTTTCTCCAGCGGATAAAAATAATTTTTGAGTGTAAGCAACCCACTTGACAATTTAGTTCAACTTTTCAACTCTTTAAAAACATATTTTCAAGTAAACCATTTAAGCGAGTTAAGAATCCTCGTTTATTAGGTACTCTGCAGTATGCAATGTACTATGTTTCAATCTTTTATTGATCTCAGATATCAGAAATTTTTTGTAGAGTTTCAAATATTGTAGCTCACTAAAATCAATCAACTCTATGCCTGAATTTCGAGATCGTTTAGTATTCTGTAATTTTTGGTTTAAACTTCTATATATTTTTATATTTCTTTGATCCATTCCACAAATTATTGTCGACAACAGAATCATGAAATTGGTCACAAATTTTCAAAGATTACATTTTTATGACAGTTTGAGAATATGATCTCGATAAAAATTTATTCCAATAAGGATGAAATTCCGATTGGAGACGATATTTTCCTATTACTGAACGTTCCGCAGATATGATTCTTTTGTGAGACGCCTGCGTCTCGACGACAAAAATTTTCTAGAAATACAAAGATCACATGATTACAACTGAATATCAAACTCAAAAATTACAGAATATTGAACAATCATAAAATTCAGCCATAGAGTACAATAATTTTAGTGAGCAACAGTCTTCGAAAATTTGCATTTCTGGTAATCGATTTCGACAAAATTTTTAAAGGAAGGTGCGTTGGAGACTAGCGAGTATCTAAATACCGAAGATTTTTGCCCAACTTTAGTGGTTTTCGCGATAAAATTATCTGGAATAAATTGTACTAATACGCCATGAGGGGTGCGACTATAGTTATTCCAAATTGTTGCACACACTCAACAATTTTGAGGGTTTTATTAAAATTATTATAGTTTTTTCATGTTTATTCCCTTAACAGAATATGAACGGTGATATGTGAAACGTTTTCTTAGTTAAGAATTCATGATATTTTTGTGAGTCTTAAGTGGACAAACTATTCTTTTTGTCAGTCTATCTGCGTTCAGACAGCCGAGCTTCGTATAGACCAAAATACTTTATTACAAACTGTGTACAAGAATTCAATTTTATCCGACCACGTCAGGTAGTTGACACGTTCATTGTCTGTGCTACCGACTTGCAGATCAAATTTGGTCAATATTGTTTTTTCAGCAACGATATTGGTAACCACTCTCGATTAAATCGTTGATATCATAAACGTTGTTAGAGAAAGAGCGGTAATAACAAAAATAGCCAATTTCGGAAGAATTCGTTGAAGCTTTAAATGCAAAACAAGAGACCAATACACAGGTCAAAACTTGCGGCGCTATAATCGTAATGACTTTATACTTCGGGGACTGCCTAAAATTCAAACCGCTACTGCTTTCATCAGTAATATTGACTCCAATTGAAACGAAATGAGGAAAAATACGTTTCATGCTCTCCCCAGCTAACCAAACGTAACTTCTGAATTATCACAACACGGCATATGCTAATGAAAATAAATTTTAACTGTCGCAGTTACAGAGTGGTGCGAAAAATGATGAAACCGTACAAATTTAGAGGAAACAATTAGCCTGGAGGAAGCATATGATGACTGAATTTCGTGACGTTGAAATATCGTCTGTCAGCAGGCCAACGAGCTGTCTGCATACGAAAATTTTATGGAAACAATAATTTACACGTGACAGTCCAAAATGTATTCCAGGCCATCACGATTCGCACGAAATGTATGAAATTGCGGACCCAAATTGGAATTGAGGGTCCTCCATTTCAGAAATTCAAACAAATGCTAGGGATAACAATTGGATAAACTGCGTTTAATAAAATTGAGTCATTTCAGTTTGGGGGTAGCAGAGTTTCTAAAGAGTGAAAATATTCAGGAGCAGATAATAAAAAAGAAAATATGCATGTCTCTTCATAATAGATAGAAGTAGTATTATCAAACATTTTTATTAACCTTGTGGAAGAAGGAGATGCACTAGGATCAAAATTTACGCATTATACCGAATTATTCCAGAGTACATGTCTTTTCGTATTCTTCTTGAATAACATATATTCAAGATGAAGGAAGAAGAAGGTGGACAAATAAGAAACTATATTCAAAGATATCAATACTGGGAATTTTCGCCTCGAGCCCTCATTACACCTTCGATCTATATTCATTCTGATCGGTCTTATTGAGCCTTGGTTCATTCAAAGTCAAACCAGAAGGTGTTCAAGATCTGCTTCAGGTGGATTTATGGCATATTGAGGAGCCAATGATTCTCATATCTCAGGTGCCGAAGAGGGTTTAATGTGTGTGTTCACTCGCTTTTGAAGAGGGCCAAATTGTTAAGTATCGGCAAGATTTTCGATGAAAGTGGGTTCCACAGTACACTAGCCCTGTAAACACAATAATTTTTAAAGAGAGGGTTACGCACAGTGGCGAAAGCTTGGAAGAAGCCCAAAAAAATTAATTTTCAATTTTCAACTTGTTTGATGGGCCCTTGTAGCCATTATTAGTTGAAGAATAAAGCTCTGGATCGATTTTGAATTTTATTTTTGTTCGTGATGCACCAACGAATTGTACATTTTTATTCATTCATTATTATTTCATTCCTGTATTTTTGTTATTGAAGGTAACTTCAATTGTACTGTATTGTACTGTATTAAAGAATAGGAAAAATATATTGGACTACTCCAATTTTTTAAATATCACTCAAAAATAAATTAATAGAAAGCATGGTAAAAGTATGATTTGCATTGGACTAATCTTTTGAAAAAGTTCCTGTTAATTTTTGACTTTTTCTTAAAGCTTTTACTGATACATAACATTCCCTAAAATCCCTTCGACAACGGCAGACAACTGATAAAATAAATCCTCGAAAACGAGAGTGATTTATACAGTTGGTATTGGCCTTTACAGAGAAGTTTTGTCTGGAAAGTAACAATGTGTTGTGCAATTAAAAAGCGCTTTTCGCTTCATTACAAGGAAAAATGAAAAAGTGGTAATTTTAATAAAATCAAATTATCCCTTCTCATTTTCAGGATCTGATCGATGTTGCTTCTTCTTCTTATCAGTCAACTTGCCAAGTTTTCAGCCCTAATTTTTTATCAGCAGTTTTTACGCAGGCAAAATTGTCCAGATTTCAATATGAGATCATCAGAACAGCTACAAAGAAGGTTGATCATAATGTATTTCCTAGTTACAAGAAAATCCAAATGGCTAAAAAAGAATGTTTTCCAATTGGAAATAACAAAACTGCGACCAACAATAACAGAGAAGTACCTGACGCACAGTTCTCGACCGATTATTGGTCATCACTATGGTCGCACCCCAAAGAACACAATAAAGATGCGGAATGGATCACGAATGAAAAACAACGCCTTGATATCTATCGTATGGACTTGAAAGAAATAACGGCGGAAGAAATCGCTACAGTAGTTGAAGCGACCAACAATTGGAAGGCCACAGGTATAGATAATATCCACAACTTCTGGTACAAGAAGTTTGATAAGCTCCATGGAGCCCTAGCGAAACAGATCACGTATGTTCTTCAACATCCCAAGAAAACACCCACTTTCCTAATACAAGGCTTAACATATATGCTACCTAAGAGCGATAGAACACAGGACCCGTCTCAATATAGGCCAATCACTTACCTGCCAACACTCTACAAAATACTCACCTCATGCATATCTAATCGAATATACCAACACCTTGACGACAACAATATATTAGCAGAGGAGCAGAAAGGATGCAGAAAGGAACACCACGGGAGCAAGGAACAACTTATCATCGATTCTGTGATAATGAAACAGGCACACGTAGGGCATCGGAATGTTCATTCAACTTTTCTCGATTATCTGAAGGCATTCGATAGTACCACCCATTCTTGGCTTGTCGAAGTATTGGAGATATTCAAAATTTACCCAGCTCTGGTAGAGTTCTTGAAGACAACAATGACACACTGGCGCACGTCTCTGCAGGTCAACATGAACAATAAGTCAATTAAAACTGACGAGATACCCATACGTCGTGGAATTTTTCAAGGAGACTCTTTCAGTCCACTATGGTTCTGCTTAGCTATGAACCCATTGTCCTCAATGCTCAATAGAACAGGATACGGATTTAGGATAGAAACAGATAGAAACTGTCATACAACCTCCCACCTGCTGTATTGCTGTATATGGATGACATCAAATTATATGCTTCGAACAAGAAGTAATTGGACGATCTGCTGAAAACTGTCAGTAAGTTCTCGGCAGATGTTCATATGAAATTCGGGATTAAAAAATGTAAGACCCTGAACATTCAAAGCGGAAAGTCATAGATGGTGAAACACAGCTTCCAAACGGTGATATTATACAGTGCATGAGGGATGGTGAAACATACAAATATCTAGGATACCAACAAGCCAGATTGTTAGACCAAAAATAATCAGAGGAGAAGATTCGTTCTGGGCCACTATGGGCGGGCAATCTAGCCTGTTTCTTAGGAGACTAAATAAAAACCCTAGAGGCAGAAGGCCTCTTCTGATTTCAAGGGACGTCATTTTGAATTTTGTCAAGAAGGGAGCATGATCAGATTCCCTTATTGGATAAACACCATCCTCCCTCCAGGCAAGATACTTTATGAATTTCTTCTGAATGGCCTCTAAGTGATACATATGACTTAAATAAATTGGATTTCAAGCCTTATCCAAGCTTGCTTCTGACGAGGCTTTTGAAAAGACGAATCAAAGATGAAGAGTTCATGAAATTTTTACCATTACGAATTATGAATCCATATAGTCTGGAAGCAGATGAAAAAAGGTTGTTGATGTGCGGTGAAAAATTTTTGATCGAAATTACACTAAGATCTTTAGCTTCATCGAGTCGTCTCAAAAGGGTTTCATATATTTCATAATCGAACAGTTGAATCATTTTCTTTCGAGTGAAATTAACTATACTACACTTAGACACATTCAAGTCGACACAATTGTTCCCACGCCAAGCAGATACAAAGTTAATAACGAAAGATTTTCGAATTATCAGCATAAATTAGCTTCGGAATATCTATTACATCCAGGAGATTATCTATAAACATAAAAATCAACAGAGGGCCCAGATTCGAACCTTGCGTTACACCGGAAGTAGCCTCGAATTCGCAAGGGTGAAAACCTTCAAGTTGAACGAATTGTCGACGACGGGCAAAATAAGACAAATGGTACGGATTAAATTCCTCTTATAATTTTCTTCATCATTGATTATATTGAAAAAATTATTCAAATTAAATTTTTATAAAAATTGAAAAAATTCAGTACCTACTTCAATCAATATTATCGTAATAAAATAAATCTATGCACGACAAACTATAATTTTTTAAATTCCAATCCGGATGTATTTTTTCTTCCCAAATCTAATAAAACTTTCCGACACTTGTGGGTCTCATACGAAATCGGAAACAGACAATTGAGAATTGATGCTAACAGTGCAACAATTGGTGGTATTTCATCAAGAAACACTGCTTCTTTTACACAAGAAATTAAGCTGTGGTTGAAACAGATAACTAATTGTTGACGAAACATTTGTAGAAGAAATTTCAACAAACACTACCTTAAAGGAGAAGAAATTTCGTTTCGTCTAAACTACAAGCTCGATATGCTAAAGGAAATTAATTTCTAACTAAGGTGAATCAATACAAGCAGGAATGAGTGTTATCAAAGGAGCAAAGTAATCCTTTGAAGCAGCAATGATATAAATTCTATAACAACACTAACGTACTATCACATCATTGTATATTCGGTAATGAACCGACTTCTCTGTTTGATTATGATCACAAGATCAAAACTGTGAACTCTCAATAAAATACTTGTCTATTTACATTGAAACTCAGAACGTAGAAGAGCATTTAATTAAATCTTTCAATCTTGAATGAAGTGAATCATCATGATGAGGCAACAATTTCAAACGTTTTATTTCTTGAGGGCATTCATTATAATTTCGAACAAAATATAAACTTCAGCTTGTGCGATGTGCACATTAATTCTTGAAAATGTTGGAAGTATTCTCCTCACGGAATCAACATCAATTAGTATAAAGTACTGTACTTGGAATTTATATTTTGCGAACCGCTACTGCAGCGATTTCCGGAAGAATTTCTTCAAATTAATTCATCATAAGAAAATGAAGATGCTCGAACAAATTCCTCGTTGCTCTTCATTATAATAATACTTCGCTGGAATTTGCTGGGTTTCATGGAAAAATTTCAGTGGTACATATTTTGTCGACTTCGGTAGACAGAAAATGAAGTTGAATGAAGCGATATGGCTTCTCTTTGAGGAAATTAATTATAAAATGATATTTTTCATTAGCTAAGGAGTTCTTTCATTACGAAATTCATACAGGCTAGCGCTTTTGAGATAACCTTGGTGGTTACTGGAACGTGGAGCTTTTTGTAAAAATTATTGAAAAATAAATATATCTAGGGAACTATCGTTTTATTTACCATATAGATTACTACTTTAACTCCTTCTCTATCTTGTTAATATTACCGCAATTTAATTCTGATAATTGAGTTATGTTACATAGTATTAGCAAAAATTTATTGACTTTTAAGTCAAAGTTCTGTATCAGCTCCAGTTTAGAAATTATGTATCATGAAAAAATGATATAAAGTCTGCCGTTACTAAGTGATATTCAATCATACGCTAATTTTGGTTAACTTTGTAAAGAATATCGCAAAATTAGGTGGAAGATATTTATTTAACAAACTTTGATGCCATTTTGATCATTCTATCATCATAATACGAAAACAAATTTCTAGTTAAAACTAAGGTACGGTTGTACAATCTTAAATATAGAAAAAGGTATGAATTATAGAGACGGAGAAATAACAGTTTTCTACTTTTGAAATATTGATAGGTATTCAAAGGTACATAATTACTTGAAAATCAAAAATATTGGAGAATAACATAGGTCTGTGTTATCGTTGAGAAGGGTAAGATTGTCTCTATGGTACTTATTTTTGAAAATTTTCAGAGATTCTAGCTAATTGAGTTTATTGCCTTTTGGGTTACGATGAATAATGTTAAGATTATCTATACTAGGAAAGCGGTGGCTGTTATCTAGGCATTTCTGTGCGATGGTGGAGTCACTTTGGTTCTTACAAAAGGAAGAGTGATGTTCTTCGTATCTAATGTGAAATTATCTTACTGGCTGGCCTATGTATACACCGTCATAATCAGGGCAATACAGTCCATATATCCTGAATTGTCGAATTTGTGAATTTTGTCTTTGGCATTTAAAAATAATTGTGTTAATTTTAATGTAGGTTTGAAGGCAATTTTTTATGTTGTGACTTGACATTTGATTTGCAGTTGCTGTGAAATTGGACCAAAATAGGTTAAGGAGAGAATTTTTTAATATCGGTATTGTAAGTTTGAGAATGCTTTTGTTCAGGGTTTAGATAGATATTATCTATGAGTGAGGGGTGCCTAGCAGCCCGGCTGCTGCAACCCAGTGGTCTATTGTGGCACACTCTGTCCTAAATTTCATCCCCGAGCTCCATCCTTCTCGTAAAGGATACGAGTTTCGTGGGTGACAGCTTAATAAGCTCAGTCAGCTTCAGTTTGCAAGATCCAAGTTCTTCCATCCTGACCCTGTCCCCAGCTGGGCACTCGTACAGAACATGTTCCATTGATTCTATATCTTCTTCACATAGCCTACATTAAGGATCTTCAACCAATCCTAATTTATTTAAGTGTTTCCTGAGGCGACAGTGTCGCGTTAATATGGTAGGTAAAACTCTCAGTTCCAACCTAGAGAGTTTAAGCAAAGCCTTGGCTTTTGTAGTGGAAATCCCACTGATGGCACGTTGAGCGTGTCTGAAACTTAGGAGGCTCATCTAATGCTCACGTACTCTCAAGTCTAGCCATCAGTTTTTTTCCATTCTTTAAGTTTCCAGGGGAATTCTGAGCTTAGGCTCCGGTCCTTCGAACTCCAGGTTAGTTCCTCGAGCCGCCTTCTCATTTCCTTCAATTCCTGAGTGGCCAGGAACCCATATTAGAGCCTACTACACTCTCCTAGTTTGGCAAGGGTAAAGCGACATTCCTGCACCATAAGTGAAATACAGGTACCGGATGCCAATGCTTTCAGTGCAGCTTGGTTATCGGTGAGGATTTTAATTGACCTATTTGTTAATCCCCCCGCAAGCAAGATGTTAGCACAGTGGTCAATGGCGAATATTGTTCAGAGTTTTCTCCCCATCTCAGGGTATACAAAAATCACCTCGGTGGAAGTTAAAGATGGAATTGAATGGGTTTTTTGTATATACAACTAGTCTGTAACTAATCTGATTTGAGAAAATTACGATAGCACTAATTCTTTTTGCAACAGCAATTAATTTTTTTTGAGTAAGAAGTAAGTTATGAAGAAAAATAGCTTATATTTACATTCATTCAGGATTTTTGAGAATATTTAGCGTCAGGTACATCGCTTTTGGGTGTCCAGCAGTAGTCAGCTAACATCTTTGGACTACACTTGCCTTGGTACCTTTTTCCCATGTTGGATATATCCTGATGGAACCGCTAACCATGTTCGTCGCTAACGGCTCCCAAATTTTGAGGAAAAAATCTAAATGCGAGTGTGAAAAGTAAAATCTTGTAAACTGCTAAGAGAGACTAACTCGTCGACGTTTTCGGCCCTGTGGTTTCCAAGAAAATTACGAATAATATTTCGAGAACATGTCCATGCGGATGTTTCTATCCGATTAAGTTTTTGTTCAAACTCTTCATCTGCCAATAGGTCTCTTGTTTGTGGCCCTACAAATATTTCTTCTTTCATTTTGGCATCACTGATTTTTGGGAAGTTTTGTTTCAAGTAATAAAAACCATCTCCATTTTTATCCATTTGACAAAATTTTTTATTAGTTCGTGCAATGGAGGTAGCAATACATTTTCAGGATTTATTAAAGGAGTGTGAAGAACATTCCGTTGACCTGGTATAAGAGCGTCCGCTTAGGCCACTCATTTTTGACATAATGGTTTTTATTGTCACAGAGTAAACAACAAAACTTCGTCTATCCAAGTCGTAGACCTAGCCAAATAGCAATTACTTTCAGCATTCCACATATTTTCCAGGAATATTGGTTATATTCAATATGTTCTGCAGTGATTTCATATTTTCATATAATTCTTTCATTTCAGTAGCATGACCGACCGGTACGGAAGTGGCAGAACAGAAATAATGATCTGATACATGGTCTTTCGGTTCGGATCATATCATTGGAACTTCGAACGGCATATGCTGAGATCCTTTAGCCCATGATGTTAATAAAGTAACACACTATACACAGCAAACACTAGAAGTCCAGGCTTTGTCCAAATATCGTGCCAGAGAATCCAAAATAATGAAAATAACAATTTTTAACTAATGGCGTCAAACTACGACATTGACTTTTAACAGTAAATTGACCACAAATATAACAGAAGTTATCAGGATGGTTTACACACCACTCTCGGCATCCTATACATCAATTAGCAATGGTGCAAACAACAAGGGTGTCGCAACACCCAACACAAAATAGATTAGAGAAATGCTCAAGGACCGGATCAAAACGGCCACTTTTGGAGACAATGAAATATCGGTGTCAGCAGTGAAACCTCAAAGAGGTGTCATATCGCCGCAACTATAGTCAGTTATTGTTGATGGCCTCTGAGAAAGACTGAACAACTCTGGCTCTAACGCACACGGCTATGCTAAGGGGAAATCATGATGAAATCATAACGAACCTAATGCAAAAAGCCCTAAACATCGTAAATGAATGGTGTACTGAAGAGGGGCTCAGCATCCATCCAGACAGAACCATTCTAATTCCGTTCATAAGACGTAGAAAGTTGAATTTGAAGCCCCCCTTTCTGAATGGACATACTGCAAAAATTGCAGCGGTTAGCGTGCGTTGGCATAACAGGAGCTATGAGAAGCACCCCTGGAGGTAATCCTTAATCTCCCTCCTCTTCATATAAGATTGAAAAAGGAGGCGTTGATGGCATCATTACATCGCCAAAACACAAAGTATTATTACCTGATGATCTGAAGGGACACCTGAAGATTCTGAGTTACATAGCGCGAGAAATCTTATCACAACCATCAGATATTATGCCGCTTAAGTTTGATTTTCATACATCCTTTGAAGTGACCATAGGAGACCACACCATCGTAAAGGGAAAAAAAATTAATTAGAATAAAAATCCTCCATCTGGTACACGGACGTATCAAAAATGATTGATGGAACAGGACTACGAAGGAAACTCAAAGGTGCACAGATTTACATTTTAACGGTACAGTCAGGTTGTGATTCAAGCTCTAAACTCTTACAGTTATCGGAGCATCTTCGTCGCCATCAATCCTTGAAGCAACTTGCTGAGGGGAACAAACATTTCCTGTGGTGGGTGCCTGGAATCCCACCCATCGACCTGAACCGTTCTGCGGTTTAAACAAGCCGCACAGACGACAGAAACTGGAACGGTGGGAAGAATCTAGCAAGAAAGAATACTGGAGGATAACACCAGGCCAAAGGCAAGCGAAAAAGTTCATTGACTATTCGCCAAAGAACAAAACAGTTTCTCGACTTCTCTAGGGACGAGCTGAGGACTATAACAGGCCTCTTTACTAAACACTGCCCATTGAGATAACATCTCAGTAAAATGGGCAAATCGGAAATGGCAACATGCAGAATGTGTAAAGAGGGTGATGAAACTGCCGAACTTATTCTTTGCAGTTGCTTCGCAACTGCCCGTCAAAAACATATTCACTTCGATAGCGATAAGCTAGAGCCGCACGAAGTAAAAGCGAAAGTTCCCAGGAAGATTCTTAATTCTGTAAGGGAACTAGATCTACAGGGAAATGAATAGAGAAGGGTTACGAACAAAAGATCAACTTGGTCACAGTTCGGATAAGCTTGTTAAGCCAAGCGACCCCTTCTAATGTAATGTAGTATGATGTTTAACACTAATCCAAAAAAATTTTGAATTTCAATAATTTTTCGGTAATTTAATGAGAAACACACGTCGGTAAGCAAAATTCGCGTAATCGAGTAACTTGATGTTTATGAAAACTGAGGGAGATTGAACAAAAATAAGAATTAGGTTTATATGCGTGTAGGTTAGATTTCGTTTGATGAATTCACTGTGTATCAATGCATTTTAAGAAAATTCCCGAAGTTAATAAAATTTTGTACTGCGTTACTATTTCTACCCTTAAATGTTCATTCCCAACTTTTCTATAACCCCAACGAAGTGTTTTTCAATCTGTATTTTAATTTCCGTATGAAATTTTCTTCCACATAAAACAATAGCGGTAAAACCGCAGTTTTTTTTTAATGCCACAAGGCGAACATGGTGCAGTATCGCATGTGGAAAACGGTAATAGAATCTACTTCCGACCAGGAACAGTCGAATAGAATATATATTTTAAAATGCATTATTGACGCAAACCAAATTTACGCCGCAACATCGGTGTCGGTTGCCCTCCGTATTTTATATTTCGAAGACCGTGAAATTTCTGGAATGAAATTGCCTGCAAATTACTTTCTGCCACGAGCACATTAGAATATTTTAACCGATGTTTTAATTACGCTGATTGCGCATTATTTGCATCGAAGACGAATTGCGCTTTCACTGTGTTTTTCTTGTTAAGATGAATAATGAGTTGAATAGGTTTGAAGTAGAAGCAGCTCTCTTTTTATTGTTTAACATTCATGTTTTCGGGTGGGTCGAAAATGAAATAGGTTTTGTGGGATCAACGGAGGAAACCTTTGAAATGGTTTTGGAAATCGCTGGTCTTTGACAAACGAGCGGCACAAATATGGAATCCGACATAACTAGGTTGTTGACAGGTACCGAGCAAACACGTGGAGACTTTAATTTTCGTCACAAAACTGCTCTTGGTAGAATAAAATGGTTTTAAATCCCTTTTTATTGACATTTGTCATATTTTCAAAACTATGGTCAAAACCTTTTCGGAAATTTTTCTTCAAATTAAACAAGAACCACGAAGAAAAAATATATGGGAGACGACAACTCAAATTATTGGGTTCACAATGATTCTAGAAAATCTATAGATCATAATCGGCATCACTTAGACGACCAAACCTAGCCATCGGGGCTCTCTCGGTCAAACAGAAAGGTATTTAATTTGTTGAGTTTGAATATTGAGTCTGTTGGCCCTCTATTATAGGAAGAGGAAAACATGAGCTACATTTTCTGTGCCAAACTTCACATTTGAACGAATAGTGAAGAAAAAAAAACCAAATCTGTGGTGATATCCACGAAAAACAAATTTTTCCATTTAATACCATTCAATTCATCGTTCAACCTATCAGAGTCACCATTTACATTATCAAAAACTATCTCTTCGAGATTAAGTTCTGTAGATATAGAGCAACGGATGCTGAATTCAAAGGTAGCAAAATCTGATCTGAAAGACGTACCTCAGTGTTACGGTTTGATGTGAATAACAAGTCCAATTATGACCCATTTGAATTCAAAATATCAATGACTTGAAATAAACGCAAATATTCGAGCATCTCTCTAACTACCACTCCACGATAGGTCGGCGGACTTATCGATACTCCCAAGTCATCATTAGACCAGTTATAATTGCTTGAGTTATAGTCGCCAAAAAAAGAACAAATCCGAATCCTGATAATTGAACAAAATAGATTCAACAGTATCACAATGCTTCAGAAACTCTAGATCTCTTGGTTTCATTTTCACCAGTACAAATGAATGCTCAACATTTTCACTAATATTGTTCGAAAATATTTCAACAGATGAGAGTTTAGAAGACACTGCGATAAAAACATCACCCCCTCAAGATTTATCACTAATATTAGGTGAGCGATCTTTTCGGTATAAATAATAGTTTTTCAATTGGAACTCACTACACTTAACCCCTTCATGAATAGAATAGATTTATTGCGCACTTGCACTGGTTTCACAGAGTAGTTTGCATATGTCATAAGCTACAAATAATTAGTGTAAAAATGAAAAAAGTATAGACAAGACAAATACAATTAAAAATTACAACTCAAAAGAGTTTACTGTAAGCGGACAATTTGAAAATGCCACTGTCACAAAGGCGACAATCCCTACTACTAGCATATGCAGCAAGAATAAGCGCAAACGACAAAAATCCAGTACGAGAAATACTTTATCTTGAAGGATATAGTGCACTATACGAACGTGAGCCAAAACTGAAAGCCCCTATATATTATACAATAAAACACTCTCTGTTAGGAATAAATATTCCACAAACAATTAAATATAAACTTAGATCGAACGCTCCATGGACTATGAACAACCCTCATTGTGACTACTCAACTATTGCCAACAAGAAATCAGAAATCAATCCAATCTTAGTCCAACAGCTCTTCCGATAGAAAATGACGCAAACTCAGCACGACCAGATAATATATACTGACGCCTCGAAGACAACAACTGGTGTGGGATGTGCCTTTGTCGCACCGAACCATACTGGCAAATACAGACTTTTACCAATTAGCAGTATATTCACTGGAGAGCTCATAGCTATTATGCAAGCTTTCAAATACATTGAAGGATCACACTCAAAAACCACAATAATATGCACAGATTCATTATCTGCAATGAAAGCCATAGAAGATTTAACATCCACAAATCCTATCGTCACTGAAATACATAATTTGAACAACTCGATCCGAAGACAAAATAAATCCGTGATCTTAACCTGGGTACCATCTCATTGTGGAACTCTAGGCAATGAAACAGCCGTTCGTGAAGCAAAGAGTGCGATTCAGGACGGCGATGAAATCAACATCCTTATGAACTACGATTTATCCAACCAATATAAGCTGAAAGTAAGATCAGAATGGAACAGGATATGGCACCAACAGGACTCGAAATTGAAACACATAGAACCCTCGGTACGAGAATATCAACGTATCGATATCAAACGACAGGACCTTGTCCACTTGAGGAGACTTAGAATCGGTCACATCGCAGCAACACATGGTCACATTTTGAAGCAAGAAGAAATGCCATGGTGCAATACCTGCAATTGTCAAATCTCGGTGGAGCACATCTTCAAACTATGTAGAGTGAACGAACAGCAGAGGCTTTATCATAACGTCTGTAACAAGTTGGAAGACGCCCTCAGCATGAATCAGGCACATTTCTCGAAAACAATCGCTTTCATGAAAGACATTAAAGTTCAAATTTAATAAGTACTACTCATATTCCAATAGTCCACAAATGAAATATACAGAATTATTATATATACTCATAGTAAATTGTAATACATACTGTAATGACAAATAACGCTAATGACCTAAGTGTCGAAGCGTGAACAAATAAAAAAAATGCAACAGTGGAGTAAAAGGTTACTTTACAAGCAAAAATTTTTTTTAAGGTGTTCTTGAAATTATCGAATGAAAGTAATCCTATAGTCACCGGTAACTTGTTAAGAAATATCTTTTTATAATAGTTTCTACTTAACCTACTCGATTCCAGGCGTAGAAAGTCTTCACGTTTGTCACAGCCTCTCATGGTAGGATAATCATGAAAATCTCTATTTAATGATTGGCTATTATCTTTTTTTCCCTCCAATAAACATTGTAATATATACAATGGAGGAAACGTCATGATGTTGGGAGACACAAAAGTGTCTCTAACATCCTCTCGGTATTGTTTATTTGAAATAATTCGTATGACTTTGCGTTGTAAACCAAAATTCTGCTAGCATGTATTGAATGACCCCAGCTTGTCAAAGTATCACATATGTAGGATTGAATAAGTGAAAAATAGACAGAACGAATCACATCAATCTTAATCAGGTTTCGAAGCAGAAAAATGCCTCCAGAAATCCGAGCCGCTAGGCAATCGACATGCTCCTACCAGATCAAGTTAGAATTGAGTCCTACTCCAAGGAACTTAACGCTTGGTAGACTAATAAAATCGATTCCTGTGGGTAAATATAATCTTAGAGGTCTTATCAATGTTAACACTTAGTTCGTTAGAACAAAACCAATCAAAGAGAGCGACTTGAGCGGCATTTTAGATCTCCCTAGATTCTTCCTCGATCATGGTAGTGTGATCCGCAAACAACAGAAGATCTACAACGCCCACAATCATAAATAAAAATAATGAATAAAGAGGGACCAATACAGATCCCTGCGGGACGCGCTGACAACCTTACCGAGCTCGAATGCTACCCCATTAACCAACGTGTACGGTACTCTGTTAGTGAGAAAAGAATAAAATAGATCGGAACTGGATGTACTAAAATTTAAGTGACCCAGTTTTTTGGTTCACTAGATCAGAGGACTTTCTCAAGTCATAGAAGTAACTACCCACAACGAACTCCGTCTCCATGCCGCGTACTATGTACTATAGTAGCCTATTTATTGCATCTCACGTAGATTTAGACTTCCGGAAATCAAACTGATTCACAAAAAAAGCCCAGATGATTCGAAATATTCAGTTATTTGAGACATGTTTCAAATATTTTGAAAAACACAGGAACCAATTGGCAGTTGGTATGAAGTTATTCATGAAGCCAAGACCCGGTTAATATAATCACATCATAAGAACAATTGAACACAGAGTTCCGAAATTCGTCTAATTTAGTGTTTAAACATTCTGATAGTAAATGGAAAAATAGTAGATGAAAAGATATTACTGGAGATAGTTTTTATGGTGTAAATTTCTTTGTTAAGATTTAAGAGATATATGCAATGAAAATGCTCTATGAACCATTGAGTTGAAAACGACTAGTGTATATTCCAAGGAGTGTGAAGAGTTATGAAGAATGCAAATATCTGTCAGATGAAGTTCTCCACATACATCAAATTCGAGAGAGTTATTTTTTCGGGAAATGGTTAAGTCCAAAATAATTTATTCCATCATTTGTTTCTATTTCTGACTTGAAACTGATTTTTGGATGGATATTGTTGATGGAATTCAGAAAAGATCAAGTTGTTTTGATGTACCAGTGAAGCATGCAAGTACATCATCAACATAACGATATCAAGAAATTATTTGTGAAGCTCTGTATGCTTTATGAATATTTCAGTAAGAAGTGGACTTATAGTAGAGCCCATAGCAAGGCCTCCAGACTGTTGAGAAAATTTGATATTAAATTGGAAATAGCTTCCTTGAAGACAAGGGTTGTGAAGAAAAATAAAATAATTGTGAATAATGGGATTGAATAATTATTAAAACTCCTCCATCCGTTCAGTTATCTCTTACACTAGTTCTCTAACGTACAAACTTTCAAAGGAACTAATTCACATTTCAAGAAACTAACAAATCGTATCTGCAAATATTCTATACAAAACTCCGAAAACCTACAAAATATTACAACACCCACAAATGCTTTTCTACTTTTCCTAAACGTCGACGATATGAACTCTAATATCTCCGGAGATGAATGTCTACCTTTAATTTTCAGCACTTTTGGTTTTGGCTCATCGAAAAACTATATCCTTGCTATTATTTGTTGAATCAATGGAAAGGTCACCATTTCTTTCCTTCAACAATCAACTGTACACGAAATTTCATTATTTGATCCTTTCATATATTTCCCAACGATAAAACAAAAAGTTCTATCGCTTCCTAATATTGGATATCAGAAGTGGGATAGAAATCCAATACAGTTCATCATATGCTGCACTTTTTCCTCCCACTGTTTTGTTAGGGCTTGTTGAGCCAAAGTTGTTCTCGCTTAATTTCGCGTTAATAGTAATTCTTCCAAAACGCAACCCCCATTGATTCACATATAATGTAGGAACTTCGGAGCTATTATACCAATATTGCCGATAGAATTCAGTGTTGGAATAATTGGCTTGAAACTATCGTACAAAGTGGCTGTGAGACCTGAACTGGTCGAATTATTAAATTTTATTCGGAGGCAATAAACTCTAGCATGGGGTCAGCCAACCGGATTCGTTGAAATGTATGAGATATGAAATTTTCTGTTTAGATTAATTTTGGGTCTGGTTCGGGCTGTTCAACATCTGGGATAATACGATTATCCTTAGGAGGTTATCCTTTCAAAATCATATTAATAGAACGAATATTGCTAATTAATTTATGCAATTTCGTTTCGCAACGTGAAAATAAAATGAACTGTCTGTTGCAGATTGAATGCGGGAAAAATAACACCACCGTATCACCACAAACGCAAACAATAAAAGTGTTAACATCACGGAAACCAACAAATCGTTGGGAATAACTGGACACCAACATAAATATAGGATGAGAGACGAATAATGGAATAACATGAATTTTGGGGATTGATATCCTTGCAACATGCTAAAGAAATTAGAAATATACAACTAAATATATTGTTAAGTACTAATTTGAGTGGATATTTCCATTAGAAATAATGTAAGACTCTATTTCAAGTCAACGAGTATTATGCTTACTTCTGTAGAAAAAATACCAGGAATTTGTTATTTGAAAAATCTGCTTGTAGTTAATTGATTCCGCGGTTACTACATGATAGTTGAAAATAATGATAATAAGAAATTGGACTATGTGTTATAGTATCACAACTGATTTATCGAAAATCAGGATTACAATTTCGGTCTCACGACCATCTTCAGTAGTTGAAAATGTTTACATATATACACAGGTAGAAATAAAATTAATGAAGGTGCAAACAATAGGTTATAAACTAATTATGATAAAAGGAGGTATAACTTAAAGATATCAAATAGGGACGATTGAGCCGGGCCATACTTGTAGTTCAGAAGTTTATCTCTAAAGGGTTTGTTGCAGTTTGAAAATTTCGACTCAATTTTGTTCATTATGTATTCTGTAGATAAATTGGAGTTGATTTATGAGTTGAAAAAGTGTGAAGCAAAAGTAGATTCAACAGTTCTCTGGTTATTTTAATCCGATTGATGCTCTTTGTATCGGGTTTTGAATGAACGACCAGTTTGACCTATATAGACGCCTTTCACAATCCATACAGTATAATTTGAAAACTCCAGAATTGTCAGATTACCTTAATATAATGTTGTATGACTTCACCTTTGAAACTACCAGTTTTTACCAAAGCAGACAAATCCATAGTCATTCTACCGAAATCTTTATATATACAAAGAATCACAGACTTTCTTCAAAAAAAGAATATGAGTAAAAAAAAAGATAGAACCACAGACATCAAGAAATCATTAAGAGAAGCTCTAAGAGAAATTTCACCAATAATACTAATAAAACCAGTGTATTCTTTCATATCCAGGACGTCCAAAACTTTATGGCCACTTAAAAAAATACTCCAATACATACAGTAGAGTCTTGAACAGCCCAATATATAAAACGGCATAAGAATTGAATATTTCATTTAAAGATTCCACAAATTTTAGACCTTGAGGAGGTCGTTACTTGAAGAAAATCGATATTCATATTTTCAATGAAATGAAACTATTGTATTTAGATTTTCACTATATTAACAAGACTATGACCAGTTTCACCACACTGTGGCTTCATCAGATAGATACAAACTAATGAACAGAGTTATTCCTTTACAATAGGTACAAGTACAAGGGATATGTTGGAAAACCCATCGGAGTTGCTTACTCTATGAATTGAAAAGATTGAGTGAAGGAGAAGGATCTAATTGACTATTAAGTAACCTACCTGAATTTTTTCTTTGTTAATCTCTAAAATTTCCCATAGATTGAGTTTTTGTCTATTATTTTCATTGTGTAAAATTCTGAAATTATCTTAAAACATATGGTTTTCTTCCAGTAAGTGATTAGAATAATGGGAATCTGATTTATGATGATTTAAACTACGTTTGTGTTCGAATAATCTAACTTTGAAATTTCTGGAAGTTCTACCAGTATAAATTTTATTACAATCCCCGTAAGATAGCTTACACCTAATTTAAATTTCAGATTTGCAGTTTTTGATATGTCGGCCTAAAGAGTTATCAGTTCGGAATGCCATATTGAAATTATAATGCGAGTGGAATTATTTTAATTTTAGACTAGGATTATCAATATAATTTAAGCTGTTGTATTTTGTGTAGAACTTTTCATACTTGGAAATACTTCCTGGGTTGCTTTTTGAAATTTTCTGCGTGAAATCATGTTCTCAATCATATAAGGAATGTAACCGTTATTGACTGATATTTGTTTAATTCGATTTTACTCTTTAATAAAATTATATTGTGACATTGGGATATTAATGAGTCTATGTACCATACTATTGTAAGCAGCTAATTTATGTGGATAAGGATGTGTAGTTGAGCTGCGAATAGTAATATCTGTATGTGATGGCTTATGAAAACTAGAAAAATCATGTTTGCCATTAATTTTGGTGATAGTTAAATCCAGAAAGTTAATGGAGTTTTCTGTTTCTATCTCTAACGTGAATTTAATATTATCGTGGATTTTGTTAATGAATGTTGTGAATGACTCGAATTGTCTGTTTGTGCCAGTGAAACAACAAATGATATCGTCAACGTATCTAAATAAATAAGTAAAGTGTTTGAATAACGATTTTTCGTGGATAGTTTCTTCAATATTATCCATGAAAATTTCAGCGAGTAGAAGTCTCAGAGGAATACTCATGATTAAACTTTTTTTACTATTATATAATAATCCATTGAAGTTAAAATAATTTTGTTCTAAACAAATATCTAAAAGGTGTAAGATTTCTGATTGAATTACCGGATTGACTTTATTATTTTGAAGGGCGTTTTTGATGAGTTTCACTGTATCACTAGGTGGAACACTAGGGAAGAGATTTAACTCTGTTCATTAGTTTGTATCTATCTGATGAAGCCACAGTGTGGTGAAACCGGTCATAGTTTTGTGAAAATAGTGAAAATGTAAATACCATAATTTTATTCCATTGAAAATATGTATATCGATTTTCATCAAGTAACGACCTTCTCAAACAAATTATCTGAATATTCAATAAAAAACTCATTTTAATTAACACGAAAATTGAAATAAGATCAAACACCCATCAAATCAAATTTAATCAGTTTGGATGTAGATAATATATTTTCCAACATAGCAGGAGACGAATGATTTTCAATGGTCTCAGACATCTTAAAGAAATCACACCTTAATCCGGTTTCTTAAGCTGATTTCATATTTTTGCTGAAGTTGTGCCTACAATAGAATTGTTTCATATTCAAAAGTAAATTGATCAATTAATAACCTTATAGCTCAAAAGAAAATTTCAGCTAATAGCACGCTTGAAGTTACCTTTCAAAATTTGTCTTGAAGACGTGAAGGTGCAACCTACAGATTTCAGATAGTTCTCCCCTTCCTATAGAATTACACACATCAATTACCATGTGGTGTACCTCAATTACCATTAGCCCAAATTTCCATCGAAGCAACATACGTTCAATTCTCACTTCCACTTAAACTAATCTTCGCGTTTCATGCAAGAACATTGTACGAGAAAACCTTTTCACTGTTTACTCAATCTTGCTTTTATGAACCACATAGTTGAAATAAATGCCGTAGTTGGCACTTTCATTAATATTCCTACCCAATGTGGAATACCTATATGCTGTACAAATATTGTGTATACGAGAACGTATATGGTGCCGGCGATAAGACCCTAAGAATGTTGCAAGCCTCAAAATTATATTCCATCTTTCGGAGAGAAACCTCAAGCCATTCATTTAGTGCTGGCGGGGGGACATGAAACACATTAAGATAGAGATACTCTGAAATGCCTTGAAGGAAACTAATATGTATTTTTCTTTTCTCCTCTTCTCAAGTAAACATAATATTAAATACGAACGTGATTTCAAAAACAAATCTGTCTTTTCCAGTATCATAATTGCAATTATTTTGTTCTTTCAGCTTTATCGACCAGATGCATGACGTTATTGAGATATGCCGTATACGGCAACGAGAACAAAATGCTTATTATTAACATCAACGACTGCAGCAGCGTTTCGGATTTCTTTCCGTGGGGAAAGTAAGTATGACGAGCTTGAAATATATGCAAATTTTGGTCCAAGGATTCTCAAGTTTAGTATATATCTGATTGTTAACCCGGCGCATTCGCCAATTTGCAAAATTAAAAATCGTTATATCATGTTATCGACAATAAATATGGATCTTATGACGTGTATATAATTAATGAAATGAAGAAGAAGTAATCAAAAAATGTTGAACAATGATTTTACTGATCTGATCATGTGTAAATAGAAGTATATGTCACTTATTCCTTGAATTCGGAAAATCAAACAATTCCAGCGACCAAATTCGCTGTCTATTTTTGGACCACCCTGCAGATTGTGTATCACCATTTATCGTAGCAATGAAGAGAAATACTCAAAAATGAAAGGTTTATGTAGAATCTTAATCAGAAATTCACATAAGATTTCAATTTTGACATAGGACGGCCAACATTATATAAGGGACACCTGGAACATTCAAGGGGACTCTCAGACAAACAGCCTATCGAATGAATTCCCTTGTTAAGAAAATTTTCGTTATACCCAATTGTTAGAAGGTCTTGTTTATATTTTTCACAATCGAGTTTGTGATTTCGAATTTATTCGCCTCCGTATTGTGGAATGCCGAAACTAGTCTTCAATTTTACACCCATTTATACTAACTGGGAATTTTGAATATTCAATTGGTCCAGAGTGAACGTGATTTGTACATGGGATGCACTAAATCGTCAGAAACCCGCTTATGAAACGATTGAATTGTCTTTGAACTCGAAAAAAAGCCCTAGTTGGTATGTTTCAGAAGACATCATTGTGATGAGAGGTATCTTGCAACGACATCTGATAAAGTTTGAAAGGTATCAATTTTTTACAGCATCGTGTGCCTGTTTCTTCTGAATTCATTCTTCATATTATGAAATAAATATTCCGAAATTGTGATTCCGGCGCATTCGCCAAATTGTAACATACGATACATGAAGATCGTTTTATCATGTTATAGACAAAGAATATGGGAATTGTGGTAAATAAAACAATACTTGCATAAATTTGTTATCGAATAATGTCAAATACTTGCCAGAATTTTCATAAAAATATGAAATGCACCAGGTGGGACGTTGTTCAAGAATTTTCCCATCTTTACATTCAGTTTAGTCATACGGCCATTGCAACTAGAGAAACCTTTCGTGCTAGAAGTCCGAGCTCGAACATAGATTTGCATTGAAAATAGTGAACTATCCATTTTATGTGAACAAGAGTTCTTCACAAGATTTTCCAGAATTACTCAAATAGCCTATTCGAACACCTATCTAAATTCATGAGTAAATACAGAAAACAAAAGTTAGAAACCTCTGAATATCTCAAAATTCCTCGAAGCCAACCAGTGAAATACAAATCGATAACCTGTTTCCGGAAAAAATATTTTATGCACGAATCTAATTTCAGGAACAGCTAATTGAGTTTTAACTGAAGGAAGGGAGAGAAATTTCTTTCATGAATTTCGATATTCAAATTTTACGGATTCAAAATTAATGAAGATTAAGTATTCAATATGTTTCCAACAATTTGTATTTTCGTCTGCTCACGGAGAAAACACAAGGTTTTCGCAGAGTTTTCTTTGAACTATCACGAAACTTAATTCTCTCGAGACACCTGTATTGATTTTCAAGCCTTGTGCAATTCATACTCGATATTTCATTTTGGCACATCAGAGAACTCAAACTACAACTTTAAGCACATGCAAGAATATAATTTTATAATTTCAAATTGTTGGTGAAGTAGTTAACATTGTATAAGCTGCAAGGATTTATATCATAACTTATTTCATACTACTTTTCTCATCACAGATAACACCTTGAGTGTTCAATGTTATTCACTAGAATAGATTCATTATTTTTAATATTAGCGTTCATGAAGTAGTGTTCGATGTTATAGTTTTCAATGAAAAAATTAATACTAGGTGGGAGATGTGGAAAGCTATTGATATGCACTAAGCTGGAAGTTTGGAATTTTTGGATTCAGAAAATCGAGTATTATAAATTATGATAGCGATTCCATAAATCTGGTATTGGAAAGAACGTAATACTGATGTAACAGAATTATTAGTTCTAACCTAGACAAGCTCCAGTATGTGCAGGCATACGTGAAAAATTTTCCTCAATTTTCACAGGACAATTCTTTCAGAGATTTTTTATCAATAATTGTCTCTCATCTCCTAGAAATGAGTCTTGATTCACTCTCCAAGATAATTCTACTCCTCACCATGCAAAATGCATTCAAAGAGAGTGATATCCTCCCACTCTTCAAATCTGAATCGTATGGGGTATGTGTGGGACACCTTGGGAAAATCCTCCAACACGTTAAGTGTTGTCAGTTCACTTTTTAATCTGGAGTATACATTACCAAAATTGCATTAGAAACAGATTTTTTGCGCTCTGAAAACTGATCCTCTATATTCTTGAAAAAAGTTTCCAGCAATCATTCTTTCCCCAAAATATTTCGTGATGTGTGCATTTTCTTTTTTCCCTCATAATTGCACTCGAAATCTCATGTTTCTTAATTAGCGCAGTTTTTGATTCCTATCGAATTAAAAATAATACATTCCGTCAAGAACATATCGAGAATTGATCATTTGAAAAATCTGCTGAAAACGATAGTCCAAATTCTTATAGTTGCTATATTTTATGTACTGATAGGAATTTTGAATGCGATCTATCATTTAGTTTGTTGACAGTGCTCGATTTCGTCAGTTCTCACATGTGTTTTTGCAATTTTTACAATGGGTAAAAGAATTTATGTCAAGTTTTTCACTGAAAATGGAAATTCGTGTGCCGAATTGCTGAAAAAGTAAGAGAAGACTCATGGTGAATCGACTTTATCGAATACACGTACATATGAATAGTAAACTGCATTCAACAACGGCCGAGATGTGGCGGATGATTTGCATCGTTCTGCTCGGCTATCAACATCTTCAACTGTAGTTAACATCCATAAAGTGAAGGAAATGGTGATGCAAAATCGTCATTTAAATTTGAGAAAGATAGGTTACGAACTTTCTGTGACTCACGAATAAATTCATATTATTTTAAACGATTGTTTGGGCATGAAACGCGTTGCCGCTCGACTAGTTCCAAAAGACTTGAAACTCAATTAATACAATCAAAAAACTTCCGTATTCACCTCATATGGCTTCTGTTCACTTTTCTCCTCGTCTGAAGTCAATTCCATAAAAAGCGTTTGAATGATCAAATCCCGGTACTTTATCGACAGAATGTATATCACAAATAAGAATATAATATTCCTGATTCCTCCAATATTTTATCAATTATGAAACTAAGAACTACAATTTTCATTCTATGGTTTTTATTCAACTCTGACGCAGATTTTTCCTTGGTTAACCATTCAGAATCTTTCCTCTTCAAATTCTGAACAGGTTATTGAGAATGTTACAAATCATTCCCAGTCCGCAGTCGGCAGTTGATGGCATGTAGAAAAAAAGGTCGCCGTGAATGTCGAAGGCATTTCAACGTCGCGCTCGGAATTCTCAAAGGTTTCGGTCGCGCCTCTGACAGAAACTCGCTAGAATCAGGATGATTCAATTAGGCACCAATTTCTTTTGATCCCTTGGAGCTTCATCTATTACATGGGGTTTCAATGTTATTAATTACCCGTGGTTCGGTGGAATTAGAGAAATTTATTCCGGACCGTCTCTACAAATGGGTTTCGGGGTCATCACATAGAGACAGTGGAACATGTGGATTTAGTCCCCTAATTTTCGATTCCAAGAGAACACCCCATCGGTTTTCTGCCGATAATGCGCTTATGGTTAGAGTCTTGAACTAGAAGGGGGGAGAATGCAAACAGGATTGAATGAGACTGTGTATTGTAATAAAAACTTTTATAGCTACAAAGTTTCAGTGAATTGCTTTAATAACTTTTATGGGAAATAAATTCACGAACAAATGATTTTAAGTGCTCTTCGTTTTTTTTTTCAATACTTTTGCGACAGATGGTTGAAAGTCGGTAACATTCCCTCATTATAACTTTCAGAAACATAAGATATACAAAGATGATTCATAACATCAGTCAATAAGGTGTAGTCGTGTTCGTGAAATAAGATTCCGCTGATCCTCCTGAAGCTGCACTTCCAGGGACGTAACTCACGTTTGGTGTATCTGTTGATTAATATCCAATCAATTTTCAAATACTTCAGAATCTATCATCTGCATATATTTTCAGCTCCAATCATTCTGCTAAACGAGGTATTTATGTCGTATATTTCCTACCAACATGGAACTACACACGTGCAATCATGTTAGAACACGACCTTCAAACCATACTGAATCAATCATTCTTTACTATCAACCTTCACTAAGAGCCTCAGCGCTTCATCACGCATAACCTTCTGAGAAGCACTGAATTTCAAGTAGGACAACATTTGGCAAAACATAAATATCTTTTAGAAGACCTATAACAATCCTCTGATGGTTTAGGAAAGCAGATCTTCAAAAGCACGTACCAGCCACTGTTTCAAGTTTCAACTTGAAATAAGCTGAAGAATATGTTCGTCGTTTTGTTGTAGAAATTAGTGCATTTGCTTGCCAATAATTCCAGTCCTAGCCCCGATAGGTCTTCTTGTAGTTCAATTGTTGTCTGTTGTATACTTTTGATTTACAACAAGAGGTCAGCTTATGCAGTAAAGGCGCGATGACTGCATTGGGGTCTAAGATTGAGGTTTGACCCCACGTAGAGTATAATTTGTGTACACATCCTTGAAACTATCTTTCATCAGACGTGTTGCAAATCTCGTAACGACGGTCCCATGGATGCACGAATCGAAAGTCATACTAATGTTCTCAATCGCTATGATAAGTATCTATGTATAGCCACAGCACCTCCATAAGGATGTGTATATACAATATGTCTATGTTTCCCCCTAAATTATGCTCAAAATGGAAAAGATTGATATTGCACGGTAGTTCAGGACACTACTGCAGCCCTTCTCTTCCTGTAAAGGGTGTAAAGGGTGGAAGTTCATTCGTACCTTCCGCCTTACTCATTTCCGGGAACTCTATCTTCGTCATGTATGCCGTAGTTGCGTACATAACACCTAGACCACCACAATTTTCAACTCGGTCCCGTATGCCAAATGGGCGACGTTTCGTTCCATACCCACCATTATAGTATGCGAAGTATGCACTATCTCTCTGGAGATGTAGTCGATATGACCTTGGAGTACATCATTGTTAAGCTCAGAGCAACCTGGAAGGTGCTGCAAAATGCTCGAATTGCTTCTGAGGAGCCATCCTGGATGGCTTTCAAGTTCAGCTCGTGCTCCGAGGTATATTTGTTATCCCTTGCCTGCAAGCGTATTACTGTGTTGATGAAGACACAAATACAGTTGACAACATTATTGGGATCCCAGAAATTGTGGTTTCAGGTTGTGTGCCTTATCTTCCTCAGCAGATCTAACTGCGACATTACCCCTTCTTGTTTGATAACTGCCTCATCGCTGCTTATTGAAAATTCTCCCTGCAGAGGATATCGTTACAAAAGGTGCTTCTGTGCAATTTTGTATTATGTTATGTACCTCAATTATTTGGCTGTCCTGTCCAAATAACATACCTTCTTTTTTACCCCACCGGTCGACATAAAAGCTCAGGTGGACCTGGAGGCGCTGCCCAAAGAACCAATTCTTGCTTCGTTTGTCGCTTCAGGGTGAAAAATTCTTTCATGTTGCGATAGCCCCATCTTGATTCTAGAGTAAGTACTGCCCAGGCAAGTAAATAAACGATTTGCTCAGTGCATTGAAATAACCATTTCTTTTGGGGGAATATCTGTGATGCTTTGGAAAGGCATATCCTCGAATACACGTATTGACCATTATGTGTTTAGTCTTACAAGTCACCAGAATGTAACTTAGATATTAGGCGATTATCTAGTGGCTATAGATCCTCTAATCTATCAAGATTTCTCATTGGTACACGATTATGAGGAACCGCATAGTGCCATATGAAGACCAAATCTATGTTATTAGGTGATCTCCACAAAGTATCAACCTGCAGTCGCTCTCGAAAACCATCTAGTTAAACTTTGAATAAGCCAGGGCTCGAAAACATCGGTCAAAAGCGGAAATTCCAAGTAGGGACAGATTGGAATTACGATTCCCATTTCTCCATCTTCTTGTTTTGTTATCGTCAATATATGCTATGCGGGAAGAATAGGAAAAAACTCAGAAATAATGCATAATATTGAAGGTGCGAAAATTTCTGGAACTACTGTTTATCACATTGCGCCTATGATGAGTCTATGACAGGGACAGAACTCATTGGGGCTCAGCTTGATTTCATATTATTAAGTTACGTGAGACGAGATTGAATATGCACCGTTTCTGCCAAGCTAAACTGCATAACGGGTTGAACCTTTCAACGGCTAGATAATGAAGAGGATAATGAATGATTCAGAAGGCGAAGTTTGGTCGAGCTGGAATTCTTCGCGAAATGGCACTTTAGAATCGGTGGAATTGGATCATCTCCAAAAAGAGACTATTCAAATTCAAATCCTTTAAATTTCAATTAGTTCGGCAAACAGGCGAAAAGTTAGGCGGACAAATTTCGAAATCGTGGAGCCTCTGGACAGATGAATCAGAAATTGCTCCCGAACTCGAAATTAAATGTAAATGAGTGAAAATGATGTAAACGGAAGGCCGGGGGACTAGGGCACAATAAAACGCTCTTGTGAACGAAAATGGACGATTAGATAAACATGTTCAGCGATATGTGGCACGAAAACTTTGGGCGATATATTTCAGGGGAATACAAATTTTGGGTGTCTCCCAAAACGTGGTAGCTTTGCAACATGCCGGCTCCGTGTTTATGTCCAATCTGAAATATATACGATGGAAACTACGATTTACTGTCCCAGTGGGCGGAGAATCACGAGGTATAAGATATTTCAGAGAATCAACTTTTTAACTGAGATTTTCTAATTCAAATTCTTGAAGAAATTTGATGTTTGTTGCTACTACTTCTGTGATCAAAATGTAGAAAGACAATTCATTTCTTCTGGATATATGGAAAAACAAAATTTTCATTTCCATCTGTTTGATATTTGTGTCAAATCTCATAACTGGAGCATCTTATTCAATGAGTGTCACTTGTAATTTGTCTCCAAAAATTCATTCTTAGATGGCTTAGCTTATAGATACAAGGTCTGTTCAAAATATAATGAGGTTAGGTTAGATTTATTAAGATTCACACAGAACTCAATTGCAGCTTCTTGTTTGAAACTCAAGTTCCGACCGATGTCTCAAAAAAACGATTTGTATCAAGTTTACGTTGGCTGAATGAAAAAGGATTTTGAATAATAATGATTAGACTGAAAGCCAAAACTGAGTCTGAAAACAATTTCACTTCTGCCTTCATGCACTTTTATACTGTTTGTATAAACATTATCTCAAGATTTCACTTGTCTAAATCTTTCATAATGTATCTGACTACAACGTCCTTTGCCAAATCAACGAGAAACTACCACATTCAAAATGTGTGGAGAAGCATTACAGTTTCAACCATGGAACGAATAGTATTACTGATATTTTTACAAAGTGACCAGTTAACAAAGCATGACGAGAAACCCTTGAACTTTTCAAGGGATTAGTTACGAACGAAAATCCGTTTTCCTTTTGATATACGTGATTTGATTTCCACATAACATATTTAGTTGAAATGATTCTTGAGATTCAGTCGAACTTTCTGTCCTGTAGAGTGAAGAGTTGGCTTTTATTCTTATGTTATTCAATTCGTCTTGATGACATTCCCGTACGTCTTCCTTATACAGAATACATAACCGGATTCTGATGAATGATATCTTTGAGACAGTGAATGATTGTGACCCAGTATTCTTGGATTAAGATCACCGCTAAATTTATTTAGACCACAAAATTAATAGTTTCTCTTACAAAGCCTTTTCATTTGTCTACAATTTTGCATAAAACTTCAGGAGTAGAGACATGAAATATTTTAGGTAGTGTACGTAGGTTAAATTTTGCGCCTTTGCCACTTAAACAGCTTCCATCCGACAACGACGTGTATGTTGACATTTTTTATCATAAACGGGGAAATGGAAGTCCAAGGGGTGTTAGAGATGTTTTGTCGTTCGGAAAATTTACATGGCTCAAAATACGCTCGCTACGTTGGAGATGGAGATTCAAAAACGTTTCCCAACTTATCGAAACTAACCTAACCTCTCACGGAAATGAAAAAATCAGAAAAAAAAAGAAACGAAAAACGAAAAGGAAGAACCTGTAGCTAGAAGGAAACGCCGAAGCAAAACTACTCCACCTGAGGAAAAGAGAACCGAACTTACTGGCAGAGTAATGAAAAAAATTTCAGTCATTCAAATTAGCAGTCGAAACTTCGAATGCGTTTTTCTCAAAACATGTTTTTTCAAATTGGTATCAGCTCTAGCACAACGACGAAGTGTCAGAATTTGACGTAACTAGGCTCATTTTATTGATAATTTATACTCCTTTATAACCTACCGCGGAAATTAATCAATTCGAAGATTCAACCCCTTTCTTTTAATTTTTATTTTGAAAGCTTGTAATTTTCTCAAAAATGAAAATTTTTTATTATCCGAGGTAGATTTTACAGCTGACTACATGTTTTTCAAAATTTTGTTTGATTTTTGATTTCAGATATCGCGTTCGATCTGTATCACTGCAACCGCAAAAACAATCAATTTTGAAGCGTCCTCATCTGCGCCACATTCTACGAAGAACTTACATGTAGCGCCAAAAAAAAAGAATTGTATACCTTTTTTAATGTATAACAACATGTAAAAAGTTTTTTTTGATGCATAATAAAGATTTCTTGGAAAAAAATTCTAAACAAACCTTCCATTTTGTCATTCTGAAGTGATAATACCCGTTTTAATTCGAGAAACCGGACTGTTACAAACTCTAAAAAAATTAAGTTGGAAACGATCGATTTATTCTTATTTCACTTTCTTATTTCCTACTTCCCTTGCTCATGCGTGCTCAGATCTCAACGAATGACCTATCATTTTTTATCGAACGGTTTTCCTGCAGAATTCATCCACCTCGTGCATCATCGACTGAATAGGAGAATTTTTATAACGAATTGATATTCCTTACACATAAAACCTTCAGACCAGATCGGAGCTTTCAATGCAGGTGGAATTTAAATCATAAAAATTATATGGTTATAGGAAGAGCTGATGTTATTCGTTTCAATTTCCCACGGGCCTCTAGATTTCAAAATACCCCTGGACACATGAAATAAAATGTTTGTCCTTACATTATAGACGGGATGATCGCAAGATTGATTTCCCGTGTATATCAGATAGAGGAATGTCAGAAATATTACTTGATGTTGATTAAATAGTATTCACTATTATGAGGACAAAAATGATGGTGATACAGTTGACGTTAAGTTGTACAAAGTTGAAACCCGTATCGAGGAAGTCTTAGTTAATGGGCAATTCACATTAGTAACTTCCATTGACATTGAAGGCACGTATAGTAATACCGCCTTCGACTGTATAATGTGAACTCTGAAACTAAGGGGTGTGCGCCCACCCCTGTTAGGATGCATGTTTGTAACCAAAATTAATGAACTGGGTGATAAAGGTTCAGACGTCGGAGTGTTTGCAGGTAGAGGCTGTCCCAAGAGAAAGATTTCATTTCGCTGTTGTTAGCTGTATTAGTGGACAAACTCATCAGGCACTCTGCTTTAAGTTTATAGACATTCCATCATGTTAAATGGAAACAATTTAATGATTCTACTAAATTGTGGAGTTCCTGATGCAACTACGATTGTTATAGCAGACCAAGAACTCGGAGTTTTCTTCTACCCCAAACTCAAGGGTAATTGCCTTGGAGCTTAAACTGGGCTCACTTCAAAGATCACTTTTCAGTTACACTGTAATGTAATCAGGTCATCGATTGCTAATGAAGTTATTGTTTGATAATTGAACAACTAGTTGATAAACTTTTTGTCTCCTTTTCAGAAGTTTTACTCTTACCTACTTATGGTCTTGGGTCACCAGCCTCTCTTTCGGTTCGGTTCGAGTGAAGATAACTCTGTTATCCTCCGTCTTTTATTTAGTTTTTCTTCGTCCTCTTGTCCTCTTTTCCACTGTATTAGTGAAATGTGCTTGTCTGTTCTTCTTATTTTTGTTTGAACAATCTTTCTTTGTTGTTCGTTTTGGAGATTCACTATTTTTTATAAGAATTTTTCTGTCTTCCCGATTATCGTTTCTTCTAGAGTCTGAATATTGACTTTTCGTCTCATTTGCTCATCTGATATGTACCAGGGGCTTCCAAGTGCTGTCCTGACTACCTGACTATCTTACTAATTGTCTCCTTTTCTTTTCCTGTAGGATTTTGTTGTCGTGAACCATTTATATATATATATATATATATATATATATATATATATATATATATATATATATATATATATATATACCTTGATTTTATGCAGAATAAAGACTCTATTGATATTGCAAAATAAGATGATGATGGGAGCAAATAACATATTCATTCAAATTTTTCTGTCACTTTATATGTCTTGTTATTGATTGAACCATGTCCAAAACAACAAAGCAATCTTTATAACACTGAAAACATTCAGATTTCATGTCGGAATTTCTAAGAAACGAAAAACTAAAACCAGAATCTATGCCTATTAAAACTTACACCTTGACGAAAAAGTATCCGGAAATTTTCAGTAAAATTGCACGCGTTGAGTGTTTTTGAGTATTTTAATATTCAGATATATAAGATATACTTGCATTTGTCGAACTGAATCAATACAATAATGTGAAGAATAGTAACGATAAAATTCTTGACTTAGTCTTGTGTAATAAAGAAACACTTCATCCCACACTGGAGTTTATAGTTGCTTTGTCTGAAAAGAAGATGATGAAGAATTTGAAAATTCAAGATTTTAATTACGATTTCAGAAATGCGAATTATGAAGCTGTCAATGCTTCATTATCGCTGGTGAGTGAATTGGGAGTTTCTGCTCAACAACATCCCTAAGGGAATTGATGAAAATTTCATTAATTTTTATGAGACAATCAATGACATAATCAGTTCTGTTGTTCCTAAGAAAAGAGTCATTAAGTGTTTTCCTTCATTCTTTTCGAATGTTACTATTGCTACAAAAAGAGAAAAGCAAAAATGTCATAAGAAATGGAAAATTATTAAAAATGTCAATGATCTCAGTATATTCAAACAGCTTGATGCTCATTCAAAGGAACTTTTTGAACTTGATTTGAATGAATTCACCTCCAACATTTAGCGGGAACTGCCAACGAACAGCAAATCATTTTGGAAATATGTGTCTCTGGGACGGGGAGCCCTAGACTACCTAACGAAATGAATCTTTCTTTAGTACTTGTGGGGTACCGCAGGGAACTCATCTCGGTCCTCTCCTTCTCTTAATTTATATAAATGACATAGAAAAATGTTTCCGGCATTCCAGATTCCTGCTCTATGCAGATGATTTGGAAGTTTTTAGATGTATCAGAGATTTGAATAACTTGGTTGAGTACTGTAGAGAAAAACCAATTATTTTTGAATTTAAAATGAATGTTTTACGATGACTTTCACTAGAAACCATTCGCCTATCAATTTTCAGTATGATGGGTTATATTTTCTGGAGAAGTGAGGAACTCAAATATGTAAAATCACTTATCACTTTGTATTATGCTTACATCTACAGTAAATTAAATTTTGCCTCATATATTTGGAAACCCTCGTTATGATTGTTATTCCAACCGACTTGAACGCATTCAGAATAGATTCATACGGTTCATGTGCTTGAAAACTAATTTTGTTATCCTGAATCACGACTACGCTTCTGCCCGTAAATATTTCAATTTATTATCAATCGAAAATCGTAGAACTATATCTGATATTTTGGTTTTGTTTTTGTACCTGAGATCTTGCACATGGTTACTTTTAATGTTCCTATGAAATCTTTGGGGCACCACGATTCTATAACTTTTAGAGAAACTAAAAGTGCACAGAACTCCTCCATCAATAGGATTCTACGTGTCTGCAACACTCATAGGAGTATCAATTTGTTTGGAGTCACATTGGCCTCTTTAAAGAGAAGCCTATGCTTGCTCTTTCGTTGGCTAACAACAAATTCATTCAATCGTTCGTTTTGGAATAATCATTTTGTATTTCCTCTTCCATTTTTTCTGTGAATACAATTCACTATTAATGTCTCATATAATACTTTTTTTAGAGTACTGGATTCTATGTATCTAGTGAATGTCGGCTGTGGACATTCCTTATATTGTACTTAAATAAATGAATAAAGTTTTTGTATGTTGGTAGGACTGTTCTCATTTACTATGTCAACCATGAGCGCGATATTTCAACTAGTTTCTTTACGACAGCTGTTGAAACCAGTCGACCTCAGTGGCAGAGTTTGTCTCCGATTTCGTGTTTTGAACAAAATTCCGTGTGCTGAATAGCTGCGAATGCTGAAAAATCCTTATGGAGACTGTGTTTTTTCAAAGACCCAAGTGTACAAGCTGTACAAAGCCCTTAAAGACGTTCGGGAGATCATCGAAGATTTGCCTCGTTCCGAACGACCTTTGACCTCTTCAACCGACCATAACGTCGAAAAAATCTAGGGAATGGTGCTCGAAAATCGTCATGCCTGTGTTAGAGAGATAGCTCATGATCTCAACATCTCTCGTGAAACCGCTCATTTGATTTTGGTGAACGAATTAGGCATGCGGCGCGTCGCCGCTCGACTCGTTCTGATACAGCTAAATTTTCTCCAAAAACAGTACCGGATATAGATGACTGCAGACATGCTGGATCGTGCGAATTATGTTCCCACGTTCATGTGAGGATTATAATTGGAGACCAGACATGGATCTATGAATGCGACATACTAACGAGCCAACAATCATCGAAATGGGTGAGAAAAAATGGGCCAAAACCCAGAAAACCTCGCCTAAGCCGTTCGAAAATCAAGACTATACCGATAGTTTTCTTCGATATTCGTAGCGTAATTCATCAGAAATTCCTTCCGCAAGGTCTCACGGTCAATAAGGACTTCTACACGGTTATTAACGGCTTTGAGAGCAAACAATCGATAAATACCATCGAGCAGTCGCCTTATTCGCATGATCTAACTCCGTGTGACTTTTTTCTTTTCTGCAGACTGAAATTGTCGCTCCGGGAAACCAGATATGATTCCACATACGTCATGAAAAAATTCACAGAAGGAGCTGAAGGCCATCCTTGAAAACGTCTATATAATATCTTTCGATGATTGAAAAAAACGTTGGCAGATATGTATCGCTTCAAATGGATCTTATTCTGAAATATATTCAAAAAATATTGGAGTATATTAAGATTTTTGCGTCTTATCTCAATTTTCCGGATATTCTTTGTGTATAGCTCCGTAAATGATTACGATAAACATCTTCCTATTGATATAACCCCATTGATGACCTCTATCACGTTTTCTTGCCTCTTTAACGTCAAGATTTCTCCTAACTACGCAACATTAGAAAGAAAATATGCTCCCTTATGATTAGAACTGGGATAACGCAGAATAGTGAACAGAAATAAACAAATTCGAGGCAAGAAAAGCTTTTCAAGACTTTTTCGCCCGAATGAAATCTAGATGTTTGCTTAGTGATGTAGATTCAAGACGACTCCATTTAGCCTCTAAGCTTACATGGGACAGTTTTCACAAACATGAAGTGACCTATATTCCCGCAATATTATCGTTTATTTCAAAGAGGGTGGGTAGAGCGCTATTAAAAATCTCCCTTGAATATAAGACTGTAATGTTTCGAGATAATACGAAGGCCGCTAGATGGAACTTCGTGATGCGGCACATAAATTGGATATATAAGCATAAAGTGTCACGTCTTTTCGAGCTTCTGTTTCCAGTCCGACTTGCAGGAGTCAACTTACTGCAAACCGTTGAAATGTCATTCGAGAAGCACAAACGGGGATCTTTAATCCGCGTCACATATCAACTCAACGAACTGTTCTGAACATTCGATAGATTTAGTTTATTTCTAATCGAATTACTTTACTCAAATAACTCATCAAGAGAATCTAGTCAAGCAGAAATATCAGTCTAAAAGTTTATTGATTTTCAAACATTTATAATATTCATTTTCTTCTCTTTGTCACTAGTATACGGAATTTTGACATTGTCTAACGTTATTGTTGAAGTTTGGTTGCATATGCGGACAACCTCACTCTGCTGGTCAAGACCGATAACCCAGATGCCTTTCAAGAATTGCCAGAGGTAGCCTGCACTCTGGTGAAGAATTGATAGGGGAAATGAAACCTACAGTAACATTCCAGGAGGCTTTGGGTCAATATAAGATGAGGAGTTCACTATGGGGAAAATGTGGACCAAACAGTTTCCACAGAGATCTTAAGGTTCAACGTGGTTGGATTTCTCCAGAATACTCACTGATGGAGAACTTTTGACCATGCAAAGACATCAAATTTTCTCAGAAACCAGCATGCACCAACAGGGCATCACATCAGAGTCTGCAGGTATGACCGTGTGTTAACCATTGCCAAATCTACTTCTACTTAAGGGCCTTTTAAGGACATAGGCAGTATTGCAGTATGTGTGTGGATTGACACCCAAACATTCATTAGATCGATTGAAAAATCCTGGAGATCACGACTGATCTCCAACATCTCACTCAAGTACGGCAGGTTGATGATCCACAGATACTTTCATGGCAAATTCTCTGAAGAACTAAAAGGCTAGGTCTGGTTAAGAATTTATTTCCAAAGAAAAACTAGACTCGCGGAAAACTCTCATCAACGTGAAGCCACGTAATCTAAAACACTCTAACATACCTTAGTGTGAAGCTAGATCGTTCTTTGACTTTCAAATTTCATATTGATAAATCATGACAGAAGCTGAAAACGAAACAATATACTACATAAACTAGCTGGATCTGATTGGGGAGCCGGATTCTCTACTTTGCGAAATACTGATTTAGCTTTAGTATATTCAGCAGCAGTATATTGCTGTTAGGTGTGGTTGAATAGTGCTTATGTCAATAAGATTGATTCTCAGTTGAACTGTTCCATGGGAGTTATAAGTGGATCTATCAGTTCAACTGCTACCTCATGGCTTTCGGTTATTTGTAATATGGTTCCTTCCCATATTAGGAAATTAGGTTGTAAATCATCTTGGGATGATTATCACTCAATTCCAAAAGTTATTCCGATAATAGACGATCTGAAAAATTCACCTAACCTGGAAAACTGAATGGCATGAAGTTGATGATTCAATGAAGTTCTCATAGAGGATCTTTCCAAAAGGGTTGCAGGTTTCGATATAAGTAGGAAAAGTTGGTGTACATCAAATCGTCTCAGGACAAGACAAGGTCGTAGTATTAGTATGTTGTTTAAATGGAATACTGTAGAAAGTACGACATGTGAATGTGGCGCAGCTGAAGAAACAATAAGACATTTTGTCCTCGATTGTCCTATTTACCATTTCACGGGTGGTTTTCAAGAAATTAATGCCGTTTCAGATACTTTCATCAACTGGGTAGAGAACTTCGAGTCTATTTAGTAGATTAGATCTTGAGGTTTCAGACTTTAAAGCTGTTCTAATTTTGGACAATGCAGTAGGTCATCCTCATGAACTTGAATTTATGCATTTGATCAAAAAACTATGGACAATTCGCTTCTCAGTAAGCCAAATACGTATGAGACGATTTAAAATAGTTTCCATGTCATATCAATGACATCTTTCAGTTAAAGAATAAATCAAAGTAACCTGAAATATTTTCGTCAATTCACAACAGATATATTATATTTTAGGAGGAATACTGATTAAACGTTAGTATTTGGAGTTTTGATGTGTTAAGTCAAATTCCCATTCATCATGTCACATAAAGATGAGTCCTAAACAGGACGAGAAATAAACAAATTCCACTGAAAGTATAGGTGGTGCTTTCGATCTCGATATAGTCTCATTATTGTGAACTACAAGCCTGTCACATCAAAATAAAATTTAATGCATCCATTTCAGCATAATAATAACTCATAAACATCTAATGTAATTATCGTCGGATGGAATTATAACTTCCATTAGTAGTTGACATTAGCAATTCGATATTATCTGTTGAATTCATAGAAGCACTAATATTGTACCGAAATTCTTGGTATTGAACAATGCCTAAGGTGGTGCACAGAAAAAACAAGTACGAACAAATATGTTCCATCAACTAGATAATCAGCGCCTATCGCTTCTGCGTTCTGTGAGTTAATTACTTTGATCTCAGCATTTTGGGTGTGGGAGCATCAACAATTCCTACTTTGATCTCAGAATAGAAGGTGGAAATACATCTACAATTCGTGAGTGCAGTCGCGTGGCTAAATCTTCAGAACATTACTCAAACTCGAATTGAGATCACACAAGTGTAATTCTCCTATATGAGCATCAATTTTCCAGAATTAATGGGCGAACTTACAGCGAAACCATATAGATTTAACAAGCTGACAATCTATATTCTCCATTTGAATTTGGGAGGCTTTTACTTGGTAAAATTCCATTATCAATAATAAAAAACAAGTACTGTGTTTTAAGGAATTTTACTTAATAATTGCGATTCGTAACGCGTTTCACTACACCGTAGCTTCTTCAGACGAATGATTATGCAGAAAAATGTAAATGAGAATATAACTATAAATGTTCTTGAGTAATTAAAAGCTTATTGGTCGCCTCCTCCTAAGTGGTTATTTATGACAGGTATATCCAATAAAATTAAGGAATAGATTGCTCCCCGAAAAGATTCAATAGAGGTGAAGGGCTTAAATCGACTTGTTCATTGATGAGTCTACCTGAGTGTTTGTATTTATTTATTTCTAAAGTTTCCCAAAGATCTACCTTCAATATTTATTATCTGTATGCAAAATTTCAAACTGTGGGTCGAAAGAATGATTATTTTCTAAGAGATGATTCGCGTAATTTGAATCTGATTTTTATTTGAAAAACTGCGTTTATGTTCCGATATTCTAATATTAAAATTTCTATGTGTTCTACCAATGTAGAAATTATCACAGTCATTACAATTCAATCTATAAACACCTGATTTATTGTTTTTACCTGGTTTGGTTTTATTATTTTTTATATATTTGCCTAAATTATTATTAGTTTGGAAAGCTATGTTGAAATTATTGCTACTTACAAGTGAGACTGAAATCATTGAAGTAGCAATAATTTAATCGCAATTATAAAGTAAAATTCCTTAAAACACAAACTACTTGTTTTTATTATATTCTCCAAGTCACTGGCGTCTTATATTTTCATTTACTATAGAAACATTTATTCTTTCCTTACTAGATAGAAAGTGATCTGAGCTATGAAAATTTTATTCTGATCACATTCTTCAAATGTAAAATTAAAACTGATGAATATTTAATTTCAGTAACTAGAAAATGAAAAATTTTTGAGAACTATTGAGCCTATATCATACACAATTTTTTGATGTGTATTTATTGTGGCCATTTTTTTTCTAGGATGAGGTCTGTTTTTTCAAGGAGATCCCTCTACTGGTGTTCTTGTCAGATGGACCAGCGTTTGGGGGTCCTTCCCAGAGGCAGACGTGCAGCTATTGGTTTTCCGTCTCGTACAATACGTGCCAGTATGATTTCTTCCGTCCTGTTTACATGTTCATTCCATCCTAGTCTGCGTTTTCTTGCCCATTGTTCAATATCTTCAGTGTTACATGGTTTTGTATCATCTTAGCTAAGCGTCTTCATTTCTGACGTTCTTAGAATTTTTTTGGTTTTGACGGTATCGGCCCTAGTTTCTATTGCATAGGTCGTACACACGCTTTATAAATCCCCGTTTTGCACTCAATGCTCATAGCTCGTTCTTCCAAACGACATCTATCAGGCATCCGGTAATCGCTACTGCTTTATTTACCTGCTCTCGGACCTCTCTCGCTAAATCCCCGTTACTTGTTATTTGCACTCCGAGTATTTTTACAGTTTTATTATCAATAGCGCGCTTACATTTTCTTGGCTCCTTCGATATCAGCATGCTTTTCGTTTTTTCGGTAGCTATCTTCATCTATACATTGAAACTGGTCGAAGAAAGAAGAAAAATTTCAAATAAAGGAAAGGTTGATACTAACAACAAGAAAGCCTTCAAAGAGATAAGCGATGAAATTAAGAGGTCATGTAAAAGAGATAAAAACGGGTATCTTTCCAACATATGCAAAGAAATAGAAGTTCATAGCCATTCTAACCAACCACGAGATCTTTTTCGAAAAATTAAATACTTGACCCGAGAATTCAAACCAAAAACATGGCCTATAGAAGATGAAAATGGTAAACTTGTTACAGACAGAGAAGAAATAGCAGAGACTTTGAGGATCTATTGCGAGAAACTCTACGCCGAAAACGAGGAAATTAATGAACACGAAATAAAAGAATACGAAGAAGAACCTTTCATACTGCAGAGCGAAATTACGTCAGCTATCCATAAACTTAAAAATAACAAATCTCCAGGCAACGATAAAATAACATCCGAAATACTAAAAGGAATAGGAGAAGAGGGCACCCGAAGCCTACACCACTTGTGTAATAAAATATGGAAAACAAAACAATGGCCAAGAGATTGGACACAAGGCACAATTATCACAATTCACAAAAAAGGGAGTAACAGAAAATGCGAAAACTACAGAACGATAACACTTATTTTACATACGAGCAAAATAATGCTGACAATAATCAACGAAAGACTAAAGAAATTTTTACAACACCAAATCCCGGAAGAGCAAGCAGGATTTGTTAAAGGAAGAGGACTAGAGAGCATTCGATAAATTTAAGGCAAATAATAGAAAAAGCCAGAGAGTTCAATATACCCTATACATATGTTTCATTGATTATAAAAAGCTTTCGATAGAGTGAAATGGAATAAGTTGTGGATCATTCTAGGAATATGGCTGTACCGGATCACTTGTGTGCCTTAATCATCAACCTATATAATGAAACCAGGGATACTGTGAAAATCAATGAAATACTGTCATCAGAATTCAAACCAAAGAGGAGAGTGAGGCAAGGTGTATTCTTTCTCCTCAGTTATTCAACATATACACTGAATACATAATGAGAAAGGCATTAGACGGATGGAAGGGCGGCATACCAATTAACGGAAGATGTGTAAATAATCTGAGATTCGCGGATGATACGGTCCTCCTGGCAACAAGTGAGGAAGAACTGACTGAGCTTGTTAGCAGAGTGGAGAGAGAGTACGGAACTTGGCTTGGAACTGAATGTTTCTAAAACGAAAATCATGATCGTGGACAGGATGAACAACAATCAACCAGAAAAAAGCAAATTGATAGGTTTGATGTAGTGCAAGAATATCTTTATCTGGGATCCTTGATAACAAACGTAGGAAACGTAGAACGAGAGGTTAAACGTAGACGCGAACTAACCAAGGTAGCTGCGAAAAAAATGAATAAAATTTGGGCCGATCGAAATATCGCTATTTCCACTAAAACCAGGCTTATGAAGTGTCTCATCTTTCCAGTTCTCACATACGGCTGCGAATCTTGGTCCCTTCGAATGAGCGAAAGAAGAAAAATAAACACGCGACAGAAATGATGTGTTGGAGAAAGATGCTTAACATCCCATGGACAGAACGCCGAACGAATACATCGATTCTAAAGCAAACTCAAAATATTGAGATACTTCGGACACATCATGAGAAGAGGACCAGAGAATTTGGAGAAAATCATTATTCAGGGGAAAGTAGATGGAAAGAGAGGAAGAGGAAGGTCCCCAACACGATGGATGGATCAAATTACAGAAACAACAGGCCGACCCATGCATTCTCTAGTTGTAATGGCACAGGATAGAAAGGAATGGAAAACTTTCATTGATGACATTTCATTAGTCGCTACATCCTCAGGAGAGGATAAAGAATGAAGAGATCTTCATGAAGTAATTTTCATCTTCATTTTTCGCCATTATTGCCGCATAGTCCGCGTAGCATATTCTCATTTTTCCGGTACTCGTCCTGTATCCGTTTTCTACTGATTTAACTTTTTGATGATTCTGTTCATTGATAAATTGAACAGAAGAGGGCTGAAACTATCTCCTTGTCTTATGCCCTCAGTGACAGCACTGTATTCTACTCAAAACAGTGCCTGTAGAATGTCAAACTTACTTTTATGTAACTGTGATGATTATCGAAACATACGTGATGGATGATTTTCACAAATTCGAGAAGTTTTGAATAAGTCCAGAACAGAAAAAGATATCAGAAAAATTTTGGCACAACTAAACTAGTCCTTGACAATAAGATCGAGAGAGGTGGGTTTATCTCTCTCTATCTGCAATATTTCACATAGTGCCGTACAAATACATCGGAATTTGCCACCCTGTAGACTAATTTATTCAGTGAAAAAACTCGCAGCAATATGCGTTGCTTTAATTAATTTTATGGTAATACAAAAATAATCTAAAAGGTTCTAGAATTTTAATGGTTGCTGGATGTTGCACTGATGATCGCTTCGCTCGTGAGTTTGGCCTTTTTCCGTTCCCCATTCTAAATGAAATAGCCACAGCTAACCTTTCTAGCATTTTCGATTAGTGTATCTTTGACGTAAGGAAGTTATTACCTTGAACCCTTGAGAAAAGGGATTGGTCTCATTTGTGAAGTGAGAAACATTTCATCCCACAGGATACCTGTTACCTCATCTGTTATGTATAATTGAAGAAATAATAATGCTTCACAATTACACTACCTTTATTAATCATTTGCAATGTTATAACTATACTTTTAGCCACTTAGCAAAACAAATTTTCTCTTTAAAATTCCGCTGAAACGCTTGTTTAGAAACTATCATCAGTACAAGTTCCAGACGAATTCCATCACAAGCACAACTGCTGTTTTCTAAACGAAACTGGGATCGTAGCAATGTTGTTCTATTTTTATTTCAAATTGTTTTCACAATTTCCTTGCCCGTAATCTATTCACTCGAAGTAAACGTCCTCGACTCGGATAATTTTGGAATATCTTTTCACGAACAACGTTTACTGCATTTGAATGATTTGTTTGCTCGATGTTTCTTATTAAGCCGTGAAGCACTTTTCATCTAATCAACATTGGTTACAAAAAGCGATTGGTTTGATTTTTCTCACTGAAAGCGTCGCTCTTCGTTCACCCTAAAATACTGATACAATTGGGAGACGTCTCATTCATCCCTTTGTATTCACCTTGAAGCTGAAAACAATTTGAAAAGTGAAAAGCGAAAATTAGAGAGGGTTATGCTTTTCCAGCTTCATTAATGGAATTCATTGTGTTATTCTAAAGTGGGAAAATGGAACAATATCAGAATAAATCGAGTTAAAAAGTTGTAAACTGATGAATGGGGCAGAAATGATATTTTGTGGCTCAAGAGGAATTCATCCTTGCGATTCCAATGATGCTGCTACTCGATCTTCCAGTTTTTTATGAATCTGCACTTCATTCACATTTATTTGTGCTTGAATAATGTGCATACGCAAATTCATTTCTATATTTCTTTTCACACATGTATTGTACGAGGGTACTCTGAAGAGTTTCTGACCTCTACTGACAGCACTCTTAAATGAAAGCTAGTAAGTTTTCAGTGTTCATTTGTTGATAGTTACTGACCAAAGTTTCAGCTATTTTTGGCACGCAGTTGTTGTGGACCAGCCTTTCGAGTGATTTGATGTGAGTGTATTTGTGAGAATAAATAAAATCGAGTATCGAGTGGTCAGTATATATATATATATATATATATATATATATATATATATATATATATATATATATATATATATATATATATATATATATATATATATATATATATATATATATATATATATATATATTCAAAGAAAATAATTCAATTAAATCGAATCAAACGCGATTCTACACATCAAAATACTACTTACTCCGCAAAAATTCGACCATTGCTTCTTTACCTCGAGTATATAACGTGTAGTGAACCGTATATCAGCTGAAATGAATGCACATTCTGAATATTTAGAGAAGAACTGTTGAAACTACACCCCCACAAAAATTGTCGCATCATCCTACTCTTACGACAATACTATATAAACTTTTAGGTTGGTCATTCAGGAGTTGCTTTGTAACTTTCAATAGTCTAAAATAAGAACATATCATTCAAAAGAGATGAGTTTATGATGGAAAATATCAAAAATTCTCGAGTTACTGAAAAAATTAAAAAATTCTACCATCTTCAAACCTTCGCGAAGAGACCAATCAACTAGCATCGAATGGTTACTAATCATTTTCAAAATCTAATCCCTAATTACTGCCAGTATACGTCTTGCAAGTCCCTCAAACAAATTTTGGATGTACTCTTGAGTCACCGAGTTCCAAATTTTAGGACGCAGATTTCTAGTTGTTGGAGTATTCTACAAGGCAGCGTAGGATACGTTGCTCAATTTGCCACCCCATGTTGTCCCAAACATGTTCTATGGGATTCAAGTCGGGACTTCTGGCTGGCCATCTTAAAATATCAATTTCGGCATTCTGCAGAAATTCTGTAACTACTCTAGCTGCACGAGGCCGAGCATTATCAAGCATATAAATGAAGTTTTCGCCAATCAATGAGCCAAAGGGTACAACATGGGGTTCAAGAATATCTGCGATGTATCTGACCGCTGTCACTCTTCCATTATTCACTAGAACTAACTCAGTTCGACCATGGAAAGAAATACCTCCTTACACTATCACTGAGCCCCTACCGAAGTTTTCGGTTTGCCGGATAGTGCATTGCTGATACTGTTCCCCAGGTCGTCTGTATACAAGCATGCGTCTATCATTTGATACTAGACAGAACCTGGACTCGTCGGAAAAGAGAACATTCGACCATTCCCTCGCAAACTGAAGTCTTGCAACTTGATGCTCTCTGGTGAGACACGGTCGAGAAACTGCTGTTTCGATCACCAAATTGATGTGAGCTATGCTGACGTTTTTTCAACATTTTTGATCAGATTCTTTATGTTCATTTTAGATCTATCAGTTCTAGCGTCTTTGCTTCCAAGGAACAGTTCAAGCCTGAAAATTTACAGCTGATTCATCTTTTCTTGTCCTTGTTCGTTAATCTCAAGATTTCTTAGGCAATTACCAAAAGCATTGGAGAGAGCCAACATCTTTGTCTAACCCCTGTTTCGTCCATGAATGAAATATATAGAACTGCATGGAATTGTGCTTTGTTCCAAAATGCTTCTCCCTATCTACAATTTCTCTTAATCTGTTGGATTTTTGTCAAAATTTCACTTGCCACCGATAGAAGTGTGACTACTCGCCACTTCTCCATTTCTAAGGCCTTGCTCATCAATTAATTAATTAAAGGGATTCTTTTGAGGTCTTCATGCTCATGAATAATACGGATGGCCAGAATCCTGATTTCTTTACAAAAACGCCACAGATATTGAACGTTTTTGGGGGGAATTGATAAAATCACCTTGTAGCGCATTTTATAATCGAATGTACTCTTGATAGAAACAGTTAAGTGCAGTTGTTGAATAATCTCAGAAATCCCACAGAGAATCTAGAGAACGATGTACACTCAAATACGTTTTCAGCAAGATTGGTGCTACTCCATATATGCACTTTCATATACAACAATATTTGGCAGATACTTTTCCAATAGTTAATAAATTTCGACGTTACTACATGATAATAAGGAATTACACTATATATTATACTGTCAAAATCAGGTATTATTTAAGGCTATCAAATATGGTCAAATAAGCCATACTTATCTATATGGACTATATGGAATTGGTTGTGATTTGAAAATTTCCATGGATACAAAGAAATTTAATTTTCGTCTTTCAGGTATTCTGTGAATAACTCGGAGTTGATCTATGGGTGGAAAATGACTGTCATTTTCGAAACAATGTGAAGCGAAAGTAGATTCGTCGGCTCTCTGGCTATTGTTATCTGATTGATTCTCTTCGTATCTAGATGTGAATGAACGACCTGTCTGACCTTCACAATCCATACAGGAGAACTTGTAAACTCCAGTATTGTCAAGTCTATCAGTTTTATCTTTTTTATTGAAAAATTCTTTGGAGAGTTTTATGTGGGTTTCGGAAGATACTTTTTAGGAAGTACTAAAAAGACATTTGCAATCTTTTCGCTGATAGGGCCAAAATGTCCTAATGAAATGTATTCCTCTGTATTAGTTGATTCTATAAGTGGATGAATATTATAATATGCTATTTGTGTTTGTATCTTTCTGATCATTCTGTTCATTTTATGTGCGGGGTAACCATTGTTCTTAGCTATGTCTTCAATAATCGACATCGAAAGAAAGCTCTATGAATTAATTGAAATAATACCTGCCTGTATCATAATTGGTTTATCGCCTCTAGTTTGCATCCTTATTAATTTTTGCATCTTTATTAATTTATCTATCTGTTCATGTATTTATTTCAACTTTAATTCAGTTCTTGTTGACAGCTGAAAAAGGTCGAGAGTCCATAATTGCAACCCTGATTTTCAGTAACTCTCTTGTGGTAGTATAATACATAGTTCAATTTCTCATTATCATGATTATTTTCCAGGTTAATTGATTGGAAAACGAGAAATTTTTCACTCTCTTCAATAAAAAATTTCACACTGGTGTCCTCAAATATGCATCAACCGGTCTGCTTGAATGTAAAGTTTAATTAAGAAATCGTAACCTTTCACAAATTATCAAACTTATCATCTTCTCCCCCTCTGCCCACATTGGCATAATTTGTCAAACAAAGAAGTCAATATTCACCATGAAATGAATTCAGAGCTTCGACATAATGAATACTGAACCCTTAATGTTTCTTCACGAGGAAAGAAAAAGAGTGCAAATACCTTCATTTCGAATTTGAAGTCCTTAATAATTAGGTTTTCTGCTTTAGCCACGCTTCATAAATTTTATTTTCTCCTTCAAGACAATCTTGAGCAGCTGAGCGTTCTTATTGTATAAGAAAAGTTTCTTTCTGACGTACATAAATCACCCATTGGATTTTGAGAGGCAGAAAGATTTTATTTCGCATTTTTAATATGATCTATATATGATATAATAATTCAGAATTTTCTTTAAAGTGAGTTTTATTATTGGTAATTGAAATATTACTAATGCAATCAGTCAAATATACTGACGAAGTGAACTTCAATATGACTGTCGTGCTTCATGGAATTTTTCTCGAATATTTCTCGCAAAGAGTTGATTTTTATAAATAAAATCAACAGTCTTGACGTGCTGTTGAAACATTCTCCTTAAATTTTTGATTACTTCAAATTTCAGATGGATCAGTTCTGCATCACATGCATAATTCAGATCCGAAATATCATCAAATACTAACTGAATAATTTTAATCAAAAGCACGTGAACCTAATTGTTTCTATAAAAAATTCAAGAAATAAGAAACTGAAAAGTCTGTGCGCTTTCAAACTACGAGTTTCTGCTGATGATTACTTCCATTTTCATCTCATTTCAGCTCACATGAGTTCTAGGATAAAGAAATGAATAAGTGTGTAAATTTTCAGACGAAATATAAAGAAGTGAAGTTTCAATTGCGCTATGAAGTAAGCTGAAAGCAGGGTTCTTTAGAAACTTCCCCTATTTTTGAAAGATTTCGTTCGCGAGGCATTCATATCAAGTTGCATCCAAACCGCGAAGAACTCCGGTGAAAATAAAAAGCACCAGTTTGAAAGGTATCAAATCAATAAGAGGCCCCAACCCGTCACATTGCAGTGGCTACCTTCACGTTTCGAGAAGTTGTATTGAAGAAGTTCAGGCGCATTCTCTGATAGACATCTTCGAACTTAATGAAATCTAGCTCGAAGAGTCTAGTGGTAAACAGTATTCCTTTTTATTTACCAATTTACTGATTCCAGACACAAGAAAGAATGCAAGAAAGTTGGAATGGAAAGCTTAGGTATCTCTTTCTTTTCTCATTCTGCTGATATTAAAACTTGATAGTTCGTCGGTTCTCAAATGAAGCCGTTAGAATCCGCTTAGAGCTGGGGTCAGTGAAATCGCTGTGATTTACAGAACGCGTGTTTGGGACAAAAACAGGAACATTAGTATGCCTATTCTATTATGAATGGCTGCTGACGAATTCGGCGGTTAAACCACAAAAGGGAAACACTGACAAAAGGCATCTGCAATCCGGAGATTTCGTCTCTCTTTGATGTTGAAATAAAAAGGACTACAAGGGGAACATTGACAGAAAATCATGTGATAAATTTTACTTTGATTAATACACAGAAACACAAAAATTCAATATTTTTCTTCATGTCCAAATGAATAATACAAACTATTCTAAGAACAACGGGTGACTCTTGGATATCTCGTCAGACATCAAGTGCCGATATTTGGCTCCGGCTATATTGAACACGGCTAGTTTACAAAATTCGGAATCGCTTTAAATTGAGATGCATTAATTATTATTGTTCCTGATTTTTCATGCAGCGACATGACAAAGAAAGGACTAAAGTCAATTGTCACAATACATAAAAGGCTATACAATTTAGCTAAAGAACGAAATTACTATAACTCATTGAGCACAAGTGATAGGGTAAGTAACGAGAAATTACAGGCATTTCAACTAAGAACACATTAACATGCTTTTGATTAATGTTACAAAGCATGTTGCATCCTGAAAATTGTAAAGAATGAATAGAAAATGAATTGAAGAAAAACTAGACATTATAGCAGATCCTGTATAGTAAAGATTTGTTTTCAAAATACTTGGTCTGAAGTAGCAAAGTATGAGAAAGTGAGATTTTTAGAGAATTGCACAAGTTTGATCTAGTTAGTTGAAAATTCTGAAACGCATTCCTTTTCTTACGTAGCCTTGTTGTTGGATAAATCATTTTCGAAACATTGTGAACCGTTCGTTTTTCCGAAATAACATGCAATTATTTTTCGATGGTTGAAATTTGAAAAATTAAAGGTACTTTGTATCTTGGAATCTTCGTAGTTGCGTATATAGTGAATGATTATTTTAATAAAGAAGTATTTTAAAGTGAGTAATTCAAGACAACATTAGTTGATATCAAATTAATGAGCTCTCAAATGAAAAACCATGAAAACGACAAAGATTACCATAAAACACGCAAATAAACTCAAAAAGGCAAGAAGGAAATTAGACAGATGTTAAACGAACAGTAGGACGAAAAACAACAGAGGATTAATTCCTCTGGAAAATGACAAAAAAAAAAGAGAAGACAAGTAATATTCCTTTCCTAAAACAAAAGGATAAGGTAGCCACTACAAATAAGGAGGAGGTGGACGAAATCACAGATTCTCTGGAAGAACAGTTCAAGACCAATATTCTGAACCAATACATGATCTTTAATAAAAACATTAAAATTGTAGGAAGAAGAAGAAGAGAAGAAACAAATGAAAATGAAGAAATATAAATAACAAAAGAAAAAGTACAAGGAATTATCACACAGTTACCGAACTTACAGAAACTACGAATGGTGTAATGAAAACAGAACACTTCCCATGCACATGAATAATACCAACGACGAAGAAACCAGAGAACGATCCCATCCGCAGCAATCAGAAATGGATTTAGAACTGGACAAGCAGCGACGCACCAGCTAGCAAGGCTTACAGAAGACATAAAAAAGAAGCTGAGCATGTCAAAAGCAACAGCCAGAGCATTTCTAGACGTAGAGAAGGCCTTCGACAAAGTTTGGAATCCTACTAGAATCAATACTGTGACCACAACTGTTCGATGTATGTCGAATATACCTGAAATGGAACACTCGACGATTGCGCATTTCGCTCACGACACAGCAATCTATACATTGCACAGAAACAAGTAACTCTTCGAGAGGATATCGACAAATAGGTTACTCTGAAAAATGGAAAATCAAATTAGAGGCAAACATGGCAGGTGCAGTCTACTTCGACCATCAGAAGGAATGAAAATGACCAACCAGAAAGTGGAATGGAAAAAAGCAATAAACTTGGAGTGTAAATAGACAAAATCCTGAAACAGCTGCAACGATATATATCTCCTCTTAAACGGGAACAGCAAACTCTCATTAGAGAACAAAATGAAGATCATAAGTAAATCATCAGGAAGAGTATGGTTTTCGTCAAGAAAATCCTACAGGAGAAGAATCCTACAAGATTAACTGAACAAGATTATCAGGACAGTATCTGGGAGCCTCTGGTACATAAAAAACGAGCAAATAATATGACAAGTCAACATTAGGATGCTAGAAGAGATGATGTTTGAATAGACAGGAAAATTACTATAAAAATAGAAAAACATGAGACCATATCAATGAAATAAAGAGAAGGAAAACGGATGAAGACATTTCCCTGATTCAGTGGAGAGGCTGGTGACCCAATAATATATGTAGATGAGAGGAAAACTTCTAAACAATAAAAATAAAAAAGTGGAAAGAAAGATAAGAGAAACACGAAGGACTAAAGGAAAACATATTCCGGTCCTTGTTGAAATTTAAAGACAACTATTAAAATTGTCTAGGCATTAACTAAACAAAAACTACAAATACATCATAATGATAACTGTTTCACATTTCGACGAACTTGCTCTATCAAACGCCGCATCACGCTCAGGTAATATTCTTTATTCACCATTTGACCTTCTGCCAAGAATTCAGAGTTCACAACACTGTATTGTATTTTGATCGACTTTGACGTGGTGTTTTCGGTTTCGGTTCAGTTGGAAGGCACCATGCCGAAGTTTGTTGACTGGTTTACACAAACTCGGAAACCCATGTCTCATCACCAGTTATCATGCGTTTTATGAATGTGGGGTCGGTGATTCGTTCTTGCATGCCTTCAGCAACCTTAACGTGATTCAATTTTCGAAGAGAATTCAGGTGTTTGGGAACTTGTCAAGCGCATTGCGTTTCATGACCAAAAAATCGTTAAAAATGGTACGAATTAATTCGTGAGGCACAGAAAGTTCATTGCCTATCGTTCTCAAACTTGAATGACGATTTTCAATTACTATTTCCTTCAATGTATAGATGTTAACTTCAGTTGAACATGTTGATGGACGAGGAGAACGAGGCGAATATTCCACCACATCTCGACCACTGTTCAATACACTGTACTTGTCATATGCAAGTGTTTTTGATAAAAACAAAATTCTATCTGCAATACAAAATTTGACAAATGTTTTGTTCGATATTTTTATCCATTGTAAAAATCGCAAAACACTTGTGAGAGCTGACAAAATCAAACACTGTAAGCAGAGACAGCTCGCTTTCAAACTGCACGTCAGTATACCCTGCAGGATGATTCTATAAAATATCTATATGCCTTTGTATATTTAAGAATGTATAACTTCTGTGATATACGGACACAGATTCGTTTCTTTATGTGATATCAGGTTAATGAGCTCTAAAATGTGTCTCTTCTCACTCATTTTTACATTTCCCAACGTATCAGATTTTTATCTTCAATGAGCTTCTATTACTCTCTACAATTGCGTAATAGACTATAGCATCTTATGAGGAGTTGATTGATAATTCATAAATTATTGCATATTATACCGTGTGAAGTTTGCAGCTCGAAACTGTTTACATCTTTGTTAAACTCAGGAACTAGAATTATTAATTTAGCAATAGTGTAAAGGGAAAATCTTCGCACATGATGAAACGAGGTAAGTACCATGAATGTCTAACTTTCATCATAATACAAAACTATGTAAAGGCTATGCAATATAATTCGAATAAATCCCTGCATACTTCAATGAATTTAGTTTCTATATGAATAACTCCAAGCTGAATCTGTAAAAGGCAAAGGAAATTAGAGATAAATTGAGGTAAAAAATTTTTTGTTAGCTTTATTCTTCGACGTTTTTGCGTATATAATTTTTAATGAGCAAGCGGCTCTTATGGGAGTTATTCATCTCACGGTGTATTCCACATCATCATTCCTGAGAGCCGTTTTATCCAAGGGTTGAAATGAGTAGGCGATAAGCCTTAATTACATTTCACGAGGTCATTTTAACCGACCGAATAAGGTAACACTCGGTTCCTTAAATAAGCTGAGGTTGATGATAGAGGTGAAATCTTAAGAATAAAGGGTTATTATTCTACAATAAGGCTTAGAACTTAATCCAGATTTGCATTACCATAAATGCTGAATCTTATTACATCGCTAACCGTTCTGTATGACGTGAGGAATCTGAAAGATATTGAAATGTTGACTACACTAAACAGGAGATATTATTTTGGGAAACTTGTGAGAATTTTTTCCATGAAAATATTTAATTTTTATCAACTTCAATTTATTTGAGAGAAAACCTTTATTGAATTTATATATCATATTCTCTTGAGTCTACGGGATCGCATTTGTGCGAAATACTTTCACTCTGATGATGAATTGAACTATGTTTTGTACTATCACAAGTACTGAACTAAAGTTTGTTTATTTATCTGGTATGTACGACAACCCTGCATCTAAAAATATTGACGTAGATCGTCAGCAGTTCAAGTTTGAGTACCCCTGATCTAGAGGAAAAGAAAATTCATCTCAATCCAAATTTCAAAGGAAATTATACCTTTACGATCAGTCGCTTTGCAGTTAAATGTGGCAGATTTATTTTCCTGAATCTCTCGTTTTCTTTACCGAATATTTTTCTTATCGCTACTTTTCGCATCAACAAATTTCTGTCGTTAAAAACTTTTGTCATCTCGAGTTCCGTTATGAGCATGAAAGGATTGAAGGGGCGATTTATTGAAAAAGAAATATATACGTGAAAATTACTCACCTATCGTATATTATGAACTACCAAATCTCCCATTTATTCTCGAGATCAGTCATCTGAAACAGATTTTTCGATTAGTTAAAGAAGAAAGATTGAGATTTAGGGTTTTGATTTTTATAATTATATTTTCAGAATCAACCTTTCACGTAGTAATGAGAACCCATTCGAGAATAGTTTGATTGAAATCATAGGAATAAAATTTACTGAAACATCCAGTCTTTTAAAGCAAACTACCTTAAATGTCTTCAAGTTCTTTACATTGTAATTCCTCACGTTATTTGCAGACAAGTGACTGAAAAATAATGTGATAAATATATCTGTCAAAACTTTACTTAATTGTTTTTAAATCGAAATCTTCGAAACCAATTTGGTATTCTTTAGTTTTGATTTCAGTAGCAGGGTGGTACTTTAAATCGTTCCAGAACATGGGCTTTGCAGAGTATGCTTTTAAATTGGAATTCTGTAGAAAGTCCATAATTCATTTAGTGTTGGACAGTCCAATTTATCGCTTTATCGCTATGTAGATGGTTTTTAAGACATACATATTGCATCTGACACCTTTCATGATGAGTTGAAATTTCAAAACTCATTTTATATTATAAATCCAAATATTTATTACCGATTTTCTTTTTCCTCCTCAATATTTCTGATAACTTGTTTTTCAATACCAATCGCAGATTTGGTTCTACTAATGAAGAATGAAAACTATTTGGATTTCGTTCTCTGTACACTTCACAGTCACAGACTTATAGTTTCTGAAGAGTAAATGGTGACCAACACAGGCTTTTATGCTTTTTTTTCAAAACGTATGTAATTCCCTTCACATCAATCAACTTAAAGCAATACCTCTCTCAATCATTAAACAATTCGGTCCCAGTGTACCCAAATGGAGACACTTTATAAATGATATTACTAGAGACAGCTAGTTGTGAAATTCGATAACAAGTCAATATAGAGGACTTCTAAGATACGTAGTAAAATAGCTTGTGCGTTTATACAATAGATGGTTTCATTCAATATTTTCAAATACCAGGGAAGTCTGGGATTCCCAATTATTAGATATTATTATGTACATTGGGGTTGACTGTTCTAATGTTTATTCATATTTCTTGGTTTCGCTCCAGTACATGACTGGCTATTACACCTGATATACATACAACCAAATTTATATGGAATCACTCGGTATTTCACATTATTGATTGTTCTTAACCATGGATCTTAGACTACTTGTGAAGAATGAGGTTTTTTTGTTGTAAAAAAATTGGATAGTATGATAAAGAATGTTGAATTATCACAGCGTGGTGTCGTCACTGAGATTTGAAACTGTGAGTTTCGAAATTGAAAAAAACCCATAATCGTAATTGAAAATGCCTTGCGTTGGATTGTCCGATGTGGGATCGACTAATTGCTCTTGTTGAAGAAGGGGTGACACAGAGGCTACAATGGTGGTACCATAGGTGGTGATTTCAAAAACCTACGTCCGATACGTGGAGCTACAATCTCTGCAAAATAGGCCTAGAAGAAGTCGTTAGAGGTTCACTTCTGAAGAACAAAAAGTACCAAATTTCTAGAAGAGACCATAGTGCGTCGAACCCAATACTCCAGAGGTAATTTCTGGAAGCAACAGGCATCACTCGAAACGATACGTCAAAGACTTCGTTCAAGGGGTTTATACAGCAGAAGGCCCTTGAAAGTTCCAGAGCCAACCAGACAACCAAAAATTAACAGTCTTAATTGGTGTATCGAGCACCAAAAGTGAAATATTGAGAATTGGCGAAATGTTCTATTTTAGGATGAGACCAGAATTGGTGTTCGATCGATGACCGCCGTATTCGGGTTTTGAGGGGGTCGTGGAGGACAAGATAGACTCTGAGAGGAAATTCCAAGGGGACAGTGTGATGTTTTGGGGTGGCATTATTCTGGGAGGCAAAACTGATTTGATTTCGTTTCCTGCGAGTGTCGCGGCTAGAAATTACGTGCACCTAGTTCTGGAGCCCATAATGATACTCTGGCGAGGTTCCCACGGTGAGAATTTCAGGTTTATGCAAGATAATGCTTCTCCGCATACCACAAACCTCGCGCGACATTAGCTTTAAATAGAGGTAATCGCTATTTTGGACTGGTAAGCTTGATTTCCAGACCTAAATCCTATTGAACATTCATGGGATAATATCAAAAGGACAAGTAGATCGCGCCGGTATCATCCAAGAACTCCACAACATCTCATCCAAGCCGCCATAGAAGAGTGGCAGAATATCACCCCAGAGGAGGTCGCAAACCTAATCCAAAGCATGCCTAGACAGATTCAGGCTTGTATCAGGGCAAGAGGACGTGATACCAGCTACTGAGGTCGAGATAAAAACATCTACTCCGTGAGAAAACAATTTTCTATGTTTTTACTACATGCGGAGAGAGTCTCTTATTTTCTTTTAATTGTTCCTTTCTTGAAATAAACCTTAATTTATTTATTTTTTCAATCGATGTTGTGAATGTAGATAGATAGATTATACCACTGCCAGGGGAAGATATTTAACATTTTATGGACGGTTGAATATTGAAGAAAAGTTCGAACGATAAATTTCGTGTGTTTTTCGGATATTGAGATATCATGAAAATCATGTATTCACTAGTTATTCTGTGTTCAAGTATATTAGCTCGAGTAACACACAGGACATTGAAAATACTTCAATATCCAGGTCGTCGAAAACATACTCAGATAGTACACTATGAGCCCGCATCAATGATAAACTGTACAGATCGATAGCTGTCAACACAGGAAACAAATAGGGACTCATTGAGTTCACTGCTCTTTGACATAGGGATGAATGAGATAATAAAGAAGGTAGCACAGGGCAAATGGTTAAAATTAGGAGCAGACAAGCTAAATTCGTTTTACTATACTGATAGCGCTAAAACATTAGCTGCAATTGAACCTCGCACATTTCACACATTTCCATTAGGGTAGTCTCTATTCGTTCATAATTTTTTTTTTCAAATATGAAAAATATGTTCGGGCATCTAACAGTAAAATATAGGCTTAGAAAGAAACATTATATTTTCTTTAGAATTTTCTATTAATATTGTTATGACATTTGTCATATTTTCAAAACGACTGTCGAAATTTTTTCGTAAATTTTTCTTTAAATTTGACGAGAACCACGAAGAAATAATATGGGGGATGTCAACCCAAATTATTGGCTTCATAATGATTCTAGAACATCTATAGATCATGATCGGTATCACTTAGAAGACCGAACCTAGCCATCGGTGCTCTCTCAGTCAAACAGAGAGGGAATTGTTTTGTTGACTTTGAATATTGAAGGGATTTTGCGATTATACTTAAAAATTGGCAAGCAAGAACAAGGAAGTGATTATGTTTCAGGAGACTCACACTGCGACGGAAGAACATCTCCGCTGAAGAGAAAATATCGCAGGTTGAGTACTTTTTGATTATCTCCTTAGTCCTTTTTATGGCCTTGCTTGCTATGTAAAATCTTTTCTTGAATTCAAGTGAGTTTAGGCATATAAGAGTCAGGTATGATTGTTGAAATTTTTTTCTGCTGGTTTTCTTTTTCCATTGTTACAGATTCCTGTCCCAAACCCCTTCCTTTCACCCTTGTCTTCGTCTGAAAGTCTGGAGAATTGAAGCTGCTAAGCAGAAAAATCTTTGGTACTCTTTATGTACACACGAAAATAACACAACATAAACAGACAAGCTATTTCTAGTGCAATAGCGACAGGAAAACGAGTTTTTTCCTCAGGTTTCTTCATTCGTTTATTCAATCATACGCAAGATAGTATGGTTCCCCTGTTGCATTTTTCTGAGCTATCATTTGTGTTTTTATGACACATCAAAATTAAAGATATAAACATTTATTAAAAATCCAATTTTTCGAATTTTCGTAAATCCTCTCTTTTTCAAAAGAATTTGTATATATATTAATATTAGGGCACTTTCAATACGAGAAATTTAAGAATACGTCTTTTTTTATACAGTGTGTTCCAACGAAAATTTGACCCCCCCTATAACTCCGAAATGAGTAACATTAGCGAAAAACACCAAGACACGTCGATTTTTGTTTCGAGGGGGAGCATTTTTCGAAATAATTCGAAACTTGTCAGATCAACCCCCTACCCCCAGCAACCCTAATTTCGAAATTCATCATAGGGAATAAGGACCGAGTGGCACCTTAATGTAAAGGTCTGTCAATTCTTCATTCTGATTTGTCATTTTTAGAATTTTAAATTAACATACAGGTTGTCCCAACCGAGGGTAAAGTTGAATTCCTGCAAATCCCAAATACTAAATGAAATCGATTCATTTTGGCATAATGCAAGCGCAGGTTTATGCTCGGTCTAGAAAAACGACCTACACTTGTGAATTTGGAGTTGGTGCAATCAACCCCTATTTCCAGCATCCCCAACTCAAAAATCATTCGATCGAAAATAGGTCAAGTGGCACCTCGTTGGGAAGGTATTTCAATTTCTCTTCGAATTTGGTATTTTCGAAATTCAGAATCAGCATACAGGGTGTCCCGGAGCAGGAACACTGAAAACCCAAATAACTTTTTGAAACTGGTTCATTTCGGTATACATAATACGAGAACATGTTTATGTTTGATTCGAGAATAAGACTCTCTTGCGTGAATATGGAATTTTTGCAATCAATCTCTTCCATTCAGCATCCCCAACTCAAAAAATCATACAAGTGATTACAGGTTGAGTGGCAAAGTTCCAGAAAGATTTTTCTATTTTCTGAATCACTGAGGCATTGGTTTCAGTTTGGCTATCGAGGTTTTCTGGCGTGAGGATCAGGATGAGGGATGATGGAGAAACTGATTGGATGCTCATCTAAACAGGAAAACGAGATTTATTGAACTTGTATTCAATTGAAAACAAAAACTAACTTGATTATTACAACAAATGTTCAAAATGACCTCCGCCCACCTCCATACAGTTATACAGACGATTTTCGAACTCTCTTCTCACATTAGCGAAAACTTCAGGAGTCAAAAGTCGGCATTCTGTGATAATCCTCATCCGCAGCTCCTCCAGGTTTTCTGGTCTTGTGGCATAAACTTTAGATTTTAGATGGCCCCACAAAAAAAATCTAGGGATTTAAATCTGGTGACCTGGCTGGCCACTCAATAGGTCCTCTTCTACCAATCCACCTTCCTGGGAAATTTTCGTCTAAATATTGGCGCACCCGAGCATCATAATGCGGAGGAGCACCGTCTTGTTGAAAACGCATTTCGTCCTCAGAAAGAGTTGGATCGTTCTGTAAAATTTCTGTCAATCTAGGATGTATGTGTTCCTCTAACAACTGTAGGTAGCCATTTCCATTCAGATTACCCTCAATAAAGAAAGGCCCAACTAGATGATTATCAAAAATTCCTGCCCAAACGTTCAACTTCTGAGGCCTTTGCGTGTGGGCCTCTCTAAACCAATGAGGATTCTGTGTGTCCCAATATCGACAATTATGTCTACTCACTTCACCACTGAGCATAAAGGTGCTTTCATCAGAAAAACAGATGTTATTCAGAAAATTTGGATTAGCGTTTAGGTTTTCACTTAGATTTTCACAAAACTGTAAACGACGATCTGGATCATCTTCGTTTATTTCATGCACTAATTTTACCTTGTAGGGGTGAAATTTGTGATGTTTCACGATTCTATGGACAGTTGTAGCTGATACACCAGTCAGACGAGATAGTTTTCTGATCGAAGTAGTATTCTCCATTTGTAGATGACCCACTACTGCCACTTCCGTTGCCTCATTTCTGACAGGACATGCCACTTCATGTTTTTGTTTGCCACCGAACCCGTAGCTAGGAATTTGTCAACCAAATATTTAAAGTACTGGTGACTGACTCCTTTCTCTTTCAGGATGGTTCCTATCGAATATCCTTGCCGTTTCTTTGGCACAACTGTTATTTCGAAAATACGTCGATACAATTTCGACCCTTTCCTCAGTGGAATAAACCATTTTCAGATTAATTTCAACTGACGAACAACAACAATAATGAGGAACTAATCTGAATAATATTAATATTTCATTGCAAAATGAGAAATAACAGATGACTGCACGCCAGATGGAAATGAAAAAATGTGAACATTTTCAATGCAGAAATCAGCTTTATTTCTTCGTAATTGATGCTCAACACATTGTACCCCAATACTTTTAACAGTTTCGAATTAATTTTAGTTGATAATTTCAAATGACGATATTGAATTTTTCGAAAGCGACATCCTGTATGGAGAGCCGAACTGAATGAAATGCTTTAATCATTCTGGAATTCAAAAACCTTTCTGAAGATATGCCACTTGAATTATTTGTATGATTTTCAAGTTGGGGATGCTGAATGGAAGGGGTTGATTGCAAAATTCTATAACCACACAAGAAAGTCCTATTCTCGGATCAAACATGTTCTCGTATACCGAAATGAACCAGTTTCAAAAGTTATTTGGATTTTCAATATTCCTGCTTCGGGACACCCTGTATGATGATTCTGAATTTCGAAAATACCAAATTCGAAGAGAAAATTGCAGTACATTTCCAACGAGGTGCCACTTGACCTATTATCGATCGAATGATTTTTGAGTTGGGGATGCTGGAAATAGGGGTTGATTGCACCAACTCCAAATTCACAAGTGTAGGTCGTTTTTCTAGACCGAGCATAAACCTGCGCTTGCATTATGCCAAAATAAATCTATTTCATTTAGTATTTGGGATTTCCAGAATTCAACTTCCCTTGGTTGGGACACCCTGTATGTTAATTTAAAATTCTAAAATGACAAATCAAGGTGGAGAATTGACAGACCTTTTCAGTAAGGTGCCACTCGACTCTTATTCCCTATGATGAATTTCAAAGTTAGGGTTGCTGGGGTAGGGGGTTGATCTGAGAAGTTTCGAATTATTTCGAAAAATGCTCCCCCTCGAAACAAAAATCGACGTGTCTTGGTGTTTTTCGCTAATGTTACTCATTTCGGAGTTAGAGGGGGGGTCAAATTTTCGTTGGAACACACTGTATAAATTACTACATTCATTCATAGCAATGGAAAGAAAAAGAAATTAAATGTCAAATATTCAAAAAGTTTGTTTCAGTTTTTGTGAAAAGAAATCTACTTCCTCCACTTTGCCACTTTTTGACGACATAATAATACAACAAGCGACGAAAACAACCGACGACGTGCAGTCTCACTTAAGGGAGTTGCCTTGAGAATGTCAGGCAAGAGGGGGATGAAGGTAGTCGAATTGAGAACAAGTGCTTGTTAACGTGTCATAAAAATAAACAAAACTCATAATCTATTGTAAATTTCTTCAAAAACATTTTTCATGATCGTTCTTTTTTAATTTTAAAATGTGGGTCGCGATGAATAATCTGTATACATATTAAAGCACCTAGAACATAATTAGATGGTGCTCTTCTAACTGTGATATTTTTCACAGATAAGGGACACCTTATTCTCCATGCTTTAATTATTGAATACTAAGGGTTATTCATGAATGTGTTGTGGGAATTCCAAATTGATATGGTGAACTAATGGGATACCTAAGGGAGAAGTGTGTAGCTTGAGACATTAAAATAAAACACTTACAGTTTGAAAATGCGCATGGTGTTACTCAATTAGAACGCAAGACGTTTCTTTATGTCATTTCACTGTCATTGACTTATCAATGATCAAGCGTAACATCTTGACACATATCTCTTCGAGGTGAATAGTTCCGACAAATCGAATGAAGTTTTCAACAGTATATTATCTTCCGTTTTTATTCGCATGAACAATTGCAGTAACTTATTATAAAAAAAAAGCTGGTCATCCAGTTGGAAAGGGAATCCCGATGAGTTTTGTTTTTTCCCAGATATGAAAATATCGTAAGTCGGACTCATTAATAGTGAATTAATGATCATTTTTTTCTATTCTCGAAAAATAATGACCGCCAACCCCGATGGACACCCCAGCTAAGCCGAGGATTTTGACCTATTTTGCAACATTAATTCTACTTTAGCGAGATGATTCGGATTTTCAACTTGGGCATTTGCCAATCTTCGAGAATTGGAACCGGATTTATTGAAATATTGTTATAGCAGTAATATATTTTCGTGAATCCGGAATAATTACATTTTTTTCTGTTGATGCCATGAATTTTTATCGCCTATCAAACATTCAAATGATAATTCTGGCAGCAGAGAACACACCCCAGTGTTATGGCATTAGGGATTTGGCGTGAATACAAAATGAACTACGATCTCCCTTAAGGAAGTTGAAATCTATATCGTTTGGAAGAAAGAGAAACATTCTTTAAATATTAAACTCGTTTCATCTGGCAGTCCACTGAGAAAACTTTCAAACCTATTATTTAAGGAAATTCAAGTGTGCATCTAACTCAATTCGATTAAAGCCTTCTTCCTTCTTCTGTTTCTGATGCTTATCCGCTTCGAAATTGCAATATTTACTTCAATGCTGATATTTCAATAATGCATTTGTGAATAGTTCTTTTTGATTATATCAACAAGTTTCTGACGAAGAAACATACATAGAAAATTTCATGGCAGATCAAAGATTGATTCGAAATTATTAAAATTTTTCATCCATCAGGAGTTATTAGAAATCATACTAGACTGATTAAGAGAAATTGATTAGTCGCGTTTTTAATTCATTAATCGATTAAGATTGATGAGATCACATTCTTGTAAGAGATTAAAAGAATGCTCTAAAGAACATGTCCCTTATCATTTTTCCATTAATCAAATACTTCTAAAGGATTAATTTCGAATACTATTCAATACAGTAAACAGCATTTCAATTGATTTCTTCTGCTGAATTAATTTGAAGAATTTTTTTCAAGATGTTCATTAAGATTTAATATCTTTCGTGATATACGATGCCGTTGTTACTACGTGTTTTGACGAAAAAGAATTCTAATTATTCTTAAATTACAGGTGCTATCGCAAACTATTGTTTCACTAATCATCAAAATGGAAAAGGAATAATTTTTACGAGTTCTGATATTTATATCCTCTGATAGAACAAAAAATGACATGACGTGAAAATAAGTGTGGAAGAGATATCGAAGTAGGTGTAAGAATTGTTTTCTTCTTTTTTCTGTCGGGTTTCGTATTACCTCTCCATTTTATGTCAAAAATCGAAGGTCTGAAGTATCTGATGAAGAATATTCAGCTGGTCTCAGAGGAATTTCAATCCTGAATTTCAATAAATCTCTTTTGATTCCATAATATACAGTTCGATTTTTTATTATCATCTTTCGAGAAGTTCTTTAGAAAGTAGAAATATTGAAGGAAAATTTGTGATATTTGAGTATAACTGTTATGAGTTCGTCCGTAGAAACTATAGTTTAATGATTTTCTTTTAAATTTTAGATTCAACAAGGAAACATCAAAATACGTCCACATACCTCTCAAAGGTCTATCCTAGGTGTGAAGCTATGAAGAAGAATGATAATGATATTCTTGATAAAGCTGCTGTGTCAGCGAAACGTCGTCGAATTTTTTCAAATAAAGTGTAGATTAAAGTTAAACCTTGTATTTTTTATCTCATTTATATCATGGATCTACATCAAGTAACGGCCTCCACAATTCAAATTCTTTCATATAGATCAATACAAAATGTGGTCGACAGTATAACATTTGATTGTTTCCAGTTGTAAGTACCTCAGGGATCCATTCTTTCACAAACCTGCAGATAAACGATTTGCTGTCATCTACAGAGATTAAGATCTTCTGTTTTGCAGACGATTGTACCCTGGTTTCGTCCTTCAGTAGTGTGCGACCAATTACAGCTGAGAAATGTCAGCGTTAGACTTACAGAAGGTATCAGAGTAGGGTCTGTTGAACCTGGTGAGCTTCAACGCGAGCAAGATGCAAGCAACTACGTTTTGTAGAAAGGTGCCCGGCGAAGAACCTCCTTTAACGATGCAAGACCAACGAATTGCATTCAAAAATTCGATGCACCTTCTCGGAACATTAGGTTTTGCTGGCATGAACATGTATCAGCAATAGCTAAGTCTGCATCAGTTTCCTTTTCAGAGACAAGTGACACTTCAAGTCGTCTCAGTTGTTGCTTCTATATAAGGCGCAAATTCGACCTGTTTTGGAATATCGTTGCAGATGTTGAATGGTGTGCAGAAACGGGCTGTGCGCCTCATCGACCATCCGGAGATCACCCACGATCTCCAACCGCTGGCTCTCAGAAGACAAGTTGCTGACCATTCTCTGTTTTACACATACTTCCACGGAAGATGCTTCAAGGAGCTTAAAGCTATTCGGGGAAAACTCGTATTTTGCCGCAACACTAGGCTGGCAAGGAGTTCTCATCATATGGCGCTACATTTATCGACCCCTCGAATCTCTCTCTATAAGAATTGCTTTGTTTACAGAGCCCGTTGCTTATGTCCAAATCTTCCCAACATCCTACAATTTGGCCCTCTTCAAGAAGTGAATTTGAGAGAAGAAACTATGTCGAAAAAATTCATATTCGTGGAAAGAAAACTCATGGATTTTTCACCACGATAATGAACAATCCCACAAGGCTATTGTGAATGAATTTCTGACCAAGAAATCAACAAATACCATCGAACAACCACCGTGTTCACCTGATATGGCTTCGATCAACTTTTTTTCTTTTACCAAAGCTCAAATTATCATTCGGAAGTACCTGTTTTGAGTTTTGAGGGGTTGGATTATTCGTATTTGGATGAAAAATAAATATTTTGTGATTCATTGAGCTATCCCCCGTACTTTTTCATCAGAATTTATATTCACATTTATATGTATAAAACTGAGCCTGAAGGTTTTCCTTAATGACCTTACTCCTGTGATGTATGCAGAATATATTGAGTTGTGTCCGGCAAAACAGCTTCAATTACAATAATTTTCAAACGTTCATTCGTACAGCCATATTTCGAGAAATAAAGATAATTCCGTACAAACCTAATAAAGGAACCAGCAATGAAATAAACAAGGCGACCCTCCAAAAGTAATTCCAGAATGAAATATGTGGTGGAAAAAGCATTAAGTGCAGTGACACCCTGTATTGATCCACTTATAACGAAGCAGGTCTTAGGCTGTATACGTCAACTCTTCCAGTTATCAATAACTCTCTCTCCTGGGACTTTTCTTCTCAGTTTCTTGCAATTAATTTCGTCAGTATCGAACGTGCACTCATCGTGACAGACGAATCTGGGGAATTTCATTGGATATAATAAAATCTTTCATCTACGTGACATTTTTCAGAGAACGCTCTCAAACCTAAGTCGCTGATTAAATTTTTAATGGTTTGCTGCCTCCCCGCCGTAATTAATTGATTGATCGAATTATTCTATTCAGCAGATTTTGTAATATGCTGAAAAGTTTAGGAAGTGCCTTTGATCTGATGCTAATAATCGCTTTAATTGTTTTAAAACTGCTCCAGAAACTGGAAGATCGAAGAAGGGTTCACAGGATGTTTTAGAAATGAATGCAAAGATTTTGATATAGAAGATACTCAGTGGAGTTAGTAATGCGACTCAAAGATACAGGCTGTTTCATGATTCTGAAACAACTCTCTTATCCGCCATAATTCTTGAATCTTGTGATCGACTCATGCTAACTTCCCGTACGTCAAGAACTCACCCAAAGTTCAATGCAATACTCCAGAGAGGAATTGGGAAAATGTAGTTTTTCATCAAATATTGAAATGAACACCCTGTAAATGTACATAAAAATGATGAACCGCTCTTTGTTGGAACTCAGTGGTTTGGTGAATTATATATAGGTTGCTCTCTGTTTTCATGTTATCTGCAATTTTAGCCCATTCTCTGCTATTCTTGGCTCTTGTTGGCCAGTCTGTTATGCCCATAGTCGTCGGTTCGTTGATTACTAGATCCTTCCATCTGCCATTAGGTCGTCCCTTTGGTCTACCTATCATCGGCTTCCAATAGCTTATTCTTTTTATAGCGACATCTTCGTGTTTTCTTTCAAAGTCCTAACCATCGTATCCTCTGTGATTTTATGAACGTAACACTGTTTTTCTTCAATAGGTGTCTTATTTCGTGCTTCATTAGCCTTCAATATACTCCGTCTTCCACTCTAAGCATAAATATTTTTCTGGCACTTTTACGCTCAAAGATGCGCAGTTTTTCCTCCTTTTTTTCTCGTCGAGCACATTGTTTCGCTTGCATTCGTTGCTACAGGTCTGATGTTTGCCTTGTAGACTCGCATTTTTGTTGTTTTCTCAGTTAAGCGTTTTCTAACAGTTTGTACGTTGATGGTACGCTCGTTTCGAGTTGTATCCGGTTAAGAATCTCTTCACTTCCGTCTTTATTTCCGTTCACCTTCACTCCAAAGCATTTCAAGGTTTCAAACTGATAATCTTCCAATCTTATGTTCATTACGTTGGTGCTACGTCCATTTCTTTTCGTGTATTTTGTCGTCTTCTGGTTAATCTTCAGTCTTCTTCATTTTGTTTCTTTCTCCAACTTCATCAGCTAGATACGCTGATGAAAGGTCAACCCAAATTATTGGTTTCGTAATGGTTCTAGAACATCTATAGATCATAATCGGCATCACTTAGAAGACCGAACCTAGCCATCGGGGCTCTCTCGGTCAAACAGAGAAGGAATTGTTCTTAATGAGTTTTAATATTGAAGGAATTTTTACGACTATACTTCAAAATTGGCAAGCAAGAACTAGGAAGTGATTATGTATAAAGGAGACTCACTCTGCGATGGAAGAACATCTCCGCGAAAGAGGAAATATCGCAGGTTAAGTACGTTCTGATTATCTCCTTAGTCCTTTTTATGGCCTTGTTTGTTATGTAAAATCTTTCCTTAAATTACAAGTATGTTTAGACGTATAAGAGTCAGGTATGATTGTTGAAATATTTTTCTGCTGGTTTTCTTTTTCCATTGTTACAGATTCCTGTCACATCACAAACCCCCTTCCTTTCACCCTTGTCTTCGTCTGGAAATCATGGAGTGAGAAGAGAATTGAAGCTGCTAAGCAGAGAAATATTTGGTACTCTTTATGTACACACGAAACTAACATAACATAAACAGACAAGCTATTGCTAGTGCAATAGCGACAGGTAAACGAATTTTTTCACTCGTTTATTGAATCAAACGCAAGATAGTATGGTTCCCCTGTTACATTTTCCTGAGCTCATTATTGTTTTTCTTTCTGACACACGCCAAAATTATGAATATAAGCATTTATTGTAAATCCAGTTATTCGAATTCTTGTGAATCCTCTCTTTTTCAAAAGATATATATATATATATATATATATATATATATATATATATATATATATATATATATATATATATATATATTTATTCAGACTTGTGTTAAAAGGGCTGTAAACAATGCTTAGCTGTGTGGTACTCCGGCTTCAATATAAAAGAACTCGGATCTATCTTCATTGTCTATTTGACTAGGTCATTTCAATTAGAAACTTATCGCGAATTGCATTACTATTTCACGTATCTTGTCCCCGTTACGGCCAAGAAAGATTCGATATTATTTATGTCAAGGGGGTATGAACGAGTGTGAAAAATTTCGGAGAAAAACTGAGAACATCAACAGAAAAGGAATCAAAAAAACGAATCAAGAATGAAAAACGAATAACCAGAAGTCCATAATAATTCATTAATCAGCAATCAATACACATTCGACTATTTGAGGAGTTTTTGCAAAAACAAATATTTCACTCTTACCGTATACAAAGGATCCAAACCCTCGATGCTTGATATCTACCCAGAAGGCTCGAATTTCGTCATTGGTAGAAAATTTTCTATGCACCACCCTGTGGTTTACAACTGATAAATATTGCCGTATAATACAAGAGAATGAGAAGAATGAAGGAGGGGAAGAATGGAAAGAGAGATATATATGATGAATTCCACAGTTATGAAAAAATAATTCCTAAGCTCCAAAAATCTAATAAAGGCCAAAAAAGGAAACGGTCGAACTATATAAATTTCATAAAAGAAGATATAGACGAGTGGAAAATCAGCATACAACAGGAATATGTTGTAAATTTAATTGAAAAATGGCTCAATACAAAGTCTCATAGTCGTAAATACTTAATTGAATAATAGAGAGAGGCATTACGTTTCACACGCTTAACATAGGTGAAAATTCTTTTGGCTATTTATTTTTAGATGAGCTAGTACACTGACGCAAACAGACTTTATAGTGAACTCATCTCCTAGAAATATCTGCTTTTCATCAAGTTGGAGACGACTACTTGGACCCCAACCTTGTCCATCCATGGTCAGCCGATCTTAGATTCTTTGTCATTCAAAATGACTTTTATTTAGGGAACGATATTCAACCTGCCGTAGAGTGTAAAATATCCCTCCCTGAAGGATCTGGTTTTCTGATCCACTCTTCATTATTATCGTCAGGGCAACACAGTGGTAGTACACAGTGTTGTAAATTATCAGCGCCACCGCATGATGAAAAGAAAAGTAGATCAAAAAGAAAACTTCAAGACGCTACTAGTTTTCGACTTTCTACCTCAACGCTACACATCGTATCAGTAAGATGCGATCTGTCCATATCTCAAAAATGAGAACCCTAACGAATAATTAAGAAAGCACCATATATAATTAAGCTGATGAATTTTCATAACAAATCCTTGATTACCTTAAATAAAATAACTGATCTTTGAATGAGGTAGGTATTATATGGAATCATATAATTTTATTTTTGATGTTTGCTTTTGATTTGTTTATGAAGAGGAAATTACATCACAGTAAGATTCCTGCTAGTAAACTTATTTCTGGAGTTTATCAAATTTCCGGACGATTTTATTGCTAAGAAAATAAATATACATATTCATCAGAAAAACTTCGATTTTATATATTCAATTTCCTGGGTAAAATTGTTCACCCAGAATCAACATCCTGATGGAAGAGTTGGAGTTGTCTGAAATATTTAGAATATTCAATAAGCGATAGTGTGAGATAAATAAGCTATGAATTCAATTATTCACGCGATTAACGCATTATCATAAGCCGCTTTACATATATTATGTTAGATAGAACTTCATATATGAAGAGATGAATTCCATAATTGATACGAGCTTTTATATGATGAAAATCAATTTCAGTATTTGATTGAAACACAAGTACTTATTCATACAAATCCATAATGGCTATAGCGTGTATCTTTCAAAAACTAATACTACATCTGTATCTACGAATAGAACATGATTTAAACCAACAAATTTGATAGTGACAAAACATATTAGTCCCACTGACCTACTGGTCAAGGGAATTCTCTGATTTTATATTTGAATGATTATTCATTTAGTAAAATGAAAGAATAATTAAGAGGTTCTTGATTGAATGTGAATAACATCCTTCGAATTTTGTATGGAAAGTGAATGTTAGTTTGGAAAATAAGAATTTTAAAATTTCAACATAAACAAGAAAGGATCCATATACTATATGTATATACAGGGATAAATCAGACTATGGAGATTACCTCATGACTAAACATTATGAATTTGAACTTTCAATTTTGAGTCTCCTCAGAATTACACTTGAAAAAATTACTAGCGACCTGTTATCAAAATCAGGAACTTTTTGAGTAGACTTTGGATAATTTGAAACATTGCATTGGATAAGCTTTTCATTTCAAGTAAGTAACTGTTCCAGTTGATATTGCTGCCATAAAATCATCATGTGATTCAGTCATTCTATCATATCATCACCTAAAGCAAAAGCGGTTCTGTTTGAGATATATCAAACGCAGAACCCACCAATTGTACAATATATTCAATCGAAAATGTCTGAAGTAGAATTCAGAATGCGTACGGTAAAGCTCGTTCTTCAACTACTGATCTGCAATATCATCAGCATAAATAAACTTTGTAGACGAAGTTTCAGGTATGTCAAACATATACAAATTGAAGAGAAGAGGTGCAAGAACAGATCCTTGAGGTAGGCCATCATTAAGAGTGTAAAATCTACTGCTTTTCTCACCGATAAAAATTCGAAGTCAGATCAGATTCAATCAACTTCATAATTTTTCCACATTGAACTACTTCAAAGAGTTTATAAACTAAACCTTCCTTCCAAACTGTGTTATATTCCGAAGAGAGATCTACAAATACAGCGCCTATTTAAGTTTTTTCTGAAATCCTGTCTCAATGAATGTGGATAAACCTAAAACCCGATCAGAACAATTCCAGTTTTTTCGAAAACCTCCCTGAGAAGTGGACAGAGCTCTGTCAATGATTATTTCTAACCTCTGATAAAGAAGTCTTTCTAAAATTTAAGAAGGTACAGGAAGTAAGCTGATAGGTCGATAACTACTAGGAAGTTCTGTAATTTTCCCAGGTTTGAGAATGGCAATAATTTCAGAAAAGTCCAGAAAAGAGCAGTGCACCACATTCAGCACCCGGATATCACGCCTGATATCCAGCCTATCGCTCAAAGGCGCAAGGTTGCTGATCTTCCTCTTTTTTACAGGTACTTTCATCATAAATGCTCTGTAGAACCGAAAAATTTGGTTCCATGAATAATCCGGTTAGCACTTCCATCGAACTTCTTTCCAGTTACTTACAATTTGGCCCGTCATCAAGAATCGAGTGAACACACACATTAAATCACATTCAATTGCATAAAAATTATTTCAACTGGTCAGATAAAGAATTGAGGAGCAACAGAGGTTGGTGATTTCAGTAATCAGCTATGCCCCCTTGTTAGATAACAACATGAGCAGTAAATCCCAGAGCTGATTTCTGCAGAATACTGTTTCTTATTGTTAATTTCTTACACAGTTTATTGATATCAGATATGCAAGTAAGTATCTTGTTAGAGTCTTGGGTGACATCGAGATATTTAGGATAGAAATTATGGTACAGTGAGAAATCATTAAAAATTACATACAATTGTCTGTTCTTATGATAATTATTCAACTTTAAAAAAATACTTCAGAAATTCTTCAGAATGTTTAGATTGGCACACAAAACTTGTTTGATGAATTCATGATTATCGTGGCAAAGGCAATATTTTTGGCAAATACAGTGTTTTCAAACAAAAATTTGCCACCCCCTCTATCTCAATTAGACTGATTTCAGCATAAAAGCGAAGAGGCTTCAATTATTGATGGCTCACTTTCGATTCAAAGCCCCTACCCTCAGCAGCTTCTATTAAAATTCAATATTGGGAAAGTGGATTGAAAAAATTCTTTCAATTTCCTATTCAAAAATTTTATCATTTACAACGTTAAATATCAGAACATATTGAATTCATGGGGACATTTTTTTATCGAAGGTCATCCCCATTGGAGACACTTACTTGCAGTTGTTGAAAAAAAGGATGAATCCCTGGTTCACAGAAATTTTGGAAAATGATGAAGTTCTTTCAGAAAATCAGATAAGTTTCCCGCAAGATGGTGCACTTGCACATTTCGATGTTCGTGTGCGAGAATATTTGGATGTGAAGTCCTTCCTTTTTTATGGGGTAATCTTATATAGAGAGTTCATGCTACACAACCTGACAACTTGAAAATGTTGCGGGCAAGAATCATCACCGAATGCAGACATTTGACACCATTAGTTCTTCAAAATGGTAGAAGAGATTTCGCGAATCGTTTGTAACATTATATGGAGGTAGGAATTTTGAATAGGCAATTGAAAGACCTTTCTAGAGCTATGTCACTCTTCCTTTAATAAATTTTGACTTAAGTGCTGTAGGGCCTAACTCTAATCAAGAATCGTCGAGGGAGTGGCAAATTTTCTTTGGAATACACTGTACAAACTTAGTTGAAGTTAGAATATGATACATTTATGAATTGAGAATGGACCCTTGTGACCATTACTGAGTGTGAGAAAATAACTTCCCTCTGCGAAGAAACACAATACATTCTGTCAAACTGCAAATTTTCGGTCAGTTCATCACTTTACCATAACAGTTTTTTTTTGAGACCATCCTTTCATACATATGTTGTAGATCTAAGAATAAGAAGATGACTCCTGTTTTCAATTTACTCTAAAAGCCTGACTTGGTGGACGTTTTTAGACTCAAAACTTGAAAAAATGTTTCCTGTGACTCTGCGTTGTAATGAGACAAAACCTCATCAATAGTTTTTGATGTAGAGGTCTCTCAAATGTTCTGCATGAAACTGAAAGTAGACTAATGGATAGATGATAGCATTCTGGATTTTGTGAGTTTTTACTTGAAACAACAATAACATTCATTTGCTGTTCTAAAATCTACAGAAATATTACCTAAATCAATCAACTGGCTTATGATTTGCTCACACGAAGATAACGAATTCAAAACCTCAAAAATAAGATATGCTACATCTATGATCTATACCTGTTTTCTGTATTTCAAGTTGAAGAGCAATTTGTCTGTGCATCTTATAGCAAACGCATCATTCGATGTAAAATATTCTTTGGGAATATAAAGATAAAATGTGAATACCTTTTGAGAACTAGTTACGAGGATTGTACAAAAGAAACTGGATGATCTCAGTTTATATTGATTTCTTAGAAGAATTTTTCCATATTCAGTTTACTTCAAATTGTCATGAAATTCTACCTTCAACAAAGTACGAGAGAAAAAGCTAATTCAATATCCTTGACCGTTATTTCAGACTCCGTCTGTTACATTCCGAGGAGAGAATTTTTAAAGCTTCTTTCACGAGTATTGTGGAAATTCGAGAATCTAAAGTAAACTGCATGACCATACATTTTCTTTGATGAAACCCATTTCACTTTGATATAGCGAACTGGCAAATTATGATAATCCGGAATTCAAAAACCAGAACTAATTACCGTGTAAACAATTTACTCGCCAGATCTTCCAGAGGTATACTTTGAATTTTTTTCTGTTCTACATAATTATTCTGCGAAAGCAGAAGATCACGACACACAAAGGATTTGCCTTTCCAATTGCAAATTCAAATTAGCGCCTTTCTTTTTGTGTCCTCAGTTCCGTTCAGGCCGTTCCAATGTGATTAATTAGTGGTTTGCGGAAAACCACAACCTACGGATTCTCTTTCGAACTTTATCGCCATTAATGATTATTCTTGAAAAAACATGAAATTGAAAATCTATCAACTCGAGACTGGTGATTTTCCGCTAAGTTCAATAGAATACTATTGCTACTCGACTAATTGATGAGTCTGACATTATGTCATCTCTATTTTGAGTGATTGTGCAGAAAAAGAAAGTATTTTCACAAGATAAGCATTATACGATGAACCTATGAAAACATACTTACTAGTGTACAATATTAATTAAAATTCTCTTGTCTATCCAAGTGCAATTTCAAGAACGGTTACTACTTACTCTGAAAAACGTCAAATAAAATTAATAAACTCAGTTAATTTCACAAATTGACTGGTGAAACGGCAAACGGTAAAATTAATGAAAATATAACCTGGATCCAACCAAAATGCCAACTTTGTGAAAACTTTATCTTAGCTAAATGATGAAGCTTTATACATTCTGTCGAAAGAGTACTGGAGATTGATTATTCAAAAAATCAACAAAATTTTTGTTGTTGCTAAGTGCCAATATTCTAACGAGGAGGTTGAACGCGATCTGTCATTTAGTTGGTTTACAATGCTTGATTTTGTCAGTTCTCACAAGTGTGCTCCGCGATTTTAACAATGGATAAAATTATCGACGAAAGCATTTGTCTCAAATTTGGTATTGCACCTGAAATGTTGCTTCGTTCCTCATTCATTCTATAGGAATAACTAAAAACTTCAAAAATGAATGCGAAAAATTTGATGTGAAATTGACAAAATTGGGTTCGGTAAATTGAACACGGTTTAAGAAAATGATGGAGGTTTCCAGAAATCCGAAACGCTTGGTTGAAGAACGAAGTTTTTCTCTATACCGGGTGAAGCAACTAAAACAAAAAAGACTCAATCATTACTAAACTCTTCGTTTCTGGAAAAGAAACAGAAACAGGTCAATTTATGTCTGAATGGGGATATCTTTCAACACTCGATGATTTTATTTTACATCAACCCCCTAAGCACGGGTGCACAAAATTAAATTTTTATTTGAATAGGGAAGATAGGTCGAGTGACACCTCATTGGAAAGCTCTTTTGATTTTCAACACAAATATGTTATAATTTTTGAGTTTAGACATATTCGGAAGAAGATACAGGCTGGTTCGTCAAAAGATAAGTTATTTTCAATGATTGCAAAATCTGTCGATTTCGAATGAACATTCACCGAAAAACTGTTATTTTTTGGGTAAGAATATTTTTAAGAAGTGATGATTCCACTAAATCTCCTCAGACACCGCCTCAGAATGTGTAAACTCCTCAAATCTTCGAATTGATCAGTTAGACCGAGCTCATTGGACAGGTATTTAGAATTATCTGATTACAGTGAACGAATTTGAAATCCGATTACATTTCAATGAGGATACAGGGTGGATCATGGAGAAATTCATACACACTATAAGAGCCTCTTCACAAAGAAGCAAGGATCGCTCCGTGTCATCGGTTGTATCGCCAAAAATGCTCCCCATCGGTGCCTTGATGGAACGTAGACATATGAAGACAACCACTTGGGTATTGGACCGTACGGTACACGACCGCAAACGCAAACGATCGTCGTATGTGAAAAGCCTCTAACAGCATGGTATCCAAGGTTGAGCTCAAATGAAGTTCTCGTTACAAATGAATATTCATGTGAAATCACACAGATGTAATGCAGATTTCTCAACAACAAATGCGGCAGTTTTTGTTGTTTTTATATTGTTTCTATCTATTGAATGAAATTTAAATTAGTTCGTTTGTTTAGCTAGGTGTTTTACACACTCACGGGTTGCATCCATACCAGTTTAATGGTTTATGCAATAGCTGAAAGAGTAGAAATTATTGCAATTTTTCCAGCAATGATACTTGTTCAAAAAGGGCAGCTACTATTTTCAATGAACGCCATGATGATAAACATTTGAGTTCCCAGTACATTCTGGAGTTGGTGGAAAAATTTAGAGACACTGGCTCAGAATAGGAAAAGAGAGCATGTCTAAAGACCCATACGAAATGAGGAAATGGAAACTGCGTTGCTTGGGCAAGTAATGATTGATCCCACTCTGAGTACAAGAAAATGAGTAGAATAACTCTTGGACGAGTTTTCAAACAATACGAATTCCATCCGTATGAAATGAAGATGGTCCAGGAATTGAATGAGGATCATTTCGACCAAAGAGTGCGTACCTAATATCCTGAAAAATTGAAAGTTTGGGTTGACACCTATGGGAATCGTCTGATCCGGTCATTTTTCTTATCAGGAAATCTGACGGGAGAAGTACATCTCCAACTACTTGAAGAACTAATCAATCCGGAAAATGATCCTAGCTATTTAAAAGAGGATGTTGTGTTTCAGCAGGATGGTGCCCTCCCACCCCGCATTTTGCACTTCCTGTTCGACAATATCTAGATCGAGAAGTTCCTGATCGATGTATCGGAAGAAGAGGCCCTACAGAAGGCCTCCACGTTCTTCCGACTTATCACCATTGGATTTTTTTAAAGTGCCACCCCTGAAATGCTACGTAATGTCCGGAAACGTTTCAAGCAAAATCTGTATTTGTGTTTGGATGTTGGCGGCGAACACTTTGAACATTCGTTTGAATTGATACTGAGTTGACCTATAAAATGTATGAGGAATAATAAATTCAATTGTTTCTTAAATTTTCGCCCACTCACCAACACGTAGGTAATTCTATGAATGTTCTGAATCTCCATCCAAAATCAGCAGACCTCGCAAACACTGTATCGCTCTCTATTAATTCACCCTGTATCTTCATCACAATGCAGATGAAGCAATATTAATATCTACAATATTCTAGAAATTCTACAACCTTTCTAATGAGTTATTACTCAAATCAATTCGAAGATTTAAGGGGTTGACACCCTCATCTTTTCACCGATGGGGAACATTTTTTGCGATTCAACCGATGACAAGGAGCGATCATCGCTCCTTTGTAAAAAGGCTCTTATATTGTGTATGAATTTCTCCATGATCCACCTTGCATCCTCATGGAAATGTAATCGGATCTGAAAATTCGTTCACTGTAATCAGATAATTCTAAATACCTATGAGCTATAACTCGAAATAACTGATCAATTTGAAGATTTGAAGGGTTGAGGGGTTGGCACCCTCATCTGAGGGGGTGTCTAAGGAGGTGTAGTGGAAGCACCACTGCTCAAAGATATTTTTCCCCTGAATAAAACAGTATTTTGGTGAATGTTCATTCGAACTCGACAGATTTTGCAATCACTGAAAGTAACTAGTCTTTTGACGAACCAGCCTGTATCTTTTTCCGAATATGTCAAAGCAAAGAAATTATTGGACATTTTTGTTGAGAATCAAAAGAGCTTTTCAGTGAGGTATCACTCGACCCAACCGTGTGTTGAAAAATGTCCCCTTTCAGACAAAAATTGACTTTTTGTCCAGAAACGAATAGTTTAGCAGTTATTGAGTCTTTTTCGTTTCAATTGCCCCACCCGGTATAAACATACGTTTAGCGATAAGCGTCATAATTCCGTCACAATTTTGAAGAACTTTTAGTTAATAATTCGTTTTTCAATAAAGAATTATATAAACTTAAATTTGATGATTAAAGCTTCAGTTAAAAGTTCTTGTCGTTTTCTTTGTGCTTAAAATAGATATAGTTAGTATATTTTTACGTACATCTATCAGTTGTGAGAAAAAAGTGAACGTTACTGTCGAAACCGATGTTGTGTACCAAAAACAATCATTTAGGAATTCGGATAAAAGTTTTCCATTCTATTTATATCGAAATGATTTTTCATATAATAAACCAACTAACAATATCATTAACTAGCAGAAGATATTATTTCATAATTTATGAAGACATCGCCATCAATGTTAGAACCCATTTTGAATGAACCTTCGGATAAAAGAAAACCTCTAATATCATCTGCCAAGTCTCGATAAACAACCAGTATAAATATAAAAAAAGGTACCAAAGAATTCAACCTGAAGTTCCATAAGAATATGAATTTTGGGGAAAATTCTAACCGCTGCAGGTAAATTGAAGGATCAAGTCGGATTTCTCTAGCTTTGCATTAAGCCTTTGGGCAGCTGCTTTCGGAAAACATACTCAAACAGAGGCGCTATTTACCTACTTTCAACAATATATGTCTTGCTAAAGTCAACAAGAACAGTTTGCAAAATTCATGAACTCACCGGGGTATACAAACAAGTATTGTATACACCAGTGGAAAGGAACATTATTTACTAATCTTTTTTGCATTATAATGCAGTGTCACATATGCAGAGGTGCATGCAATAAGTCTAGTGAGGGTGCTTTCAAAAATTTCAAATATATAAATATTTTTTACTGTATGAGCACAACAAAATAATTTCAAAGAAGTCTTTCTGATTTCAGAAAGCCATGGAACAAGCTGTAATGATAGAGAAAACGGAAGAATATCAAGATTGTAGTCGTGTAGATGAAACAAATTCAAGAATTCTATCTTGAACTTTTCCAGAGAATTTCATATAAGTATGGAAGCATATGAAAATTGAAGTAATAACCTCATTGAGATTTTTGAACGAAATTTCTATTATCTTTATACATTCTGTCAAGAAAGTACCAGAAATTGAATAATGAAATATTTACAAATACAAGTGAACGATGATTTCTACTAAATTATATTATTAAATGCTCGACGCGTTTCGATACACAGTATCTTTATCAAGAGCGAATGAATACTACAAATATATCTTACTAACAAATTTTTATATATACTAAAGAGGTAATCCACTCAGAGCTATCCGTACTTGAACTAATGTTCAGGAAATAAATTTTATAATTATTTATTATCGTCGACTTATGCACTATCTCAGCTGTTAGCTGGATATAATTTACCTTTCCCAGATTTAGCAATCAAAGGGAATAAACTCGATTACAATATACTTCACATAAATTTCCTAACTATCCTACATGTATTAAGAATTACAATTTTTTGCATTTCTATATAGGTATTCTTATGCAATTCTAATTTCTTAAGGCTATCATGCAAAGTTTTGGGTATTAAACCAGTCGAGGATACGATGACAGGAACAATATCTATTTCATCGAGGTGCCACATCTGCTTGATCTCAATAGCAATGTCTCTGTATTTGAACTTTTTTTCCTGGAACTTGTTCAGCACGTTGTAATTATTCGGTATGGCGACATCCACCAGCATTGCTGTTCTGGCTCCCTTATCATACACCATTATGTCCGGCCTATTATTCGTCACCATTCTGTCAGTGATAACAGGCCTATCGTAGTATAATCTGATAGAGTCATTTTCCAATACGGGCGCCGGCTGATACTTGTAATATGGCTGGAAGGTGTTCAGAAGTCCGAACTTGTGTGCAAGTTTCTGGTGGATAATGTTGCACACTTGATTATGCCTGTGAAGATACTCCGTGTTGGCCAGTTGTTCGCATCCGGACGTAATATGCTGTATAGTCTCCGATCTTATATGGCATTTTCTGCACTTATCTGTTTGTAATGTTCCGTCCTTCATCATAAATTTTTTGTAATTGTTTGTAGCGATAACTTGGTCTTGGATGGCCATAAGGAATCCCTCTGTTTCTGCGAATAATTCTCCTTTCATCAACCATTTGTTGGAGGCTTCTTTGTCGATGTGTGGTTGAATAATCTCATGGTGATGTCGTCCATGCAATTCCTTTCTTGACCATTGCTCTTGTTTTTCAGTATCTGATAGGAACGGTAAATTCAGCAGGTCATCTCTGGTAGCAAGATTCAGAGGTGTATACCCCTTATCAGCCAACGATACTACTCTATGGAGGTCAGAAGTGAGAGCTTTTGCTGAGAAGAATTCTCTGAGATTTTTTATCTGTTCGGTGTGTAAATTGACAACATCTATTAATCCGCGTCCTCCTTCTTTCCGCTTCAAAGTTGTTCGTATCACAAACAATTTTGGATGATGATTGTTGTACTTTGTTAGCATCGTTCGAGTCTGCCTTTGAATATCATCCAGCTCCGTCTTAGTCCATCTGATTATTCCAAATGAGTAAAGCAACACTGGAATGGCGTAGGTGTAAATTGCCTTGATTTGATTCCCCGAGTTCAACATCGATTTCAGCACAGACTTCAGACGCTGACTGTATTCTGAACGAATCTTCTCCTTTGACTGTTTTTGGTCTAACAATCTGGCTTGTTGGTATCCCAGATATTTGTATGTTTCGCCATCTCTCATGCACTGTATAATATCGCCGTTTGGAAGTTGTGTTTCACCATCTATGACTTTCCCTCTTTGAATGTTCAGTGTCTTACATTTTTCAATCCCGAATTTCATATGAACATCTGCCGAGAACTCACTGACAGTTTTCAGCAAATCATCCAATTGCTTCTTGTTCGAAGCATATAATTTGATGTCATCCATATACAGCAGGTGAGAGATTGTATGATAATTCCTTTCTGCTTTTATCCTAAATCCGTATCCAGTTCTATTGAGCATTGAGGACAATGGGTTCATTGCTAAACAGAACCATAGTGGACTCAAAGAGTCTCCTTGAAAAATTTCCACGACGTATGGGTATCTCGTCGGTTTTAATTGATTTATTGTTCATGGTGACCTGCAGAGACGTGCGCCTGATAATTATTTATTATTATTATTATTCAATAATATATTTTAGTAGAAATAATCGTACTTGTATTTGTGAAAATAGATTTCTATCACGTAAAAGCCTCGTCAATTGTATTAATGAAATATTTATTGAATTACAGATCGAGTTCTAAATTATCAAATATTTTTTCTTAAGAATGTATACTTTATTTTAATAATCAGGGGCACAGCCCTCCTAAAAATTGAAAGAAGAGAGAACTGCCCGATGAATGGAGCGTAGAAATCATTTTTATCATACAAAGAAAAGGATATATATGAGAGTGCACAAACAACCGAGGTATCACACTTCTCAACACAGCATATAAGATCTTTGCCAAACTCTTGTGTAACCGCTTATCGACAATATATCAAATCTTTACCCTACGGTAAATACTCGAAAAAACATATCTTTTAATTTAATCTATCCTATAGCGTCCCACACTCCCTGCTGGGCGAATGCCTCCCCTCTTACTTTCGATACGCATATAAAAAAAATTAAAGGAAAACTCTGGATAAGACTAGACTGGTTTTTACACTTATACATGCAAGTTTTACAAAAAAAATAGCGAATGGGCAATACAAAAAACTGTTGCTAATGTACAAGAAAAAACCGGAAAAAAGAAAGGAATGATTTGTAATAATAAAAAAACTACTCAAAAACAAAAATTGTCTAATGAGAAAAGCAAATGAAATAAATCAATATGCCCACGTTTCTACAAAAAACACTGTAAAATACAAACAGTATAAGAAAATATTTCCAGTACAGACGGACTGTTACTTTTCTGACAGAATGTTAGACAATTTGATGAAATTCGATTTTCTAGAGACAATAATTGTAATATTCTATTCGTTCTTACAAACTGAAATATTGAAAGCATGACAAGCTGTTTCAAATGATCTGACTATTTACTTACATCAAAGAAAAAGAAAGTATTGCAAAAAATCTTATTCACTGCCAGGGTTTCCGGAACCGAGCGACTCGTAATATTTTCATTCGCCTGCCTGTTTTATTGTTATGAAACTTATCCAAATAAGAACTTTCAAAAGAGACATTAGCGATTGTTCCAATTCCAACTTTCCCCAGCTTACCGCCAAATTTTGCTGCGTGAATTTCTGGAGTGTCAAGGGAGGAACACCGCCCGTCTGGATATTTCAACAGAATCACGCGAAAATACGAAAATAACCTTCTGTTAACATTCAAATATTGATACTGACGTTGAAGTAGCAGCGTTAAGGGGCCGTCGACGCCCAATATTTGTTTTCAATATTTCCTTATTGACATCGGACGACCGTCTTCATTGAATATTGAAACTGAAATCGATAACTGAGAAATATTGTCTGCATGTATATCAGGAGTGAATTATGAATTGCTTCATTAATATACACAATGTGTTTAAATGAAAATTTGCCACCCATTCTATTTCCAGATGGACTTATCTTGGCGGAAAAAGCTGAGACACCCATTTTTAAATGAAGGGTTACCAATTTCTGAGTTGGTTGGGAACATGTAATATCAACCCCCTACCCCCAGCTACACCTGATTGAAAATTCACGATAAGTAAAATAGGGAAAGTGAGTCGAGTCATCTATCTTAAAGTTTTCCAATTCTGTATTAAAAATAGGACGAATACAACGAAAGTTTGTATTTGGACTATAAATAACTCCAAACGTTAAAACTGACGTCGAAATTCATTGAAAGAACATTGAGGTTAAAAATTGGCTGATTTAAATCCACTCTGTCTGTTCCAATGTTCTTCAGCCTGATGAGTTTATTTGCGGAATCACCTCGAAAACCCGCGAGTTGAACTGCAGGACGACCGGATACCAGTCATCTGGGGCACAGGTTCATCGAGGATAACTGAAGTCGTGAAATTCGTACACAGCGACCTCGACAACTCCTGAAATCGACAAGTTTTCGCCCAAAACTCAAAGAGATGGGCCAGATGCCAGTCACCCATGGCACCAGGTGCTCTGAAGGTCATTTTCAACCTCATATTCAGCGACCAAAAAAAATGGACATTGAAGCCTTTTTTAGTGCTTCATTTCCTCGATTATATACGGAAATCCTTATATCGCTTAAAGCCGAGTAAGACGGCAGTTATTTAGGAAAAATAAACTTCTTGATCCATCAATAAATAGAACATGCGCTACTGGGCTGACGCAAATCCTCGACAATTGCATTAAACGCCTTTACATTCACCTAAAGTCACAGAGTGATGTGCAATTCTTAGGTGGAATTATTGGTCCCTGTTTTTTTGAGGAAAATAAAGTCACAGCTACAAAGAATTTGGATCGGTTTGTTAGTATGTTACAGGAATTTTCTTCCCTTGGCTAGATGATTTGGACTTAGGAGTCATTTGGTTCCAACAAGACTGTGCAACGATACACACTTCCAGAGCATCAATGGCTGTTTTGAGGGAACACTCCCCAGGACGCCTCATTTCAATTAGGGTTTTATTCACCTTTGAAAATGGGAAATTATGCTACCGCATCCTGTACATTAGGGAGCAAATAAATTTCAATAATTCGAAATATTTCCGAAAGATATTCTGAATTCAGTACTTTGTAAAGTTTGCCAACTTGAAATAGAATAATTGGGGAGACCAAAAAACGCAAATGTTGAAGATAATTTGTTTGATAGCTTGGAATAAACTGTTGTTGCATAAACCTCGGAAAATATGCAAAATGTAAATTCGCCAAGTCAAGTTATGTAGAAATGCGGTTCATTTTTCAAGGAAACGATCAATGAATGTTCAATTTCAAAGAACCATTCATTTCTATCAGTAATAGAAATTAGTTCCATGAGGTTCATAAGACCCCGTGAATATATGCTAATATTAGAATATCTTATCGATTTACATGAACATCACGTTCGCTATAGTATTCTCCTTGAATACGATCCACACGTAGATATAAAATAAGATCGTACTTTTGTAGGGTAGAGTATCAAGCACATTTCGTCATTATTATTACTTTCATGTCATTTATATTCTGTCACGGTATACTCCTTCGAGAAGCCTCCCCTCTATTTCATTTTCACTGTCGTATGCATTATTGCTCGAAATATTCCGATAATATATTATTCCCGTTGTTGAAATTTTCATTCACCTTCACGCGGGAGTAGAGATTTGGTTCGGCGAAATATTTTCTGTTTTACATCTGCAGATCGATCCACTTTGCTTTCAAGTGAACTTCAGTTCTCGTCTGCTGTTTCGTATTTTCAGGACGCTTTATATTAATAAGGAAATGATATTCAAGGGAGGGTCCTGCCATATTCTTTGAAGCAGGGCTTTGAAAATAATTTCGGAGAAATCAGGTGTATGAAACGATAGCCAGAAGAAGTAAAGCGAAATAAGGCACTTTTGTCACTTTTCCACAATTTATTTAATATTCACGACCTTCTGATCATTTCAAGTGAATAGCAATATAATAGATGAGTAGGTTAGTGCGAGTGCAGAGTGAAAATTATCCTAGATATTGAGTAGTGGGGATACATTAAGCCTTAGTTGAGTGTTGAAGGTAGTAAATTGTGGATTTTTACATAGTTTTTTGATTCAATTGACAGGGCTTTTACGTGATAGAAATCCATTTTCACAAATACAAGTAAACGATGATTTCTACTCAAATATATTATTGAATGCTTGACGCGTTTCGATACACAGTATCTTTATCAAGAGCGAATGAATACCACATATATGTCTTACTAACAAATTTTTATATATACTAAAGAGGCAATCCACTCAGAACTATCCGTACTTGAACTAATGTTTAGGAAATAAATTTAATAAGGGTGAGTTATTTATGTCTACCGGACCATTAAGAATTTTCGGCGAATACATAAATCTATCAAATACAAGTACTTCCAGAAGGTTGAGTTTTATACCTCTATTCGCAGAATGTAGGATTTTAATTTCTGAATTGAAAGAGTGACCATTTTCTTAAGATGATTCGAATAATTTGAATCGGTTTTTCCACTGATGAAACTGCGTTTATGTTTAGAGATTCCAACATTAAAATTTCTTCCTGTTCTACCTGTATAAAAACAATTACTATCAGCACAATCCAATCTTTAAACACCTGATTTATTTTCTTTATTAATTGGAGATTTATAATTCCTTATAAATGAATTTAAATTTGTTGATGTTTTAAAACCCTTTAAGCCCTCTTTTAAAATTGTGGAAAGTATAAAATATATTTTACTGCATCTTCGTTTTAATGAAGTAAAAATTTAACGAGACAATGGATTTGCAAGATATCATATTCATGTAAAACCTATAATAACTTGAAGAATTGAACAATGTATTATAATACCCTATTCAGAAACAATCAAACTATTTTTGGATAAATTCTACCTCCAAGTCATATTTATTCAAATCGCATGAATTCGATGCATTTTCGGCTAAATATATAGCAAGTGCTTAAGGTTAAGACAGACAATATAATATCTCCCATTTCGAGTAGGGAAGAAGAGTTGAAACGCCTTGAAAGTTGCCACAAAAAGCATTTAATGGTTCGCTGATGGCAGAGTGAACTTGTGAAGTTAGAATGTCAGGACAGAAGAATGCACTCGCGGTTTAAATAAATCGTCGAACCCTCCGCCTATTCGATACAAGACCTCGTGAATAAAATAGGTTCTATTTTAAAACTAGAACGTTTTCTTTTGGGAATTTGCTGTACATAGAATACGAGGTTTAATTTCTAAATTGAAAGTTTTTGGTTCGATCGAACTGAAGTTGGGATACTAATGGTGGCCTTAAATTCTTTATAATCTAAGATGAAACATTACTCCTCTGGTATTGAAGAATGTTTCATTTCATCTCTTCTGTTGCTTTGTAGATAGAGATGTTATAGAATTATGGGGGTTATGGTCTTACCCCTCGGCATTTACTACATTTGATTTTTTCTTCTCTTTAACATAGTTCTTCCATTTCCCCTCTCAGAACGACAGAACTTTTAAAAATTTTTCAACGATTTATTTGTGAATTAAGAATATTATAGAGACAAATTGTGTAAGAAAAATAATTTCTTGTCGTTTTAAATGTGCAATTGTACGATCATACCTTGTATGAAAAATATGATAAAATAACCTTCTTTTCTTTACTTATTGTTTAAACAATGAAAACATTGATTTTATATAAATTAAAGTAAGCAAATGAATCGAATATTTCTCAAGTAGAACAAAAATCTGAAACCTGAAAGAAAATTATAATCAATGTCCATTAAAAGTTTGAAAGTGACTACATTCATCAAGTCATTCAAAGATAAGGAAAATGAAGGTCTATATCTTTTTATAATGACTGATGTTGTTAGATCAGTACCTGGAACATTCTCATCATTTTCGAATTTTGAGCAATTCAGCAAGATCTACTACATAACAGCTTTTGGGCTTGAACATTTTTAGATTGCCAGTCAATTTTATATTTATTTTTATATATACTGTGCATTTATATGTCTTCTGAAAAGTTTGTTGATATTCACTACGTTGGTCGAGCACTTTCACGCAGCCAATTTTTGTTCTGATTTATAATAACCTGTGAAGTACTCACTACATAACGTTTATCTTCTTTATTCCATCTAAAGACACTTGAAGTTTGATTTTCACCAGTGCAGTTCCCCTTTTTCTATTCCACCTAGAGACACTTGATGTTTGATATCCACCACTGCAATAAGTGACCATCGATAAATCTCTGCTGTCTTTCCATTCAACAAAAGCAAATAAGGATGTGAATTGGATTGTATCTCCACTGTTCATTCGTATCGTATTCAAAAAGCGATCAAAATATAGGCAGTGGTTGAGATGTGTGTTCTTGGCAGACACGATATAACTGCAGGTCCAATAGATTCGTTTGTAGGGGTAGAATTATAAGAATAGTAAATTTCAAAATCCAACATGAAACCATCATTGGTAGTAATGACGTAATTTTTAAGACTATGTGGGCTTGGTTTATTTTTGACCAACATCCTAAGTCTACATTTTAGTGTAAATGAAATTATCCGTTTATCTATTGAAAAGTTGCCAGGAACACTTTTTATTGAATTGCATGCACTTTTTACGATGTCAAGCATGGGCTAGACTTTCCATAATCAATTGGTATTATTCATTTGATCATCTGACTCAGCCAATATATATTTCTGCGAGGGTAAGGAATACACTCCATTGCTAAGAATATTTCTAGACTGATAGTATTCAAAACTGTCCCAACTTTACAATAGTAATAAAATTCGTGCATTTAACAAGATTTTCGAGAAAGGAATCACTAGAGTACTTAATGGAGTTTGAATTATTTTAGCACCTGGACTTGTAAACAATTGACTCAATATTTTCGACAAATTTACTGATAATTATTTAGTTTTAGTTTTACTCAAATTCTTCCTAGATCCGAACGCAATATTGAATTCGTTTTAATCTAATTGAAGTTTTTTACTTGAACTGCAGACGTAGGTTAAATTAACAAATAAATTAACCAAACATGTGAGACGTGAAACAAAATTCTATAAATATATCGAAAGTTGTTTCACCTTTTCAACAATTCGAATATTCTCACATCTCAAAATAGATTAGATTCCTCTAACGAGTACATAACAAAACATAATCAACCCCACGAACCTCAAACACAAACTAAATTCAAAATTCAAGAATATTCAGTGTTAACAATATGTTCATGTTATTACCGAGTTTTGTATTTTCACGTCGATTATCACAAAGTTTAACGAACAAAGTATGCTCGCCGTGAAATCTTCACCTTTGTTTGGAAACCTTTATGATGATAAACAGATCGTTGATTGGTAACTGAAATTATAATTTTACTTTAGGCTGCTCAGACGGATGAAGTATTCATTTGCAAAGTTTAATAATAACCTCCCTTATTTTCATATAAAATGGTTCTATATATTTTAACAGAAATCTTTGTTGTAGTTATTTAATGATATTTATGCAGTAAATTGAAAGTTGATTGCAATCTCCTGTGAAGAAAACAATTTTCTCTATATTCTTATTCAAATCGAATTGAAATTTTCAGAAAGAACTTTAATTTTCTAGGTGGATTCGTCTGCTTCTACCAGCAAAAATTATATTTCAAGAGTATTTAATCGGTACCAAGAAACAGGGAAATATGGAAGAAGGGCCGGACAGGGAAGAAATCGAATAATGTGAGTTGAGGATCGTTGGCTTCGTTTAACTGCACTAAGAGTTTCGCACTGTACGGCTAGAATGCTACAAAATGAATTTGCACTTTCCATAAATGTGCATATTTCATTACAAGCTGTTAGGAACAGGGTCAGAAAAGACGATATCAGACCAACGGTAGCTTCCACCGGCCTACATCTCACCAGAGAGCATCGAGTTGCAAGACTTCAGTTTGCGAGGAAACATGCAAATTGGGGCATTCCAGAATGGCCGAATGTTCTTTTTTTTCGACGAGTCCAGGTTCTGTCTAGTATCAAATGATAGACACATACCTGTATACAGACGACCTGGGGAACGGTATCAGCAATCCAATATCCGGCACACCGAAAACTTCGGAGGGGGCTCAATAATGGTGTGCCATAGCGCAGCATAGGATCTTATCTATCTAAGACAGAGAATTCCCAGTACTCGGTAGTGTAGCCCTTCTCTGATACGGGTACTGCCCCATCTTAATCACAACTTATGTGTTGCCTAATTTCACTTGAGCTGAACTCCAACGTCATTTAATTCATGCAATATGTTGTGAAAATCTTCTAGACTGAAAGTTCAAGATGTGTATCTCTTAAAATCTGTTTTTGATGAGTTGTTCAGTAACTTTTCCAACTTTTGTGGATACTCTTCTGCTTCACACATTTATGGCTGTAAAGTAAAATAATGAAATATAAAGTTTCATGAACTTCATAAATACAATGGCTGTGAAAGTTAACCGAAGAAGATAAAAAGTTAATTGGTTGAATTAGTTAGAATATAGAAAGATATTTCTCTCTAGGAATTACTGAAACCCCCCCTTCCTTCAATGAAATTTTAGTCCCCGATATAACAGACTCAGATTTAGCGCTCTAATTTCAGTTTATAATCGAACGTGACACATTTCAAATTAAAAAAAACCGAAGCATACATTCTGTATGCTTGTAATGGAAATTCATTTTAAAAAAAAATATGCTCGAAACGATTGTAAAATTTTAGTGTTACCGAGGTGGTACCACTGGTTTCTATGCAAACGCGAAGTTTGAATGAGATCGGCCTCACAAGTGTATTTTGCGATTTTTGCAATGGATGAAAATGTCGAACGAAGAATTTTTCTCAAATTTTGTATTGAAAATCAAATTCGTGTGCCGAATCACCGAAAATATTATAGAGAGGTTACGGTGAATATACTTCATCAAAAACACGTGCATATGAGTGTTTCAGAGCATTCAACAACGGCCAAAATGTGGACGGAGATTTGCCACTCTCTGGTCGGCCATCAACGGCTTTAACTAACATTAACATCAACAAAACGAAGGAAATTTTAATTGAAAATCGTCATTTAAGTTTGAGAGAGATAGGTAATGAACTTTTTGTCTCAAATATCAATTCTTACCATTTTCAACCGATTGATTAGGCATGAACCACGTTACCGCTCACTTAGTTCTAAAAGAATACGTAAAGCTCATTGAAGACGTGCTACAACGAGTCAATTCCAAACCCACATTCATAAAACGCATTGTAACTGGTGATGATACATGAGTTCATAAGTTTGACATAGGAAGCAGCCAACATGCTTTGGAATGGCGCCTTCCAACTGAACCGAAACCTAAAGAACAACGTCAACGTCGATCAAAAGTCATGGAGATGTTGACTTTGATTACCGCCAGGTTATGCACTCGAAATTTTTGCCAGAAGGTCAGACAATGAATAAAGAATATAACCTGTGCGTTATGCGATGTTTGATAAAGCAAAGCTGACGAAAATTTTAGGTTTATGGAAAAGGGAGTCTTGGATGATAATACACAATCTCACAAGGTATCATTTACAATGAATTTCTGACCGAAAACAAATACCATCGAACAATCACCAAATTCACTTGATATGTCTCGGACCGCCTTTTTTTTTCTTTCCAAAACTCAAATTGCCACATCGAAGTACCCATTTTAGATCAATGGAAGATATAAAAAAAATTCGCTGCGAGAATTGAAGTCGATTCCTGAAAAGCCTTTGAAAAATGTTTCGATGATTCGATTATTCGTTAGCGTGAATTTATAAAGTTTTTCCATTCATCTCCTGTAAAATTAGGATCAATCGTAATATCTGTTGACAGCTGATATGAGTTGAAAACATTTCAGAACGAACGACAGATTGATCCTGGAAATCATGAATTATCGTGAGACGAATGAAATTCCAGAAACTGTAAGGATTATCTGATTAATCCGAAGTAAACTCTCGGTTAGAGGCGTTTGTCAGTAGTTCAAATGGAGGACCTTAGGCTGCTTGATGAAGTTGAAATGTTATGAAAATCAATAGAAGCACTAAACCGGCCAACTTGGAAAAAACTTCTGTTCCGTTCGCGCCGTGGCCATTTCCAACTACGGTTTTCCGAGACTACCGCCTAGAATTGCTTTCAGGGATCTGTTCAAGCGGAATGCCTATTCTCACGAACTTTCAGCCTCTGAATTAATTTGTCCGAACTTCAGCGTTCACGCTGATTATTTCATTCTGTGCGCACTTACCGGAAGCTGATCTCTTCCAAACATTCATTTAGCTGTTTGTTATTAAATTGTCATCAGTTTTCACCGATTTGTCAAGTCATGTAGAGAGATTATAAGGATTGCAGATATTACTACGTATAAAATATTACTGTTCAAGATGGAAAAGTTCATTCAACGTTAGAACAATTTCGAACTTTTCCGTATCACCAAACAAGTATGATTTTGAAAATAAGATACAAAGTGAGCAATTCTTATATACAGGATGCTTCAACGAAAACTAAACAGAGACTATATCTTCCAAGATATTCATTTCTGATAAAAATGCAAAGACAGGTCTATTTTTGTTCCAAGGGGGACATTTTTAGGGGTACAAAACTTGCCTGAAATATCAACCCCCTTAGCGGGGGTTGCAATCCTTGAACATTTTGAATAGAGAAGATGGGTCGAGTGATGACTCAAAAGAAAGGTGGTATCTTTGTCTACATTGCCTTGAATGAATTTCAATTTTTAATTGAAATTTTTTTTGATGAGGTAATTATTACTAGTATCTTAAGATATACCAATCAGCGTCTGGCTACTATTCGGGATCTTTATGATGATCAGCACAAATATGTGGTCAAATAAGTGGATGCTGCTGAACTTCGTGCTTTTCTGGGCCTGCTGATCTTATCTGAATATAATAATAATAATAATAATAAAAATAATATTTACCGAATAATAACAACGAATAATAACAACGAATAATAACAACGTGCTGAATAAGTTCCAGGAGAAAAAGTCCAAATACACAGACCTTGCTATTGAGATCAAGCAGATGTGGCACCTCGAGAAAATAGATATTGTTCCTGTCATCGTATCCTCGACTGGGTTAATACCCAAAACTTTGCATGATAGCCTTAAGAAATTAGAATTGCATAAGAACACCTATATAGAAATGCAAAAAGCTGTAATTCTTAATACATGTAGGATAGTTAGGAAATTTATGTCAAGTTTATTGTAATCGAGCCGATTCCCTCTGATTGCTGAATCTGGAAAAGGTAAATTATATCCAGCTAACAGCTGAGATAGTGCATAAGTCCACGATAATAAATAATAATAATAATAATAATCCTTCAACATCCCAAGAAAACACCCACTTTCCTAACGCAAGGCTTAACATATATGCTACCTAAGAGCGATAGAACACAGGATCCGTCTCAATATAGGCCAATCACTTGCCTGCCAACACTCTACAAAATACTCACTTCATGCATATCCAATCGAATATACCAACACCTTGACGACAACAATATATAAGCAGAGGAGCAGAAAGGATGCAGAAAGAAACACCACGGGTGCAAGGAACAACTCATCATCGATTCTGTGATAATGAAACAGGCACACGTAGGGCATCGCAATGTTCATTCAGCTTTTCTCGATTATCTGAAAGCATTCGATAGTACCGCCCATTCTTGGCTAGTTGAAGTATTGCAGATATACAAAATTCACCCAGCCCTGGTAGAGTTCTTGAAGACAACAATGACACACTGGCGCACGTCTCTGCAGGTCAACATGAACAATAAATCAATTAAAACCGACGAGATACCCATACGTCGTGGAATTTTTCAAGGAGACTCTTTGAGTCCACTATGGTTCTGTTTGGCAATGAACCCATTGTCCTCAATGCTCAATAGAACTGGATACGGATTTAGGATAAAAGCAGAAAGGAATTATCATACAATCTCCCACCTGCTGTATATGGATGACATCAAATTATATGCTTCGAACAAGAAGCAATTGGATGATTTGCTGAAAACTGTCAGTGAGTTCTCGGCAGATGTTCATATGAAATTCGGGATTGAAAAATGTAAGACCCTGAACATTCAAAGAGGGAAAGTCATAGATGGTGAAACACAACTTCCAAACGGTGACATTATACAGTGCATGAGAGATGGCGAAACATACAAATATCTGGGATACCAACAAGCCAGATTGTTAGACCAAAAACAATCAAAGGGGAAGATTCGCTCAGAATACAGTCAGCGTCTGAAGTCTGTGCTGAAATCGATGTTGAATTCGGGGAATCTAGTCAAGGCAATTAACACCTACGCCATTCCAGTGTTGCTTTACTCATTTGGAATAATCAGATGGACTAAGACGGAGCTAGATGATATTCAAAGGCAGACCCGAACGATGCTGACAAAGTACAACAATCATCATCCAAAATCGTCTGTGATACGAACAACTTTGAAGCGGAAAGAAGGAGGACGCGGATTAATAGATGTTGTCAATTTACACACCGAACAGATAAGAAATCTCAGAGAATTCTTCTCAGCAAAAGCTCTCACTTCTGACCTACATAGAGTGGTATCGTTGGCTGATAAGGGATATACACCTCTAAATCTTGCTACCAGAGATGACCTGCTGAATCTACCATTCCTATCAGATACTGAAAAACAAGACCAATGGTCAAGAAAGGAATTGCATGGACGACATCACCATGAGATTAATCAACCACACATCGACAAAGAAGCCTCCAACAAATGGTTGATGAAAGGAGAATTATTCGCGGAAACAGAGGGATTCCTTATGGCCATCCAAGACCAAGTGATCGCTACAAACAACTACAAAAAATTTATTATGAAGGACGGAACATTACAAACAGATAGGTGCAGAAAATGCCATATAAGATCGGAGACGATACAGCATATTACGTCCGGATGCGAACAACTGGCCAATACAGACTATCTTCACAGGCATAATCAATTGTGCAACATTATCCATCAGAAACTTGCACACAAGTACGGACTTCTGAATACATTCCAGCCATATTACCGTATCAACCGGCGCCCGTATTGGAAAATGACTCTATCAGATTATACTACGATAGGCCTATTATCACTGACAGAATGGTGACGAATAATAGGCCGGACATAGTGGTGTATGATAAGAGAGCCAAGACAGCAATGCTGGTGGATGTCGCCATACCAAATAATAACAACGTGCTGAATAAGTTCCAGGAGAAAAAGTCCAAATACACAGACCTTGCTATTGAGATCAAGCAGATGTGGCACCTCGACAAAATAGATATCGTTCCTGTCATCGTATCCTCGACTGGTTTAATACCCAAAACTTTGCATGATAGCCTTAAGAAATTAGAATTGCATAAGAATACCTATATAGAAATGCAAAAATCTGTAGTTCTTAATACATGTAGAATAGTTAGGAAATTTATGTCAAGTATATTGTAATCGAGCCTATTCCCTTTGATTGCTAAATCTGGGAAAGGTAAATTATATCCAGCTAACAGCTGAGATAGTGCATAAGTCCACGATAATAAATAATCGTCTTTATTTACTGTACCTATAAAGTGTAAAAATAGTGCTGTACACTGACGAGTTTAGCCGTGGCTACTCTTCCACTCAACCAGTGAGAGTACTAGAAAATATTGACAAAGAAAAAGAATATGGAATTCAACTTCATTCACATACAGAAAAGCATGTTTCTAAAGATTGATTTAAAGTGGAAAAAAAGAATAATATCAGGAAAAATTAATATAAATCAGAATGAAAATAAGTGAACTAACCAAGGAACAATATCAGACCTGGATATTCCTGCAATATACTATGGTTACAAGATGAAATATCTCAAAAATTGCAGAGTTTTGAAGGAAAAACCATTTTTATATATACTTTTTCCTTAAAATTGCACATAGATTTATCCCCAAGTTAAGTAATATCCTGTTTATAAGAAAATTGCTTACTTTGTACTCTAATTTTAAAGTTATACTTGTTGACTAAACTTTTTCATATTAAACAGTGATATTTTTTACGTACCCATACTTGCAATCCTCATTGTATCAATTACATATCACAAAATATTAGCCTAATCTATTTTACTCATGTTGAGAGATTTTGCTTTAATCGTTTGTCGAGACGAAAAGCTTTGCCAGTTCTATAATATACGATTGCTCCAGTAGATTGTTCTCATAGTTTTCCTCTTCAGCCATAAATAATATACTTGAACTTTAAAACCAGTTCAGACAATCGTCCGAATTCAAACATAGAGCTTTCATGAGCAACTTCACGTCAATATAGATGCTTATAATAACGTTTAGCATTTTAGTGGTTTAATAACTTCTGGCCAATAATATAGACACTCTGTATATGGATGACTTTGATTTTTTTCACTATGATTCATAGCGGTCTACAACTCATAAAAACTAACAGAACCATTTAACAATAAGAAACAAGTACTGTGTTTTAAGGAATTTTACTTAATAATTGCGATTCGTAACGCGTTTCACTACACCGTAGCTTCTTCAGACGAATGAATGTACAGAAAATATTAATGAGAATATAAATATAAATGATCTTGAGTAATTAAAAGGTTATTGGGTTGCTTCTTCTTAAGTGGTTATTTATGACAGGTATATCCAATAAAATTAAAGAAAAGATTGCTCCCCGAAAAGATTCAATAGAGGTGAAGGGCTTAAATCGACTTGTTCAATGATGAGTCTACCTGAGTGTTTGTATTAATTGATTTCTCGAAATCAAAAAAAAAAAATTCAACACCTTAACCTACATTGGCATTACAAGTGAGAAACTGAAATCATTCTTGAGTAGCAATAATTTCAACATAGCTTTCCAAACTAATAATAATTTAGGCAAATATATAAAAATAATAATACCAAACCAGGTAAAAACAATAAAACAGGTGATTATAGATTGAATTGCAATGACTGTGATAATTTCTACATTGGTAGAACACATAGAAATTTTAATATTAGAATATCGGAACATAAACGCAGTTTTTCAAATAAAAAATCAGATTCAAATTACGCGAATCATCTCTTAGAAAATAATCATTCTTTCGACTCACAGTTTGAAATTTTGCATACAGATAATAAATATTGGAAGGTAGATTTTTGGGAAACTTTAGAAATCAATAAATACAAACACTCAGGTAGACTCATCAATGAACAAGTCGATTTAAGCCCTTCACCTCTATTGAATCTTTTCGGGGAGCAATCTATTCCTTAATTTTATTGGATATACCTGTCACAAATAACCACTTAAGAAGAAGCAACCCAATAAGCTTTTAATTACTCAAAAACATTTATAGTTATATTCTCATTTATATTTTTCTGTATATTCATTCGTCATGTAGTGAAACGCGTTAAGAATCGCAATTATTAAGTAAAATTCCTTAAAACACAGTGCTTGTTTTTTATTATTGATAATGGAATTTTACCAAGTAAAAGCCTCCCAAATTCAAATGAACCATTCAACTATAAATGATAACAATAATGAAAATATGAAGAACTAATATAAAATATAGGGTGTGCCAAAGAAAACCGGACAATTTCTTTCCATTATAACTTTCGCAATTTAAGATCTAGGTCATTCGTTATTGCTTCATTGGAAACCCATAAGACTAGGTTTTTCTGGAATTGTAACGAAATTTCACTTCCGGTGAAATCCAATATGGCTGACTCATTGGAGAATGAGCAATATTTCGAAATCTCAGATACTTTCAATTTGTCTACGTGTTCTAAATCCATTTAATAAATTTCTGCATCGATCGAATCTGCGCTCTTTGACAGCTTGACTCAAATCATGTCTTATTACTCTTCTCACAGAGGTTTTTGAGATTTGGCATATCTGAGATATTTGGGAAATAGTCAAGCTGGTTCCTGGAGTTCTGATAGGGCCTGCTGCTAATGCAGAAATTTGCTGAATATTATCCTGAAGTTGTCAATTGAGTTTGTAATACAAAAAATGTAGAGTTAATGCTTGAAACAAATTATGAAAAAGGCGAGTATCTGTGTTCTAACAGTACTAGCTGAACCTAATGACCCTGTTGTCCGAAATTTTTCCTCAAGATAATAAATTGTACTTCTTTTGTAATAAGGGGTTGGAAATTGGCGAATATTTGCCTAGCCGTATAGCCGCGCACAAATAAACATTCAATGAAACGCTTATCCTCATTTGTTAAAATCATTGTTAACAATTTCAAACGCCAAAAACAAGCAACACCAAAATAAAGGGTATTCTGGGTTAAGATAACCCACGTCAGAATATTAACCCCCCTCGACCCCCCACTCATAGTCCACAATAATCAAGTTTTTTACATTTTATTTTTTTCAAATCATTTGAGTCGACCAAAAATTCTGAAAAAAATTCAGAGAGGTGTATTTTTGGATGACAAATGCACATGATTTTTTTAGAATTATTAGAATATTCTACATAACCTAAAAAAATCATTCAGAATTTGTATCATTTTTCCGAATAAGGAAATAAGCCAGTGCTGGTCCAATTTTGGCGTAGAATGAAGTATTCTATTGCAAAGTATCTCTGTGAAGTTTTTCTTCAGATTTTTCTGAGAGGTGCGCCACTTTCAAAAACTCGAAAAACCCTATTTTTGACCAATATTATTGTTTTTTTGGTCATCCGAAGAGGTCCAAATGCAAAAACTAGCCTTTTATTTAAAATAGTGTGTCTAAGTGTAACTCTTGGAGAGTTTTTTCGAACTTTTTGAATGATCCACCATTTTATAAAATTCGCTATTCTGGAATATTTGACTTTGACGTTGGTTTTTCGATTTCGATTCAATTTGAATTCAATTCAATCCGAAGCCTGCTGACTAGTTTGCATATCAAACTCTTACACCCATGTCTCATCGCCGAAAATGTTCATTTTGTATTTTCATGGAACACTACATTGTAAAAACAGCCCATTATTCGATATTTCACACAATTTTTAAACGCAATTACGAAACTGCCAGCGAGAAGTAGGAAGTATATTGAAAAGCCAGAGTTGGTGGAAATTTATGAGGAAGAAACGCAAATCCATTTTTACATTCTGACTGTCCAACTTTACAACTCCATCTATGCGCCAACAATTTCGTTAGCCCCACATTTATCTGCTCTGTATGCTCCTAATTTGGAATTTCACGGCCTTATGAACAGAGCGATTCGTAGCTTTCTAATACAATTTGAATCAAAACTGGTTCTATGCAAATTGAATTCTACAGTTCTGAGAAAATACCATCTATTATTGTGCTCATCCAATAATAATTTTCATATAAATAACCACATTGAAATATTCATGACAGTAATCACTTATACGTTTCTATTTTGGTTTAGTTTAAAGTTCAAATAGGTGATAAATAAAAGGCAACGAAATTTTATACATTCTATAATACCTCTTTAAACTAATTTCTCTTATTGAACCTGAAAAAGGAATTCTAAATTTCCCCACTATATGACCAGGTTTTCAATTAGCTCTGCCATTTGGTATCCAAATATTTGAGAAGCCAATCAGATTGAACCCTTGCCGCTGGACTCTTCTAAACACCTTCCATTCGTGATTTTATTAACAATGACCCCGTAGAACGTTTTCAGAAGCAATGGATCGCTAATAGCCGACCTCTCTATGGTCTACACGTTCGGCTAGTTTGTCAGTTTTAGATTATTACATTCGGGAAGCTCTACAAAGCAAAGATTACGAGAGGGTCTTTCAACTATGCGCACATTGATAAGGTAAGTACAAATATTGTCTCGAGGTATACTTGTACTGATTCGATCGAGAAATATCTGAATCAATGTTGTAATTATTTAATATATTCCCATAGGAAAGACAGATTTTCTATGTATGCAATGCTTGAATGCCAAACGTCAAACGTTTAATATTACATATTCATTTAGTTGATAATCAATATTTGTCAAAAACAATAATTTCACAATATTTGGAAGTAATGAAAGAATTTTATGAAAATTGTCGAGGTGCAGCTAGTTTAGGCTCTGCCTACTTCTGTAGGGAGAAAATGAACAGAAGAACCCAAGCACCTGTAAGAAATATCACCCTTTTGAGAAATAAATATTCCTCGAAATTATTTATAATCGGCTTTATGAAAAATGCAGGATTGAGAATAAAAGAAGCACTTTACTGAGGACAATACAATAAATAATTCGAGTTTCTGATTCAGATATGGAGGAGCAAAATATAGCTCAGTCATCAGAAATAAACCTAACGTTATAACATTCTTTTGAAATTTAACTTATCACCTTGAAAAAACAACAATACATTGACACCAATCCTTTGGTGGTCCAATGTGGTAGCATTAAGTTTATAATGGCAGTAGAGCAAGAGTTTTTGGTCGAATTGCAATACTTGAATAATGGAATCACCTTCGTCTAGGTACTGAGTGATCTAGGATAATAAGGTAACAAAGAGGTTGAACTGGTCCAAATTGATATTCAAAACAGGTAGATGCGAGGAAGGGAAATTACTTTCTCACTCTCTTCATATTCTTCTAAACATTTCTGTCACTCTTCTTCTATTCTATTCTTAGCTTCTATTCCATCCGATCCAAACTTTGGTGCATACGTATGCACAACACCTATTTTTTTAATATTTGTTGCCTCCTCGATTTTATTTCCTCAGAGCTATCATTGTTCATTTTGACGACTCATTTCCATTGCTTGCTTTTTTGCTAGTCAGCGTATTATAACTGCATATCATTGAATTCAGTCTTGAAGAAGATATCAAAGTGGTCAATTTTAACGCAAACAAGATGCGATCATCAACGTTCTTCAGAAAAGTCACTACTGAAGAACCTCTTGTAATCATCTGATTTCCTCAGAAAGAACATGGATAGTGCCCAGAAAAGAGCAGTGCACCTCATATTTAGCCTTTCGCTCAAATATGGCAGGTTGCTGATCCTTCTCTGTTCTACAGGTTTTTCCATGGTAAATGCTTTGAAGAATTGAAGCTGTCATTCTTCCATTATTCATTAGGACTAACTTAGTTGGACCATGGAAAAAATGCCTCCCCACACCATTACTGAGCCCCCACCGAAATGTTCCCCAGGTCGTCTGTATACAGGAATGCGTCTATCATTTGATACTAGACAGAACCTGGACTCGTCGGAAAAGAGAACATTCGACCATTCTGGAATACCCCAATTCGCAAACTGAAGTCTTGCAACTCGATGCTATTTGGTGAGACGCGGGCCGGTAGAAGCCACCCTTGGTCTGATATCTTCTTCTCTGGGCCTGTTCCTAACAGTTTGCAATGAAATATGCACATTTCTGGAAAGTGCAAGTTCATTTTGTAGCAGTCTAGCCGTACAGTGTCGAACTCTTAGTGCAGTTAAACAAAGCCAACGATCATCAACTGGTGTTGTTATCCGATTTCTTCCCTGTCCGGCTCTTGAAATAGTGCTTTGGTTAACATTTCACAAGATACGTAACGTTGGCTTCGCCGCTCCTCTAGAAGTGTTACAATTCTTACCTCTTCATTAACACAATAGCGTCCACTACGTTCAGCAGCCATTACAATAAATTCAATGATTATAAAATCAACAAGAAACAAAGAAAAGTATTAATTTAGCGTGATAACTGAAGAGAAATTGAATGAATACTGATAGCCAAATAAACTCATTCTTTCGGACGTGTTTGAGATCATAAAGAAACAAATGTTACTACAAAGATAAGATTTTTTCCCCTCATTTGTCCAAAAACATATGTTGATAAAGAAACTGCGATCGAGCTGCTTAATCAATTGTGGAATAGCCGGCTCGGTGGCGTATGGGATATGATGTCGTCTCCTACGCAGAGTTACTTGGGTTCAATCCCCACAAAGTCGGTGCAATTTTTCGGATTCTGGGAATCGCTTGAGTGTCCATCTTTCGGAGGAGATGTAAAGCTGTCGGTCCTGTCTAACAGAGATGTGTTGGACATTAAAGATCCCTTCCCTCGACACAAGAGGGGTTCGGCAAAATTTCCGGGTTAGTGAGGTGACAGAATTCCCCGGCGTGTCATTAGCCGAAAGGCAGAAACAGAGCACGTTAAAGGAAAAACAAACAAAAACAAACAAACAATTGTGGAATTCAGAATACCAGGTGATACCAGGTGATGCGACAATATTTGTGGTGTGTGTATATTTACTGTTGATTCTTTAATTTGTTAGTAATTCTATAAGGTCTCGGCGACGAAAGCTTTGTTATAATGAAAGAGAAAAACATTCTGGTTTGTTGTGGTCAATGCATCTTTGAGGAGGTTAAGGAAATCCCCTCAGTTGCCACAGTGTTTCTGAAACCAATCTATGTTCTTGCTTTATCCTCTCGAAGATTTTTCAACGGATTAGGAATACTTTGAGAGAATGCTTCCTCATGATGATAGCCTGTATTCCTTTTGCATTCACTTCCATAGCCAGTGTGGTGGTGATTGTAGATAGAAGTCTCTGTTTAGGAATTGTTGATCTCATGGTATGTTTACTTTGACTTCAGCTCTTCATTTCAACGTGTAAAAATAATTTCGATGGAGAATTATTTAGAGCAAGGGGACAAGAACCCCAATTTGAAGTTCAAGCAGGATACTTTGTGGGTTTTCATTCGATTTCATCCCAGAAAATTAAAGAGAAATCATTTTCGTTTGGTGCGGATGTCATAAACACGATATAGTGCAAACAATATACGGAATCGGTGTTTCCGGTCGAGTGTAATATACATGTCGCTCGGTCCATATACCTTCATAATAAAGATTAAATCTTCGACCCTTGAAAAACTATAAAGATTTATTCGAGTCTCAGCGAATGACAACGTACATAAAGTTGAATTTATGTAATCAAAAAAATATCCTACAGGATCAAAGATTAAAGCGGCGATAGTCGCGATGGGATAAAATCGTATTGTGTATATTTTTTCGTATAATAAATTTCATTCCGGAGAATGGACCGAATGAAAGTGGGCGCCCATGAATCACCAACATCGGGAAAAGAAAAGAACTGGCGTTATGTTCTCCTTTCAAACTGGATTTAGCTCCCTCCTAAATCAGGGGTTCGATTAGACAATGTTGCAGAGATTCCTTAATCCTCTAATGCTTAGACCTCGAACAAGAGTTAAAACGTAAATGTTCACTATTCGAAAAATAAGAATTGTTTCACACCTTCACTTTCGCAGATGGCGCTGCTTTGAATAGAAATACTCTTTTAAAATGGATCAATGAAGACATGGAACAAGATACGAGTTCGCCATACTAATTTCACCGTTTTCAACTTTCCTATGAATTTCATTTCCTGAAATGAATGCATCGTAATGTTGGGTGGTTCCTTCAGCTCGAATATTATTATGTTCATGTAAGAAAATACAGGAAGCTGAAGAAAGATGAGTTGAAAAGAAACTCATTAGAAATAACTCTCCAGCGAACTTTTCATTACAGATATGACACGTTCCATATAAGGTAAACATTTTGCACGATATTTTAATCAGGAAATTCTAGGAATTTATGAATACAGCAGTAGATGTATCCAATTACCACAGTCTCATATTTTACCTTCTTACAGATTTTCGTAATTGATGTTGACAATGGTAGTTGTTTTTGATACTTTCTTTATATAACGATTGTACGAGGTGTGACTGACAACGTAGGATCTTGCTGAACCGACACGATATAAACTGACGTTTTCATAGACTGTTTTTTTTACTGAGATTCAAGAATAACATTAATTTTGCCTGGCTTCAGACATGGATATTGTATCCGATAAATTAACCGTGAAGGATGAGCTACTTTCTAATCAAGATAAAAGTGCACATAAACACACAAACAAAAAAAGTGTTATCTCTTCCGGGCCGTCCGCTGAAGTTCATCATATGGATGGTAAATCGCTAGCTCCGTCATCGGCAGCTGTGCGAAATATAAACAACGACAAGTCTGTTTCACGGAGTGATTCCATGTTGGATAAGGAGTTGAATGTTGTAAGCTAAGCCCCCATGATCAAAAGAACCTTCACATTGTGCTCTACACTCTTCTTCAGTATGAAGAAAATTCGTTAATGATTCTTCCATGTTATTGATGGAAGCTTCCCAGTCTTTTTCTTCATATGGAGCAGACCCATGACTGTATAAGTAGACATAATCCTAAAAAATAATTTTTGTATCCTTAAATGCAAATACATTCAGATTCATGTATGAGGGTTGGGTTAGATTTCGGAAAAGTTTTTCTATTTTCAGGAAAAGCTCCCATACTTTTTCGAAATAAAAATTGACTCTTTCACAATCTGGAATGTAATCATCAATTTCAAAGTTAACGATGCGAAAAATTCGAAATTTGCACATTATATGAGTTTATTTTCACTTAATATATTTTTGGATATATGGGATGGCACACGGAAATAAGTGGGTAATCCTGCATTTTACGCTGACCGCCATCGCGCACCGTGTACCGAGTCGACGAGAAATGTTTCAGAACGATTTGAATTTCAGGCCAGTGTTGAATTTATCTCACGTCTGAGATTTGACTACCTATCGTTGAAAAATAGCAAAGGATAAGATATACTATTGAAGTGAAACCGATAGCAGAAAACTCGCGTAATTTTTCGGGAGCGGAAGGGACATGGGTTTTTTGTTTATGTCAAGCCTAATAGAAAGAAAAATTTCGGCTCATCCACTGCAATCTATTCAAAAAAGTAACTGAAGGTAATTATTTAGTATAGTTTCGATAGTCAAAATTCACTGAAAAAGTGTTTACTCACTAATTTTGGGTCCCAGAATCCAAATCTGAAATCGTTTTGCCCCGGAAGGCTATCGTTTAGGAAAAAACCAAAATTTCCTTGAAGTCCTCTTGTCTATATCACTCAAATTCTATAATTGCTTCATTAAAATGCCTTGTTACTATTAAAATAGATAAAATATACACACATGTACAAATATACATTAATTTCTTATTGAAATGCTTTTTAATTCGAATGTTGATTTTCTAGACAGTTAACCCGCCATATTTACAATGATTTCATGTTACATGTTAAACGACGTACGGCTCAAAACGCAAGAAAGAGATAGAATCTATCGTTCATAACTGAGACCGAAATTCAAATGGGAATATTTCCAAACCTAACCTAACTAACCAAATTTTACCTAAAACCTAACCTACTTACCTATTCAATTCAAAATCATAAATTTAAATTAAGTTTGAGGTTAGGTTATGTTAGTGTTAAGTGTTAAGTGACAGCGACAGCGACAGCAGTTCCGGTCGTAAATATCAACAATAATATGGCGATTTCAAGCCTAGATAAGAATGATTTTGTACCTGTAATAAACAAAAAACGAGACAAGAAACAAAAAAAAATGGTCGTGGTTCATCATCAACTATAGTTGATGATCCCATATAATGATTTTTCACTTGGTACTCTGAACAATATGTTCCTAGACACCTCTAAGAAAGTCTTTCCAAGTGTGATTGTAACGGAAAGCCTTACAGTTTTCTATTTATTTCTCATTATCGCATGAAAAAAATTGATTTCTCGCTTTCAACTACTTAAAGAAATATATCGTTCCATAGATTTCGTAGGAAATTGAATGTTCTACAAAAATGTCTTTCAAAATTTATTTGTAAACCTAACCGTTTAAACGATATCAACGGTTGAAGTTTGATTATTTGAAGGTAAATTTTTTTTCCTATAAATTTTATAACTCAATGAAAAAATTCAATAGAAAACATAAATCTTATAATTTCGTAGGAAATTCATTGCTCTACATCAATGCCTATCAATTTCTCCATTTTTCGAAAAATTTTTATTGAATTTATGGGCTTTGGAGAAATTTAAACAAATTTGAAATTTTAGGAACAGAAAACTGTCATGAAATATTTTTAATTTTTTTCTATCATGAGCATGTTGGGTTAGGAAAGATGTGTATAAGTATATCGATAAAACGGATTTCTTCATTCATTATTAATTAATGATGAATAAATTTATGTGGTGAATATAAGACTTATTTGGAAAGAATTATATTCTTTCGTATGCAAAATGATCTGTTTGAAGATCACTGAAAATACAGTATTAAACGGGTAGATACTGAAGATAGTTGAAAATAGAAGAATATAGAAGGTGTTAGTTTCAGAAGACAGCCAGAAAAAGTAATGAGGATTCAAATAAATAAACATGAAACTTCTACTTTTATGAAAGATAATCAAATTTGTTCAAATTTCCCCATAACTCATAAATTGAATCAAAAATTTTCGAATTCTTGATCGAAAAATTGATGTTTGAAGATGGAATATCTCGTAATCGCTTAACTCAATCGAAAAATTATTGGAGACCATTTTTGTAAAGCAGTAAACTTTCTACACAACTGTGAATTTCATTTTTCCTAATGGTTCTTTTCATTGAATTATAAAATTCAAATGAAAAGAAAAAATTGACCTTCAAATAATCAAACTTCAACTGTTGAAATCTTTTAAACTGTTAGGTTTACGAATGTATTGTCAGAGTTTTTCTTGTAGAACATTCAATCTCCTACGAATTCTATAAAACGATATATTTTTCAAGTAGTTGGAGAGAGATATCAATTTTTGAATGTGATAATATGAAAAAAAATAGAAAACTGTAAGGCTTTTCTATTTATTTCTTATTATCTCTTTCAAAATTGATATCTCTCCCAACTACTTGGAAAATATATCGTTTTATAGATTTCGTAGGAAATTCAATGTTCTACAATAAGGACCTTTCCGTTATAATTGAGTTATAAATATTATTCATAATAATTCGTTTTTTCGACCCACCCTAATAATGATTAACCTAATGATCAAGTATGACCTCATCCGTGGCCTTGGAGAAAACAGCACCATTATTCTTATGCGTATGTTGCTGATGTAGAGAGATTGATGGGATAAGTAAGATAATCAATAGTTGGAGGTGCGATTTCCATCAGTATTCTTGTACCTACCTAAATCAACCCTGCTATTTCAATTTGTTTTAACTAACGTAACTGCATGGAAAATCTTTTTCCGATTAGAGAAAAGGAGAAAAATATGGCTAAGAATTGAGGCATGCCATTACCATAGTACCTTTTAAGATTTTTACCGGAAACTGTATATGAATACTGCAAAAACTTTAGGTAAACAGTACAAACAGATAGTAACTTTTGGTGCTATAAACATGTAAAGTACCGGTTAAGATCTATTGGGGCTGATAGATTTAAACCTTCCTGGGAGGTTAACGAGGTGGACCCTTCTATTCCTACTTGTGACATACCGTCAGAATTATGCCACGAATTACTTCTTGAATATATGTTTGTCATTGGCAAACGAACTGGATACACGTATAGATTTTTTCCATGGTTCTGTACATACATTCAAGTTGAAGGCGAGACTATCGATGAATGTTGTATAGTATAGGTTATCATCATTCTTAAGTGTTTACAATGTTCTGTTCTTCACTTTGTAAAAGTTTTTTGCTTTTGATTCACTTAATAGAGCACAACAAGTTTTATTGTGTAAGCTACTCTTTTTTATTACTTTTGATGTATTTTAATATTCTTTGCTTTTAATATTGTAGGAATGGGGATATGCGTCTAATGAACAGATAAATAAATAAATAGATTATACTCTCCTGGTATCGAATAAGTGAGTTTTCTTATCCCGAGATAGCACACGAAAGTTCAAAGCCCCACCAAATATCGGATTCAATGCAAACGCATTTTAAAACCATAAAATCTTGAAAACACAGAAATATGAAGAGAATGATAATAAGAATTGCAATTCAATCTATTTCTACTAATCAACTCGTTTACATAAAAGAGTGGAATTGTAATTACTAAATGAATTTGCTATTTTCCCATTAATTAGTGCAAATCTAACAATCATTTAGTGATGTATTTTATTCAATTTACAAATTAATTATCATCAGTATTGACCGCATTTATTGAATAGTCGACTATTTATAGTTGCAGTACCAAATACCAGATGAAATAATACAAATTGGGAGATTAAAACTGCAGTATATTGCAGTCGAATAAACTTCAATAATTTATTAAATGAATTTTAGTATTCCAAAAATATCGATTTTAGTTTTAAAAGTGATTCATAAATGCTATTAATCTCACTTACTGAACTATAAGCTTTTTCATTTCATTATTATTTTAGCTATTAAATCGTATATCTTTTATATATTCGGAGGTTCTCGCAAATTTTTTATTCATTTCAAATTAGCCGCATCAACCACTAAAGATTGTTAGCAGAGATAACAGTAGAGGGTAGACCAAGTTCGATGTTTTAGTGCGGTTGCTATGTGATATATTGTAGATAGAGAAAAATGATCTCTCTCCCGAGATTTAGGAAAAAGACTCATTGGTGAAAACGTATTTCAGCTATCACTTAAAGTTTTCTGGATTTCTAAGGATTGCAATATGAAACGAAATCTCGAATCTTATTGAAATAAGTGAAAAAATATTCTGACATTCTATGGAAATACTTTTTAGTATGATGTCGGATAATATTCTAGAAATTTTCTTGTCGATCTGTTCCTGATTTATGACCCATACGTGTTTCATATGCGATCTATAGTCCTTCCTTTAGTCCTTTGGAGCCAAATTCCTGATCTCTCCCCAAATCTTTGCATTTTCTGAAATTTCCTTGTCAATAGTTCTTCGTCACGTTGCTCTTGGCCTACCTGATTTTCGGGCACCTTGAGGGTTTCATTCTTAAGCCTCTCTGCTGATGGGGTCGCTTTTCCTTAAGGTTCCAGCCACTCACACTTTCTATCTTGAATTATTGTTTTTCTATAAGTACTTCATTGTTCGATATCTTCTCGGTAATGTTTAGGATTTTTCTCAGACGGGAGTAAATGAAAGTTTGTAATTTCTGAGTAGGAGTTTTTGGTACTTTCCATGTCTGTCATACGTACAGAAGGACAAACTTGACGTTGGTTTGGAAGATTCAAAGTTTGATTTTCCTCCTCAGGTGTGGTGACTACCAGATCGAGTTCAGTTGGATGAACGATCCCCTAGCTCTGTTTTTCCTCTGTGTAACGTCTTCATCAGCTCCCCCGAGATACTGGAAGGATTCAACATTTTCTTCTTCTTTTTTCTTGCAGTTGATGGTCGTCTGTTTGCCTTTGTGGCCGGTGATCTTCAGCGCCGCTGTTGCTGCTTCTTGTCCGAGTTTTCCTATTTTGTTTCATATTATTCAGTGTTCGTGATAAGATTCAAATATCATCGGCAGAATCTATGTCCTCCAATTTAATCTTCAGACCCTACTGTATTTATCTTCTGACTCTGATGACTTTCTTCATAATTTCAACAAAGACGAGTAAAAATATCAATGGTGGAAGCATTGGTCTTGTGCCGACTTCGACGTTAAAAAGGTCGGATATGTTTCCCCCATGCAGAATATGACATTGGTATCCATTCTATATGCTTTTGATAATGTTTTCAATCATCTCAGGGACACTAAATGATTCTCGGTATACAGAGTCAAAAGCAGTTTGAAATCCACGAAGGCAAGATACAAATGAGCTATAAATTGTGCATTTTATTCCACAATTCTTCTGAGAGTATTAATCAGATCAATACAAGACCGTTGTACACTCAAACCATGTTATGCTCCTCTTGGTTTGGTGTCTAGAGTCATCTCCATTCTGTTGAGTACTTTTTTAGTTAGCGCTTTACTTGGGATTGATAGCAGAGTGATGCCTATCCAGTTTTGGCATTAAGATAAATCTACCTTCTTCGGCAGTGTGATAAGAAAACCTCTCTTCCAGTTCGCAGGAAGTTGCTCGGAGTTGCATATTTGTTTAGAGAGATCGTGGAACATGTTGTTGGTTATTTCCGGGTCGATTTTGAGGACTACACCTGATGATGTACCGTTTTTAACTCCCTAATTGGTTGCATTATTTCTGATTCTGTCGGTGGATTGGAATTTATTCCACTGTCTTCAGTCACGTCTTCTTAGATCTTAATTGCTTATTGGCTGTAAGTCTGGTTATTTTGTGAAGTTTTTTCATAATTTCAAGGTTTGCTGCTTCTTGAGCTTCTTCAGCTAGTTTTTCTGCCCATCTTTTTTTATCATTTCTGAAATATTTCTGTATTAATTTATTTTTGTCATTATAATTCTTGTTGGCTCTCAGTTTTTGTTCCCACGTTTTGGATTTACCTCTGATCTTCTTTAGTTCTCTTCTTTTCTTTATTTTGATGTTGGTTCCATTTGTTACCCAGGATTTTTCCGTTTTGACTTTGTACCCTAGTTTTTCTTCTCTTGTTTCCTTTATGATGTTCTTCACTTTCGTCCATTTCCATTTTACGGTTTCACTAGTTTCCAATTATATATCACATGCCCCACTAATTCTTTCAATATCAGCCTCTTTCATTGAAAGATGGAAAATACATATATATTCACCTGGAATTTTGCAGATATTCACAATTCTTTGACAGGAGAGATTTGTGTATGTGCCTTCAAGATCCCATTCACCCCATTTCTGCATTAGAAACAATGAAGTTCACCCCTTAGAACATAGATTCTCCTTCTTTTATAACACTGTTCAAACTATTTGCTTCGAAAATTTCTACTTATCATTCAATCGTTATGGCTCTCCAATTACAAAAAGTATGAGATGTTGGAATGTTATTTACATAATAGGTATGATTTGGATGCTGCGGAAGAATCTTATTTCAACAGATGTAGACTATTCAATTTCTGGAGGTTATTGCAAAGCGCAACGACGCAAAACATATAAAATTGAAGATGTTATCTTCAGATTAACTTGGAAAATTTTGATTGGTCGCCCTGTATGTGATTCAAAGAAAATATATTAATTTTTCAATCGAGAATAGTATTCCAAAAGAAAAAATAACCTGTGGCTACACTTAAAAATCGTACGCCTCAGATAAATTTGATTTCTTTCTATAAGCTATATAATGTTTTTCTAAATGTCCCTTGTCTTTTAGCTTAAATTGATTTATGTTCCATCGCTTCCTAAAACAAATGTTTCACCCTCTGTTTAGATTGCAGATCTCCAGAACAAATTCGACATTCTTGGTCTCCCTTTAACTTCCTTTGAAAAAAAACTTTTGAAATCAAATTATGGCGGGCTCTGTTACGTCTGAAATTTTCATTATTTATGTAAATTGGAAAACACCGCAATGTATATAGGGAGATCTACATAAAAGTTTGAGATATTTCATAAATTTTTTCGTATTTCTTAATGGTAATGAATATGTAGTTGTACAATATCCCCTTCAGTACTTCCATAACGAGCTTCAGCACAGTATAGAAGACCATCTGAGTATTCTGGAGACAACAAATTTGATCAGAAAAACCTCATGCATTTCTAACTTTTTTCTGAATGGAAATGATATTTTTTCTGAAATATCCTGTACCCGGTCAATTTTTACATCCAAATGACTCAACCAAATGTTGTTAAGGTACGTAGGTATGCGAAATGAAAATGAATAACGACTAAGTGGAACTTGCTGGAATTTTCAACCGCCCTAATGAATTGTGTTGGCCAAACAGTAATCCTCATTTATTACAGCCAATACGTCGCCAGGGTGATTAGGATTTAATGAAAGCGTTTTTTAAAAGAGCCACAAATTTATTTGCTATATTTTTGTGAATATTCAACTGCAATTAATTTTGTGGAATGCATTGAGATTACTCTTTTCAATAGTCATGTAGTTCAAAGTAATTTTTTCAACATAATGAAGAAGTAACTAGATATGGCTGCCGTTTTTTCGAGGTTACCTTGCATGAGAAATATTCAATGATTCAACAGTCATTTTATCGAGAGTTACGGATTATGCTTGCAATTCCGATCATTCAGTATGATCGAAATATTCTAACTGCTTGTGTCAATGATTATTAAAATGACCTGGATATGGTACTATAGATTCTTACTTTCACAAGAATCCAACGGCTCAAACATACCTTATCCTGATAGATAGTGCAGTGTTTGAGATTTATAGTTATGAATTTTTCAGAATCTGATCTTTGAATTCCAGTTTCTGTACTTCGTTTTACCTTGAAGCAATCTGTGTTGTACACAATGCCACCAGCTCGAATCAGAAGATCTTTCTAAATTCTTACTTCCCTGGAAGATTTCACTATGTGAAAAAGACGTTCGACGTCGATAACATATGGTCTAATGGCACAAGCATTTAGTCCTCCACGAGTTGATGCTTGAATGACCCTTGACATGATACTCTCAGTATCTAATCCGACCTTGTCGATACGTATAAGGGTTGTACATAATAGTATGTCACAACTTGAGGAGGTAAATCTAAGTGCAATTTTAATAAAAAAAGTTTATATAAACATACGTCCGCAAAGGCTTCGTAACGGAGATACAGGTTGTTGAAATTTTCAGTAAAAATTGTTTTTTTCTTCAAAACTCCTGTAGTTTTTGAGATATTCAGCCCAAATTTGGAATGCAAGCTATTTTGGGGACCTAGTAGGCCATGGTTCTGGCCCACACCGACTTATCCATCGGTTGTTGAATTTATCATTCAAGAATTCTCTAGTTTCTCAAATAAAATGTGCTGGTGCCCCGTCATGCATGAACCACATTATGTTTCGCACCAAAAGTAGCACATCCTCGAGCAATAAAGGTAACTTCACCTAAAGAAATTGCCGATGAGCGAGACCGTTTAGTCTGTAAGGCAAAACAAATGGCCCAATCAAATAATTTCCAATTATTCCAACCCAGACATTTTGTGAGAATGGTTCTTGATGATGAGATTTTTCAATCAAATGGTGGTTTTCCTTAGCCAAATATTGATTATTGTGAAAATTTGTGATAGCAGTTCTCGAAAAAATAGCTTCGTCTGTGAACGTTATTTCACAATCAAAATGAGCATTTTCTTCAATTTCATCTAAGAATCATCGGCAGAAATTCAGTCTTGAAGGAAAATCTCGAGAAAGTAGAGTTTGGACGCGTTGAATATGAAACGGGTACAATATAAAGTCGTGGAGAATCATCCAAACTGGAACATGTGAAATATTCAACTGATTTCCAATTTTTCTTGTACTCACATTATGATTCGAATCAATGCATTTCAAAACTGCTTCCTCAATATCAGGAGTTCTCATAGTTTGAGTTACACCTTTTAAATGATTATTTGCTGTAAAAGTACCAGTTTCCGTCAACCTTCTGTGAATATTTGAAAATGTTCGCCTGTCTGGTGTTGTCGATTTGGAAAGCGCACCTGATATAATCGCATAGCTTCTGTTATGTTTCCGTCAGCCCTACATGTAATGGATATCAGCCAATTCGAAGTTAGTAAAATTAGCCATTCTTTCTTACAGCAGTAATTTCAAAAGTTTTAAAACTAATAGGTAATTCAATGAACATTTCGAGCAGACACTAGTTCAACTTTAGCAACTTTCAAAATTAATATATGAATGAAAAAAATCAAACCGTACTAGTCATTTTTTTTTAATTAGAAGTACTTTCAATTCAGCGAATCCAAACAATCGTTACGAAGATGACGAAAATTGATTGTACGCTAATTAGTGGCGTACTGCAAAAATGTTCGAAAGGGCAAAAGACGACATGGCTCTGGAAAAGAAAAGACCTTGTTGATTCTAGTCGAAATTTAGGACGTGTAATGATGGAGCTCTAAAAAATAGCTTGCATTCCAAATTTGGGCTGAAGAAAAAACCAATTTTTTCCGGAAATTTCAACACCCGTAACGAAGATTTTGTGGACCTATGTTTTTATAAACTTTTTTTTGTGATTGCACATAGATTTACCCACTCAAGTTGTGACATACTATTATGTAACACCCTGTATATCCCGGTATTGTTCTGAATTACACACGCTTAGCTCCTTTCTCTCAAATGTTGTTATAGTTCGACTGGTAAATCTTTAAAGCATATAATATATCTGAAAAGTGTGAGAGTTTCTTTTCAAATTCCGTTCCGGTATAAGAATGTCTTTCTTATGACAACTAAACGATCTTGGAATAAAAAATCGGTAACATTAATGAAATGATGTATAAGGCATTAGGGTGGCTCGTCTTTGAATCTTACTTATAATAAAAAAATCATTCATCAAAAATTTTGACAGCAACTGCTTTCTTTTCCGCAAGTATCTGGAAAATGAACAATAAACTATACTACCTGGAAAATTTTCATTGAATATAATCAAGGGCAACGTGACAGCGTAACGCCTCACGCTGAAGGGTTTCGCTTCGTTTCAAACAGCCATTTTCTCAACTCTCCCATCACAGAGTGAGGAGAACGACGTCTTACCCCTTTTCAAGCCCAGTAATTAGTGATGATTCAATGGAATGTCCTATATCGATTTTTCTTGTTGAAAATTTCCAGCTAATTAAGTTGGCTTCCTACCAAATTTCAAATCCGACGTGGAAATCTAGTGCATCCGTTCACGAAAAGCTCAAAGTGGCACACAAAATAATTGTCTCCATATACAGCGTTCAGAGAACAGTTTTACTGATCACGACAAATTCCTTTGAAATCATAGAAATAAGTTGTCAATTTTTCTCAGTCATATTAAAAATTCAGAGTATAACATTCATTTTGTATACAGGGTGTCTACTATAAGAGGTGCTAAACTTCAGTAGGTGATAGTAAAAGTCATTTGCAATAAAAAATGTCCCATAACATTTTATCGAAAAGTTGATAACTATCGAGTTATCAACTCAATGCTCTTTCCGATGGTATGATCAGATTTGATGTAGCTGTAAGAGTAACAGAGATATTCTTGTTTTTATAGAGAGAAGCAAAACATTTCGAAAAATAAAGAAGTGTTAAATAACTCGATAATTATCAACTTTTCGAAAAAATGTTTTAGGACATTTTTTGTCGCAAATGACTTGTTCTATCAATTACTGAAAATTGGCACCTTTTGTAGTAGACACCCTGTATAATAATCTATACAATTTTTACGCTGAATTGAAAGAACAATGTAACGTAAAAGTATTCTTAACTCAGCGCATTCGCCATTTTTCGTGAAATGTACAAAATCCCAATCATAAACCCAATGTTTCAGATAAATGCCAATTACTTGCACATGTAATTCCTCATCGAAAATAACGAATTGTTTTTGATATTCGTTCCGAGAAATATAGTATTACACGGTGTTCAGATTTTTTTTCAAGTCCTTGAAATTTCAATGTGTTCCAACCTCAATTCATCAAATTTGTCCTACAATTGTAGGAATATATCGATTGATTCAAAATTTAAATTACTGTCATTTCTAAATGTCAAACTGAGGCTGAAATTCATATAACCTCACATAGAACAATGTGGAACATAGAAACCAGCATCAGAATTGAATCCATCTATCTTCTTCTCTGTTCCACGGCCCAATGATATAATTTTCCTATAGAAACTGCAGGTAAGTTTTCATAAATACTCATTTAAAATACAGTTCTAATAAATTGAAAAAATCATGAAGTACGTCGCCCTCAGAAGTGACACTTTTCTGGTTGAGCCAGAAAAAAAGTTATAATAATACTTAAATATAATCATAATCCGAAAATTTCGATGAGAGAAAATTCATAGCTCATTGCTGCATAATTTAAGATGAGACAAATTTCAAATAAAAATGTTGAAAGAAGATGTAGTCGATGTCCTGTACAACCGGAAGTGGAATTGTTCAAATCAAATTTGAAACACTCATTCTAAAGGGTCATTCAGTATGGGCACCCTGTATTTATAAACAAAATCACGATTAGGCTAAATATCTCCTCATGCAATCCAAACTTTTGTGTTAAATATGAAGTATTTACTAACCTAACCTACCTCGAAAATATCCTTTCCGAATACATCGTTTTCACCCGTGATACAATATTGCTTTTTTTAACACATTAAAAGCTTTCTTCACTCAAAACTCCCTCGAAAATCATAAAATTCTTTCTCAATTCATAAATAAAGAGAAACGTCATTCGAAAATATTTCAACATAAAAACTTAACACTAATAAAATAGTCAAAACATCATTGAACTCGACAACATCGCATTCAGTTTTTTTTTTGATGTATTTCGCACAATTCGATGTATATTTAACGATGCGGAATTAAATATAAAAAATGTGTTGGCTATGAAACCTTCACTGACAACCTTGCGTCTCTCGAAAATCACAAGTCATTTGAATAATGAAAGCAGAAATAATACTTTATACTACATGAATGGTACTTATGATCTTCTAGTGAATGTTGTATACAAAAACGGTCCCAACATTAAATTTTTCAACAATCGACAAGAAAATTTCAAGTACATACCTAATATCACTAACATCGTCACAATGAATCTGCCTACTTCTGATATTTTAAGAGTTTTACCAACTCTCAAATAGTTGTTTCGAACATGAACTTCTTTCAGTACGTTATATTTTCACACGAAATAAACCTATCCAAAATATGTAACGAAAAACACTCACACTTCCTTCAAACACGTTTGAAATGACATGATTTCAACCACTGACTGATTATTCATAGAATATCGCATATATATTAACGGATGCATTTCGCATATGCGTCCGATGCGGACGTGAATATGAAACTTTTCGTTGGCCATGAATGATTTATTGTTGACGTAGAGTCGCTTTCTTACAAACTACGAAATATTTTGATGATTGAAAGCTGAAATAATAAATTGTACCTCAGCTACGTCGAATCCAGAACTTCAAGAATCTTACTAGTTACTCAATCCTCTATGCAATATAAACTTCAGTTAAATACAATGTCTCGAAGAGTTCAGTTTGTTGAATATGCAAAGTTATACCAAATTATAATATAAGTATTTTGTCGTTCATTAGAGGAAAGTTTCTTTAGTACTATACTAATCAAGCTTTCTTTAAATTGATAAAAATTCAAGAGCGAAATAAATTAATAGATTTTCTTAAACTTTCTATATTAAAATTCAGCACTATCATTGTTCGATCGCTATTTTGAAAGGTTCGACTAGGTCATACGAAAGACTAAAAATGTATAGAGTAATAAAGAGCTGATCAATGTTGTTTTGTTCGCCATAGATTGCCAAAAATCTCAATTACGTCACATTCTTGACAATTGTCATCAAAAGACCCAATAATTATTTTCATAAGGGAAAACTGAAATTTGAAGGCAACAAAGTAATTAGCGTAAGTCTATACTATTTGCTAGCCGTACCTGGAAGAACGCTGTGACGTAATAGTATTCTTAACCCAGCGCATTCGCCATTTTACATGTGATGTACAAAATTCCAATCATATATACAGAGTGTTCCAGATGAATGCCAATAACATGTTCATGTAATTCCTCATTGAAAATATGAAGAAATCTTTGTTCATAATATTTATGTCCAGAAAAGTTCCATTATAGTGTTTTGGTTTTTTTTCCCTCCCTCATGAAAATTCATGCAATATTCATGGGTTTCAACTCCAACTATCACGATCTTTTCTATCATAAATTTATCAGATTTGTCCAACAATTGTAAAAATAAATAGAAAAATTTATGTTATTGATATTTTCAAATAATTTCCAAACGTTAAACTGAAACCGAAATTTATAGAACTTTACATAGAATATTGCCGAACATGAAAACTGGCAACGGATTTGAATAGAGTCTGTTTCTATGTTTCTCAGCCTGATGATATAATTTTCCGAAAAAACTGCAGGTATTTGATAAAATCGTGGATGAAGTAAATACGAGATATTTTAGGTATAGAGAAACCTAATGTCAAACAATACTTATACAGGGTGCTTCAACGAAAATTGAACAGAGACTGTATCTACCAAGATATTCATTTCTGATCAAAACGCAAAATCAGGTCAATTTTTGTTTTAAGGGGGACATGTTTTGGGGTACAAAACTTGCCTGAAATATCAACCCCCTAAGAAAGGGTTGCAATCCTTGAACATTTTGAATAATGAAGATGGGTCTTTGTCTACATTGCCTTGAACGAATTTCCATTTTTAATTGAAAACTGTAAAAGATACAGGGTGAGCAACTGAAAGATAGGAAAGACTATTTCCCTGAGACTATTCAAGTTTCAGTGAGGTAAAATGGAACAGATCCATGCTGATCAATGGCAGTCATCATCAAGTACCAATCTCATCTCGAATTTCATCACCTCGAGCAGGGGTGACAACCCTTGAAAATTTGGAAGAGGGTAGATGGGTCGAGTAATAACTTGAGAGAAAGGTATTCTCTTTGTCTGCATTTCTGTGAAAAAATTTTCATTTTTGATTGAAAACTGTAGAAGATACAGAGTGAGCCACTGAAAAATAGAGAAAACTATCGCCCTGAGACTATTGGAGTATTCGTGCGAAAAACTGGAATAGATTCATTTTAGATCAAAAGCTGTCATCTTCCGAAATCACCATCATCTCGAATTTCAATCCCTAGAGCAGGGGTAATATTTCGAACCAGTGATACATCAGGGCGATAGATAGTCTCCTTTATTTTTCAGTAGCTCACTCTGTATCTTCTACAGTTTTCAATCAAAAATGAAAATTCGTTAACGGAGATGCAGACAAATATAATACCTTTCTTTGGAGGTATCACTCGACCCATCTACCCTCTTCCAAACTTTCAAGGGTTGTCACCCCCGCTTCAGGGGTTGAAATTCGAGATGAGGATGGTACTTGATGATGACTGCCACTGATCAGCATGGATTTGTTCCATTTTACCTCGCTGTAACTTGAATAGTCTCAGTGAAATAGTCTTCCCTATCTTTCAGTTGCTCACCCTGTATCTTTTACATTTTTCAATTAAAAATGGAAATTAGTTCAAGGCAATGTAGACAAAGATACCACCTTTCTTTTGAGTTATCACTCGACCCATCTTCCTTATTCAAAATGGTCAAGGACTGCAACCCCCACTTAGGGGGTTGATATTTCAGGCAAGTTTTGTACCCCATAAGATATCCCCCTTGAAACGAAAATTGACCTGTTTTTGCGTTTTGATCAGAAATGAATATCTTGGTAGAAATAGCCTCTGTTTAGTTTTCGTTGAAGCACCCTGTATAAATTACAGCTCTAATGAAGTAAAAAGAAATTCATACTCATATTTGAAAAGAAAATTCTTATAACAATTCAGTTTTATTGAGTTATCAAGTGACATTTGAGCACCTTGTATATCAAGTAGCACCGAAAAGTTCGTGATCCTCAAAAATTACACTCTTTCCATCAAACCAAAACAAATATTATAAGCCAACTCAAATTTGAGTCATTTTTTCTTGGCAAAGAAGATGACACTGTATTCCAAAAAAAGAAAAAAGTTCAATTTGCTTAATTTTTGACAGGGCAAATTTCAACAAGAGCTTAATGAAAAAAGATGCTCTTTAATTCAGAATATTTAAGAAGGAAGAAAGTAAAGTTGTAGACCATGTCCGATATAACCGGAAATGGTACCGCTCGAGAAAAATTGAAAATTTTAAATCACTATCCAATCATTCTAATACTTATATTCGAAAATATTTGACAAACCAATTCACTAGATTTTTTCAATGGACCTTATAGCTCTGAAACCCTGTATTTATAAATAAAACGGCGATTTGCCCATTTATCTGTTCACGCAAACGAAGCGATTACGTTGATTATAAAGTTTTTATCCATACTGACGCAATATTACTTTTTTTCGCATATTCAAAGCTTTTTGCATTCAAAACTGATAATATGTTGTCTCATTTCACAAAGAAAGAGGAACGTTATTCGACATAAAAAATTCGATGAAAAAACTTATCTTCTCGTTCTATAATTAGGGTTTCCGACAATATTGCCAATTATATGAACTTAGCACTAAGAGAATATATAAAACATCATTGAACTTGACAACATCGCAGTCAGTTTTTTTGATGTATTTCGCACAATTGGATGCATCTGCCGATCTGACGCAAATATAAAAAACATATGTTGGCTATGAAATATTCACTGATAAAGTTACGTCTCTCGAATATTACAAGATATTTGGATGTTGAAAGCAGAAATCGAACATTTTACTACATAAAAAGTACAAATGTACTTAAAGTGTATATTAAATGGCAAAATGGTTTCAAAATTCAATTTTAAAACAATTCACAGGAAAATTTCAAGTACTCACCCAAGTACACTAACATCATCTTAATGAATCTGCATGACTCCTGATATTCTAACAATTTCAACAACTCTCTAAAAGTTATTAAATTCCTTACTACTTTTCATTTTCTCAGGAAATAAACTTATTCAAAATACGTAACAGAAAACACTCACATTTACTTTAAACACGTTTACATGATATCAAACACTGAACGATTATTCATAGAATATCGTATTTATATTAGCGGATGCATTTCGAATAGTTGGATCTACTTAACGATGCGGACGTAAATACGAAAATGTGCGTTGGCCATGAATTAGTTATCGATAACATAGTGTTCGTTTCTTACAAACATGGAAATATTTGGATATTGAAATCTGAAATAATACATTGTAATTCAGTTACGTTAAACTCACAGTCATTTTACCCAATTACTCATAATAATAGTTTTATCTCAGATTTGTTATATTACATTCAAAAGTTAATCATAACACAACTTTATTTCTCTATATTTCATAATAAAGGATATGTACAGTATGTCCCATTTTGGGGGTGCCACCAGGAGCATCTCTGTTATTATTTAAGATAGAGAGATGGGGTTTTCACGACCCTTGGCTACTTTTTCGAGACAGATTCATAGAGCTAATCAGAATTATTCTAATTTCAGTGGTTTTGAGTTATTCGCGAATTTTGAAAATTTCGGATTTCTTTTTTCCCGATATCTCGGTTCTTATAGAAGATAATTGCAATCTGTTTTACGTTTCTAAAACGGTTTTTGAGTAGATTCAGTGACGTACTCGAAGTTTTTTTCATTAATTATGACAGATATGACATAAAGTTGTATTTTTTAAATACGAACATAGTTTTTTTGGCATATTCCGATTGCCGTTTTTCCTTTTCAAAATATATAACATGATGACAAAGTTTCCATCAATTTGAAGAAAATAACGGAATAATGATTTACCCTAATGGCTGGGCGAAGGAACACACGTGAGCGGACGAACCATAGAACATTTGTAGTTATTCGATGAAAACGATCAAAACAATGCAAAATCTTCTTGACCGAAATAATGGAGCTAGGCTGCTCCTAAGATTCCATCGTTATTTATGACATCCGCAATTTCCGCTTTTATTTTATTTTTGAGATTGTCGTTTAGTTTCTAGAGTTCTCTGAGAAATACCTACATGAAAATAATAATAGGCTCCTAATAATTTACTCAAATTTACTTCTCATAATGATTTACATATATTGCTCGAACTATTGCAGAAATTAACTAAACAATTCAAATTCAACAACGAACACTAATTTTACGAATTCAAATAGACATGAAGCCAATATATCCACAGATAATGAATAATAATAATTATTGGTCGTTCTATGGTTTCTAATGAACGTGCATAGATGAAGACTTCTGTGTTCACAGAGAGCATTCAGACATAGAAGATATAATCCTAAGATGCACTTTATGTTTACAACATGATGGAAATCAGTTCGAGCAATATATGTAAATCATTATGAGAAGTAAATTTGAGTAAATTATTAGGTGCCTATTATTATTCTCATGTAGGTATTTCTCAGAGAACTCTAGAAACTAAACGACAATCTCAAAAATAAAAAAAGCGGAAATTGCGGATGTCATAAATAACGATGGAATCTTAGGAGCAGCCTAGCTCCATTATTTCGGTCAAGAAGATTTTGCATTGTTTTGATCGTTTTCATCGAATAACTACAAATGTTCTATGGTTCGTCCGCTCACGTGTGTTCCTTCGCCCAGCCATTAGGGTAAATCATTATTCCGTTATTTTCTTCAAATTGGGTGGAAATTTTGTCATCATCTTATATATTTTTGAAAAGGAAAAAAACGGCAATCGGAATATGCCAAAAAAACTATGTTCGTATTTAAAAATGCAACTTTATGTCATATCTGTCATAATTAATGAGAAAAAAACGTCGAGTACGTCACTGGAATCTACTCAAAAAACCGTTTTAGAAACGTAAAAACAGATTGCAATTATCTTCTATAAGAACCGAGATATCGGGAAAAAAAGAAATCCGGAAATTTTCAAGTTTCGCGAATAACAAAAAACCACTAAAGTTAGAATAATTCTGATTAGCTCTATGAATTTGTCTCGAAAAAGTAGCCAAGGGTCGTGAAAACCCCATCTCTCTATCTTAAATAATAACAGAGATGCTCCTGGTGGCACCCCCAAAATGGGACATACTGTACTCTATCATCTCGCCGAATAATATCAGGAAAGTTCAGTCAAATGAAATTCCTTACGGTAAGTCTAAAATTGACAGCTTCAATAATACCAATACCAATAATTAAATTTCGAAAATTTGATCAATACTATGATCCGATTGAATTAAGAACACATCGTGGACATCGTCAGTTCTGATTAGTGACCTATACTGCTACTTGGTAAAGGCAATCCACTGTAAATAGAAAATAGAATGGAGAGTCGTTTCGCATTCATATCACGCTCATTCAATGTTAACGAATCAATTGTAAAATCGATGAAAAAATCCGAAATGAAATAAGGTGGTCTGTTGCTTCAATTTCACTCACAGAATAAATTGTTCGCGATACAGCAATAAAAAAATGGAATCGGTGTTGTTAATTTGGATCGACGACAGCTGCCAATATAGAGTATTCTTGAGTGGTCCCATTAATCTTGAGAAAGCTAAGCGTCTTTACTCACAGTTTGAAGAACCTGGTGGTTGTTCTAGCAGTGGAGTATTTCAAGCATCGATAGGTTGGTTCAATTAATTTTAGGTGGGATAATCAATGCATACAATAGAAATCTTAGTAGTTGGATTTAAGGTAGCAAAGGAGAGGCTTACACATTTTCAGGAAATGAAACGTATTAAAAATGAGAATTCAGAATTTGAAGCTGTTCAACTTCTGGAAAATGCATCAGGTCATCCTTGCAAACATGCATCCAAATATAAAAGTGATACTTTTACCTCGCAGAACACGTGAATCCGATATATAGGTCATAGAATTCTGGAAAAAATTTGACATAGCAAAATGTATCTTAAACTTTTGACTGGAAACAAAAATATTCCATATTTCTCATTTTTCTCACTTGGAAAAAGTTCAAGCTCTGGAACGTGACATTCAATTCGAAAAATCTTAGTGAAGGTTCAAGAATGGCAAATGAGCTCTGTGATTTCTTTATGAGAATTTATCCGTCTATGGAACAAAGTCTCATATTTAAGAGGCAAATTGCTAATACCACTACTGAATATCAATCTGAATGGAAGGAGCATTTAAAAACTGTAGAGCATGAAAAATTACAAAATTCCTATAGCCATTTCCTAAGCCTGAGGATGATAATGAATCGATATAATCATAAAATTCGATTGAACATATCAAACTAATTGAAATCGTGTTTTAAACTAGAAATGTAGAAATTTTCTCGTTTGTAAATACGATTAGCTCATTGAGAAAAATTAACGCTGCATAAAAGAGTCACTCATTAAATTCTTCCCGGAATTCCAAGAGAAATTGAATCCTCTAATTCGGCGAAAAAATAACAAGTCGTACATTCCACTGGGAGACGAAAAATATTCACGGTGCCCCTTGACGGAAAAAGGAATAAAATTTCCAGATATTACAAGGAAATTACATTTGCTCATAAAGTGAAATTTTCCTGGTTACAGACATCACCATTTTTCAGTGAATTATAACTCTTTAGCGTTATATATGAGTTGTTTTACCTTTCGGATTCACGTTTTCAGGAAATTGGGATAGGGTCTTATTGCCCGAGTTAAAAATTATACAGGGTGCTTCAACGAAAACTAAACAGAGGCTATATCTACAAGATATTCATTTCTGATCAAAACGCAAAAACCGGTCAATTTTTGTTTCAAGGGGGACATCTTTGGGGTACAATACTTGCCTGAAATATCAAACATCTAAGCAGGGGTTGCAATACTTGAACATTTTGAATAGGGAAGATGGTTGAGTGATGACTCAAACGAAAGGTGGTATCTTTGTCTCTACATCGCCTCGAACGAATTTCCAGTTTTAATTGAAAACTGTAAAAGATACAGGGTGAGCAACTGAAAGATAACGAAGAGTATTTCCCTGAGACTATTAAGGTTTCAGTGAAGTAAAATGAAACGTTTATCACCCTCACACCACCCTTGATAACTGACATAGTCTCCAGAAGTTTGACGGAGACATCGTTGTCATCTCCGACAGCCAGAATGACTATATCATCAGCGTACGCTTGTACATAAACATCCAGTACGCCAATTATTGCCAAAAGGCCATCAACCAGAGGGGCATAAGTGTTTCCTCGCAAGAATCCCCAAGATCTCTCTTCCAGAGATCGCTTACTATCCATCCAGGTTTTCTAAAGATCCAATGGGCAACACCGCGCCTCTGGCGACAACCCTGTGCAGCCTTGTACTAACAAGGGTACTCTCCATCTTCCAACAGAACCTGCTCCAGAATTCCAGTTTTGTCCTCCTAATTTGATTATTGAGTGAAACGATCCATTTTCCGGTATTTTTAGCTCGGTTGCAAAGGTTTCCAAACTTCTTGTTTGAAGGTAATAATTGCGTGCTCTCCTAAATTTTCCAATTTGACAACCACCAAGGCATCTCATTCTATAAACTGGTAAATGTACACCGTATACGACATGCATGTTGATATGAAAGACATTCAGGAACAGCAATATAAATGACGAATTAGGAATTAGATGTGTTCAAGCTATTTCTGAGTGGGGATGGAAATATAAAGTCCTATGACTTCCAAAGCCATCAGCGTGAGTAATTGATCCGAATAAAAATTCCAAAGGAGTCAGAGATTGTAAATTTTATCGCTTCATTTATCATGTGGTCTTTTACTTCTCTTGTGATTACTTCGACATCGCTGAAATGCATAAATCAATGGATTGCATGGCTTGAAACGGTTTCCGAGTGCTTCGTTTCCGGCGCAGAACTAATGCCACAACTAAAGAAACCAATCTCATTACCTTGCGTAGCTGGCATTCTGAGGGCTGGAGCGTGTTCGTTCAGGTAAACACATTTTTCATTGTGTCTTTCTACGCATTATACCAACAAAGCAGATTTCAATAATTCATTCCACTTTTCTAATGAGATATAGGAACATTTCAACGTATATTAAGTGGCAGAGTTCAACACAGGGGATGGTGATGTCGACAAAGGTTGTTGCTATCTGATTTGTATTTATTCAGAACTGGAAAGTTGTTGGACGCAATTTAATATATCAATCGTGAAGTACGTTATTATATTAAAGAGGGTGTTTAATTATAATAAGATTGCATCATTTGAATTGCAGACCATATCGATTTTACAAAAAGAGTTGAAAGGAACCAGATGGCAATCAGTAAGCGTGGTGCTTCTTGAGAAGGAACGAGTTCTCAAGATTAAACATTATTTTTGAAATAATTGCAAGGATTTTAAAGCAAAATATTCAAACTAGAGGAATGAACTAGAGACAATACAGATTTTAGGATCAAAATAGTTCCCTGATTTCTTAGTTCATGATTATTATTCAATAACTCATTTCATTGTGATTGAATTATTTGTGCCATTTTTGTTTTTATTATTATTTCTGAATGAGGATCATTATAGTTATCTATTATTATTATTATAAGTTCGAAGTGTCTAGACGTTTTTCAGAGAAAAGCCAGTGAAAAGGATATCCCTTAATGATATTATTTTGTCAGAATCTGGTGAAATACCTTTACACCTTCGTAGAGAGCTCTTGGCTGAACGACGATGAATGTCAATATCTAGTCATGTAATGGCATCAATAGATTATATTTAGCTTCATTAACGCATGAATTTTGGATTATAAGGAGAGCTTATTGTTTATTATTACCTCATAAGGAGGAACTTTTCAAAGATAACCATCTAAATATATTTGCTTTAAAATATGAACATTTGAATTTGGGAGGCTTTTATTTGGTAAAATTCCATTATCAATAATAAAAAACAAGTACTGTGTTTTAAGGAATTTTACTTAATAATTGCGATTCGTCACGCGTTTCACTACACCGTAGCTTCTATTTTTTCTGTACATTCATTCGTCTGAAGAAGCTACGGTGTAGTGAAACGCGTTACGAATCGCAATTATTAAGTAAAATTCCTTAAAACACAGTACTTGTTTTTTATTATTTGAAATACGAAAGTTTTCAATTTTCTTCCTATATATGATCATATTCATTTCTGATCAAAACGCAAAAACAGGTCAATTTTTATCTTAAGGGGGACATCTTTTGAGGTACAAAACTTGCCTGAAGTATCAACCCCCTGAGCGGGGGTTGCAATCTATAAACATTTTGAATAGGCATGATGGATCGAGTAATGACTCAAAAATGGTATTTTTGTCTATATTGTCTTGAATGAATTTCCATTTTTAATCGAAAACTGTAAAAGATACAGGGTGAGTACCTGAAAGATAGGGAAGACTATTTCCCTGAGACTATTCAAGTTTCAGTGAAGTGAAATGGAACAGATCTCTGCTGATCAATGGCAGTCCTCATCATCTCGAATTTCAACCCCTAGAGCGTGGGTGACCACCCTTGAAAATTTGGAAGAGGGTAGATGGGTCGAGTAATACCTCGAAAGAAATTTATTATCTTTGTCTGCATCCCCGTGAACGAATTTTTATTTTTGATTGAAAACTGTAGGAGATACAGAGTGAGCTATTGAAAAATAGAGAAAACTATCTATCGCCCTGAGCTATTCAAGTATTAGTGCAAAAAAATGGAACAGATTCATTCCAGATCAAAGGCTGTCATCTTCAGAAACACCATTCACATCTCAAATTTCAACCCCTAGAGCAGAGTACTTGAATAACTCAGGGCGATAGATGGTCTCCTCTATTTTTCAGTGGCTCACTCTGTATCTTCTATAGTTTTCAATCAAAAATGAAAATTCGTTCACGGGAATGTATGCAAAGATCATACCTTTCTTTCGAGTCATCACTTGACCCATCTACCCTTTTCCAAATTTTGGTCACCCCTGCTCTAGGGGTTGAAATTCGAGATGAGGATGGTACTTGATGATGACTGCCATTGATCACCATAGATCTGTTTCATTTTACCTCACTGAAACTTGAATAGTCTCAAGGAAATAGTCTTCCCTATCTTCCAGTTGCTCACCCTGTATCATTTACAGTTTTCAATTAAAAATGGAAATTCGTTCAAGGCAATGTAGACAAAGATACCACCTTTCTTTTGAGTCATCTTTCGACCCATGTTCTCGATTCAAAATGCTCAAGGATTGCAACCCCCGCTTAGGAGGTTGATATTTCAGGAAAGTATTGTACCCCAAAAGATGTCCCCCATTAAACAAAAATTAACATGTTTTTGCGTTTCGATCAGAAATGAATATATTGGTAGATATAGCCTCTGTTTAGTTTTCGTTGAAGCAGCCTGTATTTTTATATACAACAAATCAAACTGAGAGACTCCTAAATTCGTCTGTATAAACAATTTACAAAATAAATGTTGTTTTGTGGATTTCACTAAAGGAAATCTCAGAAATATGCTGTATAAAGTGAAGTTAAAATAAGTAGAGTTTGTTACACCGTTCTTCTTTCCAAATTCTCCTTTGCTGCTGACGATGTCTTTCAACGTCACTTATAGTAGTTAACCTGTGTCCTGGAAATGTATCAGGATTATTTTGGGATCCGACGCATATGGGAATAGGAGTTTTCTTAAGATTGATGCGTCTTCATCGAACACGTCCATTTTATAAAGATACAAATGGGAACAATTCAAGTTGTTCCAAACGATTCAGAAACGAAATCTACCCTATAAATTCTCTAAAGTTTCTGTTTATTAGGCTATCTCTTTTTTCTGACAAGCACAAACTTCAACGAAAAGTATTGATTGATCCTTTTTGAACTATCATTCAGAGCTCTGTCAATCAATATTTCTACTTAAATATCCAAGGTTGGCTGCAGTTTTGCTATTTTCATAGACTCGTTATTGTAGCATAATACCTCAAAATATACAAACTAAAAATCTCTCAACTGTACTCTTCGAGCGTTTGGCTAAGCCCTTATGTATATACTATAATCGATATACTGGTGAACTTAAATATGCCTGAATTAGATTCTAGAGCTGCTGAAACTTGAATAGTCTCAGGGAAATAGTCTTTCCTATCTTTCAGTTGCTCACCCTGTATCCTTTACAGTATTCAATTAAAATTGGAAAGTCGTTCAAGGCGATGTAGACAAAGATACCACCTTTCTTTTGAGTCATCACACGACCCATCTTCCCTATCGCATTGTATATTGCAACCCCCGCTTGGGGGGTTTATATTTCAGGAAAGTTTTGTACCTCAAAAGATTCCCTCTTGAAACAAAAATTGACCTGTTCTTGCGTTTTGGTCAGAAATGAATATCTTGGTAGATATAGCCTCTGTTTAGATTTCGTTGAAGCACCCTGTATATACATATATATATATATATATATATATATATATATATATATATATATATATATATATATATATATATATATATATATATATATATGTGTGTGTGACGTCTTTTGAATGGAATCTGGTTCCCGGAGCGGAATTTCAGTCTGGAGAAAAGAGAAAAGTCACAAGGAGCTAGATCCGGCGAATAAGGCGTCTGCTCGATGGTATTCATCGAGTTATCGTTGCAAAATCCAGGAATTATTCTGTGTTAAATCTGGCCATTTACGGTCTTTTTGGACCGTTTGATCTTCCGGAACGAATGTATGATGAACCACAACACGAATATTGAAGAAAACAATCAGAATCGTCTAATTGGTTCACCAAAATCAAACGATGCATTGATTATATGCATGTTCTTTGCAAAGAGTTCTAATCTGACCTCTGCAAATAAATTTTGTAATATTGTAATGCTCCAATGAAATTTCTTTCTTTATTCTTTCATTCTTGATTGATATTAATTTTGACGATACCACTGAAATGAAAGTTTTCATTGAATGTATGTAAATATAACAATAAAATAAAATAAATCTGGAAATTGAATATTTTATAGGAAGGCATTTATTAAATTTAATTCAGATTCATATATTTATAATCTGATTGAATTTATTCCGAAATTTATCCATGGAAAGTTAGTTTTTGCGACGGTGTTGTTTACGGGACAACTATGACCCTAAAGGACCATTCATGGCGCAGAGATTAAATCGCTCCGTTTTTCAGATCACACATTTCCCTCAAACACAAAAGTTTAAACTTAGTTCTATACGTTTCGAATATGCTCCTGTAGGTAGCAAAAAATATCGTACGAGCTACGTGGAATCGTTTTCAAACTTTTTGTCCGACACCAGCATTCTGGTGGATGTTTTTCATCCGGGCACGAATTTATTTATTTAATAATGGAACGACTGAGTTGGAAATGTCAAATGATTGAATCTGTAGAAATGCTGGAAAAGACGCTGCTCTATCTGCAAAGTAGGTAATAAAATTTTATGAACTTTTTATGTTGTACGTTTTTTGAATCCTTTATCGAAATGGGCAGATAAATATTCCCAGGTGGCTATTAAAGGATACATGTGCGGTATCCGAGCTACGAAAATTCTCTAGGTGTAATATTATTTTATAAGCTATACAAAGTTGCAGGTAATCGGGAATATAAGTTCGAATTTTTAAACTTGGAAGTACTCAACATACCACTCGCTGCTAATATTTTAGTTTCTTGATGAGTTATCAAGAAGTGGAATAAAAATTAAACAACCTTGTATGTTTCCGTAACACTCTGTGTAGATGATTTGAATTTCATACATTATATGCAGAATGGCGAATGCGCTGGTTAAGAATACTTCTATGCTAGATCATTCTTATTGAATTGTGAATAGTATAGACTTACCCGAATAATTATGTACCCTTCAAGTTTCACTAAAAACGCTCGAGTAAATTGATTTGGTTTCTTCAGTTTTTTTCCTTTCGTTAATATTTATTTCCTCTCTGATTAAACACCTGTCGAGAATATGACGTATTTGACATTTTTAACAATATGTGGCATGCAATAAAACATTATGAAGCTGTTCATTACTCTGTACTAGTCTAGTATTTAGAACGAATAAATCGCATCTTTTTACGTTCGCACAATGGATTTTAGTAAGGAAAGTTTAAGTAAATCAGTTTATTCATTTCTTCTTAGAATAGAAGTATCCTACACTTCATCAGATGAAGAAAACCATGATTATTTTCAATAAGATTAGTACCCTAGCAATTTTCATTCTTCTTGAACTATTTAATACGTTTTAATTGATTGATCTTTCGACAAGTTATATGGCGTAGAGGCTAAAGTACTACAGGTCGTATGATTATAAAATATGTAGTTTGAATCCGTCAAAATCACAGAAATATTTATGGAATGAAATTGTGCTATGGGTGATTTTTCAAATAAATCTGAGGTAAAATTATAAATTCGAGCAGAAGAATAAATATGATTGAAGCTATGGGTTCAATCCAAAGTACTATGAATTTTTATTTCTGCTTTCAATATACAAATATTTCCAAGTTTGTAGGAAGCCACGCTATTCTATCAATAAATAATTCATAGCCGATGCAAATTCTCATATTTTCATCCGCATCGTCAAAAGATCCAAATATGCGAAATACATCCGCCAACATAAATACTATGTTCTATGGATAATCCTTATTATCTGTGTTTGACATAATGTCATTTCAAAGGCGTTTAAAGAAAGTGAGTGTGTCTTGTTACGTATTTCGAATGAGTTTACTATGTGAGAAAGTGTGAAGTTCGTGTTTGAAACAAATTTTTGAGAGTTAGTACAATTGTTAGAATATCAAGATCCATGCAGAATCATTGAGGTCATGGTAGTGCACTTCGGTATGTACTAGAAATTTCCCTGTTGATTGTTTATGAATTGAATTGTAGGATCCATTTTAATTTAACAGACACTGAAAGTACAAATGTACTTTTTATTTAATAGAATGTAATATTTCACCTGTCAACATCTTGTAATTTTAAGAGAAGAAAAGTTATCAGATAATGATTCATAGTCAACACAATTTTCCATATAGACTTCAGCATCGTTTATAGATCCAGTAGTGCGAAATAAAAAATAAACTGAATACGATTTTACCGACTTCTATGACGTTTCATATATTTCGTTAGTGCTGAATTCATATAAATGGCAATATTGTAGGTTTTGAATGTGATTTCATGAAAAAGTATGAATCAGGCAATTATTATGATTAAAACATGTCCGGGAATTATATAATTGGCTATTTTTCAATCATTCGTAAAAGTTTAGTAATTCGCATAGATGGTTATTTATAAGAAAATGAATAACTTTTGGTTAAACTTTCTCAATAACAACCATATCAGCAGGAGATGATTTGAATTTTGAAATATTTTAATACTGGTTTTATAAAATACTGATTTTTTTCTAAATTCTTGGAAGATGTTCATAGGAAATATATACAGTATGTTTCAATGACAATTTTTCCACCCCCTCTGTCTTACGAAAGACTGATTGTTGTGGAAAAAGCGGAGACACGTCAATTTTTGATTGGAAAGGGGGACTAATTTTTAAGTTAATTTTGTATGATAAATGATCAAATGTTCATACCAAATTCAGATAGGATGAATACAATTTTCGACACAAAATTTCTGTGAGAATTATTATCAATTTCGAACATCTGAGTTTTAAACTCAACTGAGAAACTTGTATTGTTATGTGAATGAGTTTTTCAAGACAAATTTAAAAGACAACAATTTCAACAAGCATTGAGAAAATCTGATGAATTGAGGATAGAAAAAACAACAGTGAAAAACAATCAAATCTGTAGGCGTCTAGTTTCCAGTACGACAAAATTGAGACTTTCATGGCGTTCGTACAATGGATTTAGTAAAGAAAATTTAAGTAAATACACAACAAATTGAACTATTCAAGACGTTTTATTGGACTGAAGTTTCCTAAGGTTGTATAGCGTAGAAGAGAGAGTAGCCGTCGTATACTTAGGAGATGTATAAAGCTCGGATCCATCAAAACCTCAAAAATTTTTCTGGAATTAAATTGTGTTATCGGTGACTCCTCAAGTCTGACGTTGAATTGCGAGTATATATATATATATATATATATATATATATATATATATATATATATATATATATATATATATATATATATATATATATATATATATATATATATATATATATATATATATATATATATATATATATATATATATATATATTCTTTTGAGAAGAGAGGATTTACAAAATTTGAGTATTTGTATTTACAGTAAATGCTTATATCTATAATTTTGGTGTGTCTCAGAAAAAAACACTAATGTTAGCACTGGAAATGTAACAGGGTAACCATACTATCTCGTATCTGATACAATAAATGAGTGAAAGAAAACCTGAGGAAAAAACTCGTTTCCCTGTCTCTATTGCACTAGCTTTAGCTTGTCTGTTTATGTTGTGTTAGTGTCGTGTGTACAAAAAGAGTACCAAAGATTTTTCTGCTTAGCCGCTTCTTTCTCTCTCGCATTCCATGATTTTCAAACGAAGACAAGGTTGAAAAGAAGGGGGTTTGGGACAGGAATCTGTAACAATGGAAAAAGAAAAACCAGCAGAAAAATATTTCAACAATCATACTTGTTATATGTCTCAACAAATCTAAGAAAAGATTTTACATAGCAAGCAAGGTCATGAAAAGGACTAAGGAAATGATGAAAAGAATACATAACCTGCGATATTTCTTCAAATTCCATCTCTGTTCGAGATGGAGCCCCGATGGGCATGTTCAGTCTTCCAAGTGATACCGATTATGATGTATAGATGTTTTAGAATCATTATGGACCTAATAATCTGGGTTGACATCGCCCTTGTATTATTTCTTCGTGGAAATTCAATTTAAAGAAAAATTTGCAATATAAGTCTTTCGAAGAACTTGAAAACATTTGAATGTTTTCCAGCTTGTAAAAAATAGGCTCAAGGTTATCAATTATCAATTTTCATATTTTCGTCCGCATCGTCAAATAGATCCAAGTGTGTGACATTCATCCGCTAAAATAAATGAGATGTTCTATGGATAATTTTGGTTGTCTGTGCTTGATACCATGTCATTAGGGGGGCGTCACAAATAAGTATGAGTGTTGTTAGATATTTCAATTGAATTCATTCGTGAAAAAGTGTGAAATTCTGAAGGTAGTTCAAGTTCGAAGCAACTATTTGAAGGTGGGTAAAATTGTAGAAATATTAGGAGCCATTCAGATTCTTTGTGATTATGCTAGTATACATGGGTATGTACTTGAAATTTCCTAATCTATTGTCCAAGTTCAATTCTTAGTCCATACCAATGGCAATATTGTTATAAATCCGAATTGTAGAACGAACAAATCACTTTTGCGTCGCAATATTTTTCAGAACAATGTTTCTCTTTCTCTGTGAATTCAGACAGCCAATTTGACAGAATTTTATAATGTCATAGTAAAGGAGTATCTCAAGAAAGAGTGAAGGTTATGTACTTCGGAAGAGTTTATTTTGTAGGAAAATGTGAAGTTTAGAAGTAAGTTGATGTTCGAAACAACTATTGGAGAATGGGTAAAATTAATAAAATGTCAAGACCCATGCTGATTTATTATGATTATACTAGTGAACTTGTATATGCACTTCAAATTTTCCTGTTGATAGTCTGAAAAATGAATTGTGAGACTATTTTTTATATTTACATTAACTAGAAGTGTATTCTAAGCAAAACAATATATAATTCTGACTGTCAACATCCAAATATCTTGGAATTTTCAAGAAGTTTGTTGCTATAGTGTTTCAGACGTTTCGACTAACACAACAAGTTCGGTGCAGAGACGAAGTCTGGCTGAGTTCTGCGAGTTCTATGAAAAGGTATAGTAGAGTTAGATCCGTATTTCAAATTCGTTCATATACTTCAACTAATTAATTTACAGCGTATCGTTGTATAAATTTTTTCATTAAGAACAAATAAATAATTCATTATTTACATTTTCCCAAATCGATATCTAATTTCCTCAGCGAAGGCAAAGTTTATGGCATAGTGATTGGCATAAAGACACACATAAAGACATTATTTATTTCACAAAAATTTAGGAATATATACATAACGATCTTTTGAAAAGCCGATATTCGTAAAACCGTCCGCTAATGGATTGTGTCGAAAGTTTTCAAGCAGTCTCTCTAATCCCTGATGGCCTTTTAATCATGGCAAACTTTTGAATGTTAATTACGAAAGTTGAAAATAGGTATCACCGTTAGTAAGTTTACTCTCCATCAAGTATCGAAGTGAGGCCTGCTTGTGTGATCAATTTTGAACCAGATGCAAATGGTGTATCGATTGTCGTTGCTGGTAATATCAAATCTGTTGAAATGTGCGCTGTGGTGCTTTCGCTTTCGAGTAGAAAATTTGATTCATTTCCGTTCAGTATAACAAAGGTAGTTTTGATGAAGTGGAAATTTCCTGAAGGAAAATTTTGACGACTGTGCGTTCATTATTGCTATCTTCTTTTCCAAGAATTAAATTAATGTCTCCTCAGAAAATTTTACGAGTTGTATCTCAACTGTATAATAGAAGTAAGAGACTAAAGTTTAGCGTCATTTCCTGGTAATTACGTCGAAATATGTACTGAGGAAGCTCTGCTGATGCAATGTGGAACAAAAATATAATGATGGTTAGAGGTAATGAGATCTATAAGGAAACTCTTGCAGTTATAGGCCGCTGACTAGAAGATACGACACTAAGATAGAGTTTAGTTGCGTTCCAAACCCTGTACTTCGAGATATTGCGAGCAATATCTACTGATTCGCTATGGATTTCGATTGTGGAAGTCCACAACTGCATAATGTATGCGCCAGTCACTAGTTGAACTTTGTCTACTCTCAACTTTCCATCACTACGAAAACATCTTGCCCTCATACGAAATTAGAAGCAGATTAAGAACAGGTGCTAAGTCTGGAGCATATTTGTTCAAAGCAGTTGATGGTATTCTTTCAAGATCCTCTGCTTTCTTACATATCTGTTTTTAGAGAACGCGCTTCAGTGTAGAAGGCTGGTATGAGACACCTGGGTTAGCCGCCATTCCAAAAATGCACGTTATAGATTTACAGCCTGATCGAATTTGGGGAACTACTACAGTTCCCTCTGAACCTGAACCTATAAGTCACATTCTTAGAGAAATCTTACCATAGGATGCCGACTGCCCATGAAACGTTATACATCAATGAATACTCGTCAAGGCCAGAGTTGTCAAGCTCACTTGTATCCCTAGACCCCAGGGCTCCATACTTACACCAACTCCTTTTCTATTGCAGATCAATAACTGAAAACAGAAGGTTTAGGTTTGCGAACGACTCTACTCTGATGACCTAATTCTCTAGTCAGTGTCGATTCAAGATAATCTGCTCAAAAATGTTCTGACGATTAGGTCAGTCTTCAGTATTAGGGTTCCTTTTCCGAAAAGAATGTACTTTAAGGTGATTAAATGAATTTAAATATCCAAAACTAGTCCCATCGGGTTTTACGTAAGTAACGGATCTTCACCTGATTAGCTCATCATTATTTCAACTAACAGTAGTTGAAAGATCTGTGCAGTGAAGCTCAATATACCAACTAAGCAGTATGTCGTACCTGAGTCCTACTGGAAGAGCAGATTTTCTTACTTGCAACGTTTCTAGACATTGCATCGAGGGTTCTTGACCATTGGATACACTACTAAATAGACTTGTCAAGATCAGATGGTCAAGATCCCTGAACCCCAGGACTCCATAATCTTGCCTAGTCTTTTTATGTTGCAGATCAGTAATCGAAAACAGAACGTTGGGTTTCCGAACGTCTGAACTCTCCTCATTTTATGGTCAGAGTCCTATATCTGCTTGAGAGTTACACTGAGAAAGATATCAACAGATAATGTTGCTGAATTCATACATACAAGATATCAGAAAGGGGCTGGCACCATCATCAGCAACGGAGATTGCTGAAGTCGAATCTGCTTCTGCTAGACTCAGTTATCTTCCAAGACTGTGCAGTTCTTCATTCCCTCACAGCTTATCTTCTTCTTCACGTGCCATGCCTACCTCGACCGTTGGCGGTCAAAAGCATGATTTGAATTTTGTACCACTGGCAAAGGTTCTTAAACCATGATGTTCGACGACGGCCTGGCTTGCGGTAACCTTCGATTTCCCCCTGAATTATTATTTGTAACATATTGTACTTCGTCGTTACGCATAGCATGACCAAAATATTCCAATTTCCTCCTTTTTGATTGAATTAAGAACCTGCGTTTCCTTATTCAGTCGATGCAAGACTTCAATGTTTATAATTCGGTCGGTACAAAAAATTTTTAACATCCTTCGATAAACCCACATTTCGAAGGCTTCCAGCCTCTTACACATGGCCTCTGTAAAAGTCCACGCTTCGACACCGTATAGGAGGATATTGAATACGTAACACCGCAATAATCTGACCCTGAGGGAAACCTTCAGCTCTCTACTGGTAAGAACTTTTTTCATGTTTGTGAATGCTCGTCTAGCTTGTTCAATGCGGCTCCTGATTTTATGTGCCATATCGAAATCCTTGTTTAAATGGCATCCCAGGTATCTGTAAGAGGCAACGCGCTCTATAACTCCGTCCCCAACTAAAAGTTTGTCTTGGCAGTCTATGTGTCTTTTTTATGATTTTATACAAAGCACGGGTTCGACCTTGTCTGGAGTACTGCTTTCATGTATGAAGTCTTGCACCTAAATATTCATTATATCTATTATATAGTGTCCAGAAGACAGCTGTGCTCCTCATGCGTGATCTCAAGCCTCTCGCTGAAAGACGGCAGGTTGCTGATGTTTCCCTGTTTTATAGGAACTTCCCTGGTAAATACTCTGAAGAACTGGTTCCTGAAAAAATCCAGTTTCACGGAAAAACCAGGCTCTCGGAATCCTCAGAGCAAGTGAGTTGTGGAATTGCCATCGAACATCTTTTCGATAACTTACAATTATGCCATCTTAAAGATATGAGTGAATACGAACATTATATTATCTCCGTTAAGAGTTAAGAATAAAAAAAAACGATATCAGAAAAAATGAGATATCAGATGAGTCTGCGGCATTTGACCTGTAGTAGCCATTCTCTATATACAGATCAAGGATTTTTTCCAACTGAGAAAAGATAAGAGAGAAAAATAGTGATGGTTGAAGGTAGAATGCTGCAGGAAGGCCAGAACCCTAATTAAGAGGAACATCCTAGCAGATAGTAAGTAAGTCTGTAGCGGCTAAGCGGTGGATAAGGTAAGACACTGGCGGGCTTGATTATAAGATACGCTGTAATGAATGATTTTTTACAAACATTAGGAGGACATAACTCTCACTTCTGTGAAGTCATATAAGAAACTGAAGTGCTCTTGAAGAGGAGTACCAAATTAAGGCTGAAGATATTCGAAAGCTCTTATTATTTTGAGAAACTGTAGGGATCCAGCAATTCAGACAGCTCGAAAACTCCACCCCAACTTCCTTATAATAATGGTAATATTTTTAGATTCACTGATAGAATCTCGTTTTCGTTTAAATATTATTGTGTTGCTCCAATCATTTCCTTCCATAAAACGCAACAAATATCTTGCTAAGGGTTCTGTTGATATAAGAGGAATGAGAGACAGTTTTTTGTATCGTCAGGAATCTTCTAAAAATAACTCATTTCAGGTAAATACCGAAGAGTTTTCCGAAATCATTATGTCATCATGTCTTTTCCATTCGAAGTACAATCTTAATTTCAAGGAATGCCATATCTGAGATTTGAATTTGGGAGGCTTTTACTTGGTAAAATTCCATTATCAATAATAAAAAACAAGTACTGTGTTTTAAGGAATTTTACTTAATAATTGCGATTCGTAACGCGTTTCACTACACCGTAGCTTCTTCAGACGAATGAATATACAGAAAAATATAAATGTGAATATAACAATAAATGTTCTTGAGTAATTAAAAGCTTATTGGGTTGCTTCTTCTTGAGTGGTTATTTAAGACAGGTATATCCAATAAAATTAAGGAATAGATTGCTTCCCGAAAAGATTCAATAGAGGTGAAGGGCTTAAATCGACTTGTTCATTGATGAGTCTACCTGAGTGTTTGTATTTATTGATTTCTAAAGTTTCCGAAAGATCTACCTTCAATATTTATTATCTACTATCTTATCACAGATATTCACTGTCTGAAGAATACGGTGTAGTGGAACGCGTCACGAATCGCAATTATTAAGTGAAATTCCTTAAAACATAGTACTTGTTTTTTATTATATCTGAGATTGCATCCAAGGATTTTCTAATTTACGTAGCCCTACAGAAGTTCCAAAAAAATGTAGAGGGAACGAATTAAAAACAGAAGGGCCAAATATCCTTGCGCCTCGGTGAAACAGTTGTAAAATGAAACAAATACAAGTTACGAACGGAAGAAACAACGTATTTTGTGCAATTTATCTCTGTCTAAAGGAAAACCTTCGTTAAACGTCCGCATTAGCATTTTTCCATTGTTGCATACTGTCCTGAATTTTGCATAATGCGGTATAGTTTAGAGCTTCATCAATTCTTTCACCTTGCCGACGCTATTTGGATAATACAATATTGTGAGACAATGGAAACTGTTTACTTGTGCTTGATTATGCACGAAGAGGATTCGATTTTCACAGTTTATCTTTGGGATGTATTGGTTTTTCGATAGGGATGATATGTTTTTGAAATGTCATCGAGCTAAATTCGAAAAAGTAGAAATGTTAGTTGCTGTCATTGCTTGGAATAGACAATTCTTCATGCTTCAACAACGTTTAGTTCTTTTATCTTCTTCAATATCTGTCTTTCTTTCTCACTCAGCGCAAGTTTCGTGAAGAAGATTTCCCTTCATCATGTTATTTACACTCTTTCCAATACAAGTAATTTGGAAACTGGTCTCTTTAAATGAAACCAGGGTATCTGCTTTCTTTTCTACATTAAAAATCTCTATATTTTATCATCATTGGTGTGAAAACTTTTGCGTCCAATGACTACGTTTGACTGGTATTTCGTGAAGTCAAATAAATTTAATTACCGTATTACTTTAGTATAGAAATGACTTGTCAGATTATCACCGAAAAACACAAATGTGTTCTCAGATTCACTAGTAGTTTCAACACGATGCATCAAGATTTCTATAAAACAGTTGTAGTTTTATACCGTATATCTAACTCATTGTGTGTGAGCCTGATGAAGTTTCAGTGTTATCGAAACGCTTTACGAATGAAGTAAAGAAGTGTGAATCAAGTAACATTAATTAAGAAATATCCAACAGCCAAATGGAGGTTCGGGTATCATATCCCCCGAATACTGTCATCATTTTCGCCAATACCTTAGAAATAATCGACGATGAAAGTTATGGAGCATAGCAAATTCCTGTTTCTCATATCTCCGAAACTGTGAATAATAACAGTTAGGAAGAATCCCCTTTTATGAAAGCCGTCCAGATTCATGAACTGACCAGCTATAAAGAATAGCTCCTGAGTGAAGAACTCGGTCACCAAAAGTTCAGTTGATTTATTTTTACGACTCCGTCGTCAACATTATCTGCCTTTCATGATTAACTGATACCAACTATATTGACATTGTTTTCATTCGAAGGGGATTTACACCTTCACTAGAGAATACATTTCTCTTTTGTGTAGGTTCATTTAATCTGTAGGCTTTGTTAGCTTACAGAAAACTTTTGATGTTGCAATATTATAAACGGGAAATATGAATGATTGCTATATGTTTCACCTTTTCCCTTTATGAATTTTCTGAATGTTTTCGACATTTTATTGGAACTAAGTAAAGTGTATTAATGTTATACAAACGAAATCGATATACTCACTTTGATGCTCTAATACTCGTAATTTTTGGTTCTATATTTTTTGATTTAATACGGTAACAAGCGACCCTCCTCCTTTTGGTCCCCATAATATTTTTGGTTCTTTTTTTTATTCTTAACTCTTGGGAGGAGGGAATGCCTGTCATGTCACATATGTGACAGGCCAAGATGAATGAATGTGTGTGTTCACTCGATTCTTGAAGAGGTACAAATTGTAAGTTAGAAAGATGTTCCATCGAAACGAGTTGCACACCTCACTAGCCCTGTAAACAAAAGGATTGAGAGACTGGGGGAGGATTGAGAGTCTGATTTTTCTCGAAACTTGATTCTTTTAGGTACCAATCCTTTCAGTTCTTCTGATAATTTACTATGGAGGTAGAAAAGAGAAACATCAGTTTTGAGAGAGAAGCTGGAGGTCATGCGCGATCTCAGAGTGGTATATGAGGTTAGCACTGAGCAATGTTACCTTTGTTACCTTTGTTACCTCCTGGACAGTATCCAATAGCTGAAATAAATGTTTAGGTGCGGAGCCCTACAAATGGAAACAATATACCAGACCAGGAACACCTGTGTGAATCAAAAGCTGTGATTATCGACAAAGATGGGTTCCTATCAACCTATTGAACAAGCCAGTGTAAGGAGCCCTGGGGTACTTCTGCATTAATCTGAAAAAATTCGTTCGTTTCAATATCATCTATCACCTGAATCGATATACTGAAGAGAAAGCTATCAATCTAACCAAGCAATTTCTCGGGAAGTCCATATGCGATTAGTTTATTCATCAAGGTCGGAGGTATATCTACAAACATAAACATGCTGTAGGGATAAATGTTAATTGCGTATTAACTCGACATTGTTTTAAAGGTTGGTTTATAGATTGCTATGTTGTCCCTTGAAAATTATGAACCTCTAGATTGAGTCCATATTGCCTCAAATATTCAATTGTATCTTTGATCAACACATTTCGCTCGTAAAGTAAAACCTATGACGATTATGTGCTGAATTTGAATCAAATAGGCTCGACCGATTTGTTGATGTGATTTATTCTTAGTCATGTAGAAAAATTAAAAACTAAAGACCACTGGGATATCCAAATCGCTATAAAATGGTTATAAATACGAAATATCGATGATTTATCATGCCACGGGAGATGTACGTGCGCAGAATAGGACTAAGAGAGAACTTACCACAATGATGACAGCTCCCATGGGAGAAATATCAAAAGAAATAAGAAACTCTGTCTGATTTTTTGATTAAGGATCTTTCTAGATTTCGCAGAAGGAAGGAATGAAATTTGAAATTTTTACCGAATATATTTCGTGAAAAACTCGGAGAAGTGAATTGATGTGAATATTGAATAAAGCAAAAATGCATTCGGAACTATGGTTAGGTTCTGTATTTTTGAGCATAACTCAGTCAATAATTGGATCTTGCTGCTCATGTATAGCATCACAAAATATTCGAAACTTGATTAAGAAAAATGAACTATAATGAACAAGTGATATAACTCTGCTTAATTTTTTTGAATTCAATTCTCAAGTTGAGTTGGTCTATCAGACGTTTATTGAGAACAAAGAATGCTATCGATCTGAAATTTCAGTAGTTGAATCAGATGATCCTGAACACTATTTCTGAAATATTTTTATCTCAATGGCGCTTCCGGATATACCGGAAGTACATACCAACATTGTTATTCAATATAGAACACTCTCTGTATTAATGACTGGTTCGATAACACTTGTTATTCCTATTACGAAAACATCTAACACATGAGTGTAGCTTGTTTCGTTTCTGAAATATCCTAGTTTCATTTCAGATTATCGATCTTTTGCTTTTTGAAAAAATTGAGATATCTCGAGAACGGCGTAAACTACCAAGATAGTGAAAGGTATTTTGCAAACGAGAAACTATGCAGGACATATCCAACTGATTCGCAGTCAGTATACAGAGTGATCTTTTTCAAGCCTCACATTGCGAAACATCAAAAACTACGTTTCTTCAACTTGTAACCCATATTGTTTTTCAATTCATAAGATTCGCCGTAAAAAACTAAATGAAGTTATCTTATCTTATCTAAGCAACTTTTTCATTGAGTATAGATGTTTATTAAGTTTTTGTCCCATTGCTAGGCCAACTACCATACCATTGGATTTCCTGTTGAGGGGAAAACAGTTCATGTATCATTTTCTTTGCTTTGAGCCTTCCATAAGTCATGTTGACTGTCTCAACATTCAGAAGTCTGCCAAGTCGTTCAGGTTATTTGATTTTATTCCTGATGGTTGATTTGGTTGGCCACATAAAGAAGAGCATAGCGACGACGACACAATAGCGCCACATTATGGAGAGATTCAAATAATCTACTTCCGTGTAGCGAATGTGAACCAAAACTATGACAAAATGTCGTAATACTCCAGGAGAAGACGTTCAAAACACTTGCTTTGAACTCTAGGTACTCCGCAGGCTTGTGCCGACCTCAAATCCGTATCAAGAAACCTCTAAAACTCCCAAGTAACGAGTGTGAACTAATGCTTTAACAAATTGTCATAATACTCCAGAGAAAGACGTTCAAAACACCTTATGCGGGCACGAGGTAAGGAGCAGGTTCTTGCCGATCTCTTATTCGTGCTCAGCAACCTTGAAAACTCCCGAGTAGCGAGTGTGGACCAATACAATGCAAATTGTCGTAATACAAACTATCTACTGCGGACCCCAGGTACTCCGCTGGCTCTTGCCGATCTCATATTCGTGTTTAGCGATCTCTAAAACTCCCGAGTAACGGGTGTGGCCCAACTCTATGCATTGTTGTCCAGAGGAAGACGTTCAAAACACCCGCTGTGGGCCCTAGGTACTCTACAAACTGTTTCTGACCTCATCTTCATATTCAAAGACCTTAAAAACTCCCGAGGAACGAGTGTGAACTAATTCTATGGCAAATTGTCATAATACTTCAGAGGAAGACGTTCAAAACACATTATGCGGCACCAGGTACGTTGCAGGCTCCCGCCGATCTCATATTCGTGCTCAGCGACCTCGAAAACTCCCGATTACTGAGTGTGGACCAATACTATCACAAATTGTCGTAATACTCCAGAAGAAAACGTTCAAAACACCCGCTGCGGACCCCACGTACTCCGCTGGCTCTTTCCGATCTCATATTCGTGTTAAGCGATCTCTAAAACTCCCGAGTAACGGGTGTGGCCAAAATCTATGAAATGTTGTCCAGAAGAAGAAGTTCAAAACACCCACTGTTGGCTCTAGGTACTCTACAAGCTGTGTCCGACCTCATATTCATATTCAAAGACCTTGAAAACTCCTGAGGAACGAGTGTGAACTAATTCTATGGCAAATTGTCATAATACTCCAGAGAAAGACGTTCAAAATACATTATACTGCACCAGGTACGCTACAGGCTCCCGCCGATCTCATATTCGTGCTCAGCGACCTCAAAAACTCCCGAGTAGCGAGTGTAGACCAATACTATGACAAATGGTCGTAATACTCCAGAGGAAGACGTTCAAAACACCCGCTGCGGACCCCACGTACTCCGCTGGCTCTTGCCGATCTCATATTCGTGTTACCGACCTCGAAAAATCCCGAGTAACCAGTGTGGACCAATTCCACTACAAATTGTCATGATACAGTTTTCAATTAAAAATGGAAATTCTTTCAAGGCGATGTAGACAAAGATACCACCTTACTTTTGAGTCATCACTCGACCCATCTTCCCCGCTCAAAATGTTCAAGGATGGCAACCCCCGCCTAGGGGGTTGATATTTCAATCAAGTTTTGAACCCCAAAAGATGTCCTCCTTGAAACAAAAATTGACATGTTTTTGCGTTTTGATCACAAATGAATATCTTGGTAGATATAGCCTCGGTTTAGTTTTCGTTGAAGCACCCTGTATACTTAAAATTGAAAGATTCTTCTTCGTTCTGTCAAATATATTAAAGCTCTTTTCAGGTCTCAAATAACGCATGATTTGAACTTTTCCGGGACGCTTTCTCTTTCCCTAACTTGGGCAATAATCTCATATGAATTTTCACGCCTATTTTTGTTTACTCTTCTCCTGGCACATACGAGTTTGAATTTCCTGAAAGTTAGAAATAGGTTGCTTGGAACCCTCCAAATACTGCAACCTTCACGTTTTTTTTCATTTCAAACGACAAAATTTCCTTTATCATTCCTTTCGGAGTTCAAGCATGCACAGGAAACGATATATTTGAATGGTTTTCCAATTTTCAAGGAATATTCTGGAATCAATGATTGAACATCAGGAGGTCTTTATTGAAAATTGCGAATTTGATAATATTTTTTTCATGTTCGCACAAATTTTTGTGGATTTCCTAAGGTTTTCCGGTGTTCAACGGAATGAATTAGGCTATTTTAATGGCGTAAAAATCTATTTTCCTCGCGTTATATACAAAATATTTGTGCGGAAATAATTTGAAATTTGCTATGGAACTTAGGGTAAAGTTTCTGGTATATCTGATCGAACATGTCTATACAGGAATTTGTGGGCACCAGTAGGATCCCAATCCAAATATGTAGAGATGTATATCCTCATTGTGGCGAACTCAACAAAGAAGCGTGGATTTGGCAAATGTGCATGGCTTACCCAAGCGAAGGAATGACCTTATGGATTTAAGTATCGATGTTGCAAAAGGGTTAAACAGTATTGATCAATTCTAGGCCATCAGGTCTTTAGGGAATTGATATATTCAACAAAATTAAGCTCTGATGAATAATTATGTATACACAGTGTACAATAAATTCAGTTAAATATAAGGCACTGTTTTTCATGAAAATTTACATGACACGTCGATTGTTTTTTTAATTATTTTTATTCTACGTATTAGTTCCTATTTCGTCTGTAATAAAGGGCAGAGGCAACCCACTAACTATTTTTCGATACGTTTTATTACAACAGGTTGGAAATTAAAATTAAATTTTTAGTTCACAATTTTGCGAAATTATCGATTCAAAATACATTATAATTTCTTTCAAATAAGCGTAAATATACCTCCTTAGATCAATCATTGGCAGATTAACCATGAGCTTTACAGAACCATTTCAAACCATCATCATTTCGATGGATGATATTTCTCAGCTCGACGCAGCTCGGCAATTTTTACCTATACACGGAAAACGTACGAGCATTACCTCGTACTCCGACGCAATTGGATCAACCCGAATCGAAATGCGCCATCAACCGAATGGGAGTTTTCTTTAGATTGATGTTTCTTCATCAAGTGCGTTTATTTTATCAGGTTACAAATGAGAACAATTTATGTTGTTCGAGGCGATTCAGAAACGACAATTGCCCGATAAATTTGTTCAAATCTGTGATCTGCTCCGAAATTGACGAGGAGCCTATCGCAATATAACTATGTTCGATGGTGATATGAGGGCAATTTCAATTTTAATCAATCAGTCGTTTGAGTTTATTGTACCCTCGATATTGTATACAATGTCATGGGCAGTACTTTAGATCATCGTTAATAGGGGTTCCCTAGACGCGTTTGTATTTAATGCATATTCGAATTGCAACAACTGTTACTGAACAAACACTCAATGATTGTATGGTGTTATGATTCACGGTAATTATTAGATAGGGTTGGCTAATAGTATGAATCATAATCACCTATTATTATAATATGAAAATTCGATATCTTCAATATAAGAATATTTGTTCTATATTATGAATATATTTTGAGCTTCATTTCAACAAGGAATGACAATACTAGACATCTGTTTCCTTATTGTAATGAAATAAGGCATACTTACATAAAGCAAACCATAGTTCTCAAGGTCAAATTTTGATGCGAGTCAAAAAACAGGACCGGAAGAAAGCACAGTTAGTAGAATGAATCATTAAAAACACACTAAACCACTCACGATCGCCTATTGGGAAAAAATGACTTGAAAAAACAAAAAAAAAACAATTATTAAATCTCATCTCAATATCATATTTGAGGTATGATGAAGTGTGGTCAGAAAAAGCACAAGTGTGAGCTCAGGAAATGTAACAGGGGAACCATACTATCTTGTATATGATTTAATAAACGAGTGAAAAAACCTGAGGAAAAAACTCGTTTCCCTGTCGCTATTGCACTAGCAATAGCTTGTCTGTTTATGTTGTGTTAGTGTCGTGTGTACAAAAAGAGTACCAAAGATTTTTCTGCTTAGCCGCTTCATTCACTTGATTAATAGCTAGAGAAGTACTTGGAACGTAAGCTTTTCGACAGATCGCATCTTGCAGACAGAGTGTGTAGCGTTGCGGTAGATAGTCTAACAAGCATGAAATGAACTTACTCATATAGATAATTAATGTCTAAGTGGCTACTAAGGGTGATTTCACTTGGGTTTTCATAGAGTTCATTGATTTCCAAACATTCCAACAGATTCATTTTCTCTCTTTTGTTGCAATTATGAATTTTTGTATGTTCACGTATTGGATATGTATATTATCAGGACGAATGTTCTTTAAATCCAAATTCCCACCTGTCTTCCCAATATAAGCTACCGTCATTGAAAACAATTTTCTAAACTCCTGATTGTTTGAATTTTCCGATTTTTGTTTAGCATTGAATATCAATTTGCTCAAATTCAGAGCACTTGAGAAAGAGGTGGTTATTTTAAATTTAGCAAAATAGTTGCTCAGATTATTGCAAAGAGGACCAGCGTAGTTAAAAATAGTGTATTTCTTCAAGGAAGTATTTTTGTGGAATGAAATATTCGTAATCTTTGATGTTTTCATTTACTTTGGATACTTTTGTCTATAAAAACTGGGGCAATTTTGTTATTTAAGGCAATTTTTCTGATAGTATTCATTTCAATTTTGAAGATTTTCGGTGGAATGGAGAAGGGTCCTATGGACCATTGAATTATAAGATGATAGTTTATGATTTAGGTGATTGAATCAATCCATGGAAATAGCTGAGTCTGTGAAGACTCAGTAGATGTTATAAATGAAATTGTTAGTCGATTTTGTTATTGTTAGAACACTATCGCAAGTAAAAATTTTGATTGAAATTGAAAATACAGTCAAAACCGATTATAACGACATCGTTTACAACGACCGATCGGTTATTACGACCAGATTGTAAGGTACTGGCTGAATCTTTAGTAAACTAGTCAGTAAACATACCGCCTATAACAATATCGGATATAGCGAAATATCCCTTATAACGACGAAATTTTATTGATATTCATCGACTATAACGACCAACCGCATTTAGTCCCACCAGAACAAAAACTCAATTCATGTACCAACTTTTACGTAATATGTGTCCTACCCCACTAGGAACAAACCCACTATTATAACAAGACGAAAATTATGGGTCATTAACTGTAAAATGAGAGTTCGCAGATGTGATTCCATCGAAAAAAAATTAAGAGTCAATGACAAGTTCTGAAACGAAGTCTCTTATTTCAATTAGTATCTGTGGAAACATTAGTTCAACACCGGCCATTTCTATAATAATTATAATGATATTCGAATAATGAAATGAAAGTTCGAAAAGTGATTTTCAGAATTAAGTATTCATTTATCAGTTCAAAACGAAGTTATTGGGAAATTCTACTTTCTAAAACGAAATTCCATATCGCTCACCCCAAAAACGTATGCGTAATAAGAATTAAACACGATATTCTATAATCACGTCGTTCAAATCATTTCAAGCCATTTACGGCCGCAACTAAACAGTTAGGGATCGTGGCTTGCTGAGTTTAGCAGACAATATTTGCCAGGGTTTGTACGCTATGGCGAAAACAATTTACTCTACATCCCTCAATATAATGATGAAACCCCTAAACTGAACAACCATTCCTGTTGGGACACTGGCACTGAAATCGATAATTTGGGTCCGGGAACCGTTTCAGGCTTAAGAGATGAATCATCGACTCCGAAATACATTGTTAAAGGGAGAACAGAAACAAGGCTATATATTTGGTGCACTGTATGTACAAGTGACATTTGTTAGTTCAATTTGAAACATTCAACTCTAGTTAATCATTGTTGAATATAGTACTGAATAAGGGGATGTGTGAAAGAGGTGAGCTATTTATTGGGGATCTCTATATCTCTATATATCCCAAAGAAATTTTTTATGGAATTGAGTGAAATACAAGAGGTGGGGAAAAATGGAAACGTCTTTTAGATCGAACAGTGTTTAATATAGGTTCAATGAAATAGTTAAGAACGGTTATTCTCAGGGATCAGTTGTGAGCACAACCTCTTTTCTCGCAGCCATCAATGACATACTTAATGAGATCCACACGTCAATCGAAGCAAACCCTTACGCTGAGTACTATAGTTTCTCCAGATAGCAACAAAAAAAACTGAAGCATTGGTCGATAAACACAGGCAGAAAAATTTCATCATATTATGTTCAGCACAAAACATTTAAACGATGAGCTGAACCTTCTCCTCAATGTGGAACCCCTTATGCGAAATGACAGCACACAGTCCTTGGGTCTTACTTTCGATAGTCAGCTGACATGTCTTAAACACGTCGATAAAATTCCCAAATACCATCGAATTTGCTTTTAATATCCTCAGAACTATTTCTAATGTGTCGTGTGCTGCCGATTCAAATCATCTCCCACATTCAAGCAGATGATCAATTTTAAGTATTCACTAGTTTGTATTCATATAAATATAGGTCCGCAAAAGCTTCGTTACGGAGCTACAAGGTGTTGAAATTTCCGGAAAAATTGGTATTTTCTTCAAAACTCATGCAGTTTTTGGGATATTCAGCCCAAATTTGGAATGCAAGCTATTTTTTGCAGCTTCCATCGTTACACGTCCTAGATTTCAACTGAAATTCACAAAGTGTTTTCTTTTCCGAGGCCCTGTCTCCTTTCATCAAATTATTGAATTTGAATTATTTGAATTGTATGTTTTTTGCTGGATAAAAAAAATAGGAATACTTTTGCTTTTATTTTGATAGCTCGTCTTCTGAGAGTCAACTTGTACTTATTCGAAATCAAACTGAAAACAGAACAATTAAACTAAATAAATATCTGGAAGTGTCTTCCACCTGTAAAAGTACAGGCCACTGTCCTTTTCGCATATTATCACACACTCTTTGAAATACTCCTGGGGTATTTCTTATCGTGTCACAAGAGGTTATTATTCTATTTCTCAATTCTTCCACAGTATTCACTGGAGTGGTATAAACTGAACTTTTGAGATATCTCCATAAGAAAAAGTCTAAACTATTTAAGTATGGGGACCTAGGAGGCCATTGTTCTGGCCCACGCCGACATATCCATCAGTTGTTGAATGTATTATTCACGAATTCCCTAGCCTCTCCACTGAAATGTGCTGTTGCCCCGTCATGCACGAACCACATTATATTTCTCACCAAAAGTGGCACATCCTCGAGCAATAAAGGTAACTCCAAGAAATTGCCGATAAGCGGGACCGTTTAGTCTGTTAGGCAAAAAACTGGCCCAATCAAATAATTTCCAATTATTGCCACCCAGACATTTAGTGAGAATTGTTCTGATGATGAGATTCTCCAATCAAATGGGGTTTTTTCTCAACACGATAATGATTATTGTGAGAATTAGTGATAGCAGTTCTCGAAAAGTTAGCTTCGTCTGTGAACATTATTTCACTATCAAACTGAACATTTTATCTAATTTTATCCGAGAACCATCGGCAGAAATTCAGTCTTGAAGGAAAATCTCGAGGAAGTAGAATTTGGACGCGTTGAATATGAAACGGGTACAATAAAAAATCAAGGAGAATCCTCCAAACTAGAACATGTGAAATATTCAACTGATTTCCAATTTTTCTTGTACTCACATTCAAATCAATACAATTCAAAACTGCTTCCCCTATATCTGGAGTTCTCATAGTTTGTTGCACCTTTTAAATGATTAATTGCAGTGAAAGTACCAGTTTCCCTCAATCTTCTGTGGATATTTGAAAACGTTCGCCTGTTTGGTGTTACTCGATTAAGAAAGCGCATCTGATAATATCACCTTAGTTCTGTTATGTTTCCGTCAGCCAGACCGTACATGTAATGGAAATCAACCAATTCGGCGTTAGTTAAATTAGCCATTTTTTCAGCAATAACTTCAAAACTTTTAAAACTAATCGTCAATTCAATGAACAATTCGAGCAGGCACTGGCTCAACTTTGGAAACTGTCAAAATATATGAATAAATGAAAAAAAATCAAAGCCAACTAGTCATTTTTTTAATTAGAAGTGCATTCAATTCAGCGAATGTATACAATCGTTTATTAATAATTTTTTTGCTCGAGAACGGTCGGAGATACGAAAGAATTACAAGTGTCAAGATAGTTTCAAAATTGATTGAAGATGACGAAAATTGATTGTACGATGATCAATGGCATACTGCAAAAAAGTTTGAAAGGGCAAAAGAAGACATGGCTTCGGAAAAGAGAACACCTCGTAGATTCTAGTTAAAATTCAGGACGTGTAATGATGGAGGCTGTGAAAAATAGCTTGCGTTCCGGATTTGGGCTGAATATCTCAAAATCTGCAGGAGTTTCGAAGAAAAAACCAATTTTTCCGGATATTTAAATACTCTGTAGCTCCGTCATGAAGCTTTTGCGGACCTTTGTTTATAGAAATATTTTTTTTCTCAAAATTGCACGTAAATTTTCCCCTCTCAAGTTGTGACATACTATTATGTAACACTCTATATAATCTCAGAAAATAAATCTAAATAAATCTTTCTTTTTGTACGATTTTCAGGAACTAAAAAATTCGTAAATATTCTTTAACAGAAAGACCTTTTCGATCATATCTTCTTACCGTATCAGCTAGAATCCACTGCACGAGTATTCGAAATTTCTTCCATCAATCTGATGCTCACAAATTTCCCAAACATTCGTTCACCCCAACCTTCATCCACAAAATTTTTAACAAACATTATCCAGATAGAGCTGCTGAGGCTGCAATAGCTCAAGAACCAAGAAATGCCTTATTACAGGCTTCGAATATGTTCATCAAACTGCTCATTAGAAAGTAACTCCTCAATTTCCAGGGTCAGGACAAAACAGATTTCAGACAGCTAATCAAAAACATGAACATGAAAGTGGCAATTGATTTGGAATGACATAAACACCTAAATCAAGTCTGTAGAACCTAGTTTAGGAACTTCAACAACCGACCAACAATAATAGAAGGGACCAAATAAGAGTTAATCCCTTAAAGATAGGCCATTCAGCATTCACACATAGCTACATTATGAAGCTTGACCCACCTGATATTTACAAAACATGTAGTGTCCAAATAAGTTTATATTGTAAGTTATTAACCTCAAAATTTCAGTCAATCAACGAAACCAAAAACTAAATTTGTTTATAATAATGAACTTGTGGCAAAAATTGTAAACAATAGAATATCATCACTTAATATTATGTCTATATTCTCCGTTAATAATACTTAGTGGTTGGTAACGCTAATTTGAAATTAAATAGATAAGAGCGTCAACTCTTCGTTTGTTCATGAAACATCCTTTCAAGGCTTTACCATTTTCAATGACTCGAAATAAGATCACTTCTTACAAGTTTGAAGAAATGTTTCTTTCAACATATTTCCATAAACAATGCAGTCCAGCAATCTAGTTTGAATCTCCAGGTGTCCCTTTTGAAAATAGTTGTATCGTCAAAATTAAAAGCATTTTATATATTTTACTTAATCTTTCTATGGGTGAAGTTTGGTGACTGTCAAGTTGCAAATCGAGATCAATTCTATCATCAATTCAATTCAATAATTAAGTTTTCAGAGTTGGAACAAATGGATTCCACTAATTCAAACCATCAACTATATGACTGCATCAACATCAATATTTCATTAATTTCACATTTGAATTTCAACCAGCATAAGAGTGACAAAAGCGCAAAGCCCATCTGATTTATACAATCAAAATGAGATTAAATATGGATCCGCGTCAATTCATACTTATCTCCGGATTTACTATTCGAATTGGATTACAACAAACGTTGAAGCTGTTCGGCATGAGCTATTGTTTCGCCCTATAAAGGGTTTTTGAAAACAGAGTTTACTGCCACAATATCGAATCTGAAGCCCCGATATAAAATCTGTTGTGCATTTTTATTCAATATGTGAGATACTCGAGAATACTTGACATTCTGCGGTGGCACTGAAGAGCCTTTGATGTTTTTCCTTTTTCGGCCGACATACAAAGTGAAGAATCATATGAAAATATAACATTCATTTTATTGTATTTGAAAATCTATTTCAGATTGATACATGATTCCAGAGCTCACCAGCATATGTTCCCGAATACGCTGTTATTGTGCCAAACTGGGTTTCGTAGATTTTGATCCTATTTACTTCGCCGGGAAAGGGGACTGTCACAGGAAAATGTGTGAATACTCTTTTTCAACCCAACGTATTCATCGAGACAAGATGTCTGACATTTTTTATTGACGTGTTCTCTCTCTGCATCTTGGATTTGACTCAACCATATTTCATGATAACAAGCAAAATAAAAAATGAGTTTCAAACGATAAGATGGCTCCAAATTATCTTTATACAATTCTATTCTTCGCCAAACACTTTCCAGCACTAGAATTTGCAGAAGTCCAATTAGCATCATAAGAATTTTGATTTTGTATTTTACCTAACATATATTCAAGTGCAAATAATACGTAGTATGAAATATCTTAAACCAGCAGCAACTTAGATCTATGGAACTGTCAAAAATCCTCATTTCTGATCAGAATGAACTCGTTGTCTTTGATTTAAAATAATTATTTCGAGAAACCGCAAAAATGAATTTTTCTATGGGGAAAGGGTAAAAGCTTGGGTGAATTGAAGAAAATACACGTAACTCAGGTTGTTGAGTAGCTTTCAACCAACAGAAGGTCGAAATCTTAATTCAATTCATCAAGTCAATATATTTAAAGTTAATCGTTTGGTTTTCGTGTTGCTATCTCGTCTGCGAAAGTACCACTAGCAATCTGAAGTGATTTATTCACGATAAGTCAAAGGAGAACGAGAAAATTGATTTCAAAACGCATCACGTACTATAAACAGTCTGCCTAGATATAGAGAAAATCTATGAGGGAAGCTTAGCTACATTGAAAAAAATGCAAGTAATTCAGTTGGTTCTGCAAGAAAACGTTAGGGAACCGGTCTAACCTAATTCAATTCATCTTACAGTCCACAGAAATTCAAGTCAATATCTTCCAATTGATTCCAGAACACCTTGTTCTTTTCAGGAGCAGTGAAAATTTTTAAAGCGATCGTGCACTATTAGAATTTTATCAGAATCTTTATCTAAGTCTGGGACACCCTGTATTTTATAGGGTTGGTACTATTTTCCAGCTGATATTCTGGGTTATAATTTCATCTACAACGATGCCTTGAGTATCTAAAGATACGGCTCTGCTTTTGTGAACTCTAAAGAATGTGTTTTTTCTGTCTGAATAGCAAGTTTTTCCGAGAGATTCTATTTGATGCAGCCTTCGTTAATTCTTTTTCTATAATTTTCTGTAGGGAATCAAAAGAAAAACTCAATTTGAATAGTATTGTCAGAATTAAAATACGAAAATTTTTTCCAATATAACCTTTCAGTTGGCACAAAGCTGATTTTTTCATAGCTATCGAAATTTCGATATAATCAGGAGAAAAGTATGAGCGTAAATTCCCCAGATGTCTGAAATGCTAGTTCAGTGTAAAGCTCCGCAATCTAATTAACTGATCGCTTAGCTTTGTGAAATGTTCAATCCCCCCACATATCTCCTTTGTCCATCTGAAATAAATCTCCGTACTTCTGAAAAAAAAAGGTACAAATCGAATGGAACTGATTTACTGTATTTGCCAAAACCGGAAAATCTGTGTAACGTTTCCCTCTTTTTAATCCTTTCGGAATATCTCTAATCCCAAAGTGATGGAAGCTGGCCCATATCGGGAGAACGTTTCCTTCCTGAATACCTGATTTATATCCAGATATTTTATTGCTCCAACCACGTATGGAAAAACATGACTGAATAAAAATATAGCGTTGCCAGAAACATATACGGAAAATCTGTAGGTTCAGTTGCATCTGTCATATTGAACGTTAACATTTCCATTGTGTATTTCCTTCCGCTCCGGTCCTCTCATTCAATATTTCTTCATTCTCGTCATAACAAAGTTTTCGTTGAATAATTTAAAAATTCTGATGTTTCTATGTGAGACGGAAAAGTTATTACAATGCCAGCAAATCGTAAAATAGTTCAATTCATAGTGATAAATTTTCTGACGGTTTTCTGTATGGAACGACATTGCATTGACGTCGATAGTTGATGAAAAATTATGCATAAAATAAAACAGTATTATAGCAAACAGGGAATTGCTACAAATGTCATACAGTTCTCGATGATGTTGGTAAATGGCGATTGTTTGTGGCCTTGTTTTGTTCTCTGTGAAGGAGTTTGGCGAAGAGTTAATGTACAGAAGGTGTTGTTGAAGAAAATTGCTGAAGAAGTGAGTCAAAAAATTGACAATGACCAGAAGGCTTTGTAGATGAAGATCCTTGTTGTACCTACATGCAGATGTGCGTTTTTTGTCCAGGTAGGATTATGTGAGTTTCGATAGAATCGAAGCTAACCTAGATGGGGTCAATATAGCTTCTCTTGTAGTTGTAGTAAATATGAATTGGCCATCTTGCTGTTGCTCTTCTTCTTCTCGTTCATACACAGCGTCTTCACGGACAAAACTCATGCCCTCTGATCCATTCTGTTTGCCGGTTTCTGTGGTTGTTATCAGTCCTGTAGAAACTTTTTCATAAAGTTTGCGAGCCTGCTGTAGAAGCAGAGTAATTCTGTTTGTGATACATATTAAGTTTTCGTAGTGCTTCTTTGCATTTGTCAACTAATTTGGATAGAACCCTTGGATATTTCTCATATCCCAGGGATTTTAGCTATCAGAGCATATGTAGATAGAAGTGTTGTTTAGTTTCCGTGTAGGTTTTTCTGTAGGCATCTGTGAATAGCGTTTACTTCTGCGTGTGTTACGGTGACATGTTTTCCCTGTGTCAGCAGATGCCGATGGATGTATCCATCCTGGTTTTGGACCCCTCGCCCAGGTAGGGCCAGGGAATTAATGAGACATGGAACGTAGATCAAATTTCTCTTGGTGGAATGACGACCTTATAGGGTTCATCGAGAGATCGGTGACTCCCATTCGCTCTTCTCTTCCGAGAAGATCAAATGATAACTCTTTGATTTTATTGCGGAAGAGTATCTAGAAAAGTGTGGAAAGTGGAAGGCCGAACAGACATCGTATTGAGGCCAGGGGTGTAGATCTCAGGGCTCGTGTGACTGATAGACATGTTTGCTTTTGGATTTTTTTATTTTATTCCGTTCAGTGCAGGTTACCATACGATGGCCGCATAGATCAGGTACACTTTCGTGTATATTCAATATATTATGTTTGGTTTGAGTAACCAACTGGGCCCAAATAACTTCAGCCAATCCAGAGTGTGTCTCAATTCAGTTAGGTGTCAAGCATCACACCTTAATATTTCACTCGTTTAACTAATGTAAGCTCTTCGAAATAGAATTCGTGCCTTGAAAGGTGGTAATTGCTTTTTACGATTGAATATGACATTATCATTTGCAGAGCATTCTGCGCAACTTTGCATATAGTGATGAGATTTTTACCAAGAAAAAGTAGTACGAGATCGTCGGCATAACTCGCCGCAAATTAACCAGCATCAGCGAAACCTATCGTCAGTCTGATCAGCATAAGGTTCCAGAGGAGAAGAGATAGTCCCTGAGGTCATCCCCTGCTGGCAGTCCCCAAGACCTGTCGATAGCTAACGTCCTATCCATCTTACTATGGTGCTATCTACTCCTCTATTTGAGATGGTTTGACCCAGAAACTGTATTGGCAAAAGCTCCCCCTATGTGTTGAAATATTCCAAGCGTGACTTCACCTTGTTCTAGCCCTTTTTCAATAAACCCTACTACAGAGTGTGGTACTGAGTCAACTGGTCTGTCTTGCTTGTAGACATAATATGTAGGGTACGCTCCGCTACGATATTCTTCCTAAGATATCTTTCTACTAATCTCTCCGTAGTCTTTAGTAGGAAGGAGGTTAGATTAATTGGTCTAAAATCTACGATCTCACCAGGCTTGGTAATGGATACGACCCAGAACGTATTCCAAAGCTAAACAGGATCGAAAGATGTGCTTTATATGCATAGCTTTTTTCAGAACAGTCCTTTCATTAGGTATGTAGGGTATATACCATCTGCTCCTGGCGCTTTTTATGGTTTAAAGATAGTTACTGCCCATTGAACCCTTTCCATTGTAATGATCATCGAGGCTGTGTTCTAGTTTCTTTTGTCCGCATGTCTATTCGACTTTTGGATTGGTAGAAAGTGCACTTTCACCAAAAGTATCAGTGTTCCATTCTTTGTCTGTGATTTTACTCTTTCCGGTATATCTAAACTCTGAATTTAGGTCAGTCCTGCTTAAGGAAGAATGCATCGAAAAGAGTTAGCATCCGGTATTTCTATTTCCTCGCAGTTGGATTTCTATGCTTCCTTCTTGGAATTTTTTAACAATCCTTTGTATGTTCTTTGGACTGTGTAGTTGTCTCAATCATTCTATGCTAAGACGCGTTGCTTTGTTCAGTGAGTTCTGTTGTCCACCATAGGGTTTTTTCTGCCCCTGTTCTATTGTATACGTCAGCTGTTAAGGTATGCCAAGGTGATACTGATTGCAAATTCTAAATGGCTGCTTTCAAATCCTTGATGTTTCTCGGTGTTTCAGCTGTTGGTTTCACCATTAGGGTGAATTAAATTTATGCAGGAACTACAAGGATCTAATTGTCTATTTGTACCTGTAAAACAACATATCATGTCATACACATATCTGATCCAACACACGCAGTATTTCTGAAGCAGATTTCTGTTATCCATGCTAATTTCTGCTAGTACAGGACTGACAGAATTACCTAATATTAACCCGTTGTTGTTCATGTGAATTTCATGATGAAAGTTACAATAATTTTCTTTTGAACATATTGAGAGATTGTATAATGGGATTCACATCATTATTCTACAAAGTTAATCAATTTAAATGTATCCTAAGTTGAATTTTAACTGCATTCCAGAACATAAGTTTAGTATAATATGGAAGTATAGTATGTTATCACTCTTTTGGAAAGACATCCATAAATTGCCTGGAGAATGGACAAAATATATAGGATCAAACATTCAATATTTTGAAAAATAAATTTTATGCAATTATCGTAAGCAACGTGGTTTCAAAGGGAAAAAATGAGAAGTATTGTAGATACATCAGGTATCTACAAAAATATTGTTCATATCATTCTGAAATTTTTCAATAGTCATATAGTTGATGAATATTTACTATTTTTATGCAATCATGGAATATATCTAAAATACCTCGATGATTAATGCAGATTTCACAAATACCAAAATTCCCGAGTAAGCCTTTGAAAGAGTAGATTCCCTAATATAATGAAATTTTTCATTGCCTCGGGTGTTGATTTATCTGACCATTGGAACATCCTACTAGGAAAACTACCCTGATTTTATTGAAAACAAAAGCAAATAAATCATTGGAATTTGTTTTGTTAGTATAATGGGTGGAAAATTTTTATGACGAGATTTACGATGTTCTCGCAAAATTCCTCTGAATGGAGATAAAAGCTTTCGACAGCCTAAGGGAACTAATCGCCCTCTTGGCAATCCATACTAGAGCTTCATTGTGCAAGCAACAAAAATTCTGCTTCAGCTGAGATACTCTTCGAAATATTAAATTTGTATTTCCACCCTCTCTTTTTTGAATAACATTACTTTAGCATGAGTGATAACAAAGGTAAGCTTGGAGCACCATTGAAATTATCTGGTGACTGCTATAATGTTTTCCAGATTATCTTTGACGTGAAACAATTTGTATTTAACCTTCAAACAGGGATTTTGAGGATCCTGGATCTCAATTTTAGTAATATTAGCGTAGGTTCAAGGTTATCTTGAATCCGAGGTAGTAAAGAAGACGTGTTTATCGAAATTACAAATCAAGATCGGTATAAACGAATGAGTTTTCTTACAATATCATGGCATAAAATGGGCACTTAATTATTATTATTATTAATAATAATAATAATAATAATGAGTTTATTCAGAAATATTACATCAGAGTTTTCACTTGAATAAATAAATTAACCGTTACCTCTAGTTCCAATAAACATTCTGCAGAGACAAAATAGTCTGTTAGTTTCAAATAATTGATATACACTGTAATAAAACGTGAAAATCTTAATCTACTTCAATATTTATTGAATCTCCTTCAAACTTTGCTGCATTTAAAGCGATACCTATGTGTCAACGTTTTTCCAATCATCGAGACATTTTTTTCAGTTCCTTCTACAAATTTTCTTTTATAACGTCTATGAAATCAAACCTGGTTCCCCGGAGCGGCAATTTCAGTTTGAGAGATAGGCAATGAACTTTTTATGTCTCACGAGTCTATTCGTACCATTTTAAATAATTGTTTTTGCATGGAATGCGTTTCCGCGCGACTAGTTTGAGAGACCTAAATTTTCTTCAAAAATTGAATAGCGTAAAGGTTGCTGAAGATATGCTAGAACGAGTTAATTACGACCTGACATTCATAAAACGTACTGTAACTGGTGATGAGACCTGGGTTTATGAGTTTGAAATGCAAACCAGTCAACAAGCTTCGAAATATGTTTTCCAACTGAACCCGAAATCAAAAACACCATGTTAAAGTCTATCGAAAACCAAGGTATTGTTTTTATGATTATCGCGATGTTATGTGGTAGAAATTCTTTCCAGAAGTATAGATGGTTATGATTGTGAGATGGAAACCTCGCTATTAAAAGTGTGTACAGTTACAAGGAGACTATATTATAGGATAAAAAAAATGTATGTCATTTCAATTTGTAGTTCATGAACTAAACAAAATTGTTGAAAAAATCCAACTTGCTGGGGATTTTCATTTGTTATTATTAAGTCGATTCATCTGCCCTTACAATCTCTCGACCCCCCTTCGAAATTAAGATAGCTAGAATAAAAGCCACCCCAAGAATTAATAATAGATAGGTGAAAAAATCTGGAAAATAAGTTTTCTACAACATAGGTTGTCAGGCCTGACCAAATTATTATTTTTTATTCTACAAGATCATATCAACTAGTTGGGAAACATTCGATTCACTATCTGTATATTAACATTAATTTTTGATCTTAATGACATGTAAATAACTAAATATACGTGATCGATAAATGATTGCTATTTATATTCTGGTTGAATGAAATAAAACATTGAAATTACTGATCCATTTTCACTTAATTCATTAATGATGATTAGAGTTTACCCCAATTAGTAATTCTGTTTATACTAACATGAAACAATAAAAGCAGCGTTAGATTGCGCCGAATTATTGATAACAGTGGAAATATTTCTTTTAATTCTATGATAATTTATTCATTATCAATTTTGAAAAATCGTTTTGGAAGATGAATTTATATTTTACGTGTCTGCATATACAGAGTGCAAACGAGGCATTGTATGAGCACGAATTATGCTCAGCTTGGTTGAAGGCGCATAGAGTGTTCTATATCCAAGATTTACAAATAATACTTGGCAAAACTGTTGAAAGGTTCAAACTCATTTGGTTGTTCTCCATATTTATCTTTCGCATGTCAAAATACCTTGAACACCATCTGATAGACATTCTTGGCAAGCGCATCAAAAATATTCGGAGGGACTTTAGGAGAAATTACACGCCTTGCCGATTTCAGTGTTTTCTGTTAGATCCAGATGAATGCAATGACAGGATTCTCGTAAATAAGCCTGTAATGTGAGGATTTCTCATCCCCAATCAGGAAGAAAAAGCAGCCTAAATTCGTTGCGAGAAAAAAATTCTCGAAAATTCGACCTAGAAACACGTTTTCGATCTACTCGAAATGGAAAATTTGGGGAGTGAAAGTTGGTCGTGTTATAGCACTTTGTTTTGGACGTTTTCGGAATATCGAAATTATATCTGAGGTTCTGAAATTTTTCGAGCACCGCTTTGGTCAAAATGTCGCTGAAATACGTGGATTTCGATTCGTATGGTTTCCCAGTGGTGGAAATGCTTTTATAACCTTCCTCAATTATCAAGTTATAGTTTATATTTCAGATTCTTCAGAATGCCAAAGAATGATAGAATAAAAGGATGGTCATCAAAATTCATTTGGAGTAAACTTCAAAATGGCCGACAGAATCAAAGGTACACTACATTTTTAATTAGCTGGATTTTTTTCATGGTCGGGAGGCAATTTCGAAAGAAATGAAAATTTCAATTTTGGGACGAAATTCGTATGTTCCAACTTTTTTACTCCCGAAAGTTCCAATATGCGCTTCGCATACAATACTGGAATTTTCTTCGCTTCACAGTTTCATCAATTCTTCATGGGTTTTCATGTTTAATCCCTCATAAAGATCAAAAAGAATTGAGTTTTTGATTCCATGAATCATATTCAATATTGAAAAGTAAAAGAGATGCAGAATGTACTGAAAACAATTAATATTACCGAAATACCAAAAGATCAAACCAAACTTTTCACAAAAGAAATCAAAGAAGAGCTAAGTTCGTCAGAACACCTAGCACACACAGAATGGGAGAAGAGGAAACTGATTCCAATGAATGTTCAAGCTCCAAAAATATACGGATTGATTAAACTATATGAGGACGAAAAATCTGCAAGACCTGTAGCATCATATATAAATACACCATCAGGTAAACTAGCAAAATTGTTGAATCAAAAATTTCTAGACCTTTCGAATTTTAAGCACAATACACTATCTCTAATTCTGTAGATCTCATACATCAACTTTCAAATCTCACAATCTCTCAAGATATTAAGTTAGTCTCTTTCGATATCGAAAATATGTACCCGAACATTCCAACGAATGAGTATCTTACCCTTGTTACAGATATCTTATCCATGTCTAATACACAATAATACAAATAATTCTTCCTTGTCCTCGCCTCCTCACGTACAATCCAGTTTCCCTGTAACGTCGGTAGATTCGATGGATAACCGACGTCGAGACACCCAACATGGTACCGACTGAGCGGTAGGTGCGCCCTTCCTCGATCAATGTAACTGCCCTTGCTACTGAGGTTGGTGGTAAATCTCTCATTCTGAATGAAAAATACCGTTTCTAATCGTAAACAGTAAAAGAATCACAAAACACCGCAACCGATCGAATTTGTATCAAATCAAAGAATGGAAAACTCTCATTCTTTAAATAAGTGCAAATGTGGTCATATACAAAAAAACGTGTGTTGTATTTCATATTTGATAAAAAAAGGTGTGCACATGTGTAAATGAAAAGTTTCATCAAAGGTCCCAGAATTCGGTTGTGTATTTTAATACCTACCGACTGTTATCTCCTATGAATTCCTAATTTTCACAAAATCAACCAAATTGTCATCAATAACTAATGCAATTCGAACATAAGAATCGCAAACGACAATTTCGACACGCCTGAGTGATAATAAGAAAATTCCAAATTGATAGACGAATTTTAATTACAATTTCTTGATTCAATGGAATTTCTCCAAAATGGTGATTTTCCACTTGAAATTAAATGTATTTTGCAAAAATAGAGATAAACGCATGAAACAAGAAGGGCGTTACTGTAGGAAGATATGTCTTGACAGACCATGATATTGTACGTTTCAACTCGAACCACGAAATTCCACAGGGTGGAATTTTTTGACAAAAAAAAAACACTTTTAGTTTTGCCCCCGTATAAAATTTTTTTCATATTTTTTTTATTTTCTCTTATAATTTCTACAAATCAGAAGAATTGATCTATAGCTTGCCGAACAAATCATCTAAATCGGTTGAGAATTAGGAAAAATATCGAACTTCGAATTTGGTTGAATTTTCGAGTGTTCCGCTAATTTTGCCTCCGAGTGTTGTAAGGGTTGAATCTATTCCATTTATAAATAATATGTTTGTACATCACCATTTCGTAGAAGATTATTGAAAAAACTATTTATACGTATTCTGAACCCCATTTTTACTCAGATATTTATTCATTATTGACGTTTTTTCACTAGTGCCTTTTTCAATATATAAAAAAAAATGCTATTAAGTCGAATGAAAATTTCCATTATCCTAATTTGAGCGAAACTCTCTGTGGAAACGAATCTGTTCGACTCATTTTCCAAATACAGATGGTTTGCCAGAGCGTTATCCCTATTTAAACGACGTAGGGCATAGGGTCGGGATTAATAGTCGTGGCACCACGTTATTTCGGCTTTAAATGGTAACCTTCAGCCGATAACAGTTTATCCTTTTAACGAGTCGCACGCGTGAAATTGATTCAAAAAGATTTTTGTCCTATGTCTAAATGGGGGGAGATTGGGTCGACGTTACAGGAAATACGAATGATATGTAAAATTTAAAATGAAGCCTCGTTAATATTTGTCCATTCATGCCGAAATATTTCGGTTACGAATACGAAAGAAAACTTTAACAAATAATCATACTGACCAAGTACTTGGATCTATCTATTCATACGTAGGTATGTCTCATAAGTACTGGCATAAATGTATCAATGAAAATACACTTCGCTAAAAAATTAACGCACAATTTCGTTTTTGGTGGAAACCAATTACACAACAACAATTCTGATGATTGTGTTATGGCACACGATATTAGCTTAGTATGTAATGACGATTTTAAATCCGTAGTTGAAACTTTTATATCAGCTCTAGTTTAGAGAATATGTGACATGGCTAATTTTGAAATAAAATACAAAACCTTTAGAATTGATCTTATTTTAAATTGGAAAAACTTTTTGTGGTGAGATTTTCACGCGGATGCTGTAAAAGTGAGCTGTTCTAAATGCTTTAAGAATAGTCAGCCATCATGACTGCGTTATAATAGCCGTTATAGCATTCCTCCCTAGTCCGGAGTGACTGGTGCAATTGCTCACCTAATTCTCTGCTCAGATCCCCAAGATTAGCGGAACAAGTCTAGCTGGTTGTGAAGAAAGTGTAACATGATGCTCATGCTACATCCAAGCCTTTGGAAGTACCTCATTAGTTGGTCAACGTGTTGTATTTAGTCAGAACAATTATTATTTCCCAAAAAAACGCATTCCATGCATTTATCTCAATCTCTGTCGTAGTTCTCGTAAATTGTATCTTTCATTAATGATCTAATTTGTGGTCCATCTAAGATGCTCGCATTTATCTTTTCCGTATTCATTTTTCGGAACTTTCGTGACAAGAAAAGCAAACAATTTCCATTTAGTTCAAGAGTTTCAACGAATTTGTTCATTCAACGCGAAATAACCTGGCGTATTCGCCATAATGTACAGGCTTCTTCCATTAAAAGCTCCTGGAAATGAAATTGAGTAATTGTATTTCCATATCTTTATTAATTCCAGGAATTTTATTCAGACCACATGGCCGCCACGGCTCTGTTGTAGATGCCAAGTGCGCCAATTCCTAATATTATTTTCTCAAGAACGGAGCTCAACTCATGAAGTTATAATTTCTCTCAGGACGGAAATCAATTATTTGACTGCATAGGCCTTAGGTTTTGAGAACCCTATAATAAAATAGTCGACCTAACCTAAAGGTTGATATGGCAAAGTGGTGTCTTCAGCACGTAAAATTATAAATTCCGTGGATCATGAAAGAAGGGCGCCTTTCGGTTACCGCCTGTTCTGTGAGAGCAACGCCGGATAAAATCCAAACTGAACATTGTAATGCACAGTAAAATCATTCAGAAACCCATTGAATCTTTGTCATAATTGGTCAAGTATATCAAGGTTAGGTTCACAAAGATGACTTGCCAATCGCTTAGTCACAACATAACTGAGTTATTTATTGAAGGCCTATTTGAACATTTCCACACGAAATTTGAGCCAGGCAGAATGTGTTACAGCGATGGTGTTAGATGATCTATGTTAGATTTATACAAGTATTTACTAAAGACTTGGGAGTCGCTCGTTCAGATCTTCCCAAAATAATCGACAGGTACAGAAAGACTGGTATTCATGAAAACGGGACCTGGACAAGCATGACCATTAGCAACAGCAGATCCATGACCGTGGTTTAAGCATTTCCTCGTTGATACAACGGTTTGCTACTACCAGATACCTTTGACAGGCACTGAAGTGCACTAAAACGATACGACAACGTCTGGAAATATTTGGTTTGAGGCTTAGTCACAGCTCGAGTCCCAGCTCTTACCGCAGCATATCGAAAAGCCCAATTGAATTATGCCAAGGTACATGTCTACTTGAGGACATCTGTTGGTTCACAGATGGCTTCAAAACTGATGAAGGTGTTGAAGCAGATGTATATAATCGATGTGCTGGCAATAACTAGTCGATGTGTCTTTTTACAGCTTCGACTGTTTTTAAGCGGAAGTATTCGCCATCAACCACGGTAGGATTAACAAGTTAGTCATTAAAAATCATCACCAATAGCCATGCTGCACTGAAGACATTGACATACAAATATTTACGAAAGTTTTCAAATGAATTTTCATTCCTAGTTATTGATGTCCCATTCTGCAACATTCTGTAGACAAGAGAAAAACAATTCCCCAATCTATATTCTACATGTATAAAATACTGATAAATTCAAAATTATCAGGGAATTATTTGAATGACGGAAACCTATAATTCACAGTAAGCAAACCTACATGCATCCAGTCATCAGGAAATAGCAAATTACAAGCGAAAATAGAATAGCCAGGCAATTCTGCGTTCTAACCTTTGTTTAAAGCATTGTTCATCGAAAATATTGAATTGGCAGGAAACAATCATTCGTGCTAAACTATTATCGTCGATTCTCAATGTATATACACCAGATAACTCGACTGAAACCAAAAAACGTTCTCAACATCCGTGCGTTTACTCTTGCGGCGCCGATATTTAATTGGAATTTTTCGCCACAGCTGATTAATATAGAGATAAATCAGCGAGCTGAGAAACGAAGGGATTTGCGGGTGATTTTCAGCATGGAAACGCTTTTTAGAAAACACAAGCTTCAAAGCAAACGATTTTATTAAATCTGAAACCTATCAGGGGTGAATAATTTAAATTAATTTCATGTATTTTCTCATTCAAATTATATCGCGTGTTCCAATTGGTAGGATAGACGTTTAATGTCAACAACGCTTGAACGTCACACATCAATCATATGTTTCACTTATTTGATAATTAAGTGTTTGAGAGGCTTAATCAATATCAAGATTCAATTATTTTCAGATTCACAGAGTGATGAAATTATTGAATTCGACAAAAATGTAACTCCGCTTTTGCTGTGATATTTCATACTCAGATATTGCGATATGGCCTTTTTTCAGACACCAGAGACAATTGCACAAGTCAAGGAAGGATAAATAGCGACTACAACAAATTAACAAACAAACTTTCATGTATTCAAAACAGGTCCACTTCCTGGGATTCAAATTCACTTTTTGATGGCTTTTCGATGGTCTTTCTTTGTCCTCCAGCAAGTCAATTTCTTCTCAAATTCTGTGGTTTCATTAGCACAAGAAGAAAATCAGCAAACGCAATTTTCAGTATTGTAGTCAACATTGTTGGACAAGGAGGCGGATCAATGATGTCTAGTGGGTGAAAATGAGACAATTTTGCCGATTGTGGACCCTCACCTCTCAATAGTCTATTGGAATTTATATTTTCAACACACTATGCAATAGTACTAATGAATTTATAGAATGAGAAGAATATCAATGTTATTCTCTGGTCATCCTGATCTCCAAACCTCAATGTGATCGCTTCTAAGAGAAATCTTCCGACAGGAAACTTCTTCTTACATGAACAGAAGCTCCGTTTGGCAGTTCAAGGGGCATAGAATGAGATACATCAAAAATCATCAATAATTCAATTTTGGGTATGCCTAGATGTTGACATTGTCATCAATACCAGAAGTGAATCTCAATGATCTTAAAAATATCCAAGTTAGTCGATCTACCCTAAAATCTTTTTGTGAAAAATTTCGACATATTTGAATCATTTTTTCTCACTAACTGGTCTTATAAAAACTGAAATACTTCACTGCAAATATATTGAAATATGTAGATGTTTCCTAAACTTTTTTTGGGGAGTGTATGTAAACACCAAATTTTCTCTACCTGAAACATGAGAATGGAAGTCATGTAGCTCATATAGAGATAAGTGTTGTCGGCAAGATTTTATGATAGTTCTTCTCAGTAGAAAGCATTAAATATTAATCAAGTTTAAGAGTTAAGATTTTTATGTAGATTGCTCGGTAAATCACCTGTTGGTTAAACTATGACGGAAACTTTAATAACGGTTCTCCATTTTCCCTGAAAGTTTTATGTCATCCGCAAGGCCACATAATTAGCATTCTCCTCAATATGTTCAGATTATGGAAAACGGATGGAACCAATGTTATGTTGAACTTTTTTTGTGTGCTCTAAACATCTCAGAGAATTGTGCAAAATTTATTGCTTATGTTATGAATAGTCTTTTATTAATGTACATAGTAGCAAATGTTTGATATTCTTCAACTCCTGCTTGATTCTCTTTCCAAGGAAAATAAAAATAAGATAATCGCATATCGAGGTTTACAATCAAATATAGGTGAAATCTAATACAGAGAAATAAAAATCATTCGAATCAATCAATCAATATAAATCTATCTTTTACGTTCATAATATCCTAAGCTAATTTAAATTGTGTAATACACAATCATCATCATTGTTATGCTCATTAAAGTGTCAACCTAAATAAATTTTAAGAGTTATTTATATGCCGCTCAAAGATAAAACTTTTTGTTCTTCATGCACATCCTCATCCTGCATTGCTACAAGATCTTTGCAATCTTGAACCGTGATATCTTCAAGTGCAGACTCTTGAATCACAGCACTAGTGTCTTCAAGCACTTGTCTCTGCATCTGGATGATTCTCCTTGAGGTCTCCACAACTGTTTTCGACTTCGTTCCAAGCCGTCTATGTTGTGAATAGCCATTATGATGTTTCAGTCCACCACTCTTGCATAGTCTTCTATCCCCGTCAGTTTGTTCAATAAGTTGGCTGAATCTTCGACGATTGTAATAACCTTTGAAGTTTGCTATTGCTTTCTGATCCATAAGTTGTAATATTGACATAGTGACGGTTGGATGTCCTGAAGTCTTATGAAAGAGTTATATATTTACGTTCAAGCCAATTTCTGTAACAGCATGATTTGGGTAATGGGCAAAAACTATTAAGATACTATTCTGGAAAACTTCCCATGTGACCAGAGCCTTTCTGTTGAACCGCCACAGGACAGTGTGTGAAAGTTTCAGTCCAAGAGGGTCTATAGTAACTCTTCCTTTTGCGGAGACCTAATTATTCAATTCAATATCATCTAACACTTGGAGGAATCCAATTTCCAAATTCAGCATATGAAGAGACCCAAAGTATAGTACATCTAACTTTTGAAAAAAAGTAAGAATGTTACAGTTACCTTTGAAGAAGACCATTTTTACAGATTTCCTGTTCTCGAGCACATTTCTCTCAACCCTTGGGTGGAGAAATCATTAGGAGAAACATTTTTGATAGCAAAGATCCAACTCCGCATAGGGCACCGGTGAAGATACAACCTGCAATTTCTGTTTCAGATAAGTGTAAACAAATTGGCTCTTTGAGTTTTCAAGAATTATTCTAGCAAAGTTTTAATATAATACTAACGACAGAAACAGCAATCTACGGCTCCTACTCATGACATCAGACTTATTTTGCTCCACGATAATGCACCATCATTGTGAATGAATATTTTACCGAAAAGTCAACAAACACCATCGAACAACCAATGTATTGACCTGATATGGCTCCGGCTATCATTTCTCTTCTTCCAGTACTCAAATTACCACTTTTAGGTACCCGTGTTACGAATCTATAGAGGACATAAACGAGAAATCGCGTAGAGAATTCTGAAGGTAATACAATAAATTTGAAAGAAGATAAATATTTTGTGTTTCGTTGTCCGAGGTCAAAAAACAGTGCAAATCCTTCTCGAAGGGAAACAATTCTTGAAGTAAATATTAATTAAGTTTTGGAGTACAGTTTATCTTAATTTTTTGGAGACACTCTATTTTTGAAGAAGGTTTCATAAATATTTTGTGTTTCGTTGTCCGAGGTCAAAAAACAGTGCAAATCCTTCTCGAAGGGAAACAATTCTTGAAGTTAATATTAATTAAGTTTTGGAGTATAGTTTATCTTAATTTTTTGGAGACACTCTATTTTTGAAGAAGGTTTCTCCTAACCTTCGAAAAGAAGCAAACATCTGGAAAAACATCTATTGAGCGAAGACACAAAAGTGTATAGGGAAGTATACAATAAGAACTTGCAACTCATGTATCTGTTGATAACTCTAATAAATTAGCTTCTTTAAGAATTCAAAAACTATTATAGCAGTTAGGTTGGTTATTTGTCTGATTGTTCAATCTATAACCAGTACAACACATCTAAAACGTCATCAGACAGCACCCTTTTCGGCTGAATATAATACTGAAGCCATAATTTTGCTTCAATATTCAGTATATAAAAAGATATTATCTCTAATGTGATGAGTTATAAATTAATCCATATAAACATCATAAAACTACCAAATATTGTGCATACACGTAGCAAATTATAGTAAAAGTAAAAGTTAATTAACCAACAAACATATCTAACTAAAAATTCGATACATCAAATTGAACAGGAGTGGCAAAATTAATGAATACAATTTTCGTCACGCAATTTTTTTTCTAAATTGATATATCAACAGAATATTATATCAACCCACCCAGTTCTCCCTAATTGATTACACGCTCATTCAATTTCTCATTACAAAGCACGAAATGAGCTCTTTCGTCATGGGAATAAGCTACGGATAACTAATTTGTAATTAATATTTCATAAAGGACTGCTTCCACACGCCCATTTCCCTTCAACGCGAAATCTTCAGAAGGGTTCAGAGACCATCAACTACGTATTTCGTGTTCGAATTATGAGAAAGATGAATATTTGTATTTTTTATTCGATATTTTGTTTGTTATTTGAAGACGTTTGATCTCTATGTGTGCTGCTAATTTGGCAGACAACCTCTACACTTCACGAAAAAAACATACTGAAAACTGTTGAAAAGCTGCCACCGTTAAAAACAGAGCTTATAAAACTGGAAAAATATTCCTACACATGAAAGTGAAAATCTACTTCAATGGAACCGATAAAAATAGACTCTAGGAGCAGACAATCAGCAGTCAGAAACATCTTTTGCCAGTCATTCTCCCCACCTTTTATTAGAGATGACGATTCTATCTCATCATCAGCTTAAGCAATGGCATTCACCAAAAATATTTTTAACATAGAACCTCGCTCAGTTTGGCAGAGTTACAAACACAAGAGCTGCCTCAAAGTAAAAATTACTATACAATTGCCAAGAGAAGGTGACTAGAGAAATAGAAAATCATTTTCTGACGAGTATTAATTTTCACCTGCTAACGAAAATGAAAGTGGAAAGGTTGACGAGCTAAAAGACGTCTCCCCACTTTTGGTTTCGCTTACTCGCGCTCTTGCTTTCCCCCCTCCATTTGGCAGACATGCCATGGAATAATAAACCTCACAAAACGCCTAAAGATTACTGCCACACCTAGTTCTTCAAATGTGAGACAATGTTTCCACCAATGGTTATTGTCGATACTCAAATAAACCTCCACCTTCTTGATATAAATACAGATGTTTCTTCTGGACACATTTTTGTTCAGTTCTCAGGAAACAGCAGTTTGATGACATGAAATCATAAGATCTCACTTCTTAATGAATACTGTGATTTAAAAATAGTACATGGGAATGCTCTTACATGAATTTTGAGAGCAGCGGACATAGTATCCTTGTTCGATGAGAAGCAGGGAGATTCAAATATTATACGCTGAAGTTGTAAGATTTGCTTTTATGAATAGTTTATTTTTTTAATGTTTTTGCACCAGACGATTTCTGCAGTATAATATCGCATATGCGCACACTTGAGTACAAGTGGAGTTTTCATTATTTCGTTTACTTGGCTTGATCTCGATAGATCTCATTTGTTCGCTTAGGTTAATGAGTAACTTGATAGCAATGATTGAGGTGTTAACAATTGCTACCTTCTGTCTTTTTCCGATGTTGCATGGAAGAATCAGGGAACAATACTTCAAGGGGAATGGCAATGTGCAGCATAGTAATGTGCTCTTTGTTTCATCAATTTTGATATGTTGGCTAATTCGCAGTACTTTTGCCTTCTGGGAAGGCATCTATCTCTACTTGTGGATCTCGTTCTGCAAAAACTAGTAGGTGAATAGTAATGGGTCAGCGGCATATGTACACATGGTCTATCCTTACTTTCGGATATGTAGATTCGATGATAAAAAGAAATTGAACTATATTATACTATCACAAGATTTCATTGAAAATCAAGATAGCAATTTCAGTATTTTGACCATCTTCAGCTGATTACAAATACTGAACTACAGTTGAAATACACACAGACACAAAATTAATAAAGGTGCAAGCAAGAGGTAATAAATGAATTATGTTAAAAGCAGGCCATACAGGTAATTCAGAAGATTATCTTCATGGAGGGTTTGATGAAGTTTGAAAATTTCGATGAATTCTAAGAAATCTAACTTTCGTCTTTTGATATTCTGGGAATAGTTTAGAGTTGACGTAGTGTGTTATTTTTATAAGTAATTGTTAGGTCTAAAATGTGATTCTCTCACTTTTTACTATAATTTCGGGATAAATACTACTTGTGTAAGTTGAAAATTGATGTAATTGTCTGACGATTCCTATAAATTATGCTAGTATATCGTATGTATATCTATACCTAAAATGTATTTTGATTCGTAGGAATTGAACTTGATATCTCCAATATACACCATGAGAATATCGGATAGTAAATAGTCTAATGGATATCCCATCGCTAGATTGTGGAGTTGTTGATAAAATTCGGAATTGAATTTGATATAATTCTCTTGTAGGTACAACTTCAGCAAAAACATGAAATAATTTTGTACACCAGGACTAACGTGTGATTTGTATAAGATGTCTGAGACCAATGGATGGCATTAGTCTTCTGATATGTTGGAATACTTGTTATCTACATCCAAACTAATTAAATATAATTTGATAAGACTTTGAACCTGTTTGAATTTTTGTATTAACCCAATTGAGTATTTCGTTCAATATTTAGCTGTGAAGTTTATTGAATTTCTGCATTCAGGATTTAATTCTTTTGCCGAATTATGTATTTGGCTGTTCATGAATCACATTGTCTTTGTGATTTTTGACGAGGCCGTCAAATTGAAACAAATTTGACTGGTTTGGTAGTATTATCGGTGAAATTGCTCTCAGAACTGTTCTCAATGTTTTTTGGACATACATGGCTCAATTTTTAAGTATTTCGCATATTTTTGCTTTAAAGGTTGTCTGTGATTTTCGTTCTGAGGATGAGATAGGACAACTTGTCGAAACGTCGCCAATACCAACCATATTGCAACAAGAAATAAAATCCGTAACACATGGAATCATAGATACTTGAAAATTTAAAATTCAACATATAAAAATAAATTAGGGTTTATTTTAAAAGAGAAACAACTCAGTTCTCGACCTCAGTAGCCTGTATTACCTCCTCTTGCCCTGATACAAGCCTGAATTTGTCTATGCATGCTTTGAATTAGCTTTTCCACCTCCTCTGGAGTGATATTCTACCACTCTTCTGTGGCGGCTTGGATGAGCTGTTGTGGGATTCTTGGATTCTCTTTTCGCGATCTAATTATCCTTTTGAGATCATCCCGTGAATGTTCAATGGGATTTAGTTCTGGAGAGCAAGCTGGCCAGTCCAAAATAGTGATTCCCTCTGTTATGTCGCGCGAGATTGTTAGTGTGCGGAGGAGCATTATCTTGCATAAAAGTGAAAATCTCAACAAGGGCACCTCGCTAGAGTCTCACTAAGGGCTCCAGAACTTGGTCCACGTAATTTTTAGTCGTTACACTCGCAGGAAACGAAATCAAATCTGTTTTTCCTCCCAGAATAGTGCCACCCCAAAACATCACACTTCCCCTTTGGTATTTCGGAGTTTGTCTTGCTGCTTGGAGTCTAGCTTCTCTTCCACGACCCCTTAGGACCCGAATCCAGCGGTCATCTGATTGAACACTAATTCTAGTCTCATCTGATATATATATATATATATATATATATATATATATATATATATATATATATATATATATATATATATATATATAATTTGTTTGTTTGTATATAATGATTTCGGTAAAATGACGTTTTATTCATCTATTTTTGTTAGAAATAAATCATTGCTCTGAATTTTCGTGTCAAAGTTGTTACGGTATCTATGATTTTTTATTTGTTTTTCAGTGGTTTTCTGCTGATCAATGAACTATTTGATATGTTGATTCGGTCCGAAGAGCAATTCTGGTGTATTCTGAGGCATTTGTTCTTTTCCTACTCTGATCAACTCGTCTAGATTATTATCGCTTCACAACTACCTTGCAGTACGTGTAAACTAAAACAGCATGTGTTAATTGTTGTGGTGGTGTTCTTCGACTGGATGTATTCAATACAGTCATTAGCTGTATGCAGAGTCTTTGAAAAAATGTAGAGGTACGAATGTGAAACAAATTCGCTGCAATTAAATACATATTAAGTATATCTGATTGAAGATCACTCATGAATGTGAGTGGCTTTTCGTAGGTTATATAGGACTTTTTAATCAACTGAAAATAGTGGTAACTCGAATGTCTCTTGTGGAATACATCATAAAGGCCTTCTGCATAAGAATTCATTTATTATATGTTTAAGACTTTATTTCCATATGGTGTTCCGAAAGGCATAACTATGAATCTAAAAATTAATAGACCATTTCAAAACCAATTTTTCTTACCACAATCCCAGGCTATAATGGATATTTTGTTCCAACATCGTATGAAGACCTTTTCACTTCATCTTGATTGCCTCAGTTTACGGAACATAGAAATATTACGCCATGGAGAAAGATAATCCCTCCCTTCGAATCTTCTATATAATTAAAAACGAACTTTATTTAAGGTAACTCCGTTTGATCTCTTAATTATATTGACGTGCCTTTTTTAAGTAATTTGTAGACTTAATCGAGGTTAGTCGCACCAATTATCTTTGTTCTTTGGAAACAAGACTCTAGAGAAAATTGCAAACAAACGTATCGAGTTAACTTTAGGAAATATATATGATAACTACAGGACAAAGCGGAATAGCTCATATCACCTCAGAGAAAGTACGGAAAGTATTAAATAGTTGTAACTCTCATATCTGAATTGCAGAATCATTTTTTTGAAATAAGAAAATTCGAAACGATTTTTTGATGAGAATGAAGAGATTCTTTATCTGGTGATAAATTCGTTTTTAAGACATTCGTCGAGATTGTTGGATGGCTATAAAATTTTATGCGTTTCTCAGGCAATTTGCATCTCTTATTCAATAATAATTCCATGTTCGTTGCATGAAGTATGAAATTTTATGAATCTGATGAGATTTCGAGTAGAAAAAGTTTTGATATCTTCGGAATTATTTTTACAGTCACTTAAATATGGATGAAATTCAATTTAGAAACCGCATGTTCTCGAGTCATTCAATTCTTTATAACGTCTAACACAGTCTCTTTCTAGAAGTTAACTTTAATGATTTGAATTATTGAACTACTAGGTAGCTGACTCGTGTTTAATGATCAACACTAACGTGTGAAAGCTTCAAATCGATATAAAATCCATGAGAAAACCAGCTGGAGCTTCTATTAAAGTAATAAACTTCACGGCACCACTTCATGGTGGAGTTTTGGGAATCGCAAAAAAAAGTTCGGAAATTTTCAACCAAGCTAGAAATAGCAACGAATCGGTCCCATTCCTTTTACTGTTATTTCGTATATTAAAGAAATTAGACGGGCGAAAGAAAGTCCTGGTGCTAGTTCTGCGGGGAGGTGGGTAGTACCCCTGTTTGTTCAAGGCTACACAGGTTTCTCTCAAGATGTCCGGTGCTGACCATTTCATCTTTAAAGGGCCCATTTGACAGTACACGAACTCGAATGAAAGACGTTAGGGATTCTTGCGAGAACCAGATTATCGATTTTGATATTAGTGATAATTGTGACACATTCGCCCTAGAGAGTCTTGCTAAAAATCCTGAAAAGTACGACTGAAAGAACACAAGAACGATAATGAACCCTAAACAGTTAGATGGCCCTTTTAAGCCAATTGAGGCTCTTCGGCAGAATGGCATCACCTCATTAGGCTCTCCTGGACAAGTCTGGCCTGTAATGTTGACCCAACTAACTGCCGGAATGTTGTATACATCCTACGGTTTTCACTACAAATCCTTCTGATATCATAGCTTCCATTCTAAGATCCCTAGAGACAGGGATGTATTCACCAGGAGCGAGGTGTTATCGTTGAAGACTCTGAGTATACATCAAAGAGCCTTTCAGAAAGGCTGATATGGCACTTAACTATGGACCGCAAAGAGACTGCTGCGTTAGCCTTCTTGGTCATAGAGGGTGCATTTATCATGACTACTAATAGTTCACTATACAGGGCTTAAAAAACCGGAGAAGTACAAAATATAACTGTTTAGTTTTCGATTGATCAGCACTTTCTAACAGATAAAGTAGTAAGTTTGTGGCTGGTAGGGGCTGCCTATGGAAAGGAGTTTTATTTTCTCTTTTATGGTCCTTGCTGGTTGATGACCTTCTGGTAATAATCGGTGCACTGGATGTTCATGTACAAGTATACGTAGACGACATAGTCATTCTGGCTTTTTGACATGACAATGACGTATCCAAACGACTTCAAGAGGCTATTTCAGCTATCCAGGTGTGGTGTGAAGGTGAAAAACTTAGTAATAGCCCCCACAAAATGCTAGAAATACCATCAATACCAGAACAGTTGGGCAGGAAATGCGCTCATTTAAGCCATTTACGGCTCCTTGGGAGGATGGCATCACGCCATACCTCATTAGGATCTCCTGGTCGAGTCTGACCTGGAATGTTGACCCTATCAGGTGGCGAAGTGCTGTTTACATCCACAAGATGGGTGAATCAAACTCATAACTTAAATAATCTGAATCCAAAAACGTCATGTCTTTCGTTCTGAAAACACTGGAGGAGTTGATAGATTAATCAGGACCGAGGTATTATGGCTAAAGACTGTGAGTAAACAACAAACAGGTTTTCAAAAAGTTACATCAACTGATCTGGCATTCAACAAGTCGAGATGATCACTCATTCTCTGGGGCGAAAGAGACTGCAACTACAACCTTCTTGGGCATAGAAGGTGCATTTCATACGCTTCACTATCAAACGGGAACTATTCACGAGGAAAAAAAAATTCATTTCTTCAGTGATCTCGAGTGAAGTGTTTATTTAATCCAGTTGAAGAGGAAGCAAAATATCAGGGGGTTACCTTGAATAATAACCTCACGTGGAATTTGCACATAATACATAAGGCAAGACGTTATGGGCATATCAAATGACCTGAGGAAGGAAATAAGGTCTTGCCCCAGCGAATACCAGTGGCCATATGTGATGGTACTGAGACCACGTATCACATTTGGCTGCATTTTTTGGAGGGAGTGTAGCCTGAAAAATCAATCCCAACTCGAGCTCCCTAAATTGCATGATGATTACTGGAGATTTTCACTCTGAACTAACAGCAGGCCTTACACTTCACTTGGTCATCAGAGGAGCATATAGGATTGCAACCTTCAGGTTCCAACACCTTTCCCGAAATTGAAGATTATCATTCCTAGCCAATAGGAATAGATCAGTTCCACAGACCGCCTACTTGAGGGCTCCTGTTTGTTCATCATAGATAGCCAAGCTGCACTGAAAGCATTGACATCTAACATCTGCACGTCACTTATTATGCAGGAAAGTTGCTCCATTCTCACCAAACTTGGAAAAAGGAATTGTTCATCCTGTTGTGGGTGTGCAGACACTCAGGCATTGATTGCAATGAGAAGGTGGACTCATTTAGTGCTCGAGGACCAGGCTCGGTATTCTCCAGACCGGAGCCTAGGCTCGGAACTCCCCTAGAGACTACAAGGATGGAAAATAATTGGTAGTTGTACCAGAAGGTACAAGAGTAATGGCTGCTTCACAGGTTGCAGACACTCTCGAATCGTCTTCAGTGGACATTCCACTGCTAGAGCTTGACTTAAACTTTCTAGGCTAGAAATGGGAGTTCTAAGTGCTATATTAACGGGGCCCTGTCGCTCTTAGATATTACCTAAATAAGTTAGGATTAATTGGGGACCCTTCATGTAGACTATGTCATATATATATATATATATATATATATATATATATATATATATATATATATATATATATATATATATATATATATATATATATATATATATATGATATAGAATCAATGGAACACGTCTTCTGCTAGTGCCCAGCTGAATTCAGACTTAGGCTTTAGAAACTTGGAGCTTCTGAGTGAAATTTAGGGCATAATGTGCCATAAGATTCCTGGCTCGCAAGGGCATGGCTGTTTAGCAGCCCTCACTCAATATTCTATGTATCATTGATAAAATGAAAAATTTGCTCCGTTATCTTCAAGGGATTATGTGGACTATAAACTATAGACTATAGCAGACTATTTAATCAGTATGAATATCTGGACCAGTATGCCCTAAAATGATTTGGTATTGGCCGATTACTAAGTTTGATAGAATTCCTGACTTTCTTTGAACTCTCCACTCACTAGTTGCCTGACTATTCAATTGAACCATTGAGCTCTCTAGAAGGACCGCCCAACCTTATTAACGAGATTTCAAAAGTATTTGGTCTGCTGGTCTCGCATTTGGCTTCCAATTGTAGGAAATACTGTAAAATGAAAGCGCGGTTCAACGTTTGTTATTTGATGAAGTGTTATTCGAACGAGCAGCCCAATCAAGCAATAAGCCCTGATAATTCAGCATTTCAGACGAATAATAATATTTTCAGTTACAATCTTCTTCAAGCATCAATCAATTCCAGCTAAATTAATTTGAGAAAATCAAGCCAAAATTTCAATTTCTCACACGGGTGATATAAACGTCATGTTGATATTTCGAGGGGGAATAAGTGAACTGATTTTCAATTCTGCGGTTTCCACTCCATATCAACATAATCAACACATAACTGAACGATTCTGATTCTGATTCAATCAGCAATTGAGTGGAAAACGTCGTTCTACGTCTTTGCAATTCAATTGAGTTGATCCTTCCGTCACACATATTTAATTGTCGATTTTACCAAAAATTATAAATCTCTTATATCTCAAGTGTCAGCTTCTCTTCAATAATTCCTTACGGGGGTGTGGAATTTGCTGTGTACTATTTTGATTTAATTATCGCTTGTACCTACTTGTTAGTGTCGGGTTGATTTTCAATTCTAACCTGTTTTGAACTTGTATATTGGATAATATTATGTAAGATATTAATATTTGAGATGCTTGAGTATAAGGTAATTTGTAAATGAAAATAGGAATATTTATATTGTCTTAACACGAAGACTATCTTAACTATTATTGCTAGGCCATGTTTTTGTTTATGAAGTTGTGATTATAAGGATTGCGAATATAACTTTAGGTTAGATGGAAAAATTTATTGAATGCTATAGATATTTCGAGCTTTCACTCATAATCCGACAAGTATGAGTTTAAAACTAAAATACAAAGTTAGTCATTCTTTTATATAAAGGTACAGAGAAATGGGTTAACTGATTTAAAGTTATAAACAACTTAAAAATCCCAAACATTGGGTAGTAACATAAATTAGTCAGGTCGTTAAGTAATATACAGGATGTTCAATTAGAGAATGTCGCAACTTAAGGGGGTAAATCTATGTGCAGTTTCGAGAAAAAAAATCACATGAACATTGGTTTCGTTACGGAGCTACAGGGTGTTGAAATTTTTAGATAAAATTGTTTTTTTCTTCAAAACTCCTGCAGTTTTTGAGATATTCAGCCCAAATTTGGACATTTGAAATATTCAACTGATTCAAGATTGCTTCCTCAATATCTGGAGTTTTCATAGTTTGAGTTGCACCTTTCAAATGAGTATTTGGAGTAAAAATACCAGTTTCCCTCAACCTTGTTCGCCTGTCTGGTGTTACTCGATTTGTAAAGAGCACCTGATATAATCGCCTAGCTTCAGTTGTGTTTCCGTCAGCCAGACCGTACATGTAATGGATATCAGCCAATTTGGCGTTAGTAAAATTAGCCAATTTTTCTTACATCAATAACTTTAAAAGTCTTAAAGCTAATCGTTAGTTTAATAAACAATTCCAGCAGATACTGGTTCAACTTCAGAAACTGTCAAAATAAATAAATAAATGACAAAAATCAAGGCATACTAGTTATTTTTTCAATTAGAAGTGATTTCAATTCAGCGAATGCATACAATCGTTTGATGATTTTTTGCTCGAGAACGGTCGGAGGAAAAGTATCAAAAAAGTTTTCAAATTGAACGAAGATGACGAGAATCGGTTGAACGCTGATCAGTGGCGTACTTCAAGAAATTTTGAGAGGGCAAAAGAAGACATGGCTCCAGAAAAGAGAACGCCTTGTAGACTCTAGTTAAAATTTAGAACGTGTAATGATGGGACTGTAACAAATAGCTTGCATTCTTAATTTGGGCTGAATATCTCAGAAACTTCAGGAAATTTGAACAAAAACCCAATTTTTTCCGGAATTTTCAACACCCTGTAGCTCCGTAACGAAGCTTTTGCGGACCTATTTTATATGAACTTTTCTTCTTAAAATTGCACGTAGATTTTCCACTCAAGTTGTGACATACTATTATGTAACACCCTGTATATAGATTCAGGAACAAACATTAAGATATAAAGTCAGATTAATTGCATGGTAGCCTTTGATCACTATGTAATCCCTTCTCTTTGCTTCACTAACGTTTACTCCCACAAACATTGGTACAGCGTCGCATCTGCATATCCCAAATACAAGGCTCTGTATTTAGTGAACTCTAAATAACTTATCATGTGACACATAAGCTGTGCAAAGAGAATACTTAATTCCGAATCTTGTTTGAAATTCACAATACTTTTCCTAAAGTTTTAACCAGAAAAGTATATCATCGTCAAAATAATTCGCAGCTTTTGATCGCAGCCGTTGTTCATACAGTACACGAGAAATATTCTTTCAAGAGATATTAACTGGAATGCACATTCAAATTTCATTAAAAGTGAAGTGTGGAATAATTTGACTGATTCCTGTGAGGTTTTAGCGGTTTCAGATAACTTTAAAGTTCCTAATTATTAGAGTATGTGTATAACTGGTCGAGGAGAAGTTCCGCCGCTGTTTGTACTTCATCAAGTTCGAATTTCACTTTGTTATGACTTCAGAATTAATTCACTTGAGTGAAGTTGCATTAATAGAATTAGCCTTACAGAATATTAGTGTAATTAAAATATACTTAGCTGGAAGATATCTAAATAAAGATATTTTCTGTAATGCAGTGATGATAATCTGAGAGGAATTCCTGTGGTGTTGAATTGGATAATAAGTATTAGTTTTCATTATCAAAATGCAACATTGAGAATGTTAGTAATTAATTGTTACATTTAGCAACGTAGTTTAAGTGAGTTATTTCAGTGTGAATTCATGCCAGTATGGCTTCAAGCCATACGTGCTAGATGGCACAAGTTTTCGCCTGTTCTCATGACATGAAATGATCTTCAGCTGCACGTGCTGTTCTTCAAAACTGCCTTGCTGGACTAGTGGACGAAGGTGGAAAAAAAGACCGCGCAGCTGGATCCAGAGAAATTCACTGATGGTGAGAAGTGTGGTGGTTGCTCAACGAAATACTCCTACCGCAGCGTTAGATGCACTGGCACAACAATCGAAATATAGGGGGACCTATCACCAAGTGTGTCTAGGTTTGGATGACAAGAAGTTCTACTCAGTAATATGTTGATGCCAGGATTGCTTCTATATTTTCTTCACCTGTTTTGTGAATCTGTGAACAAGCTCTGATGAAACTCCTGAAAGGCACCAGCTTGCAGCTCTAAGTCTGTCATCAAATTGCCTTCGGTTAGTGTATTGCTGTTAATGTTATCTATTTGAAGCTCATTTATGTTTGCTCTCCAGGGACAGATGGGGAAGAAACCATGGAGTGGAAATTGAAGTAGTAATAGACAGACAAGCTTGTCTCTGAAAGTTGTGAGTTTTTGTCAGGAAATTTCCTGCAAGCATCTCCTTCATCGAATAACATAGCCATATGTGATCTGTAGTGTACGGGCAAAGCGTCTGCTCTGCATTATCGTCTTATCTTTTCGCTCACAAGCATCTACCAGTACTAAATCATGATTTAGCTTTGTGGCAAACTTTTTTGAAGTAACCGTTCCAGCATTGTTCTATTCAGTATCACATTTAGATATTTACCTTCATTCATGATCTGAACACTCGATGGTATGATATTAGTCTTTGTTCACTTAAAACTGCCAGCAAGCTGCCACACACCAAACAGAGACTATAGGAACTGGAAGAAAAAACTGAAGGTTAATATGTGCATTTTATATCAAAAACTCAACAATAGATGAAGCAAAAATCTACTTCGATGAAACAGTTGATAATAGATTATTTGAGCAGACCAGTGAAACTCGTGAGTTCTGGTTTGGCTGAGGCAATCAGCAACAATTTTTGCAAGCCACCTTCGATCTTAGATGACGGTTTCATCGCAGCTGTTTCCAAAATATTACTAGCGAATACAAACCAAAAAGTCGAGTCTGTGTCACAATCCACAACCTCGTCGCCAATTTCTCGGGTACAAATGCTAAAACATCCATTCATTAAATAAATTATATTAGTTGAGTATTTATGAAATCAGATTGTTAGAAAAATAAAGGGAGCGAGTTATATTTTTTTAAAGGGGGCGTAGGTAAAAAAATATTGGAAATCACTGACGTACGGTAAGGTTCTCTCTACAACTGAACAGTGAGAAAGCTGCGGATCTTCATAGGAAAGCAGCAACTATTTTGAAATGTGCTTCAGGGTAAGCACCTGTTTTTAATTTTCTGTTTCTTATTTCACAGTATCAAAAAGTATGACTGATTCCAAAGAAAGGGAAAAAATGCCTACATCAATTGCATTGTTCGCCAAAAGCTCCATACTCTCGCCAACTCCTTTTCAGTTGACCATTCATCTGCTCAACTCCACTGTAAATGGAATGTTTGGGTTTGCGAAAGACTGCATCCTGGCTTCCTCATTTTCTAGTCGACGTCTTGAAACTACTGATGGGTCGCAATTACCAACGTTGTCTTGAAAAGTCACTGATGGAGAAACTTTTTTAATCAAGCAAGGATATCCAATTCCCTCAATCATGTAACTACTCAGTACCTTTGTCAACCCCTGAGTTTGCTGACATGACCATGTGTATTTGCTAAACTTAGCATGCTTTTCAAAGATAATCAGTACTTCACGTCATCTTAGCTGATATCTATATTCATTTGAAATAGAGAGGATTCACAAAACTTCGAATAATTGTATATAAATGAATGCTTGTATCTATAACTTTGGTGTGTGTCAGGAAAACACAAATGTGAGCTCAGGAAAATGTAACAGGGAAACCATACTATCTTGTGTATGGTTCAATAAACGAGTGAAAAAAACCTGAGGAGAAAACTCGTTTCCCTGTCGCTGTTGAACTAGCAATAGCTTGTCTATGTTGTGTTAGTGTCGTGTGTACATAAAGAGTACCAAAGATAAAAAGGGCTAAGGAGATAATCAAAAAGTACATATCCTGCGATATTTCCTCTTTTGCGGAAATATTCTTCCGTTGCAGTGTGAGTCTTCTGAAACATAATCATTTCCTTGATATTGCTTGCCAATTTTGAAGTATAATCGCAAAATCCCTTCAATATTCAAACTCAACAAAACAATTTCCTCTCTGTTTGACCGAGAGAGCCCCAATGGCCAGGTTCGTTATTCTAAGTGATGCCTATTATGATCTATTAATGTTCTATAATCATTATGAACCCAATAATTTGGGTTGACATCTCTCATATATTATTTCTTCGTGGTTCTTGGTTAATTTGAAGAAAAATTCACCAAAAATATGACGTCATATATGATTTTATACAAAGTACCGGTGCGACCTGGTCTGGAAATTGTTTCCATGTAACGGGCTCTAAACCCGAACATCATATCTACTGGATAGTGTCCAGAAGATAGCAATGCACCTTATCCACCTTTGGGAGATCATGCGTGATCTCCAGCATCTAGCGCAAAAGCAACGGGTTGCTGATCGTTCTCCTTTTCAAAGATACTTCCATGGTAAGTACTCTCAAGAACTGCAGGACTTGGTTCCGGAATAAAATCAATTCCAAAGAACAACTAAACTCACGAAAACTGATTAGCAGATGGTCCAACTACCAACACCACGTATCTCTCTTTAAAAACTTTTTGGTTTGCAGGAGTAGTGTGCTGTCGAACTGGATTTAATTGAACATCTTTTCGATAACTCACAATTAGGCCCTCTTCAAGAAGTTCGTGAACGCAGACATTGTGTCAGCGATCACTCCATAACCACCTTCCAAGATTTCAGAATGAAAGAAATTTAAAAAAATCCAAATCCTCTATGATTCAGAGAGCTTTTCATTGCATGGATATCGATTTTCAATGGCACGTACTTTATATTATCGATAGGACATGTTGTTGTTCCATGAGAGTCACAGATATCAAAGTTTGGACGCTCGATCTTCAACATATTCAAGAATCAGTTGATTCTATCTGCAGATGATGCAACGACGCTAATCTCGTAGCTGCTAACATAAGAGGTTGTACCCATGAATATCTTCATTTCAACAACTGGTGCTCAAATAATCGCATGCCTGTTAATGTGGACAAGATACGCTTAATGAGGTTTATGTCCAAGAATGCCTCAGATGCTTCCAGTTTCCCTATGAGAGTGCAAAGAGGTAGCATATCTGCTTGGCATAATTTATACATTAACATGGGAAAAATATGTCCGCTTGCTTTCTTGAGTTGAGTACAAGGAGTCTTGTGAGAAAGTATATATCTCAGAAAGGGATGCGAGAAAAAAGAAAATATAATCAAAACCTTCTTCTACAAACTTTCACTTCTCTATCCCCGAAAGAAAAATATACTCTATATTATAATCTCACATTCAAGTATTTACCATACCTTCGTTTCCTATGAGAGGCAAAAGCGTATTGTTTCTGTTCGTGGATATATCGGAGGCCCGTGTATATAAATTATTCATTTCTCCTCTAGTCATTGACAAGAAATTCCTCGATGGTATTTCGCATCCACGTGTTTTCTACAGAAGAGATTTATTATGTGAAAATTGAAATATAAAACAATATACGTATTTTACATAGTCCCAATATAATGGATTATAAAGAAATTGAAAGATTCAAAACGGAAAAAGATGAAATATTTCGAATATTCCCGTCTGATAAAATTATTCGTTCCGTTACCAACTGAAGAATGCTTGTGGGGTTTACATGACTTGAGTTTGCATAAATTCAAACACTCTCGTATCATCTTTTCTTTCTTTTGAATATGTTACTGAATTTCTTTTTACAGTGAAAGAAAATTCAGGAGATTGTTGGCAATAAAATCGAGGAAAATTGAACTACATATAGAGCGTGTATTATAAAAGTGACCAAATTGTTTCAACACCGTACTATTAGTGTTACCTGTTAAAATACAGGGTGGAGCATAATGGAAGGGCAATTTTGAAACTGGTAGTACACGTAACGGTGAGTGAGTGAAGGATATCAGCTGAGATCATTCGACTCAGGAAAAGTTATCATTTAGTTCAGAATGGTTTTCTGGACGACAGAGCACCTTGCATTCGCAATTGAAGAGTATTAAAATCAGGAGAGTCTGTCATTGTCGTGCAGCGGCGCTTTCGCCAGCGCTTCAACCGTGGTCGTAACCCTCCAATTCGGAAACGTGACACAACCATCCCGATGGGTACATAATTTCAGAACGACTCCATAAGCAATGAATACGAAACCTCAAGCATCCATGAAAAGAGTGAGGTGAGTTGTAATTCAAACCCCATAGCGCTCCATCCGAAAACGAGCTGCAGCAATCTAAATGAGTAGTCGAACTGTTCGTAGAATTTTACACCAAGACCTTCGCTTTCACCCCTATAAGCTCAAAGTTGTCCAGCACATGAATGAAGGAGATTTTGCACAACGCCAGCAGAATGCAATTGATTATCGTGATGAAAATGAACCAGTGATAATGATGAGTGATGAATTCCATTTTCGTTTGAGCAGTTCAGCTTATAAACAGAACTGCCGATATTAAGCAGCAAAAAACTGCATCAATCCCCACTTCACAGTCTTGGGGGGGATTGGACAGTATTTTTTCGAGTATATCGGATCGAGTATAGCAATCCATTGCGGAACATGGAAGTCATCTGCCTGATATCAATTTCAGAACATGATTCGTTTCACTTTTTCTACACTTAATGGTAACATTAAATCTTTCATTTTGTAGTTAAAAACAGCTGAGTTATTCTCATTTCAAAAACGCCCTTCCATTACGCGCCATCCTGTATTTGACCTGTCGATAACTTGGTATTTCATTGACAGCTGTTGAAAATTTCATGACATTTGTATGTAAACAACTTGAGTTATTGCACACATCGTTCAAATTTCATCATATTCACCTGATCTGGCTCAATGCGACTACTTTCAATTCCCTTAGCTACATTTAACGATGAAAGGAAAGCAGCACGACCCGACTGAGGCCATTAAATCTGCAGTGACCGACGCGCTAAAGACTATTCGAAAAATAGATAGAGAAGTCGTTTGACGACCTGTTGGCGCGGGGAATATTGTTAATATTTGAGGAAGTCGGCCATTTTGAACTCGAATGGAAATCAAATTTTAGGTTGGTTTTAGTAAGAAACGGTTTTTTGTCTTCCTAGAATATCCGTGAGAAACACAACAACTTCAGGAGTGCCAACGCCATGAGGTGAAAAAAATATTTCGATTTCAGCTGAAAATCACAATGAAAAAAATTCTTTACGCTACTATTTCTTGGAATATTTTCAAGATTGATATGTCAAATTGTTCAGAAAAGACTAAGATATCGACTGAATGCCCCATCCGAATCTTCTAGTGAAACAAAACTGTTCCGGCGATCCTGAAATATTGCTCATTTTCGAATGAGTCAGCCATATTGAATTTCGATACAATTTCTGAGAAACCTAGTCCTTTGGCTTTACAATGAAGTAAGAAAGAATGATCTAGCTTTGAAATTGCGAAAGTTGTAACGGAGAAAAAATTGTCGGTTTTCTCTGGCGCACCCTATATATTCTTGTGGGATTTCTTCATTCATTCATTCATTCATTGAAATCAAGTCGCTAATAGAATTTGATTCCCTGAGTGTGATGAATTGAATAAATATTATACTTTTTCTGGAAACAAACTAATATAACTGTGAAGCTATAAATTGGGGTGAAAATTTGAAATTGGCTAAACGTTCGAATATCTTCGAAACTGTTGAAAATAGGTGAAGGGAACCTAAGTACTATTCAAAACTATTGAAATATATCACCTACTCGACCCTTTAGATATTGGGTATGCCATTTGAAGAAAAAAGGAGAATGAGATTGGAATGAGCCTCAAGTTCAAGAATCATTTTCGAACACCCCCTGTAGCATAGACACAACAACAATTACTCTCACAATAGTTGTACTTCTGAAGCTTTGCAATCAATATTCAGAGCACAAATTTTCTTTTCATAATCCTCAAATTTCAGAAATTGTCAAGTATTTCGGAAACAATTTGAGAGGAATTTTTCCTTACAAAGTCAAAAATGAAACAAAATACAGGGTGCCCTCTTAAAAACATCATAACTTTGGTATGTAACTTCATTATGGAATATCCTGTATTGTCTAAAATATTTTTATTTAGTTGCTACAGTACTATATATTACTGCACAAAAAATTTCGAAATTGGAATGTGGTAAGCCAGCTGGTATACAATAATAATAATAATTACCGCCATATTAGTTGAACACTCAGTGTGTTTGCCTGATTTGTTTCAATCACCAAAATGTAAGTTTCAGTCTCACATATTTCCTCAGTGAAAATACTGATGTGGAACAACGTATAGTTATTGATGAATCCAAAAGGATAAAAGGACTGAATAGATTGAATCGGAATATTTACTACCCCTACTTGGTTTTTATGCATTGCAAACTCAGAGTTTTATCTAGATTGAAATCAAAAGTCAAAGGGAAGATTTCTGTTGAGCTCAGCACATTTTGCTGGAATACTAATTTCGAAAGTATATGTGAAATAAATTGAAAATTATACAGAGTTTCTCGTATTAATTTGCATGAATATGCAACATTTCAGGCAGAAAAGTGGATCTTTTAGTCGCCCCGGAATTTAGTGAAATATGGTTTTACTGGCTGAGTTAGTACTGATGTACATCAGATTTATGTCTGAAAACGAAAGTGAGGGAAGAAATGGTCTCGAAGCAAACACGCAACTAGTCTTAATGTGTTCCGGACTGAGAAAAATGAGTTATATCAAAATGTGACATCAGTATATCTTTTTAACCAGCCTAAAACTGATTACTTTTATTATCCAGACAAGTTACAGATTTGGATTGATGGGGGAGAAAAGCGTTTTTTGATATCGTTCTCGAACGTGATGTGGATATCATCGTGTGTGAAATGGAAAAAAATCTTGTTTCTCTGGGGATAGTATTCCGTTAATCAAACTTGGCGTGATGTTTTCATAGAATTAGAGGGGCACTGAAGTACCCTTCAACTTTTTAGTAACCAAAAAACATACTGAATCGAATTATGTTCCAAATGATTTATTCTTATACTTTATAGTTTACAAAATATCACTAAAGGAAACTTGAACTAACGTTGTAACATCTTCTAGTCAATAAAATAATGTTACACACCTAAATGATATCGAAATACCTGCCTTACCCATTCACCCAACAACAGGTTCTTTGATCCTTTGACAATGCACCCAAATTGTGGATGAAGATGACATACACCCTCAATTCCGAAATATATTTCTTTGTCTTCTTAGAACCTCCATGAAGAACACAACAACTTCAGGAGTGCAAACGCCATAAGGTAAATAAATATTTCAATCTCAGCTAAAAATCAGAATAAAAAAATTATTCACGCTACTTTTTCACCAAGTCTTGGAATATTTTCAAGATCAATATGTCAAATTGTTCAGAGAAGACTGAATTATCGACTTAATGTTCCATTCGAATTTATTACTGAAGAAAAAACATTCCAGCGATCATCAAATATTGCTCATTTTCGAATGAGTCAGCCATATTGGATTTTACCGGAAGTGAAATTTCGATACAATTTCTGAAAAACCTAGTCCTTTGGCTTTACAATGAAGCAAGAACGAATGATCTAGCTCCAAAATTGCGAAAGTTATAACGGAGAAAAAATTGTGCGGTTTTCTCTGCCGCACCCTATATATTCTTGTGAGATCTGAGCTGTCTGGCAAAGTTACCACCAATGTGGAATGTCTGGCCTTATTGATTATTAATTTTTAATAACATTCTGTGAAACATGCACAAATGCCAGACTTGATAAATCAAGAAAACTGAATTGAATTATTCTAGTAGTCAAAACGTACATAGTAGTAGATAAAGACACACATACTAATAATATTTTATTCAACACACTTTGATTCTGAGGAAATTGATTACGTCCAATGGCACTGCGTTCTTGTTCTACAAGTTTTAAGCTAAGTTTTCAGTGCAAAAATGCATTTATTCTTCATGAATAAAAACTCCTTCAATATTTGTACTCGAGCATAAGAATTTTCCTCTATCAAACTTGAGAGCGATATGTACTTCATTTTAAACTATCAAACGCCGAGTAAAAGCAACTTTGAAAGTGAGGTGGTCTGAATTTTTTTACAAAAACTCTGAGAAAATTTTCACGACTGTTTACTCACGGCTTTGCAGAAGTGCTATGTACACATAATTAAATATACATTCAGCGTCGAATATTTTCAGCTCGGAGACTTCTTGTAAAATGAAACGTTATCCGGTAAGAAAAACGGAATTTAATCCACGGCGTGGCCCTAAAATTCATTTAAATGTCTTTTCAAGAGAACGAACCGTCTCCTTATTAAGGGTGGTGAAATAATTACGCCCAAGAGGCAGGTTAAAGTTACGTTGAGAAATTGTTAAAATTGGATTACCAATTTTCGACAAATGGAACACAGTTCACTAATTTCTATGATTTTTACTCGATCTGTTCTTCAAAAGAACGGGTGAGATTAAAACTGATGAGCTAGTTTTGCTTCAATGGCTATTTTATCGACAAGGAAGAGCTTGAAAAAAATGTTAAGCTCTCAAAAGTCCGTCGACAACTTGAGCATTTTACTTTGCACTAATTTCCTTCTCTATTAGTTGAGTTTTTCTACAGATCCATTAAAACTGGTTCTGAATAATTCTTGCAACCAGTCATTTATAGAAAGTATCCAATGATGGCTTAGCAAAAAATCCAGAAGGGAACGCAGGAATGAAAAACAAGGCTTCATTTGTGTATATGAGAGAAATTCAATAGTATTATTTCTCTGACTCTGCTTGAAATCTAGTCTAGTCTTCAGACTAGGCGGTGAAAATTTTCTTTAGGATTCTGAAACGGTTCTTATTCTTTTCCTTTGATGAGTGTTGAAGTCTAGAGAGTTGGTTGGAGGGTTAGCTCTATGAGTGAAGTGGTTTAAGGGTCTCGTCTTTCAGTTATATCTCGGAAAATATGCTGAATACAGAAAAGAACCTTAAGTTGAAAATTCGAGCTGACAATATTTCCTACAAAAATTACCCTTTTGAAGGTAGGATCGCCAAACGAGCTCATTCAGTGGGAGGACATATTTAACATTGCATAAAAGGCTGAATATTATACCCTGACTGAAAGTATTCAACTTGTTTACACATATGGCTATGTTGTCATCATTGATATATAATGTACACTTGGTTAATGGCCAGACAAACATTGGAGCGTTAGCTTTGCGACTGATCGCATCTACCAGACACACTGTGTAGCGTTGCGGTAGATGGTTGAACTACTAGGGTTTTTTGAAGTTTTCTGTTTGGTCTACCCTTTGTTTTCATTGCATCCCAGTGGCAATGCTAATAGCTTCTGTGTTGGTTCGTTGGGAGTGTATGTATACATATGCATACACTTGATATGCTCCAGTGGATTGAGATGTGTAGGTGGCTGTCTGGCCTGGTGTTGTGCTTGGGTGTGCATTAATGATGATGAATGAAAGTGCAGTCTATTATTCCTATTTATGACTTCACTGAATACAAATCTTCAATGTGTTAACGTTTTGAAGTCCTAGGAGAAAAAACTAACCGAACTGAGGTACTATTTGAGGGCTGTGTCAAAGTCAGTTTGGCTTCTCAGAGATGATTGAAACATTGAACGAGGCTTCTAAATGTGGATCATACTATTTTTCAATATAAAAACAATTTTCCAGCACTATGTACTACTCTGACAACTTTATTTCAATATTTTCAAGTCTTGTACTTTTTTACCCCAATAATTGAATCTCAACGTGAAAAGCTTCTCAAAATTAATTGAAAACTTCATAACATTATAAATTCATTCGAGTATGCTGTTTGAAACAGAAAAGACAGAGAGAGTTGATGTTGGAATAGTAAAACAAAATTTACTGCACTATATTTCTCTTTAAGTTCGGGGGTTTCAGTTTGTTTAGAAAATTGTGATATTATATAGACTCATATATTTGTCACGAAAATGCATTATAACAAAATGCGAGTGAATTTGCCACGTTAAATGATGTATAGAAGTTCTGCTCGATAACCTTCAACATCTTCGATTATGAAACATCATGCACCATATTATTCTGATCTGTATGGTAATAAGTTCTATGCAAATTAGGTTTCCATGTACAACGTATGATTTATACGATATTCTAATGGATATGGCATGTATTTCAGCACCGCCCTGCTACTAAAATATTGCTCTCGAAAAAATACTTCACGAGACATAACTTTTGTCCCTCTGTTGCACTTTACACGACATCACCTGTATTTACCATTTTCCTGAAAAATGATTCATCAATATGGAAAGGCACTGCATCATCCATTTCATCAAGAATTTAATGGTTGCTTACAGGGTGTCTACTTTTAATAGTTATAGAAATATCTGGCAAACGGGTTTATATATCAACTTCAAATTATTGCATTAGGGTAATAGGATATTGATCTACAATTCGTAATTGTTTTCGGAGCAGTACCACTTCCAGTTATACCGAACATCAACTACAATTTTGCTATTTCAAATGGCATGGTGAACTTTTCAATTATTTTTATTAAACTACGTAGTTTTCCAAACATCTTCCTTCAACTTTTGTCCTATCTAAAATTAACCACCACAGGCATAATTTTCGTAAATATGGTGTTACATTCTTTGCTCGAGAAATTTGACACAGATTTGAGTGGGACTTTATTTAGTTTAACTCGAAAAGGGGTGTTCAAGCTTGAACTGCTGGCGATTTACCTCAATATTTTTAAACTACTTACGATCGACTCTGAGTGGCTGCAAGTATGTGTAATGCAGGAAGGTCGTACATACACGATACACCCTACCTACTTACCTACCTAGGTAGGGTACCGTAGCAATATAAAAATTATTGATGTCCGTCCAGAGTGAAGAAAATCTTCCACCAAGTCTAGATCGTTGTTAAATGCACTGTACCACTTATATGCACGTTTTTTTTTCGACAGAGTGTATTGTGTGATTAAAGTATCGTTTGTAATAATGAACTGACCATGTCGTACGAAAATTTTGAAAAGTAAAATATGACTAAATGTTATATACAAAATAATTATAATGTAGATGCTGCAGAAGTTGAACCTTTTTTATAGAAAGTTCAAGTTACCCTTTAAAGCTCGTTGCTGACAGAGAATATTGCAAGAGATGGATAATTCGATGAAAATTATTCTCCATATATTGAAATAGAATTGAAATCACACCAATACTGTCTCTACCTTGTCGTTTCGAAAGGAAAAGCTGTTTGTGAAACTCTACACTTCTTTTCGGGGATTTATACACTGAAGAAAGTTTCGAATGAGGTGGAAAAAATCGTATTAGAGAACATATACGCAAGAAATCCCGCTTTCGTTCGGTCAGGGGACTGGAAGAAAACATGAAGGAAAGAACATGTTCGTTTCAGATAAGGTTCAATTGATTTTCGGTAAGTTTCTAGTCAGGTTTGAATTAAAGATATAAAGTGAAGACAGAAATTTCAAATTGAATGTAAAGAACCTAAATGAATTAAAAAAAATTGTTATTCAATTCCAAAATTGCCGATGTCTGTCTTCCTTCGAAACCGTGAACGGTTAGATTTTCGCTTCTGTTTGCCATCAGTGACCAAATCCGATTATAATTCGCAAAGTGGTCGCAATTTGAGTATATTTCGTTATATGTTATGCAAAATCAACTTATTTTTTGTTGAATGAATTCATAATATCCTTGTTTGAGAATTCATTTGCCATTTGTTTATCAGAAAGAATACGCAAACAAAATTAATTTTATTGCTATTTTCAAATAATTTTCAAACGTCAAACTGAGATCGAAACTCATAGAATTATATACACCATAAAAACTGACATCGAAACTATACAAGGACGTTATATTTATATACGCTGGAGTTTTAACTTCAATGGAAAAGTGAAGTAAGTGGTGGGGGGTGGCGGCCATTTGCAGTTTAGGTAAAGTTGATTGATTACTACAGTTTGTGAACTATTTTGAATTGACTTTTCGAGTGTTAATACGATTATTTCAAGAGCAGTTTTTCCAGAGAATTTGTGTAACACTAGACAATTAACGTGTATATAATCAGTGTATGCATCTTCCTGGGACTGGGAAAATTGATTGTTTCTTGCAGTGCTTATAGCTGTTCAAATATACATGAGGAAAACATTCCTCTTCAGTTTTTCTAGAACTTTGTAATTTTATTAGTGCATTTGTTCATTTCAAGAATACATTTTCAAATATTGCAGATTTCCATTGATAAATGAGCCATTGCTTTAACAATAACGAGCCAATGCCATCAAAGAGCAGTCAAAGTGAAGCTGGAACACAAAGCCCTTTGAAATAAAACTTTAGGAAAACAATTATAAATACAAAATGAACATCATGCATCTATCATTCTGAATTCCACATCTTTTGTCGAAGCTGAACTTCACTGAAGTTTTTCCACTGTCCGAAAATTCCCAGAGGAAGATTAGATATGTGTACTCTCATTTTGTAAAGTATGGCTATTCAAAAATGTCACAGAAAAATATGTCAACACTTCAGTAATTTATTAAAGGCAACATATTCAACAAATAAATCTAAGGTACCTGAGGAAATTAACGCCCTCTTTCTTATAACGCCCAATCTACAGAAAACGAATACACCAACAGGAACACAACTAACCGCGAGAGCTAGACGCTCCCGCCGCCATCTTACTATTGACTCGCTGTGTATCCGAGACTCCGGTCGCAGACGCCAGTGTTGTAAAAAATTGCTCCACAAAACTGTTTCCATATGTATCGTTGTACATTTTTGTTTGCTTCTATATTTTTCATGTAGTGTTGATTGTTCTCCTTATATCTTGTTCATATTTTAAAGAGAATTTGTATAGTTTAATACAAAAACTTGCGAATACCAAAAACCTCAACTTAGGTATTAACGCCAGGTCAAATGACCGTTGGACGCTATTACCATGTAGTAATATTTATGTGCCTACCAAAAAATGAATCTGAAATATTGAACGCGTTCATTTCTTGTCCCAGTGTATTTATAAATTTGCTAAACTAGTGAATAATTGAAAGTCAAGATATCGGGATAGAACAAAACCCATACAAATTAAATCGTGAAGGTTTTATCATATAGCAGCTGCGACAACGGTATTTATCGACGTTGTTTGACCAAATAAGTCTAATTAGTTCCGGAGCCATTGGCGTTTTGCGATAAACTAGGAATAAACGGCGAGCTTCACGAGATAGGGTCCATTGTTTCGAGAAAACAATGGTCCGGTCCGCTTTCTTTTTTTGTGTGTTCGAACATATCCTTTCAATGGACCCTTGAAGCACATCTGTCTGTACAAGTCCAGAAAACCGCTGAGTATTCAGAAGATCTATTGATAATCTTGAATGTGTACGGGATATTAAATTACCAGGCGCAAGTGTAATGGCAAAATCTTGACGTAAAACAAAGAATGAAAAATGAAAATCACCTTAATCTCACCGTGCTGAAGCGGCCCTTAATTTATTGATAATGGCCTCCGGCTGTGGATCCTGCTGCCGCTTTGATTTTATTTTTGTTCCGAGAAAGCCGGCGACAGTTTCAACCACCGAGAAAGGCTGAATTAGAGATCAGATGCTGCTAAGATACATGTTTTTCTATGTGGGACATTTTCATTACTATAAATTGCCCCGACAACTTGACGACAATAGACAATGACGTAAAAGGGTCTTTGTTTCATTTTAATTTCTGAATTTGGGTTACTGTTTGGCCAAAAGCCTGGATGGAATTATGTTACAATTTTCAAACGTAATTCTGTCGGCTCTTATTCAGCTGAAAATAGTTTACTAGATCTTGATATTTCGCTGTTGTGAATCATTTTGGACATATTCCATCAGCATAAATTTTAAGAATCTTAGAGTAAACGATTTTGAGAATAGTTTTAAATTATATGAAGCTTTTCAACACGCCTTAGAGATTATGAATTCACATTAAGGAAAGAATAAAAAAAATAGTGAAGTGAAAGGATAGAATCTTTCTTAGCCAAAGCCTGAGAGATGCAATTTTGAAATTTCATTGAAAACTACAATAAATCCTCGAAATGTCGTCGTTCTTCTTGAACATACTCATGTCGATGAATAGTTTCTTTAAATAATACCCAGAATTACAGAACTTATTCTACGGACTGCTTCACGAATCCCTTGTTTCATATCATCAGTTGTAGTAGATACAGTTCTGTAAACTTTTGATTATACTGCTTCTCATAAGAAAGAGTGCATTGACGTGAGATCTGAAGATCTAGGGTGCAAATGGATAAAGCATTCACAACAAATTCACACTTTGATGAATATTGAAAAAATACAAATTTAAAAAATTTGAACCTAAAAATAAGGTCAATTTGTGAACACAAATGCGGACATGAACCTAACAATAGAGAAGAATGGTAATTAGTAGAATGATGTTATCTATTCTAGTGATCGAACCCTATTATTTTTATTATTGTTATTCGAGTGAGGGGTTCCTAGAAGCCTGTTGGGGGGTTCCTAGAAGGTCTGTTGTGGCAACTATCAAATGGAAGAACTAAAATGACGAAAATAAATAACTCTGAAGGTATCTTGGTCCGCAAGAGGAAAGAAATCCTTCGTTCGTTTTATAGCTCTGAAAATCAAGAACAGAAATATATTAAGAGACATATTATTAATACCGGTTCTGAAGACATTCCTGAAATTGATACAAATGAACTGAAAATTGCGCTCAATCAGATGAAGAACCAAAAATACCCCGGTGAAGATAAGACCACCATCGAGATGTCGAAGATGGGAGGAGAATATCTGTTGGATAATGTACGGATCCTTCTCAACAAATGCCTAAAGGAAAGAAGAATACCAATGGTATGGAATAATGCTTAAGTCATTCTTCTGTATAAGAAGAGAGACAGAAATAACATAGAAAATTACCGCCCAATAAGACTTTTATCGCACTTGTACAAATTACGGACGAAAATAATGACAAATAGATTAACAAATAAAAGGGACGCTTATCAATCCGTCGAACAAGCCGGCTTTCGGAAAGGCTTCTGTACAGTAGACCATTTGCAAGTGAAACGGACTCTCATCGAAAAAAGTACAATGTGATATTGCACATGGCGTTTATAGATTTCAAGAAAGCGTTTGACTTGATTAAAACTTGGGCAACACTAAGAGCACTGGATAACCCAAGAGTAGACAGTAGATATTCAAATCTCATCAAATACATATACGAAAACGCCACAATCCAAATAACGATAGACGAAGAAACAACATCAAAAGAAATCCCCGTGAAAAGAGGCATACGACAGGGAGACACGATCTCTCCAAAATTATTTACATAGGTTCTGGAGGACGTGTTCAAGGGTTTGATGTGGAAAACGAGAGACGTGAATATAGATGGTGTGCGTCTGAACCATCTTCGATTTGCGGACGACATAGTTCTTATAACTGATGAACCTGGATAAAACAAAAGTTATAAGTCCTGAAAATTTAAGAATCAGTATCGGTAACCACGAGATCGAAAATGTTACAGAATACATTTATCTAGGGCATAAATGGTACAAGGCAGGGAAAATAAAACCTCTGAAACATCGAGAAGAATTGGAATAGGTTGGGTAGCATTTGGAAGAGTGGGTTGAAATGTTGAGAAATCCTAATAAATCTCAAAAAGAAAACGTTTGAGACATGTATAATGTCTTGAGACAATGACTCTCAACCTCGCATACGCCAACAAACTCCAGGTGACACAACGAGCAATGGAGAGATCGATGCTTGGCGTTAGTTTGCGAGATAAAATCATATGAGGAAATAAGACGAAGAACACGCGTAACGGACATTTTGAGGAGGAGGCTGGACATTTAGCCCGCCAAGAAACAGATGGACTCATGGAATAATGGTATGGCACCCAAGACAAACCAAGAGGAGTGTTGGTAGACCTCCAAAACGATCGCGGGATGATATCCAGAAAATAGCAGGAAAAAATTGGGTTCAGATTGCCTTAAATAGACAGAGATGGAAAGATTTGGAAGACGCCATTATACAAGAAAGGATATCTTGAATTGAATTTCATTCAGTACTTGTTGTTAGCTGAAGACTATGGACATGTTTTCTAACTTTCACAATAAAGAAATGAACACTCTGGATAATTTTCTGTAGTCCGCTTTGGTATACGAAAGCTCTGCAGTATTGGCGTCACAGTGGAGATTTTCTGGCAATCCTGAGGAATTAATAAAGGGTTTGAGAAAATAATTTTTAAATAGGTAATTGTTCATGATCTACCTATCTTTCCTTCACACCTTCTCGCTACAATGTACACGCACTAAATGAACACGCTGTATATAGATGGCATATTGATTTGCTCTAGAAGAATCCATATATGGAAGAAGATACAATTTTCAATATTTTTATTAAAACTGTCACAGAAATAAACAGAATAATTTGTTAGCTCGAAGTCAATTCCAACTTAAAGTAGAGCAAAATATGTTTCAATTTCCCGATGCCAACAGAGAACGTCAGAAAACTTATATCCGTATTCACTCCATGAATAATCCAATTTATGTTATACTAAAACTTCCAAATCAATGAAGAACTATTTCTAACTCGTGGCATAGCAAGCTACTAAAATCTATCCGTGATAGGATGCAAGTTGACACTCTGAATTTCCTAGAAACCTATGAAGTTGTGCAGATGGTGAAACAGTAATATAATTATGTATTGGATGAATTTTTTATACGTCATAATGTTTAACAATTTTAGCATTAATGTCGACATACCAACCAGGCAAAATATGAAGATTCGTTCAACAAATAATCGAGACATAAAAAAATTACTATGAACGAGAATCAAACAATTATATATATGAAGAATAATAACAAGAAGCGGATTTCCCTTTCTTAAGAAGAAAATCGACTTAGACGTTTCCGAAGAGAAGATACGTTGGATGATGACCGTTTCGACCTGGCATGGTTCAAAATCTCTTTATACCGAGTATCTACGCGAGATGGGGCATTAAATTTATATGGAGAAAGGATTGACCGATTGGAGAATTTTTTGTTGTTGTCTTGAATGTTATTTGAACTGAATTTCGACAAATATTTCCAAAGCTGCTGCACTTCAGGTTATACCGGAAGTTGACACCATCTATGTTATTTCAAATGGCGTAACGCAAGATTCTATTTGGTTTTTTGTACAAAATTATCATATCATTGCCACCTGAAATCAATAGAGAGAAATATATGATTTTTCAATCGAAATTTTGCGATTTGGTTGCCTCTTAGAAGGCATCATAAAAATTCAAAAGATCATTCAATATCGATTATTTGTTGTGGGTAAAAGGCTTCATTCAGCAGAATTCAATGCATTTAGAGGCTTCACAGTTTACAGGGTGATTCCAAAGCATGTAGCAAATCGTAGTACATACAAAGGTCCGTTTTTTCGAATTAGATTGTTGCACACACCATTTAACCCATAATACAGGGTGTTACTTAATAGTATGTCACAACTTGAGGTGGTAAATCTACGTGCTATTTTAAGAAAAATAGTTCATATAAACATAGGTCCGCAGAAGCTTTGTTACGGAGCTACAGAGTGTTGAAATTTCCTGAAAATAGTGGTTTTTTCTTCAAAATTCCTGAACTTTTTAAGATATTCAGCCGAAATTCGGAAATCAAGCTATTTTTCACAGCCTCCATCATTACACGTCCTAGATTTCTACTAAAATTCACAAGATGTTTTCTTTTCCGAGGCCATGTCTCCTTTTATCCTTTCAAACTTTTTGCAGTATGCCACTGATCCAATTTCAGTCCAATTTGGGCTGAATACCTCAACAACTGCAGGAGTTTTGAAGAGAAATCGAATTTCTTCTGGAAATCTCAACATCCTGTAGCTCCGTAACGAAGCTTTTGTGGACCTATGTCTATATAAACTCTTCTTCTTAAAATTTCACTTAGACTCACCCCTCAAATTATGACATACTATTAGGTAACACCCTGTATTGACAGGTATCGATTTGTTTCAGGTTTTTCTATACCTCAAGTGCATTCTTTCCGAAATATTCGCGATTTTATCCATGACATTTGTCATAATCACCCCTTTCATTCATACATTCACAAAAGTACGCAAATTAGGTATTTTCTGTTTGGAAATCGTTACAAATAATGTCTTCTACCAGATGCTAGACCAAATATTAAATGCATATCTGAATATTCTTCAGAAGCGACAATTGTCATATTTTTGAAACGACTGTCGAAATTTTCTCGCAAATTTTTCTTTAAATTGAACAAGAGGAAATATCACAAGTTATATTCTTTTTGATTAACTCCTTAGTCCTTTTTATGGCCTTGCTTACTATGTAAAATCTTTCCTTAAATTCGAGTGTGTTTAGACATATAAGAGCCAGGTTTGATTGTTGAAATAATTTTCTGCTGGTTTTTTTTTCCGTAGTTACAGATTTCTGTCCCAAACCCCCTTCCTTTCACCCTTGTCTTCGTCTGGAAATCATGGAGTGCAAGATGAGAATTGAAGCTGCTAAGCAGAAAAATCTTTGGTACCACAACATAAACAGACAGGCTATTACTAGTGCAATAACGAGAGGGAAACGAGTTTTTTCCTCAGGTTTTTTCACTCGTTGATTGAATCATACGCAAGATAGTATGATTCCCCTGTTACATTCTTCTGACCTTACACTCGTCTTTTCCTGACACACACCAAAATTATAGATATAAGCATTCATTGTAAAATACAATTATTCGAATTTTTATATATATATATATATATATATATATATATATATATATATATATATATATATATATATATAAATATCCCAAAACTTACGATTTTTGCTCGAGGATCCTGAAACGCGCAGATTACATGACAGAAAATTTTTCAAATAATACATTTCGATTTCTCAATACGAGACTCATCTCGAAATCTTCATCAGAGTAAATCTGGTCAGAATTCCTAGAGAAAATTGCGAATTCAATTTTTCTTGTAGGTGTTTTCGATAACATCAGTTGCAGTCGGTGAATAAGCAGATACTGTATTATCGAGGCGTAAATAAAGATTTTCCAAAGTGCATAAAGTTCTATGAATTCTCGATCAACTCCCTTATATTCTGCTAGTGCAATAAGTTACCCCTATCCATCTTACCGGAAAATTCCTCCCCCCAATTCAATCTATCGAGAGAAAACGATTAATTTCACCAGAGAACTGCAATTAGTCAATTTTGTGCTAATTGCTGGTAATGGTTTTATCCCTTGCGGCTATTTCGTAGCAAATTCCGGCCCAAGTAGATGGAAACAAGGTGCAAGAAATATGTCTCGTACTTTTGAAGGTTGCAGCTTGGACCGAGGCAAGATAAATAAAGCGGAAACTAAATTGCCACTATGGACTAGCAAACACTTTCGAGGGACGAGAGCCCTAATGGAACTAGTTCAATTTTTTGTTAGTGATAGATGAGAAATACGAAACGGCCAGCAAAATTGGAAAATCTCAACGTCAGTCAGTGGAATTTATTACTTGTTTTCAGTTTTTTTCACGAGATTTGAATTCAGCTAACGAGTATATATGGTGAGCAAATGGCTTTTCAAGAAATTAAGTTGTCTATTGGAGAGGAAATGCTTGACATTTGCTGTAGCTTATCGAATATCTTTCAAGTTGGAAACGAAACTGGAACATTTCTTCCTTATTATCAATTATGCAATCTTTGGTAGATATACGAGAGTGGTCTGAAAATTTTCCGGCCTACTAAGACATTTTTTTCTAACATAATCTCCTTATATCTCTACACACTTGCCAGCGATGTTTCTGAATCTGTAAACCTGTCCATATAGAACTCAACTTTCATGAAGAAGATTGCCAGTTCATTCGACGAAGATCTCTGTCGTCCGAGCGGAATTTTTAGGTTAGGAAACAGAAAGAATTCGCTTGGGGCTAGATCTGGTGATTTAGGCGGATGGTCAGGCAGATCAAATCTTTTTGGAGAGATTCGATTCAAATAACTCCTAACAAACAGTCGCCAACACTTTCCCAGCCGACAAAACAGTTTTGGTTTCTTTTTGGAACTGGATTGAATTTTTGTTTTTGGCGTATAATGGTGTATCCAAGTTTCATCTACAGTCATAAACCGGCCGCAAAACACCCAATACGCGGACAGCTTTCTCATGACAAATACGTACTTTTGGTATATTCATCTCTACTATCTCTCTAACTTCAAGTTGGTGGTCGCTAGCATCATTTGGTGAACTTTCATCGTCTCTGAAGCTCTTACGGTTCAAATTTAGCTGCCAAAAATTTCACTATAGTAAATGATATTGCAGATTTGCCATACACAGAATTCATCCCATCTTTAACTTGCATAGGCGTATTGACTACAAACAAATATTTAATGGTACCTCGATACTCGATTTGTTCATCTTCACAAAAACGCCCAAATTAACTTACTCAAAGACTTTTCGATAACAACTGCACATCCGAAATGGCTGGAACTTTGGTGGGTGACCGTCAACAATGAAAATACCCTAGCTTTCATTTACTAGTGTTCCAATCTTCACTTAGAGGTTGGAAATTTCTCACACTGTCCTCGTATATAAACGGTATAACATGGCTGAATTTATTCAGTTATCAGAATCAGAATAACTTCACTGCATCGTTCGTGTGTTACTTTCTTTCTAGAACCAACATGGAGAGGCCTGTCTAGATCATCATTCCTGATAGACAGGAATGAATTAGCTCTAAGGACCGTCTACTCGAGGGTCCCTGTTGGTACACGGATGGCTCAAAAACTGCAAAAGGTGTTGAAGCTGGTGTCTACGGTCGAGATGCCGCCAAGGAACAATCGATCTGTCTTGGTGGGTTAGGTTCAGAAATATTCGCCATTGACCACTGTGTTAACCTTTTGCTTGTAAGGGGATTAACGAATAGGTCAATTAAAATCCTCACCGATAGCCAAGCTGCATTGAAAGCATTGACATCCGATACCTGTACTTCACTTATGGTGCAGGAAGGTTGCTCTACCCTTGTCAAACTGGGAGGGCGGTGCAGGCTCCGTCTAATATGGGTTCCTGGCTACTCGGGCATTGAGGGAAATGAGAAAACAGACTCATTGGCCACTCGAGGAACTAACCTGAAGTTCACATTGAGAACTTTCATGAATATATTCGTAATCTGGGCACTTGAAAATATAAAAATTTGCGATGATATCCAGGGCAACAATAAAAAAAATTTTTTTTGTAGAGCTATGTTATCTATACGGTAATAATGCTATTCGTTTTGAAAAGTGCTTGTATTTTCCGATTAAAATATCGACTATGATGCATACGCTATTTGTTTAGCACTCCTCTCTGCCTCTCTATACTTTGTAACAATACGCTACTTATCAATGGAGTAACAGTAACCTGAATTTCATTATCCAAACAAAAACGAAAATAAGTTCTCAAATAAAAATAATTGTAATATGTTTTGTATTTTGTCAATGTGAATACATCAAAATAAACAAAAATCACAACAACATTCGTTCGGTTTGTGGATTTATCAGTGTAATTTAAGATGAACATGATTTCTTCAAATAATACGTGGTTGAATTGTGTTGGCAATAATAAAAGCAATCATTAAATCGTCGTTTCCAAAGAAACCTAATTCCTTTCTGGCTTCGTATATAAGTTAGGGCCTAGCAGTGTTTGGAACTGTCGCCTGTCTAAATGAAAATCGAATTAACGTGGCAGAAAATTTCGCACCCGGCTGTTTCTGCCAGAATTCAACTTAGCAACTCATATTTTTAGGGAAAGCTGAGGGCAAATATGATTCGCAAACTATTGTTAGCAAATAACTGGGTGACCTAGTTTTGGTTCTTGTATTTCCAGTAAAATCATGTTGATTGTTGAATATGGAGAAAACAGATCATGGAAATTACGACTTTCTCCTTTTACTGTTATGATTTTTTTCTTTCTGATATTTTTAGTCAAGTTCTCGAGTCCAAATATGTGTTCACTATTAATAAAACTCCTAAAAATAGGAAACTAGAAATTAAAATGAAAGATATAACAGTTTTCTCACATTTCTTTCAATACCTCATTTTTTATAGTTGTTATGAACAACTATTTGAAGGAATGATTAAACAAACTTACGAAAAGAACGTGGGTATCTACAAGGGTTAACTAATCCGATGACTCATGAGGGAGGCAGGTACCCACCTCGGACGTTACTATGGTCCCAGATAACTAGAGAATTCATCATTCATTTCACCAACTAAAATCATTACAGTCAACAACGACAGACGTTTGTATATATACAGGGTGCTTCAACGAAAACTAAACAGAGGCTATATATACCAAGATATTCATTTCTGATCAAAACGCAAAATTAGGTCAATTTTGGTTTCAAAGAGGACATCTTTTGGGGTACAATACTTGCCTGAAATATCAACCCCCTAAGCGGGGGTTGCAATACTTGAACATTTTGAATATGGAAGATGGGTCGAGTGTGGCTCAAAAAGAAGATAATATCTTTGTCTACATTGCCTTAAACGAATTTCCATTTTTAATTGAAAACTGTAAAAGATACAGGGTGAGCAACTAAAAGATAGGGAAGTTTATTTCCCTGAGAATATTCAAGCTTCAGTGAGGTAAAATGGAACAGATCCATGCTGATCAATGGCAGTCATCATCAAGTAGCATTCTTCTTCAAGTGCCATGCAGATTCCTGCGTAGGCGTCCATCCTCTCACTCATCATATGATTCTATTGATTGCAGCATTTTGTAGTGTCTGGAAGTCCTGTATTCCTGTCCACTGTCGTATGTTTCGTAGTCTGGATAGTTTTCTCCTACCTACTCCTCTTTTTCCTCCTTCTATTTTACCCTGGAGGATAAAACACTGGAAGTGATAGCGTTCTCCGCGCAGTACATGTCCAAGGTAGCCAATTTTTCTTTTGATATTTTCGAAAAGTTCACGGTCTATCAAACCAGTTCTTCTCAGTATATTCTCATTCGTTACATGTTCAACCCACGATACCCTCAGCATCCGTCGTAGGGTCCACATCTCGAAGGCCTCAATTTTATTTATAATTGCTGTTTTCAACGTCCATGCCTCGACTCCGTACAAGAGAACGGGCCAGACGTAACATTTTACCATTCTATATCTGAGATTGAGATTTAGGTTTTTTGTCTGTCAAGAATTTTTTAAGTTTTATAAACGTTGTTCGAGCATGCTCGATTCTGCATTTCATTTCTTGATCTGGGTCCCATTTTTGATTGATCATGCATCCCAAGTATTTAAATTGAGTGACTTGTTCAACGTTTTCTCCATTTATGGATATTATGGCATTTGAGGCATCGTTTCTGCTAATGGCCATACATTTGGTTTTACGGATGTTAATTTTCTAACCGAATCTCTGGCTTTCTTGATTGACCTTATCTAGTAGAGCTTGCAGGTCATTTGCACTATCTGCTAGTATCACGGTATCATTCGCGTATCGAATATTGTTAATGGGAATTCCGTTTACTTTAATACCCATGGGACTGTCGGAGATGAAAGCTCTTTCCACATATAAGTTGAACAACCTCGGAGATAAGATACACCCCTGGCGGACGCCTTTTTTCATTTCAAAATCCTCAGTTGTTCCTGCATTTTGAATTCGGATTTCTGCTTTTTGGTTCCAGTATAGATTACCTATAAGTCTGATATCCTTTCCATCCAGCCCCAAATCTCCAAGATATGATATGAGAAGGTCGTGCTTTACATTATCAAATGCCTTCTCATAGTCAATAAAGCACAGAAAAACGTTCTTTCTTTGGTCTTGGCAATTCTGCACTGATGTTTGGAGACTAAATGTGGCTTCTCTTGTTCCAAAACCGTTCTTAAATCCAAACTGACTGGCACCACTCACTTCCTCGCACCTCCTGTATAGTCTCGTGTGTAGAACTCGAAGGAAGAGTTTGAGGAAATGACTCATTAGACTAATGAGGCGGTAATCTTTACACGCTGTTGCGTTGTTTGTTTTCGGAAGTGCGACAAATGTAGAACGGAGCCAGTCCTCGGGAATTTGTCCAGTGTCGTAAATATTGTTAAAGAGTCGGACTATGATATCGAGGTTTTGTTCGCTAACTAAATAATAAATCAAGTACCATGCTCATCTCGAATTTCAATCCCTGGAGCAGGGGTGACAATCCTTGAAAATTTGGAAGAGAGTAGATGGGTCGAGTAAAAACCCGAAAGAAAGGTATTATCTTTGTATGCATTTCCTTGAAAGAATTTTCATTTTTGATTGAAAACTGTAGAAGATAAAGAAAGAGCCGCTGAAAAATAGAGAATACTATCGCCCCAAGAGTATTGGAGTATTAGTGAGAAAACTGGAATAGATTTATTCAGATAAAAGAATGCAGTCTTTGATCTGGAATGAATCTGTTCCATGTTTTTGCACTAATACTTGAATAGCTCAGGGCGATAGATAGTCTCCTCTATTTTTCAGTAGCTCACTCTGTATCTTCTACAGTTTTCAATCAAAAATGAAAATTCGTTTTCCTTTCGACCCATCTACCCTCTTCCAAATTTTCAAGGGTGGTCACCCCTGCTCTAGAGGTTGAAATTCGAGATAAGGATGGTACTTGATGATGACTGCCATTGATCAGCATGGATCTGTTCCATTTTACTTCACTGAAACTTGAATAGTCTCAAGGAAATAGTCTTCCCTATCTTTCAGTTGCTCACCCTGTATCTTTTACAGTTTTCAATTAAAAATAGAAATTCGTTCAAGACGATGTAGACAAAGATACCACCTTTCTTTTGAGTCATCACTCCACTCATCTTCCCTATTCAATATGTTCAAGAATTGCAACCCACGCTTAGGGGGTTAATATTTCAGGCAAGTGTAGTACCCCAAAAGATGTCCTCTTTGAAACAAAAATTGATCTGTTTTTGCGTTTTGATCAGAAATGAATATCTTGGTAGATGTAGCCTCTGTTTAGTTTTCGTTGAAGCACCCTGTATGTACATAAACAGTGTTTATGTATATAAGTTTATCTTCAATTCTACATCATTTTCATCTAGAAGCGCAATTTGTGAATGTACATCAGCAAACTCTGTTGAACATGATTGAACTTCTTGCAACCTCCTTTTAAACTCATTAATATTCACATTTTTGTCTAGGTTGGCAACGAACTTAACAAACGTTGTGAGACGTGCTCTGATTAATTTTCTGGAATTTTTATGTTTTTGATTTCCTTAACCGATTCTTAATCGAATTAATATGAAATGAAGAGTTTTCACAGATATGATATGATTGAACAGAACGCATTTTGAATCTGTGTTACTCAATGCCGAGGAGAATGCAAGCTGATTGATGCATCTGGAGGCGTTAGTAGGTATCGCCTAACTCCTATTCTCCATTAAGTTCTTAATTTATTATAATTATTAGAGTTAGCTAGTGAACACATGCTTAAATTATCTTGGGCGGCCACATCTGTGGCATTACATGCATCCCCTCCTCCAGAGGGGTTAAGACTAAAAAAAGCATTACAAATACGAAGTCGTTTAAAATTATGTTTCCTTCTGAAAATGTTTCAATCTTTCAAAAAAAGGTAACAACGTTTTGCTCAGAATGATTATTTACTTGATTTTTCAAAAGGAACTTCAGCTCTTTCCATATAACCATTATATTAATGTTAAATGAGTTTTATTTTAGAATGAGACTCATTCTCAGTTTAACTTCCACACAAAAAAAAGTCACTTGTTCAGAACCTATAGATAGATATAAAAAACGCATTATGTGTGAGCTAGTTGACAGGACTGCCACGACCCAGTTGTCTATGGTGGTACTCTCTATCCTACATTGCACCTAGAAGCTTCATCCTTCTGGTAAAGGAACTGAGCATTATGAGCGAGAACATAGTAAACTCAGTCAGTAGCAGTTTGTTAGATTCAAATCTTTCAAGCCTGATTCTGTCCCCAGTGAGGAAAATCTAAGCTTACCTAACTAGGCATTCGCACATGACGTGTTCTATTGATTCTTTGTCCCCACAAAGTCTGCATGGAGTAATTGATCGATGATCAATCCCTACTTATTATGGGATTACAGAGGCGACAGTGCGCAGATAATATAGCAAAAACAACTCTCTGGCCCAGTCTAGAGAGTTCAATCAAAGCCTTTGCTCTCGCAGTAAAAGCTCTACTAATAGCAAGTCAAGAGTGTCTGAGACCTGAGCTAGCGTCCTCGTATATTTAGGTCCAAATAGCGGTTATTTTCCCTCGTAATTTCAAGCCTAGGCTTAGGTCTGGTGAATTACAAAGCTGCTCCTCGAGCCGCCAATGTCCGCCTCCTCATTGCTCTTAATGCCCAAATGACCTGGATCCTGTTTAGGACGGAATCTGTTCGTTTCTTCCAGTTTGGCGAAGATTAAATGACATTGCTGCACCCTGCTTTCCCATCCAAGATGATTTTATTGACTTACTTGTTAATCCCATCGCCAATGGAAGGTTTGCACAATGTTCAATGTCAATGCTCGAAAACAGTCGCAACTTCGCAAAGACAGATAAACTGTTTCTCAGTAGCACATCATCTATATGCACTAGCTCGACTACCTTTCAGTGTTTCAGAGTCGTCTGTGAACATGTTCAATCGGCTCCCCTCTAATACCGTGCCAATACGTCTGCAAACCTAAATATTCTGTTTTCATTGGAGTGGAGCAAATCAGTAGTCTGCAACAGAAAAAGAGTTGGCGAAAGTATGGAGCCCTAAGGTACTCCTGCATTAACATGAAAAGATTTACTCGTTACATCATCAACTACCAGTCGAATCAATCTACTGAAGAGAGCTTCATCAAAGCTGCGTGCTCAACCCTGTCGCCTTTGAGATATCATGAGCAATAGCTCTGCATTCGCCATGCTCTTCGATTGTTAATGTCCGTTAATCCATTTCTGATGATACCCTGTCATCTAACCTTCAAATCACATTGTTGATTCGCAGTTTAGAAGCACTCAGAGAAAATTGTTTTGTTGAGGTTTCTATGGAAGTTGTGAGGCTGTTTTTTCTAATAAATTTCATGTAGGTAACTTGAAATAGAAGGTAAGCTACCAAAATTTGAGGTTACACCAGTCCTCATGAAAAATTAGTTCAAACCTTATAAGATGAGAAAATTTGAGTTTCTTCAGCCAGAATTTTGCCGGTGATATCAGGAAAAATAAGAAAAAATTTTGAATTTTATCAGTATACCATACGGATCGATGAAGTGACACCAGTGACGAATTATTCAATCTCAATCATGAAAATTCCTCCTCTATTGTTAATTCCCATCAGAAAGTGAATGATCAACACCTAGAACTATTTGGATTAAATATTAGAATAGAGTTAATGAACCACTGTGATTTGATGGAATCATTAATGGAAGCACAGTCGAGCGTTCTTTGGATTAAATTCCTTTAGCTCGAAGAATGCTAGCAAATTTATGGCATGATGGTATGTCTCCGCACCAGACAAGACATGTCTCAGTAATAAGAACGAATGTAAAAAAAAACATTGAGATGGCCACCTCGTTCACCAGATTTTTTTCTATTGGAGGTATATCAAGGAGTTATCGTAAAGACACTTCAAAAATTGTTCAGCTTCGATGAATAAAATTCAAAACTATTTCTGGACGTTGCATGTCTTGCATTTCGAATAATCAAAATACTTATGAGTATTTCAGATAGTTTTTATTTGTTTCTCGTTACTAATTATTTTTGATATTATCGTACTTTCGCTAAATTAGTTCCCGTTCTTGTAAAATACGGTTCTGATCAACAAATTCCTTGAAAGTTCTCACCTCGAGCTAAAAATATATAAGTGTGCCATTTTCAATGAACTCACTGAAAAATAAACCACGTGAAACAGGTCGGGATTCCTTAAGGGGCCAATTTCATATCATCCCTTCTCGGAATCAGCTTTTCACAAAACAATTTTCTCCTGCCTTGGTAAGACAGTATCTGCCTCATATGCTGGAAGGTATATAAAATGTATAAAAAAGCATGAACACTATTCCGCGATCAAGGGTTATTGAACCATATGAACGTTCACAGGTTTTTGGATGAATCTAAATTCCCGTGAAAGAAAGGAGGATACATTCTCAATTATTGGATTTAATAATTGAAAATTTTATATATAGATTATGTGAAACGAAATGAAGTGAATTTATTGTGAGTAAAACGTATTTTGTCATTTTAGTGAAAAAAACTGCAATGTGTGTGAAAACGAGTGTTCCATGAAAATTTGTATTCAGATATATCAGCTTTTACTAGAACATTATTTCTAATATAATATATATATATAATTATTTTTGATGTATTATTATCAAAAATTACTAGTCCAGGTTAAAGAAAAACGAATGTGGACTAAAATGCCTCCTCCCCACCCTCCACTGAAAAAAAAGTTTTTATTTGATGTTATATTATTATCATTAAATTATTGAAGGTATTCTTCATGAATTTATTTGACAAAATCTATCTTTAATGGGTAAATAATATACTGTATTTCATCAAATTTTCACTATTCATAGTACATTACAGTTACGGTATTTATAATAGTGCTAGGCTCAGGTAGGACTTTCCAAACCTTATTGATTTCAAAACAATCCACGAGGTTCAATTTCTTTCACTTATTACAGATATGTAGTATGTTTAGATTTTCAGAATTCAATATGATTTGTATTTGTGATATAATCAAACAAGGAGGAATTTTTGTTTCTATGTGTATGCGCTTTGAAACGAGTCTGCTAGTTTTTATCGGTTTGGACTACATATAATGCAGCAAATTCACTGCATTTCATTTTGTACTTTCCAGATTTCTTAAATTTATTCATTTGGCTTTTGAATTAATAATAATCTTCCTTATTCAGGTGCGCTGGAGGGAGCAGTTTTTATATTTAATTTGGAAAAACAATAAAGTATTTAATGGATAAATTTCCTTTACAACTGATCCTTTTCCGAGATATTTCAATTGAAAAATTAAGGTTCATTTTAAGAAAGAAACAACTAAAATAAAATAAAAGACTTTCCGCATGTAGTAAAAGAATTGAAATATGTTTCCTCACGGAGTAGGTGTTTTTCTCTCAACCTCAGTAGCTTGCATTACCTTCTCTTGCCCTGATACAAGCCTGAATTCGTATAGGCATGCTTCGGATTAGGTTTACGACCTCCTCGAGGGTGATATTCTGCCACTCTTCTGTGTCGGCTTGGAAGAGCTGTTGTGGCGATCTTATTTTCCCGTGAGATTATCCCATGAATGTTCAATAGGATTTAGGTCTGGAGAGCAAGCTGGCCAGTCCGAAATAACGATTCCCTCTGTTTCAAGATAATGTCGCGAGAGGTTGCTGGTATGTGGAGGAGAATTTTCTTGCATTGAAGTGAAATTCTCACCGTGGGCATCTCGCCAGAGTATTACAATGGGCTTCAGCACTAGGTCCGCGTAATTTCTAGCCGTTACACTCGCAGGAAACGAAATCAAATCTGTTTTGCCTTCCAGCATTATACCACCCCAAAACATCACACTGTCCCCTTGGTATTTCGGAATTTGTCTTGCTGCTCGGAGTCTAGCTTGTCTTCCACGGCCTCTTTAAACCCGAATTCCGCGATCACCTGATCGAACACCAATTATGTTCTCATCCAAAAAAAGAATATTTCGTCAATTCTCAATATTCCAATTTTATTGTTTGGTTAGCTCTGGAACTCTTAAAAGCCTTTTGCTGTGTGAACACTTTGAATGAAGCCTCAAGGTATCATTTTGACCGATATCATTTTGACTGATGCTTGTTGCTTTCATAAATTGCCTTTGGAGTATGGGGTGCTACGTACTAGGGTCTCTTCTTGCAATTTGGTGCAGAGAGCGGTCTTGTTCTTCAGAAGTGATCTTCCTACGACTTCTTTTAGGCCTATTTTGTAGCGATTGTAGCTCCACCGTATCAGGCGTAGGTTTTTGAAATCACCCCTGTGATACCCCCATTGTGGCCGCTATATTTCATAAATATATTCACAGTTTCAAATCTCAATGACGACTGAGTAAAATATCCTGAACATGTGGTGGTAATTCAACATTTCTTATTATACTATCCAGTTTTCTCAAAATAAAAAACTTCATTCTTCACGAGTAGTCACAGATCCAAGGTTAAAAACATTTGAAAATGTGAAATACTGAGTGATTCCGTATAAATTTGGGTGTGTACTTGGCTGTTTATTTGTCTAATGAGGTATAACAGTTTCGAAATGTGGTTATTATTTTGTTTGTTGATAGTTCTTTCAGTCTGTATTGCGAAATGATTGTTTAATTAAATTGATTTCTAACTCGAAGTTACTCCTCGACATTGGTTCTACAAACGCTCTGTGTTAAAGAAAGATAGATAGTGTTTAAGAAATTTGAGAATTGTTGTATTTGTCTATCCGTTCCTCGAAACCCGACAAATATCATCCATGTATCTGAACCAGAATATTATATGATTTTTAGCCAGGTCATTGTTCAGAATTTTTGTGTTTTCTTAATAGTTCAAAGTAATTTCGGCTAAGAGAGAACTAAATTGATGTTCCAGAATTTTGACGCAAGTTTGAAAAGTAAACTAGTAGATTTATGTTACTTTTGTCAAGGATGTTTTTCACAACGTTTTACAATATTCAGAAAAGCACATTCACAGATGCCATAATCGTTTTTGATTCATTTAGTCCTTGAATCATCAATTTGCAGCCTTTACCTCCATGATCCACAGATCGCACAGTACGGATGTAGGAGATAAACTTCAAGTCAGAAATTAATTTAATCAAACAAATAGCCAGGAATAATTATTTTCCAACACAATTGTTATTAACAAACATAATAAATACCGGATTTGGAATTTTCTATACCTGATTATAGGCAAAGAAACAACCAAGTACATCTCTCTTGGTTATAAAGGACGTTTATCAACTAAAATACAAAATTATTTTTCCAAATATAAAACACAAACGACTTTTAAAGTCAAGAATAGACACCGGTATTTTCAAACAAAACCTCGGAATAGATCTGTGCGTTAACCCCCCCTCCTAAACATCATAACTCAACTTCCTGGAGTTAAAGGAAATTCTAGGTTCACGTAACGCGTCTAACCTAACCTAGGGAAATTATTATTTCATTCAAAAGCCAAACTGAATAAAATTAAGAAATCTAGAATATACAAAATCGAATGTTATATAGGCCAAAATGGTAGAGTAATATTCGAAACTAGTCGTGTACGTAAATAATAATAGTGAGAACCAAGAAGCATGCTAAATAAAATAATAAATTTCTAATGATGACTCACATATAATACAGGATGTTTCCTTTACGTGGATCTACTTCAGGTTATGATTCATCAGCTAGAATTAAGAAGATTTATCAATTAGCTTAGAATAAAAATGAAAATATTATGCAGGGTGGACCAAAAGTAATTAAAGAAGACGTTCAAATGAGATGAGAAGTTGTATTAATAATGCAAGCCTACCATTCTGACATTCTGGATGACACAACAAATTTAAATTTATTCTATTGATATTCATCCATACGTCTTTTAAAGTCTGGGATCAACTTCTTCTCTTTGAGCTTCGAAACGTTTCCTTCGAAATGACAATTTCTGTTTAAAAAACCAGAAAGGTGACAGGGAATCTGGTGAATAGGTATATATCAAATTAGTTATGTTTTTCGTCGAAATACTTGCTCACAATGGTAGCTTTGTATGATCGTGCATTATCGTGTTACAAAATCAAATTAATTCTCTTTCGGCGAATACAAACGTTTTATAAAACCTAAATAATTAGGGGGCACGGTAGTGCCCCATCTTCAGGCGCCTATTTGAGGGCCTCTTGATACGTTCAGAACGGAGGAATTCTCTTCATTCAGAAAGCTATAATCACATACTTAAAATTCGAAATTTCAAGTTTGTAGGTCATTTCGTTTCGAAGTTAAGCGGAAGCAAATTTTCCCATTTATGACACTTACTCACTCACTCATTATCATCAGAATAGAACTAGTACTTCCCATAAACTCAGAGAGCTGAAATTCGGTACAGAGTAAGGGTTTAATGGCAACATAAAGAAAAAATTATAAAAACTAGGATAATCTTAGATCTGGAGTATCTGGTGACCCTGATTAGAAAACACAAGAGCACAACCAAACTATTAGAGATCGACATACCGCCTCTACAAAAATTATTCAACTTGGTGGACCGCTTCATTTGATGTCAAAGTTTCTGATGAAGAATCCTTAGCTGGTCTCAGCTGGAAAAAAACGACTGTCATAGCAAAAATCAAAGCGAAGTGGGAGACATCTTCTAATTTAATCTAACCTAAAGCGTCCCACAGTAACTGCTGAGCGAATGCCTCCCCTTCTGCTTTGATAACGCATATAAATAATATTAAAGGATCTTTATGGGGTGCACCTCATAAATGTTGACTTCAAGAGTATAAAAGCTCCAGTTTCAGCAATCACCGAATACGACCGGCTTAGGCGTAAATTTTTCGGGAACCAATCCGTCTAAAAGAATGAATAATGAACGCGAATGGGCAATAGGAAAAACTGTTGCTAATGTACAAGAATAAGAACTGGAAAAAAAATACGAAAGATTTGTTATAATAAAAAAACTACTCCCAAAAAAAAATTGTCAAATAAGAAAATCTAATAAAATAAATCGATATGTACACGTTTTCACCAAAAAAAAGTGGAATCCCACCAAAAACATTCTGTAAAAACTAGCCAAGTCTTGATGGAGCTGCTTGTTTACCTCTAAAAAGTAATGAAATCTGAACGAAGTCTTGCCAAGTATAAGGCTTCTTTCTTGGATTTCATTATTATTATAGTTAATGTTGTGTGACTTGAACGTTCAAAGGTACACAAGGGTACAAAACCAGGTGATCCATAACACCATGACCATGACCAGAGGGTGGTGTATCTGGAGTCTATCCTTGCATCGTTCAATCCTTTAGTTACTGTCCAACGTTAGATAAGATCGAAGGCTTTTTTGAAGTCTACAAAAGCCAGATGTAGGTTAATATTGTATTCACAACATTTTTCTGTCAGAGTTCAAATGGATTGTAAGTGGTCGATGGTGCTGAAACCTTTTCTGAATCCTGCTTAGTTATTATCTTCGTTACCAGTTTGTAGAGACGTGGAAGAAGTGTAATTGCTTATGTCGTCTTTGTTACCTTTTTTGAATATTAAAACCACCTCAGAATTACGCTATTTATCCGGGATTTTTCCTCCTTCTAAGCATCGATTGAAAGGCACCCCCTGTTCTTGAATCAAGACGTCACCTCCAAATTTCAGCATTTCGTTTCAAATGCGGTCTTTCCCAGAGCATCTCCCATTTTTTGAGCTGGTTCAGTGCAGATCCTATTTCTCTTGCTGTGGTATCGGGCATGTCTTCAGAGTTAACATTTGTGATTTTATTTCTGTTATGTTATTTGACATCAGCTATTGGAAGTTCTGACCTATAGAGTTCTTCGTAAAAGCCCTCAATTACTCTAATTATTTCAGCTTTATTAGTATCGATGCCTCCGTCTACGTTCTTGAGTTGAATTATGTTTGTTCTTCCCGAAGCTTCAAGTTTCGTTCTTAGAATTCTCAAATTTTTATTGCTTTCTATTGTTTCATTTATCAAATTTGTATTATATGTTCTTCGATCTTTTCTGACCGCTTTTGTTATAGCTCTATTCAAGCTACTACATTCTGTATAGTCTCTGTTCATCTGTCTTCTTCAATTCATCAATTCAAGAGTTCCTCCACTTATTCTACTGTCTCTTTGTTGTTTCCTTTACATGCTCACTTTCTTTTTTGTTGTTTTGATGCTCTTTGTTATTTTTTTCGTCATTTCATTCAATTCTAAGCCCTTTAACTCCATGGGTGAGTCTAATCTTTTCACGAGTTCATTTTGATATAGCTTTCGAAATCACTCCAGACCGAGTTTAGTGTGAATTGTTTTCAATATCATTTCAGTTCTCTCGATTTTGGGTTTGTACATCTATTTCATGTTAAATCGGTGACATTTAACACTCCAAAAAGAAGAGAGCAGAAATCAGCATTGTCAATGCTGAATGCATGTGTTACACAATCAACATCAGCCTAAAATAAGACACTTGCGGCTAATCACCAATACCAGTATGGGCTATTATCTTGCTTAACAAACATAGGTAGTTACAACAGATATAACATTCATGACTTTTTAGAGATAAGCTCCATCAAGACTAGGCTAATTTTTTACAGAATGTTTTTGGTGGGATATTTCTTTCTAAATTCTTCATGAATATATAGGTTGAAAGGGGGCTAAAATGCGATCGTATGGTCGTTGATGTTAAGTATAATATATATTTCACTTCATCTTCACTGAAAATGGATTTTCATATAATAAATAAATCATAAATATTTCTCATTATAAACTACACTACCTAAAGCTAGTCTGCACACTTAGGAACACTTTTTATATTTGATAACAACTCCAGTACTGTGGACATTCCGAGTAAATAGAGTATTCATTCTGGTTCTACAGAAAATTGATTCATCTCAAATAATCAACAGAAACTGTGTGTGCATAAACGGCCTCCATTTTTCTTTAGCCCATAAATTCAGGAACACGAGTACATTAAGTAGGAAAGGGAATTAACAATATTTACCGGCTATGAGTTCACAAAAGCAATTAAATTTATTGTCATTGTTGTTATGCAATTAACGAAATAAAGTGGACTGTATTCAAATTTTCAGCAATCTCATTCGGACTAGAAGGACTTTCATGAGTATTTCACGTTCATATCGCATACGTTTCATATAAAACATATTCATAGGGATATGTGGTGGAATTGAATCGTCTAAATTGCGAGTGGATTTTTATTGAAATTCTCTGATCAATGTACAAAGCCCACTGCGTCAATATGTGGGTGACGAACTGACATATCATATGATATAAAAACACCATAATCTAGTTTATTTACATAGTGACAGTTATCAGTTAATCCCCTATTATATATACAGTAAAACACCTAATATTCAAATCTATCTAACCACATTTTCGACGGAAGATTAGGCATATTTTTCGACCGATTTTGAAATTTTTTTCACAGTAATATTTAGTGAATACAAACTGAAAATATTGTAGACTATACAGGGTGTTGGCCGATGACATGCGAGCCTATGATTGCGCCCAAAGTATTAACAGCCTATCGATACTGCTTGTACGGCTAATGAAATATATGAGGATTCTGATCATAGTGAAAGATGTGCCGGTTCACTAGGAAGTTGTTGTGGAAGTGCATTCTCCTGAGAACATAAAATTTTCGGCAAAACTTTGATTTCTTCCTCTAAAGTTTGAACAGGCTGATGATGATATGGATGCGGATGAAGTTTTTTTAATACACTCTTAACTTAATAATGATTGACACCAATTGTCAAGGCCATTCAACGGATACTAATTTATACGTTCTGTTTAGCCTACCAATATTCTCCTCTTGTGTTTTCCAAAGCGATCATTTCTCTTGTCAAAATCGAAGGAAATTTAATATTTTTACGCAAGCATCAGGAGATATTAACGAAAGTTAGATGATTTGGAATTTAACGATATGGATATATTCTTCGATATTCCTTCACAGCCTGTAGTGAATTACAGTTGATAAAACCATAAACTAATAACATATCAACTTACTCAGCATATGTAAAAACTAGCATCTTTACGAGATTAAATTTCAACCAATTCCATTCAATTTCTTATATCACAGAGCAATTCAATGACATACGGTATAACAACAACAAGCGTAGAAGAGAATAATGACTCTCATCGTTCATTGATTCAGTGAATCGATGAAGATGTTAAACAAATAAGAAATGAATCCGATATTATACGTACGGCAGAGAATTGCGGTTGAGAGGTTGGAAATGTTCAGAACAAAGGGGAGGTATTTCGAATATTTGTTAAAATTCGTTCTGGATTTCCTCTATTAGCTCGAATTTTCTCGATTTCTTTTCTGTCGAGATTCAAAACATTATTCCAAAATAGCCGGTTTTCAATATTTTATCATCTACGGACAGGGTCGTTGAGGAGACAAGATAAAATTTTGCTTCGCAACAGTGCTACAGTGGAACAAAACTGTTGACAGTTGTATATTTTTATTGTAGCTTGGTCCAAAGTGAAAAATTTCCGAAAAACCATGTACAGGGTATCCAATTTAATATTTGATGATAGACAAAATTCTCTAAGTCCCTCTCTGGGCCATTCCATTTATCTTCAGGTGAGAAAGATGTACCTACAGCTGAAACTTGTACCAAATTTGACATAAATCGATCGCAAGATTCAAGAATTTTGGCAAATTAAAGATTTGCTTCAGAATCATGAAACAGCCTGTTTCTTCAGAAATAATAGCCTGACCTAATTTTCCGAGTGTAATTACTATTTATACTGAGTGTCTTCTATCTACCATCAAAATCTGTGCATTCATTCCTGGAACACCCTGTATAAATGACACACACTAGTGTAGTGTATGATATCATGAACACGTTAACACTCGTTAAATTATATCACGTCGAAAATGGAATACAGAAAATAAACTGTAGTCTTCGTATCAGTTTATACAGGTGGTTCTTCATATATTTCCAATAGCTACTAAATACATAATATAACAAAAGATATGAAAAAACTTCGGAAACTAGAAAGGAGGTATCAAAGATTGAAATAAGAATATATTGGCTTCACATTGAGACTTCCCCTCATTGTGGACAAATGACTCCACAAAAGTTGGAACTTTTCGGCATTCCTTTGACCTAGTTTTCCTTATTCTTTCTTCATATAAATCAAACCAACTATCAAAATGGTCTCTCTGAAATGAACGACTCCTATTAAAAACAATTTCCGTCAAAAGGCAATGAATCATGAACTGATTCTTTCTATTGAGGAGATAAACTTTCTCCTTTTATTCAAGATATATTACTTATATTCTTCTTAAATGATATTGGTTTTGTCTCGCTACTCAGAATGAACAACGTATTTTCCTGAGAAAATATGGGTATATATCCTCCATTCCAAAAGTAACCCAATCTTTATAAAATAGAGACAGTCAGTGTTAATTTTGATACAAATCTTTTTCATTATTCAATGTATCCGCCTTCTGCATAAATACACGAATTTGCGCCTAAATAAAAGTCTCCTATGCCTATTTGGCCGCGTGGAACAAATTTGGTCCCATGAGTGTCATTTGCCATACGATAAATAAAATACTAGTAGTACAGTTATATTTCAGTAGTTTTTGGAATAAAGATCATATTTGAATTTTCTGAGATCATTCATTTCAAAATAATTCCTTCAAAAAACTCTGATTTGACAAGAATGATTTTTTTCAATCAATTAAACTCATTCTGCTGAAAAGAAGGTATTGATAATTTTTTTGTCTAAGTCCAGACAAACATGTGACAATAAAAAACGTCATGGTATTGAAGTTGTTGATGAATTTGCTCTACTAAAGTCTTATGACAATATTTCAGAATCCCCATCACTCATTTACGACAGATGTGCGAAGCAACCAATCGTTCTTATTTGTATGTGTGCTAAGTGACCTATCCTTTCAAGTTCCATCCTTATAATATCCATTATATTCACGAGTTAACCAAATATTTTGATCGAAAATCAAAAATATACTTATTTTTGCAATGTTTCGATACTGCACTAGTTTCTGAGACAAGTCTCGAAAAATCACCCTCTATAAACACAATTCGAGTCGTCGTATTTTCATACCAATGCTTGTGTATTCGACTGCAAGATAATATGAACACTGATCCGAACACACAAATCTGAATTTAAGATTTGCCATCGAAGAAAAGCAATATAGCTTATATCGAGATAATTCTGTAATTTCTGTTTTCTCTGTAAATCTCAGAGTAAACTTTCCGCATCCAATATCACTATACAAGAATAACATTCTGGAATAACCTTCGTATCTCTAGAGGGGGCTTCGCAAATGTCGACCTCTCCCTTTTCATGAATTGAAATTTAAATGAAGAGAACTACGATTGCAACTGGAAATCAGAAAACTTTTAATGTTATTTTAATTTAGATTCAAATACCTAGCTAAAGTTTGAATTTGAGTCAGTTAGAAAAGTTATAGGATATAACAAGATAAATTGTTTGATGTGAATGGCATTTCATTTAGATTAAACTTTGTTACAATCTATGTGTGTTTCATGAAGAATTAATGCTATTGATTATGTGGAACTCCATTACCAAATATAAAAATTAAATCGTAAACTCTCCACCTAAAATTTCATGGTTCACAAAGCTGTAACTACCTCTCTCACTTCACGTTTTCAAAACGGAAATAAATAACATAAAAAGAATAACTTCCAACAACAATATGTCAGCCTCTTTCATAAATAAATTCCGACGAAAAAGATACAATCGAAAATCACAATTTTCATATTGCATTCAAGAAATACCCAAAAGAAGATATGATAATTTTGATTATGTCGGCCCACTTTCTCATAAATTAAAACATTATTTTTCGAAATTCAAAATAATCACCTCATTCTCAATTACCTTTCAATGCAGAACAAAAAACAGATAAACTCAAACAACCTGGTAATTACAAAATCAAATTTTACGAATGCTTTTCAGCTTACATAGGACAAACAGGTGGAAATTTTGATTGCAGGTTCGAAGAACATATATCAGACAAAAAATTCCCAATGTTTGAGCACATTCAATCAACAAATCACACAATAGTTATACATATATTATATATAGACAATCTCTAAGTTCTCCACAAATGCAATAAGGGAAGTAAAATGAATCTGTTGGAAAGTTTGAAAATTAATAAACCCCACATTATATTGCACTTTATAACCAACTCTTTTGTACCTAAGTTAGTATTCAGCATTCGGAAATGGCCGAAGGGTCGGAACCGGCCTTGTAGTAAGAAATGAACGTGGAGAACTGACAGAAGTGTTTCTTCTCTTTGAAAAAAAAATAATGAATTGCTTGAACCACTCAAACAGAATTCATGAATAGTAGGGATAAATTGCGCAAAAGCTTCCTTACGAAGATATACTTATACCGATCTATTTTAGCACATGCGTATTATACCTCGTAGTCGCTAGTTCGATTATTATTTAGAGCTTGCTTCCTCAGTGGAATATCTGTTATTGCAAATGTTACAGTCTTTCATATGGGACAATATCTCGTTCTATTTTATTCCGCGTTACATGGCGAGAGATGAAATTTGATTGAAGCATCAATTAGGGCATGCTATCTTCGAAATGGCCATCCCATAATTCACACCTCATTGTGGTTTGAGACAGGTTTGTTGATTTATAACAAACATTTCGTACGATTGGCGAATCTCTGTATATAAACTCGTTCATACTCGTACATCAGTAGCGGATTACTGATAACGGAACACGAGGTCGTCATCATTAAAGGCGAGTGGAAACCGAAATAGTTTATTTCCGTATTTTCTGATGTATGTATGTGGTTTGTCATGAAGAAAATAAAGAGCTTTCTACTCATCCTAGCGGAACACTTTCTTTATAGTTGAGCTCGACTTTGCGAACTTTTCATTTCTTAATCTTGCTAACAGTTCAGAGAAAAATTATTTATTGGTACACCCTAATTTTCTAAGCGCTCAGGGAAATACTGGAAAACTTCCAACAATCGATAAAGCAACTTTCATTCAAGAAACTAGGTTCATGCACAGATGTGTTGGACTTGTTTCTAGGTAAGTGTATTTCAATTTCAAAAATACAAATGAACAATTCCTTTTTTTCCTAGAAAAAACTCCTATAATTTTGATATTCAATAAAAAACGAAATGAACTATCAAGATTAAATATATAATTACGTTATGCTTTACCAAGAAGAGAGTAAAGATAAGCACTCCCGGTAGCTGACCCCATAGCCGTCGTCCAGGAATCGACTATCTTCTCAGGTGTCTATGTTCAACACTTGTAGAACCATTTGAATTCATTATAAGATTAGATTTGATACTGTTCAGTCCTTTATCGTATTGTACGTTGTGACTTAAAATAAAATAGTTTTTAAAAACAGTTTTCGAATCTTTTTGTTTATAACTATATGTAAAATACAAATATGCATTTTTGCCGTATCTTTCTTTCAACTTCAATTCCTGTTGCAAATTCTGCTTGAGGTTTTATTTACTAGCCTTGATTCTAAAAGACTTAAATATTCTAGTTGCAGAAGTCACAATAAAGTATAAGCTCTCTATTATTATTTGACCCTCTTGAAGATGGAAGTGAACAAACACATGAAATTATCTCTCTTACACATTTCAATCCAAGTAAACTATTGGCAATTCAGTTGGGTTTCATCTATATTTTTCTCAAAACCTCATTCGCACTCAGTCGAATGCCCATTTACTGATATGAAACCGTTTTCATCTCACAGAATGACCTGTATGTGAAATCATTAGAGATGTAAATCTGATCAGTATTTCCTATCATTAATGATTTATAATGAACGAACCAGTTTTGATTACTCAGTGATACACAGGTACCACCGCCCGCCAGGTATGTTGAGACAAATGTCTCAAGATGAAGATAAACTATCAGAAGATGAACTGTAAATATTTCATTAAAATGTTGCAGCTTAAAATATTTATGAGTATTTTGACAAGCATCATTCAGATTTTATAATTTCAAATTGTAGAAAGAAATTGAATCGGGAACAAGACGTTTTATAAAGTCATGAAATTATTTATAAACATTGTTTAACATTTTGTTAGGTATTGTAAAACTCATGTGGAAAACTTAGCTTGAGTCTACTATAATATAAAATGAATGTTCATTTCCATAATTTTCTAAAATTAGTCAGTTTCTGAAATATCATATACATTATTTAATTATTATATAAGTTAACGTATAGAATCAAGCGTAAGTTGAGTATGCATGAAATTTATGAAATAATTATTTATGGTAAAGGTAATTATCTAGATATTCATATTTATTAGTATCGTTTTTGAATATATTAGTATTCAATTGAAGAGAATCCGAAACCACATATTCGTCTACGTTACTGACTACAAATTTTAAACGTGTTGTGTGAACATTTTATTTAAAACGACGACAGCAATATTCGCAAGCAACAAAAAGGCAGAAAATATCATAGTCAGGTAGTTGGGTTCTTCCTAGAGATTTTTATTATTATTATTGAATATAATGGAGGGCTGAGGAGCAAGTCCTATAAGAGCACAAATGCAGAACAAATTCTGAGACCTACAGCTACTAAGCTGAACGCAAAAAAACAAAAGAAAAAGATTGAATACATTCTAGGGCCAAAAATTAATTCTAACAAGTATGCTTATAAAGTGAAATATTACTAATATTAAAGTAGGTAGCGAAGAGTTTTTGAAAATATTGGTCGACGACGCGTCAACCACCTCATGCCTTAAACTATTCCAGACATCGAATACCCTATTACTAAAGAAATATTGGCGTTGCGTTGTTTAATGACATCGCAGATCAGAGCTGAGTGTGAACAAGCCTTCTAAGTACGCGTAGTTAAATTTAATTATTCGAAATGTAAAGATCAGTTCACCCCTAAGCCTGCGCTGATTGAACGTCAAGAGATCGGCGGCACTCAGACGTTCCTAGTACGTCGGTCTTGTACGCCCGTACGACAAACGTGTGACTCGGCGTTGCACATCCTCCAACAAATCCCGATCGCGCAAGAAAACTGATGGACGCACTTAACGAAATCTCTGCGAAAGACCGACGAATAAGATAGAGCAGCGATTTAGCTCTTTTACACACCGCACTTATGTAGTCCGACCAACACAGGCCACGATAAATGATCACTCCGAAATCGACATGCGATAAAACCCCTTGTAATGTTGAGCCGCATAGGTTGTAGGATAGCTTCGGATTGTTTTTCCCCATATATAATAAATACTACACATTTCTCGATGTTCAAAGGAAGCAGCCAATCAATACACCACCTGCCAACGGAGTTTAACTCGGTTTTTTTTTATATGAAAAGTTTGATCACTCACATACAAAAGAAAGAGAAGGGCCGAGCACAGAGCCCTGAGGTACACCACTAGTAACTGACCTTGGAGCAGAATATGAACCCCCATTTGTACGAGGGCGCCTATAAAAGATCCAGCAATAATCTGGTGGCTGCTCCAATACAAAATCATAGAAACTACATTTATTTTTGAATTTGCCCACGTACCACATTTCTAAGGGATTTGCGAAATTAATGAGCTGTTATTACTTTACGTCTTCACTAAATAGACGATAAACCTCTCACGATTGGGAGTTATCATTTATTAATAAATTTTCTCTTCACTGGTGCTTCATTGTACTGATCCTTCAAAAAGCTCTGAATTTCGAAAGGGCGTCGAGAAATCGATAATTCCCCCACGTTTTCATCTCTCACAAGCGCGACAGTTGAGAGGAGAAAAGTAGTGAAAGAGTTGAGTACAGTTATTATTCTAGATGCGGAAGTATTCCTGAAGTCGTTATTCTAGAGCGGTGTATCTATGAGCAGCTTCATAAGTCACGTTATAATAGGTTTTCAAACAGATCTTTAATGTACTTGAGTGTGGCAAGCGAATGTATTCCGTTTGCATCTTTTCACCATGTTTATGCTACGAGGATATTAGTCCTGTCATACGGTTCCGACGTAATACATCATAAGCGAAGTCATTCACGAACGGGGATTATCTGGGCGTATAAAATTTTGCATGTTCATGCGAGGCGAATATATCTTATTTTCTACTTAAGGAAATACAGGATCTTGTTGAATGTCGGCTTTCGTCTTATTCTCGAAGCATATAAACATTTTGAGTAACCTAGAACTATATGTAAACTAAAAGCTCTTCGTTTGTGCTTCCTACATTTGCGTTTCACTATTCGCGGAGAAAAGAATGCGACCCAACTCCTATATTCGCGGCTAAAGCTTTCTTTCTCGCAGATCTAACCGGTACATCGGTACATACATACAGGGTGTTTCCGAATAAGATGTCATAAATGAAGGATGCGAATCCCTGAATGATTTGAGCAAGAAAGTTCGAAGAACCAATGGTCAAAAAATGCTTCGTTGCCGAGATACAGGGTGTTAAAGTTGAGAAAATTTTTCGATTTTCTCTCGATAAAACCTAGACTTCTCAAGATTTCGGGCTCAAATTTTCCACATAAGCTATTAAACACAATCTGAATCATCAGGTGAGGCCAAATTTTGAAACAGTATACAGGGTGATACTTTTTCATGGGCCATGTTCCATTTTTACCCTCGGAACTTTTTTTGGTACGCCACTGGCACTAACAAAAAATAAAATCGAATAGATCATTCAATTTGAAATTTTTTTTGACTCTTGGATTTTGATTGTCACTATCACCGTTTCTGAGATATTAATTATTGAAAATAATCCAATAGTTTTCCCATATCGAAGCCATGGAAATATTATCTTAATAACTGATCCAATTTTTCAGGAATTGAGCTAAAATTTACATCAGATATTTCCTTATTGTATGTTTATAACAAAATGAGGCAGACCTGACAGTATACAGGGTGTTATTTTTTCACGTGCATTTTCCTCTTTTTGCCCCCTGAACTTTTTTGTGGTGCGCTACTGGTATATTCTGAAAACAGAATCAAACAGATTATTCAAAGTGAAAACTTTTCTGTTCCTTGTATTTTTCCGTATCTGCCACCATTTTCGAGATATTAATCAAGAAAAGTAATCGTATAGTCCCTTCCGTATTGAAAGCTTGAACATATTTTTCATGTTATTTCGGCAATTTGTGAAGACCTTGAGCTCGAATTTCAAACGAAGTTCACATTTTAAGATCTGCACCACTAGATTGGTAGGATTTATGAGAAAGTATAAAGGGTGATATCATTTCCCTGATCATTGAATTCGAATTGAAAAATGTGTTTTATTGAGTGTATAAATCGGAAGTAAATGAATAAACAACATAAATAATCGCGAATGATTTCAATAACAAAAACTCATAATGATGAAAACAAAAATTGAACAAACAGAACAAATCAAAGAAGATGTACAAGGAACAGAAAAGTTTTCACTTTGAATAATCTGTTTGATTCTGTTTTCAGAATATACCAGTAGCGCACCACAAAAAAGTTCAGGGGGCAAAAAGAGGAAAATGCACGTGAAAAAATAACACCCTGTATACTGTCAGGAATTTCTGCCTCATTTTGTTATAAACATACAATAAGGAGATATCTGATGTAAATTTTAGCTCAATTCCAGAAAAATTGCATCAGTTATTTAGATAATATCTCCATGGCTTCGATATGGGAAAACTATTGGATTATTTTCAATAATTAATATCTCAGAAACGGTGATAGTGACGATCAAAATGCGAGAGTCAAAAAAAATTTCAAATTGAATGATCTATTCGATTTTTTTTTTGTTAGTGCCAGTGACGTACCAAAAAAAAGTTCCGAGGGTAAAAATGGAACATGGCCCATGAAAAAGTATCACCCTGTATACTGTTTCAAAATTTGGCCTCACCTGGTGATTCAGATTGTGTTTAATAGCTAATGTGGAAAATTTGAGCCCGAAATCTTGAGAAGTCTAGGTTTTATCGAGAGAAAATCGAAAAATTTTCTCAACTTTAACACCCCCCTGTATCTCGGCAACGAAGCATTTTTTGACCATTGGTTCTTCGAACTTTCTTGCTCAAATCATTCAGGGATTCGCATCCTTCATTTATGACATCTTATTCGGAAACACCCTGTATATAAACTAACAAATAGAATTCGGTATCTTTTGTAAACGCAGCATTAAATGGACTGATGTAAAAGAAAAGTGAACCTCATCACTACACCTAAAATGTTTTTTTTTGTTTTTAAATGATATCGCAGCTGCATTGATTCAGTTTTTTCTTTGATGAAAGCCGCCTTCGCCGCAGTCAGTGTAAGACAACAAACCATTCATTGCCAAAAATCTGCCTGGATTTCAGCGGTCTTGACGGGTAAAATAGAGGAGCAACTGTCAAATTATCATCCTTCAGCTATTCAAAGATATCCAAGTCTATTCCTGAAATAAAAAGAGCAAAATGATTCTTAGCCGCAGAATAGATATTGCAATTCAGAATGGTGCAAATAGTTCAAGGTTCAAACTGTTCAAGAGCTCATTAAACCAGTTTTTGAACAGGTTACAAATGAGGAATGACTGTGACGTTGTTTGGGCAAAAACACTCAAAATAACAAAAAGAGGGCTATCGTATCCTAATCCACGTTTATAGGATTGGATATGACAGAAATAACTGTGTAAATTTTCCTAGCAGTTCTCAATGAAGGAAGACTTGCACCTTTGAAAATGCTGGAAACAATGGACAACATAATTGGAAGGTGTGTACATGGAAAGAAGGTCGTATCAAGTTAAAATGAAGGCAACAAGGGTAACAATTGGAATATGAACACAATGACCTCATATTATATAGTACAGGCATAGTTGACTAACAGATTGTAAGATTTGAACCTCAATTTTTTCAAAATTATCAACACGCGTTTTTCTCGAAATCAACTTTTGCTAACAAGGAACAGATAAGCTCGATATACATATTTTCAATGAAATAAGACTAAAGTATTTAGATTTTCACTATATTAACAAAACTATGACCGGTTTCACCACACTGTTGCTTCATCAGATAGATACAAACTAATGAACAGAGTTATTTATATTAGTCTTATTTCCTACTAAATATTACAAGTACGAGGGGTATGTTGGAAAACGCATCAGTAATCTTTTAGATACCAATTTTTCCGAAGATGAAGTTTCACTTCTAGAAAAGGGTTTTAAACGCAATTTAGAGTCGAATAACACTCGTCTCCATTTCGATGTGCTAGGAATTAAAACCGAAATAGCCCTAAATTATTCATCGCAAGCTGAACACCTGAAACATTCTGCAGTGTTACTACTTCAAAAACAGTTCAATAATTTTCAACCTAAGAAATTCGAAGATACAACTTTAAAGTCCATCAAATCTAAGTCCGAATCTGATGATATCATATTTACTGAAGCAGAGAAAGGTCATAACAGTCATACCCTTAAATAAAGCAGATTATTTATTGAAAACCCAAAATTTCATTAAGTCAGTTAGTTATGAAAAAAATGATAAAGATCCAACTAATAAATTTCAATCCATAGGAAAAAACGCATAAGAGTATGCCAAATCTATAATACCTACCAACCAAAAATATAAACTTTTCATTGAAACCCCGCAATCACCAAAATTTTAATCCGTCGTCAAACTCCATAAAACAGAGCATCCCATTAGACCAGTAGTTTCATATTTTCAAGCTCCAGTTGCAAAACTCTCACGTTTACTCATAGACATCATTCAACAGTACGCTAAATTTGAACCTAGATTCTCAATAAAAAACTCTTCAGTCCTTATAAATAAAATTCAGCACACGATATTACCACCCAGCGCTAAACTTATGTCATGGAATGTAGTAAATATCTTCCCTAGTGTTCCACCTAGTGATACAGTCAAAACTCATCAACAACGCTCTTCAAATTAATAAAGTCAATCCAGTAATTAAATTAGAAATCTTAAACCTTTTAGAAATTTGTTTAGAATTAAATAATTTTAAATTCAATGGAGTGTTATATAATACTAAAAAATGGTTTAATCATGGCAAATCCTCTGGGCCCTCTACTCGCTGAAATTTTCATGGATAATATTGAAAAACTATCCAAGAACATCCGTTATTCAAATACTTTATTTATTGGTTTAGATATATCGAGATAAACAGAAAATTCCATTGATATTCTCGATTTAACTATTACTAAAATTAACGGCAAAAATCTTTCTTAAGCCATCGCATACAGATATTACTATTCACAGCTCATCTACACATCCTTATCCACATAAATTTGCTGCTCACAATAGTATGGTACAAAGACTCATTAAAATCCCAATGTTACAAAATAATTTTATAAAAGAGCAAAATGTAATTAAACAAATAGCAGTCAATAACGGTGACAGTCCTAGTATGATTGAGAACATAATCTCACGCAAAAAAATTTCAAAAAGCAATCCAGGAAGTATTTCCAAGTATAAAAAGTTCCAATACAAAATACAATAGCTCAACTAATATTGGTAATCCTAATCTAAAATTAAAACCATTCCTATCGCATTGTAATTTCAATATAGCATTCCGAACTGATAATTCTCTAGGCCGACATAATTCTTTCGATGTTAAGAATCTATTTCCCAACATTCCTCCAAAAGATACATATTACTTAGTTGAAGAATTATTAGAAAGGAATCATGTCAATACTATCATTAAATCAGATATTCTTTCATTATTAAAAATTTGTTTAGATCAAAATTATTTCCATTTCAATTACAAATATTATACTATTGAAGACGGCTTGATTATGGGCAATCCGTTGAGTCCTTTGTTAGCAGAAATTTTCATGAATAACTTAGAGAAATTAATTCATAATCATCCACTCAGTAAATATTGTTTATACTGGTATCGCTATGTAGACGATATCATTATTTGCTTCACAGGAACAGATAGACAGTTGAAAATTTTCGAAAATCATATAAATTCATTACATCCAAAAATTGCATTCACAACCGAAATAGAAAGCAATAATTCGATAAATTTCTTAGACGTAACAATTTCGAATGAAAATGGAAAACATGTTTTCGCAATTTACCATAAGCCGTCACATACAGATATTATAATCTATAACTCGTCGTGTCATCCATATCAACATAAAATGTCAGCATTCAATAGTTTTATTCATAGATTGATTAACATCCCGCTATCACGAGAAAATTTCAACAAAGAACTAAATTTGATTAAACAAAGAGCCAAAAATAATGGTTACAATCCCAAACTAATAAATAATATTTTAAATAAAAAACAAAGTAGAATCGCATTGAATGAAGTTTACCCTGTCGATAAATTGAAACAAAATTCAACACCTTAACCTACGTTGGCATTACAAGTGAGAAACTGAAATCATTCTTAAGTAGCAATAATTTCAACATAGCTTTCCAAACTAATAATAATTTAGGCAAATATATAAAAATAATAAAACCAAACCAGGTAAAAACAATAAATCAGGTGTTTATAGATTGAATTGCAATGACTGTGATAATTTCTACATTGGTAGAACACATAGAAATTTTAATATTAGAATATCGGAACATAAACGCAGTTTTTCAAATAAAAATCAGATTCAAATTACGCGAATCATCTCTTAGAAAATAATCATTCTTTCGATCCACAGTTTGAAATTTTGCATACAGATAATAAATATTGGAAGGTAGATCTTTGGGAAACTTTAGAAATAAATAAATACAAACACTCAGGTAGACTCATCAATGAACAAGTCGATTTAAGCCCTTCACCTCTATTGAATCTTTTCGGGGAGCAATCTATTCCTTAATTTTATTGGATATACCTGCCATAAATAACCACTTAGGAGGAGCCGACCAATAAGCTTTTAATTACTCAAGAACATTTATAGTTATATTCTCATTTACATTTTTCTGCATAATCATTCGTCTGAAGAAGCTACGGTGTAGTGAAACGCGTTACGAATCGCAATTATTAAGTAAAATTCCTTAAAACACAGTACTTGTTTTTTATTATTGATAATGGAATTTTACCAAGTAAAAGCCTCCCAAATTCAAACGACATAAAATAAAGGTAAAAAATCCCGTGTTTATAATCAGATCTAAATCCTTCTCCTTTACTCAATCTTTTCAATTCATAAAGTAAGCAACTCCGATCGGTTTTCCAACATACCCCTTGTACTTGCACCTATTGTAATATTAAGTAGGAAATAAGACTACTTAGTAATAGATAACGAATCGAATAACATATTTCCATAAATAAATGAGAAAGATTCAAAATATGTGACCAGCACACTAAAAGAACCTCCACCTCTGTCTTTTAGAATCAGGCATCTTTAGCAAGTAATCACTAACGGCTTGGTTACCTCTTTTGATCCAATAAAGTTCATTTCAATTCCTGAGTAAATTCCTTCTAAATACCCAAACCAGAACATTCGTAGTCAAAACGATTATCGTTTGACCTAATTCAACTTGGGAAGTTTCAAATATTTAAATGAAAAAACATCAGAGAACAACCGAAACACTCTCACTGGACGAATTTCGCTAGAGAAGAAATTCCAGAGAGAATTATTTATTCGTATAATCCCAGCTATCTCAAAATTCTGCTATCAATTAGAACGGTTCATTAAAATACTCTAGAACTCCTCCAGCCCTGTTCATTTATCTGGGGATATTTTGGGACTGCCAAGAAACTGAATCTCCATTCCGGACAAACAAATGAATTTTGAGTAAAAAGTTTCATCCAACTCATCAAAATAGCGTCCTATTTCGTAAATTATGGACTTGCATTAGTCTCAGAATAAATGCATTCAAGAACTCAGAACTAGGAAAGAATATATATCACGTTTATTATCTTTTTATATTTATCTCTCTGGCACTACTCCTTCGTACTTACTCGAGTCGCAAAATTTTTGTTTGTTTGAAATACAAGAAATTCGCTGTGAACTGATGGAGGTTAATAATTCGTTTAGAGAATGTGAAAGTTTGTGGATTTTTCTCAGTTTCAAATATTATACTCAAACAATGCTAAAAACTCCTCAGTTCTGACAAGATGCTTAGTGCAGAAACCTTGTGTGCTAAAGCATCTATAGACCTACTTCTCGCCCTGGAGGAGTTCAACGCAAAAGTTTGGAGTATAAAAGACCAGAAACATGTCAGAATGATTCCCCCTTCATAAAATGAGTAACGAAAACGGCATCTTTTCTCACAATCTGCTTCAAAAAATAAACTCTTCATAAAAAGCACTGCATTTCTACCCAAGAAGATAAACCTGGGAACTTAGAAAATACCTGGATCTACCGAAGTAAACTGAATCGACCTTTTCTTAGTACAAACAAGACACTTCACATCAATAATGTGATTCCGACCACTATCTAGTTAAAGGTAAACTGAAAGAAAAGCTTTTCAACATGAAACATCCCAAAGAGCAATCACCAAGAAATAGAGAACTCACAATTTACATAAGAACGCTCAAGAACTACATCTTACCAAGAAAGCATTTTAGAGTCTCTAGATACAGAGAGGAAATAGAGTAGGAATATCAATTAAGAATGGGAAGATACCAGATCAGCCATTATTAAAGCAGCTACTAAGTAAATAGGACAATTTGAGAAAACAACAAACTCCATCTGGTTTGATGAAGAATGTATGGAAACCATCAAGAGTAAGAATGCTGCAAGACGAACGATACTAATGAAAAGATATTCAAAGAACTAAGTCCAGAAGCACACAAAGTCTTCAAGAGAAAGAAAAAGAATATCCTCCCGAATGAAATTGAGTTACAAAAAACGAGTCAAAAACAAATTGCACACCGCACTTGAACGAACCAGAAAACATTTCAGCTGAGGATCGAAGGATGTAGACCTAAACAAGAAGAACTTCTAAGAGAAAACCACGAATTCTTAAAAGATGGGTCTAACAGTTAAAGACGCTTTTGAATGAAATAATGCTGCAGTACCACCTTCCTTAATACAAACTCCCTTGACTAATATTGGAGAAAATTATGTTGAAGCTCCAACTTTCCTGGGTGAAGTACAAGTTGCTCTACAAGGACTAAAAAATGACAGCATAACAGCGAAACCTATAGACAACGGTCACATTGGTGGTATCTTTTGTCCAATAAACATAAACGGCGATAAGATGGACTGATAATGGCAAAGTGTTCTGAATATGGAATTGACTTGCATCTACTCTTCATTGACTTTAAGCAAGCATTCGATAGGTTAAATAAGGACAAACTGAAGGTCGTCTTGATACTTCAACATTCCAAAAAGTTGAGAAGGCTACTGTTGATGACTGAACAAAATGGAGGCGCACATGTAAATAGGTAACAACCAAGTAAGCCATTTAAACTCAATAATAGTGTTGAACAGGTAGACGGGCTTTCAACAACTCTGTTCATATTGGCCGTTCATTTTGTCCTACCATTGTCTAAAATACATTTTAAGGGGTTCAAATATCTTGGAATGTCAATTGAAAATACGGAGTTCATTCCAGAAATCGAGCCTATTTTGCAAACATAAAGTTCTTCAGAAGTGAACCTATCCAAGAGGCTACCAAAATGATGCTACACTGGACTCTAATCAGGAGAAACTTGGAGCATGTGCGATTACGACGAAGATATCCCTCGGAAATGTCATCAGACGCATATATGGACCGACCGAAGAAAACCGATTGTGTACTTCAACAAACAAAGTGATTGATAACATCTCCAAGAAGACATCGTGCATTTAATCAAGGCTCAAAAAATTCAGTGGTTGGGACATGTTGTATGGATAAACGGATCTACACTACAAAAAGGAAAGGAGGACCACTTCTTCGATAGATTGACAGGAAATTATGGGTGTGGGAGGTTGGAGAAGCCGATCTAGGGACAGGACTGCATAGCGAGGCAAAGTGGAGGAGGCCAAGAACCACATTGAGCTGTAGCTCTACTTCTTCAATACTCCATCCATCTATACCAAGTACAGCGTTCAGGTTTCGCTTTTGCTCGCTTGTTTATTAGGATGAAGTTGTTAGCATCAGTCTGTTCGAGTCTCTTTTTCACTGAACATGCATACTTGAGCTGGAAGTACTAGGGAAACCAGGCAAGCTCCACTTCCATTCAATATGGCTCTGCTGAAGAAGACCTTAGTTCCTCAACTATTATTAAATGAAAACGCCTACTTTCCAAGAGAAATAGAGGCACGATCCAATAGTGCCTCTTTATAGTCTCCTTCATCAGAAGATAAAGCAAAATGTACCTTCAGACCTGACAATAAACATTTATCAAAACAAGATTCAATTTCACTGATGTCCTCATAACTGCAACAGCTATTAATCGTTTTATTGTTGTAGATAATACTAATTCCACGGACTTCTTGAAACATGGAAAATCTCAACTACATACTACATCTGGTAATTTATCTGCATATTCAAAGTGTTCAGTTCATATTATAGTTTTACGTGCAATAACAATCTACGATACTTTATCAGCCATTTTCATGAGACGAAACAGCAACTGTGACTGTAGAAAAGTTATATTATTTCATCTTTCAATGTTTTAACAACTGGTGTTGCTGAAACGTTTCAAGTAAAATAGCTGTGAGTTTCCAATATCAATCAAAAAACACATCTTAGTTCTTAGAATACAAGAATATGAGGGAAATAGTGAAGAAAACATTACTGTCAACAGCGCATTTTAAGATCACGAGATAGACTTACTTTTAATAGATACTATATTATCTGAGAAACTTGAGCATAAAATAAGAAATATGCCTGATAACCAAAGAAATTAAAGTACTTTTAGATTCCGCACAAATGGTTGCGCCATATACCATGTCTCCAACTTTCAGAATTGCAATATCTCAGGAATCGTAATTCGTATGAAAGAAGTGTAAAAATAACTTTTACAGACAATTGCATAATCTCCACATTTTCCTTGAACTATTTTTATGATACATTTTCCGTTTACGAGACATTGACGTTAAATCTGGAATATATTCGTTTGAGTCGTGACGAATATTCAATATTGCATTTTAAGCGCTGCTCTAATTTTCAGTTATATGAGAATTATTCTAATACCAAACGTCTATTAATTTGGCTATAAATAGAAGGGTTTAGATTCATCCTACTACTTCGATATCCAAATAATATTTTTTTATGAATTTTCACATTATTCAAGCACCTATTAATAAATTTGATGTTTCTTACACAGATGTCATTATGATGAAAAGTTAATATTCCAAGCTTTTCAAAAGTACCCCTGTAATGATCAGCCCAGACTACCCAATACTCTAAATGTATTCCACTGCCGTCTAAAAATTCAATTACGTTTCGAACAACACAAAACCTAAAAGATGATTAAATGAACGAGAACTACACAGTCCTTTGTACATCCGAAGAAACCAACATAGCCAGACTATTAACAAAAAACCAATTCAAGGCAAACTGACGCATTTCATCAGGCTTGAGCATTGAGCTGATCGGAATGCACCATGGGGATAGAGTCAACAGCAAAAAGTATTATATTTGCTTCTTTCAGATACTCAGGAAGGTCATTGATGAAAACCGAAAATAAAATTGACTCTATAATACAACCTTGGGGTACCCCAGTTTTAACCAGAACTGATTAAGAATAGTTATTATTAGCCAATACTGTTTGGTACATTTCTGACAGAAAAGTCCACCAAATTTTTATTATTTCTACAAAAACCGTTCTACCCTAGCGGGACGGTTAAAAACAGGTGGTAACTCTACAGCACTTTTTTTCAAAACAGCTGTTGATTAACGCAGATATGTTCAATTGAACATGTCTGATGGTTGGTAGCACTGCAGTTGATGTATCTAAAATAGAATTGAATTGAAATAAAAATGATGACTCGCAAAAGATGCTGCTTACTGCCTTCGTTATAGAACAGAACTGACGAGTTTTACTGGTCTGCACGAAGAGTCTGTTCTCAACTTTCTTATTGAAAAAGTTATTCGCTATATCATTTGTGGAATTAAAAATAATTCTGAAGCGCATATATTCAGCTTTAGCCTCATCTAATGGATTCTTCTTCAGGTTTTTATGAGGAACGAAAGTCAAAGGCTTTAGTGAAGTCCAAGAGCAATTATAATGAATGTAATCTCAGCTCGATACTTGAAAACGGATGTCACTTCGTGAGAATATACAGGGTGTTTCCGAATTAGATGTCATAAATGAAGGATGCGAATCCCTGAATGGTTTGAGCAAGAAAGTTCGAAGAACCAATGGTCAAAAAATGCTTCGTTGCTGAGATACAGGGTGTTAAAGTTGAGAAAATTTTTCGATTTTCTCTCGATAAAACCTAGACTTCTCAAGATTTCAAGCTCAAATTTTCCACATAAGCTATTAAACACAATCTGAATCACCAGGTGAGGCCAAATTTTGAAACAGTATACAGGGTGATACTTTTTCATGGGCCATGTTCCATTTTTACCCTCGGAACTTTTTTTTGGTACGCCACTGGCACTAACAAAAAATGAAATCGAATAGATCATTCAATTTGAAATTTTTTTTGACTCTTGCATTTTGATCGTAACTATCACCGTTTCTGAGATATTAATTATTGAAAATAATCCAATAGTTTTCCTATATCGAAGCCATGGAGATATTATCTTAATAACTGATGCAATTTTTCAGGAATTAAGCTAAAATTTACATCAGATATCTCCTTATTGCATGTTTATAACAAAATGAGGCAGAAATTACTGACAGTATACAGGGTGTTATTTTTTCACGTGCATTTTCCTCTTTTTGCCCCCTGAACTTTTTTGTGGTGCGCTACTGGTATATTCTGAAAACAGAATCAAACAGATTATTCAAAGTGAAAACTTTTCTGTTGCTTGTATTTTTCCGTATCTGCCACCATTTTCGAGATATTAATCAAGAAAAGTAATCGTATAGTCCCTTCCGTATTGAAAGCTTGAAGATATTTTTCATGTTATTTCGGCAATTTGTGAAGACCTTGAGCTCGAATTTCAAACGAAGTTCACATTTTAAGATCTGCACCACTAGATTGGTAGGATTTATGAGAAAGTATAAAGGGTGATATCATTTCCCTGATCATTGAATTCGAATTCAAAATGTGTTTTATTGAGTGTATAAATCGGAAGTAAATGAATAAACAACATAAATAATCGCGAATGATTTCAATAACGAAAACTCATAATGATGAAAACAAAAATTGAACAAACAGAACAAATCAAAGAAGATGTTGAAAATGTCCTCCACCTGAAAGAATACATGCTCGTCTCCGCATATTAGTGCGCACCCTCTGAAATATTCCTGGGGTATTTCTGATGACGTCACATGATGCTATAATTCTTTTCCTCAATTCTTCAAGTGTATTCACGGGAGAGCTATAAACCAAAGTTTTCAGATGTCCCCAAAGAAAAAAATCCAAACTGTTTAAATCTGGCGACCTTGGAGGCCAAGCTTCTGGTCCACCACGCCCTATCCAGCGGTTATTGAATGTCATATTCAGATATTCTCTAGCTTCCATGCTGAAGTGCGGTGGTACTCCGTCATGCATAAACCACATTCTATTTCTAGTTTGCAGCGGCACAGCTTCTAGCAACACACTTAAAATCTCTTCTAGAAAGTGGCGATATAAGGCTCCATTCAGCCTGTCTGGCAACAAAAATGGCCCGATCAGGAAATCCTCAATTATTCCAACCCAGACATTAACCGAAAATTGTTCTTGATGGTGACATTCCTCAATCATATGGGGATTTTCTTCAGTCCAATAGTGATTGTTATGAAAGTTCCTGATTGCATTTCTCGAGAAGGACGCCTCATCTGTGAAGATGATTTCGCTATCGAAAAGGGGATTATGAGCAATGTTATGAAGGAACCATCGGCAGAAATTGAGTCGCAGAGGAAAATCGCGGGGTAGTAGAGCTTGGACGCGTTGAATATGGTATGGGTAAAGCAAGAAATCATGGAGAATTTTCCAGACCAATACAAATGAGATATTCAACTCTCTTCCAATTTTTCTTGTACTCAGCTGAGGATCCTCATCTATACAATTTAGGACTGCCTCTTCGATTTCCGGGGTCCTTATTGTCCGATTTGCCCTTTCAAGTCATGATTCGGTTTGAATGTACCCCGTTCTCTCAATCTTCTGTGGATGTCAGAAAACGTACGCCTATCAGGAATGATTCGATTAGGGAAGCGTTCTTGATACAAACGCCTTGCGTGCACTGCGTTTCCTTCAGCCACACCGTACATGAAATGTATATCGGCCATTTCTGCATTAGTGAAAACCATTTCAAAGATTATTGGTTACTACTTACAGCTGTTTCAAATGTAGGCACAACAAACTGAATGACAAAACTTACAATCATGGAAGTGTCAAGTTTTTTTTCCATGATTTCATTTGCAAAATTGTATCAGAGCCCACTAAGCCTTTTGAAATCACCAACGTGTTCTGATATGAGGAAGACACGATAAATTCTGATGATTTTCAATTCAAAACGGTGAAAGACATGAGGATCAAGATGAGCACAAAATTATCCGAATTGAATGAAAAATCCGTTTCTGATTACGAAAAACGTCAGTTATGCACCGAAAAAATATACGGAGGCAAAGGGGTAGCCTGTTCGGGCGTTGTTAATTAATTTTTCGAAAATGGTGGCAGATACGGAAAAATACAAGGAACAGAAAAGTTCTCACTTTGAATAATCTGTTTGATTCTGTTTTCAGAATATACCAGTAGCGCACCACAAAAAAGTTCAGGGGGCAAAAAGAGGAAAATGCACGTGAAAAAATAACACCCTGTATACTGTCAGGAATTTCTGCCTCATTTTGTTATAAACATACAATAAGGAGATATCTGATGTAAATTTTAGCTCAATTCCTGAAAAATTGCATCAGTTATTAAGATAATATCTCCATGGCTTCGATATGGGAAAACTATTGGATTATTTTCAATAATTAATATCTCAGAAACGGTGATAGTTACGATCAAAATGCAAGAGTCAAAAAAAATTTCAAATAAAATGATCTATTCGATTTTATTTTTTATTAGTGCCAGTGGCGTACCAAAAAAAAGTTCCGAGGGTAAAAATGGAACATGGCCCATGAAAAAGTATCACCCTGTATACTGTTTCAAAATTTGGCCTCACCTGGTGATTCAGATTGTGTTTAATAGCTTATGTGGAAAATTTGAGCCCGAAATCTCGAGAAGTCTAGGTTTTATCGAGAGAAAATCGAAAAATTTTCTCAACTTTAACACCCTGTATCTCGGCAACGAAGCATTTTTTGACCATTAGTTCTTGGAACTTTCTTGCTCAAATCATTCAGGGATTCGCATCCTTCATTTATGACATCTTATTCGGAAACACCCTGTATAGTATCTAAAAACTGGACCATCCAAAAGGGGGAATTTTTATCTTCGTGAAAATTTTTATCACACGGAAAATGATTTGTTTCCATTCCAGTAAAAAAAAATGCAATGGACTTGAAAACGGATGTCACTTCGTGAGAATATATGTTGCGACTATACATTGATAAAATGAAATATTAAACATGGGTAAACAGGCGCGAGCAAGAACAGAAATCTGTTCACATGATTAAATTCTCTTGAATAACTTGAACAACTGTGTGATTCACAGATTTCCCCTGTCACGCATTACTTAAGAAGAATTGTTCCGACAAAATTGGCCGAATTCGAGATGAGGATAGCCCTTCAGGGGGAAACATAATACTTTCTGAGTTGGAGGAATTAAATTTGTGAAACTGAAACAATACCTACCACAAAAAGTAGACAGAAAATTAAAATATATATTTCTTCGGTTTGGTAAGTTTCCATGAGGAAATTGGAGAATTTTGAGAGAACCCATTACCCAAGAATTGATGCAATTTAGACGAAAATGCTTCCGGTCTATTGAGACCTTATCTTATTGTTAAACGTTTGAATTTGGGAGGCTTTTACTTGATACAATTCCATTATCAATAATAAAAACAAGTAATGCGTTTTTTGGAATTTTACTGAATAATTTTTTTTTTTTGAGGTGATAATTTCGAAAAGTCTTCTTTGATGATTTTTGCTGTTTGATGTTTGGCTAAAATATTATCTTTGGAGTTTTTGAGAATGATTTCGGAGTCTATGCTTAACTGTTCAAAATTAGTTTTATTATGTTTTGGATGTAAATTATGTTTGAATCCTTTTCTAATAGATCTTTTTGTGGTTGTGTAAAATCGGTATCAGTTAAATTAGTGAATCTGTCAAAAAATTTATGGTCTGAAAATTTATCAGTTGAAGGTTTTGGTGAAGAAAATTTGAATTTAAGTGAATTCAACTTTTTCTGTTGTTGCTGAAACTCTTTATGAATTGCAATTTTGACATCGTATCTGGATTCAGAGTCTAAAATATCAAACTCAACAGGGTGCAATCTAAAGAATAACTCCGTATGGATTACCTTCAAATATATGTTTGCAACGTCAATTCAAAATTTCCCCACCCACACCTTCAACTGATAAATTTTCAGACCATAAATTTTTTGACATAATTTAACTGATACCGATTTTACACAACCACAAAAAGATCTATTAGAAAAAGGATTCAAACATAATTTACATCCAAAACCTAATAAAACTAATTTTGAACAGTTAGAACTAGACTCCGAAATCATTCTCAAAAACTCCAAAGATAATATTTTAGCCAAACATCCAACAGCAAAAATCATCAAAGAAGACTTTTCGAAATTATCACCTCATTGCAATTCCGATTATAAGATAATAAAAACAATTCGTGAAAATAGTACCAAGAACGATTTAGTATTCACTAAAGCAGATAAAAGTAACACCGTCATCGCGATTAGTAAAACCGATTATATTTCTAAAACTGAAGAATTCTTAACAGCCGAAAACTATATAACATCAACTAAGGATCCTACCGCAAAATTTCAGAAAGTGGTTGAAAACATAATTTCGACAGCAAAATCATTAATTACAGACCACGAAAAATATAAATTCATTAACTCCAATCCACAATCCCCCGAATTATATTCGTTGATAAAACTTCATAAACCTAATTACCCTATTAGACCTGTTGTTTCTTATGTAACGGCACCTTCGTTCAAACTTTCAAAATTTCTCAACGACTTGCTAATAAAACATTGCAATTTCAAATCTAAATTTTCGGTAAAAAATTCATACGAACTTATTGCAATTATCAAAGTACCACTATACCACCTAATTCCAAACTCATTTCTTTCGATGTTAAGAATCTATTTCCCAACATTCCTCCAAAAGATACGTATTACTTAGTTGAAGAATTATTAGAAAAGAATGATGTCAATACCATCATTAAATCAGATATTCTTTCATTATTACAAATTTGTTTAGATCAAAATTATTTCTATTTCAATAACAAATATTATACTATTGAAGACAGCTTGATAATGGGCAATCCGTTAAGTCCTTTGTTAGCAGAAATATTCATGAATAACAATCATCTACTCAGTTAATATTGTTTATACTGGTATCGCTATGTAGACGATATCATTATTTGCTTCACAGGAACAGATAGACAGTTGAAAATTTTGGAAAATCATATAAATTCATTACATCCAAAATTGCATTCACAACCGAAATAGAAAGCAATAATTCAATAAATTTCTTAGACGTAACAATTTCGAATGAAAAAGAAAACATGTTTTCGCAATTTACCATAAGCCGTCACATACAGATATTATAATACATAACTCGTCGTGTCATCCATATCAACATAAAATGTCAGCATTCACTAGTTTTATTCATAGATTGATTAACATCCCGTTATCACCAGAAAATTTCAACAAAGAACTGAATTTGATTGAACAAATAGCCAAAAATAATGGTTACAATCCCAAACTAATAAATAATATTTTAAATAAAAACAAAGTAGAATCGCATTGAATGAAGTTTACATTACGTGTTTACATCGATGATTTTTAAGTATCTTGATGGCATTTGAGCTTTATTTAAAATAATTTCATCTCGAAATATATGTCTCATGATATTATTTTACTCATTGCGAGTTTTCCATAATTTCTGATTACTTTTCGGTAGGTTAGTTGTTCTGCGTTCCTCACAATCACCTTGTTTTACTGAAGGTCCACATACATAATGATACATATACATATGTCTGTATATATATTTTTCCGTTCTTCTAGAGTCCTAAAGAAGATTCACTATATAAATCGAAACTTTTGGCCTTTTAATCAAACTAGTTTTTTTTCAATTGGACCTTCAAACCATCAGTAATTAAATAATATAATTTATGGTCGTCAACTTGAACTGATTAAATATTTTCCACCTATTTTTGTGATATTACTTACAAAGTAAACCAAAATTACCGTATCATGTAATAAAGTTTACCATCAAAAATAAATCTGAAATATTAAAAGTGTGAGTTGATTTCTAAGCGTAATTTTACGAATTTACGAAACTTTTCTCAAACATTTTGGATATCTACAAAAACATATCGAACATAGAAAACCAGAATTTCCATCAAAAACATGTGATGTTATGTTTTCATCTCAATTTATTTCGTATCATCCTTCATCCGATTTCGACAGAACAATTCTTTCTCCCTGCCAAACAAACACGGGTTCGAATTATATGCAGCTCCGTAAGGAGCTTCACTCTCCCAGATTTAGAGAATAAAATACTGCAGAGGAATAGCTATACTCTGATCGCGAATAACAATAATTATATTTAATTACTTACATTTTCGTCGAGAATCCAACTCACTAAGCTTTGCCTCCCTTCAGGCCATTCCATGAGCATCTGGAATTTCAAGCAAATATAATTTCATGACATCACAGAGATTTTATACAGGACGAATAAATTGAATCAAAAAGTTACAGCAAATGAAATTTTCCAAATAAACTCATTTTGTTGGAACTCGGTTACACTTCACTTCGAAAAATTAACGTGGAATTTTGCCAGGAACTTAATTAGGAGCTACAATAAGTTATGTTCTGTTTTTGCGTTCTCGTTTGGATAACACAAAATCTGGAGGATTCGTCGCTATATAGATAATTAAGGAGAAATTCAGCTTTTCATTGAAATGTTAATTCGATTAGTTTAATAATTTAAAGGTTTCATTTATTCGAATGAAATAATCATACTTTATTATGAATTTATTTATTTATTTATCGTATGGCAAGCTCAAACCCTGTTGGAGGGGTTGTTATGCAAGGCATGCTCCCCAATTCAGGAGATATGGCTTGGAGCCATTCTTGCATCTATGCCTCCGCTGGACGAAAGTAGCTGTCTTTCAGATCCACGGAGCCTAGAGCGCAGGCTGTTTCGCCGAGCGTCTTCTATATCCTCATTAATTGGGAGCAGTGAATTATCCAGTACTTTGTTGTACTCTCTGAGGAGTGCCGTGGATTTTCGTATTTTTGGAGGGGGGATGTAACTCAGGACGGGAAGCTAGTAACATGGAGTCGTTCTGATTACGCCAGATATTAGTCGCATTGATTGGTTAAGTTAGACATCGACCACCCCCACATATGGGCCGTTCAGCCATACTGGGGCACAGTATTCTGCTACGGAATATACGAGACCCAAGGCAGTGATTCGGAGGGTATCTGCCGAGGAACCCCACGTGGTGCCACAAAGCTTTTGGAGGATGTTGTTTCTTGTCTTCAGTTTAGCGGCAGTGTTTGTCAGAAGTTTTCTAAATGATAATTTGACTGTATTATAAATAAGTTCAGCTTAGTGATCTGGGTATTTTTTTCAGCACTAACTTAAGCTAGTCCCTCTACATATTGGTGTGTAGAATAGCAAACGCGAGAATCTTTATTCTGAAGAGAGTTTTTTCTGAGGCTTCACCAAAAGTTTTTGCAGATGTGTAACGAACTTATGTCAGACCTTTTATGGTGGAGTATGGCACTGACATTTACCGCACTATGTCTCTTTCAGCTTCACATTCCTAAAAAAATTGGGTGGTATTCCAAGTATCTTACTAGACACGATGTCTTCCACATTTCTTCTTGCAATATCTTCGGTATCCAGACTCCTTCGCTTCGGAGAGAAATCGAGACTTTGCTATCAAATGCCTGTATCATTTTTTGTTTTATATCTAGAGCAATATCATGACTTCAAGGACCCAGTGCTGTGCTCACGACAGCTTTCAACATTATCCACTAGTACACATGCTCCATTTCTTAGTCCCGACTTAACTACCGTCGTATCAAAAAATGCTCAATCCTCATTGCAGTATTGTACCATAGACAGCTGACGCACATGCCTTTCCTCTTCGACGGTCCAGTTTTGGGACCGATATTAGCTAATAAAATCCTTGCCCTAACACCAAAATAGGAACACGATCCACGGTTTCATGCCCAGTGATACCTTGGAGTAGCTTTCCATACCAGTGAAAATTCAAAGGCAAAGTTGTTTTGAATTACGATGCTTTTGACGCTGAAGACGAATGAACGACCTGTTGACATTGAATTCCATGGGGTCAAAGCCTATACTCCTTAGTGTAGATGTGATTACAATAGCAGACTTTCTGTCACTTAATTTGGCGAGCTAGGACTTGAAGCCAGATGACTTAGCCGTAGAAGAACCGGCAACCACAATTTCAGATAAAATGCTTGTGTTTGAGTCTGTATTAGTAGTTGATGCGATCTGCTTCACGAATTATCTTAAGGTGTTCTTGTTTCTTTTGAATGAGGATAAGGATAAATATAAGATAAGGATTACCCTAAATTGTAACTGTTCTGAGTTAATACCGAGAACATACAACAGCGTTCCATTCAGAGAAATCTGCAGTGTATTCATACATGTTATAGATCCCTACCTTTGCTAAGAGGATGGTGTCGAGTTGTTTCGCCTGGCGACGACAATTACTCTCATTGGTAAAGTGAATAAGCATAATCATCAACTGGGATACCCAGAATCCTTATTCACACAGACATACACACCATAGACTCAGAAATTGAAAGTTTTAGCTGGAATTTGTTTAAAACATATTGTAAATCCTTTATCCAAGGTAATCTCAATGGAAACTCTTATTTACAGTTGTTCAAAGGAATAATGAATCCCAGGCTCACTGTTGTTTTGGAAAATGATGAAATGATGAGAGACGTTACCAGCAAGATGGTGCCCATGCACATTTCGTTGTTTCTGTGCAAGAAAATTAGGAGCAATTGAGTGGTCAGCCAGCTGACCTGATTTGAGCCCTTTAGATTTCTTCGTATGGGGCCATCTTGAATAGAGAGTTTATGATACATAACCTGAAATTTGGAAGAGCTGCTGAGAAGAATCGTAGACTTTTGACATCAGAAATTCTTCAAAATGTTAGGAGAAATTTGTAGAATTGTTTGTATCATTGTATAGAGGTGATAGGAGGTTATTTTGAGAATTCAATTTGATTTTTTGCATTGTCAAATTTTTGTTGAAGTACGAACTTTCGTTGTGTTGGTACTATCAGATGTTCATGAAGATATTTTGAATAGAACATTGAGAAAGCTTTTCGACGAACCAAATCAGAAATTGGTTCACCTCCAATCAAAAGTTGAGCTCGTTGGAACTCACTGTAGATATGTCATGGAACCCTATTCCAAGACAAAAGTGTCCCTCATCTAAGTTTAGGTAATGAAATATCTACAAGACAAATTTCAACCAAATCTCCTAGGCCGTTTTGCTTAATGTTTATGTTCGTTTATCATTAATGTGGAAATAATTCTGTCTATCACGGTTTCAATGCAAATCTTCTATACGGAATTTGATGAAAATGAGCATAGAGATACCTTGAGCTTCAGATAGACCTCTAAGGTCTATCTATTTCTATTCCTAGAAAACTCTTTCTATAACAGTTAAAAACAAATAGAGTTTCCATGCAAACACAAAATGAATTATTTGTTATTTTATTGTGTCAGCTAACAATACCAATATACCGAGCTTGTTTCACATGTATGAATATGCAGTATGACATAAGTTTTTTTTTAAACTGTTGTGGACCATATTTCACTACATACGTTTATGCTTGTATATCTGGGCCATTCAATTAAAAAAAATGTCATTTCTGTTGGTCGCTTGAATTACAAAAATAACTAATGGCTACTATAAATTTTGATGAGAGAATAGTGTGAAATTTCCATGTAGTTTGTATACGAGTATTTCCGTCATCATTATTGGAAATAGATTTTTCATTAAATTGAAATCGCATCGATTTATTTTTAAAAGCATCATAAATTGATGCGGTAAAAATATTTCTTTCTATTCTACGATATGGCTATCACCCACCAAAATATGTTGAACATAACGAGGAAAGGCCGAATGATGTCAATATCTATGTGCGCACAATATAATTTTTTATAATATATTCGTTTTGATATGAAAACATACTCAAAGTCTAGAGTAAAAACTAACTATGAAAATACTAATAATAAAAACAAGTAATGTGTTTTAGGAACTTTACTTAATAACTGTGATTCGTAATGCGTTTCACTGCGCCGTAGCTTCTTCAAACGAATGAAAATACAGAAAAATATAAATGAGAATATAACTATGAATGTTCTTGAGTAAGTAAAAGCTTATTGGGATGCTTCTTCTTAAGTGGTTATTGATGACAGGTATATCCAATAAAATATATAAAACTGATAAACAATACTGGAGTCTACAAGTTGTCCTGTATGGATTATGAAGGCGTTTATATAGGTTAGATTGTTCGTTTATTCAAAACAATATACAAAGAGCACATACGTTGTTTAATACACTTTGGAGTATGAATAAATCCTTAGAGATATTGATTTTTTAAAGACACAATATAATGAATTTCGACTAAGACAGTCGAAAATGTCTCTTTACTTAACAAGCCGTACCATTAAGATTTTCTCATTTAACTTCACTAGTCTTATCTAATCTATGATAACGTAATGAAAATCATTATCTGTGATCAGTACTTTTTACATGAAAATGTTATTCTCTCTTTAGACAACGACAAAATGCTCACAAAGCAGTATTCCAAACAAGCGAATCACATTGATGGGATGGTTTTCTCATAATTCCTAATACCCCAAAGTTTTTGTGCACATCGTATTCATTCTGACCTGATAGTGAACTTCTCCAACCTTTTCATTTATATAAGCCTGGCTGCACTTTTCACTCGAGTTACTCCAAAATTGTTTGATATTATTTTGAACTGAACGTAACTTTGAATGATTCAATCTTTTCCTACACTAGTATAGACCTGAATGAGCCAAAAGAACCCATAAACTCTGACATAATTTATAGGTAGAGTAAATCTCAAAGCGTCTTGCGCCCAAGCACATAATTCCTGAGGGAGACACCAATGACTGCTGTAGCTTCTTTATATAATTTCTTTAAGGGACTGAAGCGAATATAATTTTCAGACAAAATATCCTAGCTTACCTTTGTAGCGAACATAAATTGTAGAAGAGAATTATATTTTATTCTAGCACATATATCATACCAGGGTGGTTGAAAAGAAATATTGAAATGAAACGAAATTCACTAGAGCATTTCGTAAAAACTTGTAGATAGTCTATCTATATTCTTATAGCTAAAGTGCGTACGCATTCATAGTATTGGATTGCCGAGTCTTGGACGTTTCTTTGATTTACTAGCATTAAATGAAATTATCGCCCACTTAGAAAAACCTTATATACCAACATGGTGAAAATGTAAATTGGAAGAACACGGAGGTAGACATTGTGTTACAACAGCTGCAAGGAGGATCCTATCCTCATCAAACCGTCTGCAGGAATACCTCTATATCGTGCAATGAAATACCTAAACCTGAATAATTCAAGGAGAGTGTTGGAAATAAATTGCATGAAGCCAATATTCCTTTACCAAAAATGCTGGAGGTATCAGCATCGTACAAGAGGAAATCTGGCAACTAAAATTGGCTCAAAATCATGTGGAATGAAGATTTGTACAATGTTCATGAATCTTTGTTTTCACTGCACTCGGATCCTAGACGAGTGTGTACTTAGCTATAAGGAAGGTAAAGAGATGAATTGGGTTGGAATATCTTTGAATCGTAGAACTGAGCACCTATGATGATGAACTACTTTTAAGAGAATCTTAAATCTTCCATGCTACCATATCTGCAGCATTTGGGAAAAATTTACTATTGATGAACTCCCTTCTCCCTTCAAACTGCTACATTTATGATAGATTTCATGTCTGAAGACTAAAGAGGCAATCCACTCCGAGCTATCTGTATTTGAACTAGTGTTCTACTTCTAATCTAACCTTATAAACAGGCGCAAGATTTTCGGGTTTCGAAATAAAAGTACGATCATGCATTCGTTTTATAACCATCTCTTCCAATAATTCCCTATCAAATATTGGGATATTCCTTTGATGTGGCGCCAGCTGATTCAACTGTCATCATCAAATTTTGCCAATTAAATCTACCTTTTAATTTTTCAAATTTTTCTTGGCTTGCTTGGAATATGACATTTTCAGTAGATTCATCGGTATCTCCAGTATTTGAAATTTCGAAAATACTTGAAGCTTTCTCCTGGACAGCCATCTGACTCATTGATAAATTCCGTTCGGAATTGTCCTCAATGCATATAACCAATAGTTTTTCCATTTTTTCCATAATCCAGTTCCTTCGCCGTGTTAATTTCCAGACATTTAAACTTGCAGCAGATTCCAGATATGATTTATTGCCTGTGTACAAATGACTAAAAGTCAAGAATACTAATTATATATATATATTTGGATAAAGCCTTCTCATTTCTTCGAATATTTGGCACATATATCGGTTTCCAACTGCAAGACAGTCCCTTTTCTAATATTTTTATAAGGTTGAATTTGAAATGGTCAATTTATATAGATAAATTTTCCTTCATGTAAAGTTGCACCAAAACAATTCAAATATTTCAAACTCAGTCAAACAGATGACCTTGCATTTAAAGGAACCAAGATTAATTTGTTTACATTAGTGCAGAATCACTGCGAGGTCATAGCGAGGGAAATGTTGGACTTAAAGAAATGTAAACGGCGTGAATACGTAGCGATGGATTGGGACAAATTTTATCATTTTATCAGCATTGAACAAATTCATTTCGCTAAGTCTTAGTATATATATATATATATATATATATATATATATATATATATATATATATATATATATATATATATATATATATATATATATTGGGGTTTTACCCCGACGAGTTGCCCATATATCTGTTCATGCAATCAAACTGATTTCATGAAAAATATAAATCCACCACCCGGTAATTAATACCATTGCCAGGCAATGATTATAATCAAAACATATCCTGGAGTAATTATATATTAGGATAACGTTGAATGTTATGAGAATATATCAATCTACCAGAATATATACATACAATAGCATCATCAGACAATGATATCAATGTACCAACGAGTAGTGTCAGAGGCTTTCTCCCGGAAAAATTCAGTGTACAGACCTTAGTCAAATATATATATATATATATATATATATATATATATATATATATATATATATATATATATATATTCTTCAACGAGAGCAATTATTCGACCCTCTGCACATCGGACAATCCAACGTAAGGAATTTTTATATATGATTATAGACTTTTTTGAATTTCAAAATTCACAGTTTCAAATCCCAGTGACGAAAGAGTACAGTATCCCGAACATGTGGTGATAATTCAACATTTTTTATCTACTATTCAGTCTTTTTACAACAAAAAACTTCATTCTCCACAAGTACTCAAAGATCCATGGTTAAAACCAATCAATTATGTGAAATACCGAGTGATTCCGTATAACCTTGGTTTTGTGTAGTTCCTTATCTTATTATCATCAACAAAAATTCTTTGGTATATAACATATGCAAAACTGGCGAGACCATATCAGCGACAAAACCGATTCAAACTTCTCATGAAGGATTATCCAATAATATACGAATTAATGAATAAATCTACTGAATGAAGTTTCTAAGTGTTATTTGTACAAGAAACCCAACCCAGAATTATTCAACTCAATGGATCGCGTTGAAATCCGAAACGAAGGATTAGCTTTAATATTGGGTAGGAAAATTCGGATTATAATAATTTTACTTCCAAGGCAACTTTCAAGTTCGTTGTTCTGCAATTAAAACTCGAAGACGTGAACTGATATTATGTTTCCATCTTGAGATTTAACCATGGAGTGAGTTATTCGTTAGACGTTAATGAAATACTGAAAGAGTCTGGAACAAACTACGCTGAAAGTTTTTCTTCTAAAACTTTGACATAATAGTTTTCACCCCCAGCGTAGGTATTAAGTTTCGTGGTGAAAATATTAGTATAATATTCCCTCAGCAAATAATATTAATAAGAGGTAAATGCGAGAGCTTGCCTATGGTGAAGAAATCAGGGTTTTGAAATAAAACTTCACGAGTAAAACTAGAAAAATAAAATATATATATATATATATATATATATATATATATATATATATATATATATTATTGATATTGCTATACCCGACACACATAATATACAAAATAAATACAATGAAAAAATTTCTAAATATATGATGCTTGGCGACGAGATTAAAAAATGTGGAAAATGAAGAAAATATTTATTCTACCGATTATTATTTCTACAACAGGCGTTATTCCTAGAAATCTTCACAAAAGTATTGAGATTTTGGGTCTGAAGAAAAATTTGTTTGAACAGTTACAAAAGATAACAGTCATCAAATCTTGTAATATTCTTCGTAGGTTTCTTTCCGAAAATAATAATGAGGTAGAGTCATAGGTTTTCTCTTTAGTTTATACTGCTCAGAATCTCATTTCATATTTTATTTATTTGTTTATATAAATGTAATATAATTAACTGACAATTTTGTCATATTTATATTCAGAGCAGTATTCTATTCGATCGTTCACCACTTCACACAAAGGAAACTTTTAATGAGTAACATTCAGTGTTACTTGACTAAGGTCCGTACACTGGATTTTTCCGGGGAGAAAGCCTCTGACCTTACTCGTTGGTACATTGATATCATTGTCTGATGATGCTATAGTATGTATATATTCTGGTAGATTGATATATTCTCATAACATTTAACGTTATCCTAATATATAATTACTCCAGGATATGTTTTGATTATAATCATTGCCTGGCAATGGTATTAATTACCGGGTGGTGGATTTATATTTTTTCATGAAATCAGTTTGATTGCATGAACAGATATATGGGCAACTCGTCGGGGTAAAACCCCCTATATTTATATATATATATATATATATATATATATATATATGATAATTCGGGAGGGTCTACATATGTAAACTTGAGACAAGAAGAATTATTCAAAAATCCGTAGATCAATGAATAATCATTCCTGACAAAAGCTAGTTCCCAAATCTGCCTGCCATGCACGCAGTAGACTCCTCGCGAAGTTTATCGCGGAAGATATTTCTCCCATCAAATATTTACCGACGGGAGGTTTTATCTCGGAAACAGAGGCTAAGAGCACTTTTCCAGCAGGATTGTTTCGCTCAACTGTTATTCTCAAAAGGGGATGCTTATATATTACGTAATTATAAATTGATCTTGGTGAACATCTGAGACATTTCTAGCTTGGGAAGCAAGACGCTTTTCCCAACAACACTCTGGCTAACACAAGTTCTTCTGCCACATCCACCGCCTTCTTTTAGCCTGAAGGGATTCTATTCCGCGATTTGCTTGCTAGTGTTTTGAACATCATAAGTATTGGTCGGAATTGTGTCCAAAAATTAATGTTTAACACCTAATGAAGCATGTTTATTCGTGCTAAATGACTCACATACTCCTCATTCCATTGGGCGAGGGTAAGCTGGAATAAATTTTGTACCTGGCCGTGTTTCTTATAATAGTGTACATAAAAAGATTATAAATCAGTCTTCTGTTGACTTTCGAAGTGAGAGGTTCTGTATATGTAGAGAAAAACATGTTTCAACTACGAAAATGTCGAGACAAACGCGCCGCTGTTTCATAATCTTTCCTGACAAATTTTGTTATTTATGGAGAATCTATAGTGTAATCACAAACTAGGCCATTTCCTAAAAAATTAGAAAAAGCCTGTTTTCTATATGTGTTTGTTTAAATTTGATATCAAAACAAGCAGTGGCTCCCCATGTGTGTTGTGTTAGTTGTAGTGTAAGATATTACTGCTTTCTTTGTCGGCCCATGCTTCAATAATCCAATTTTTTTGTGCATAGTGTATTTATCATTAATCATTTCCCACATATCTTAATCAATATGAAAATTCATTATATTATGATCTGTTTCTCTTAGAAAAGGCGCTCCCATTCTCGCCAAAATGTCTCACACAGCTTCTCTCGAAACATACTTCCTTATCTCACAATTATTTCGTCTATAGTATGTCTTATCTAATCTAACTTTTCACGAATCTTATTTTCAGTAATACGCGAAAGGGGATTCTTTTATTTCGTGAACTAAAAAAAGGTTTCGAACAACCTAAAGAAACTTTCTGTCTACAGGAAGTTTTATTCAAAGAGGATACAAGGCAGCAGGATTTTATTTGTTCTCGAAGTAGAAACCAGATACATCCTTAATGCCTTCATCATCTTGTAACAATAAAAACTTTGTTTCAACCTTTTCTAACACCATTACTATTATATATCGCATTTTATGCTTTTTATGAAATATATTATTTTGTTTAATCTCGAACCAGAATATATTTTCATGGTAAAATATCAGGAACTTTGAATCATGATGATCATCGTCATAACGAGCGAAAACAATAGTTTGAATATTAATGATAATAATAAACAGTCGCAGTTGAGACTCCCTAAGATATTCCAGTTGAACAGCATACTAATAATAGTTAATTCACAAGAGATTCATTGAAAATCAGGATTACAATTCCAACCTCTCAACCATCTTCAGCTGACAACAAATATTGAACTAGAGTTAGAAATACATACATATATAAACAGATAGATACAAAGTTAGTAAGAGTGCAAACAAGAGTTCATAAACTAATTATGATAAAAGCAGGTAATATTTAAAAATTTAAATAGGGATGAATGAGCTGGCCCATACTGGTCGTTCAGAAGATTATCCCTATGGGAGTTTGTTGCAAGCACGATAGAAAATGATGGCCATTTTCGATATTATGTGAAGCGAAAGTAGATTCATCGGTTCTCTGGTTATTGTATTTATCTAATTGATGTTCTTTGAATCTAGTTTTGAATGAACGACCAGTTTGACCTATATAGCTACCTTCACAATCCATACAGAACAACTTGGAAACCCCAGTATTGTCAAATTCACCATTTTCATCTTTATTATTAAAAAACTCCTTGAAGAGTTTCATGTGAATCTTGAAAGCTACTTTTATTCTCTTTTGAAATGACATTTGCAATCTTTCCGCCGATAGGGCCAAAATATGTTAATGAAATATATTTATCTGTATTAGTTGCTTCTATACTGTCGGTTAGACTGCAGTATGTTGCACTCAATGGCACTCATTCTGGTTTCATTCGTGTCACCTCTGGTACAACTCAAGGGTCACATCTGGGTCCCCTTTCATTTTCAGTACACATTATTGATATTTCGGAATGTTTTCTTCATACAATTTTATATGCCGACGATCTTAGAGTGTACAGTGCTATTCGGTCCTATGATGATATTTTGCGGTTTCAGAGTGATCTTGACAGACTTTTCTCTTTTTTTCAAAGTAAGTATTTTCAATTAAATATTAATCGGTGTAAGCATATAAGGATTACAAAAAAAATGTCAATGTCTTTGATGCTATTTTTTCCGTTGATGGGCTTGTAATTGGGAGGGTGAACCAAGTTGAGGATCTTGTTATATATCTTGATTCTAAGTTGTCCTTCGAGTATCATATTGATCATATAGTTTCTAAGCCTTTCAGAATGTTGGGTTTCGTTCTAAGAAATACTAAACGTTTCTGTGATCCAAGGTCTTTAAAAATGCTATATTTTTCGTTGGTGAGGAGCAATTTGGGGTCATGTCAAGGGAAAAGCCGAATCAATGCAGCGGCATTATCATTTAAAAACATACTTGTGGTATAGTAGATATAAAATTTTTTTTTGGTTCATTTGACGACGCGCTTACCAGAAATACCGAGTTATATTAGTACTTATGTATGTACCGAATTGATGAATGAATTGGGTTGCATTTTTTTATCCGCGAATAGTGAAAACGCAAATGTGGAAAGCGCGAATAAGAATCTTTTACTGTATTCAGTATTTTATAGAGTCGAATTATGATATTTTGCCTATTCAATGAAATTGAACTGCATTCTATGGTCGATTTATGATTTATTGTTTTAAATTGTACCAACTAATAGAATTTAAAACAATAAATCATTCTTTCGGAGTTGAAATACGCCCTAGTTTGGGCATCATTTATTGATAGAAGGAAATAAAAATGCTTTTGATACAACTCGGTTACATTCCGTCTGTTTTTCAACGAATTTTGTGGGATGCAAAATATAAAACAGAATATTTCATGAAGATCCGTTCTGGATGACTTGAAGTAAATCGATAGGGATGAATTTGGGATATCTGTCCTCATACAATATTCACTGATAAGTTCCGAATGCTATTGAAGATATGGACGATTATTGAGAAATTAGCATTGAATTGTTGATCAGTGAAAAAGACGTGTCAGTCATATTCAGAAAAATTTAAATGTTTCTTGTTCACGAATATCTTATTTCCGTTTTCTCTAGCAAAACTCTGGATACTTTAGACGACTTATCAACGTTGCCCCGAATTCTCAGATGTTCCTTAACATCACGGCTGCTCATAATTTCGGTGTCTCGTAGTTCGGAAACCACTTCAAGTAGAAACGTAGGAGAAAAGTTGAAATTTACTGTAACGAACGCTGAATTATTCTGAAAACGTGATCTGTTTTTGGACGCCGCCGTTCTCTCTGAAGATATAAGTTGAAAAGAGAATCTTAAAACTTTTTGAAACCAAATATATATATTCAAGTTTTCCGATAACAATTTATCTTATCATATGATTGATGATGATTTATAGTGAATTAGAAGAGAAAAGAAAAACAATTAAATCCTTTTATTTTGAATTAGGTATTTTTGTAATCATTACACCGCAATTCTGTTGATTAAGTTATGGCACATAATATAAGTTTAATTTTTAATGACGACCTTAAATCCGTAATTAAAACTTCTGTATCAGCTCTTGTTCAGAAAATATGTAATATGTCCCACTTTACAATAAAACACAACTTCTTTGAAATTGATCTTATATTACATTCTTACATTCTTACATATGTTGTAGTCAATGAGCTGTTTTGAATGTTCCAAGAATAGTCAGTCATCATGTGTGCATTTCAGTACTATTGATAGCGTTCCTTCATAGTCCGGAGGTACTGCTGTTACCGTTCTCAATCAGATCCCCAAGATCAACACGAAAATAGTCTAGGTCCTTGTGAAGAAAGTGGAACTTGGTTTTCATATTACATGTAAGCAGTTGCAAGTGATTAATTAGTTGTTCAGCGTATTAAGAATACTCAGAACAAGCCAAAGCCAAACAAACTCATTCCATGTATTTTTCTAAATTTCTGTCGTAGTTTTTTATTTATCTATCTATTTATTGTTACAAAACATAGGAATTCCTACAGGATAGACCCAATTACCGGGGTTCACAAAAATGATAACAGAAAATAAACAGAAGTGAAAATGTCATACGAAATGAAAATTATAAATTTCATAAAAATTCAGGACAGAAAGAAAAGACTCACTAAAGACTACAGAATCAAGAAAAATATCATGAAAACTAAAAACTACTACAATGAGTATGATTCAGATCTAATGAAATATGCAATAACATTTTTTTTTTGAAAGAAGAAAAAGGTTCATGAAAAATATCTATACTGGCAATATGCCAATTGTACAGACGCATAATTCGCAAGAAAACAGAATGAAAAAATGAACTGGTTCGGGCCTTCGGAACATAGGAGAGTGCATTTCGACGACTAGGATATACGGGAACATTGAAAGTGAGATAATTAACAAGCGGAAAACTAAAAAATGATCCAAAATTCGATAAAGAAATACAGTATCGAAAAGGACTGTCCTCTGATCCTGGCTTAAAATTTTGTGATGACGCAAACTTAATTGATAATTATGGTTAGAACTGAAAAATTTAAAGTCGAAACTTTTTACAAACTTTCTCTGGACTCGTTCAATTCTGTCAATATACTTGTAATAGTGAGGCGACCAAACAGGTATAGCATATTCCAAATCACTCCTCACCAACGAAAAATGTAACATTTTTAAAGACCTTGGATCACTGAAACTTTTAGTAATTCTTAGAACAAAATCCAACATTTTGAAAGCCTTAGAAACTATATGATCAATATGATACTCAAAGGACAACTTAGAATCAAGATATATAACAAGATCCTTAGCATGGTTCACCCTCCCAATTACAAGCCCATCAACAGAAAAAATAGCATTTTCATAACACTTGTGTTCCAATTTGTGGTTTCTTTTTCTGCACCCAATTTTGGGAACTTCTGCTACAAAATAAGGAAACAATTCCCATTTTGTTAGAGCTTTAACAGACCATTTCATGAGCCCTAATTTTAGATGCAACGGAGGCAAAATTATTCATTGATTGCATGTTGAAATTATTTACGATAAAGCATACTGTCAAATATAACCATTATAGACTGCTGTTTGTTCTATAATATTAACCTGTTTCAAAAATAATTTTCTGATATTGGTAAATCTATGTATCATACTGTTATAAGCAGCTACTTTATGTTGATGTGGATGTGCAAAAAATTTTGTTCAGTCATATCTATATAGAATGGTTTATGGAAAATAGAAAAATTATGACTGTGGTAAATTTTGGTTTGAGTAAATCTAAAATGTTGGTGGAATTGGCAGTTTCCATTGCCAAAGTGCACTTTATATTAGGGATTGAATTAATGGTACTATAGGAATCTAATTGGTTACTGTAGTCCTTTATGCATCCCACACATCTAAATCAATAAATAGATAATTATGAATTATTTCCTTACACTCATACGTGAAAATTCCGGCTAGTAAAGGGCTAGGAAAACTCAAAATCAAGTCCCTGTTGCTCATGTGAATTCCGTCATTGAAATTAAAAATGATTTGGATCCAAAGAAACTTCTGAATGACGTGAGTTCTGATTGAATAATGGAATTCACATTTTCATTTTACAGATCTTGTTCTATCAATTCCATGTAAAGATTAACTACATCCCAAGACATATGTTTCGCATAAAAAGGTATGACGAGTTTTTCAATAAGTTCTGAAGAATGTTTAATTGAAAATTTTGATCTGGAATAACATGAATGTTCAAGATGATATCTACCTGTTGTCAAAAAGGTACCAAAAGGAGCGGCAACGCGTTTCATTCCCAAACAACCGGTTAAAATGGTGAGAATTGATTTGTAAGATAGAGAAAGTTCATTACCTATCTCTCTCAAACTGGAATGACAGTTTTTGATTACAATTTTTTTCACTTAATTGGTGTTAACTTCAGTTAAAAATGTTGATAGCCGACCAGAACGAGGTAAATCTTCCACCACATCTCTTCCGCTATTGAATGCACTGCACCACTCATATGCACGTGTATTTGATGAAGTCAGTTCTCCGTAAGCCTTTTGCAGCATTCTCGGCAAATCACGAAATTTCATTCGCAATACCAAATTCTTTGTTTGATATTTTTTCCATTATGAAAATCGTAAAACACATTGGTGCGAACGGAAGAAAACGAGCACTGTAAACAAACCAGTACTTTTTTGACAGAATTTATAAGACCTTTATCTAACCTAACCTAACCTTTATAAGTTGGATCATGGAGGTGAAACATAGAGTTTGCCACGGTAGACTAGACTAACACCCAGCCCACGCGCAAATTGATATCTATTTCAGTCATATCCCTCTCACATCTCCAGAAAAGCTGAAAGAGTTTTGTGTCATAACTTCAATGCTCCTCCAAATGTTAAGGATAAAAGTTTGGAATCAAGATCTTATTCATAATTCTCGAAAAATATTAAAAGTAGACATATCCTATCATGAATCGAAACCGTTGGAGGTTTCTCAATTTGAGGAACTTTCTTTCAAAAATGTTAAGTGACTATATATATAGACCATCAATGGCAACATACAATTTTGATTTTACTATACTTTTAAAGTGCAACTATATATTTTTGGATTTTCTAACCTAAACTATGTCTCTTCTGAAGTGCTGTTATCCATTTTTGTGAATTTTGGTAAATTCTAAGTTTTCATTTCAATCACCCATTCTAAATTTCATAATAATGCTTGTAATTTCCAGTGATTTGTCAATAAATTATAGGAATTAATAATCTGACAATATTCATGGTTCTATTATACAGGGTTAAGCAAAAGTACCGGAACAGCTAATTATCTCAGTTATTTACCCAGCGATTTTTTTGAAAATTGGTATTCCTACATTGTGAAGCATAAAGAATTCAGTGTTGATATTTTGTGCCCAACAGTGTTTCCGGTGTAGCCGGAAATGACCATAACAGGAGAATTCCAAATAAAACACCATATATGTTTATTTACTTTTAGATAAAGAGGAAAAATCATCCTTGGAAAGAAACAAAAAAAAATGCTTTTCCTCTAATGTCGTCCTCATGAAAAAATCAAAATGACAATAATTATTATCACTTAAATCAAATTACTCTCGAATTCATAATTAACTTGACAGGTTAACAATTATTGTCAAGTATTTGTTAAAATTTTGATTTTTGCACTGGCAGGTCGTTCTCTATAAGCTCGGCATTTCAAGTGGCCTCATAAAAAGAAGACCAGAGGCGATAGATCAGGTGACCGCGGGGGCCACTCGATAGGACCTCTTCTACCGACCCATATTTCTGGAAAAACTTCATACAGATAATTTCGACCATCTACTGCAAAGTGTGGGGGAACTCCATCTTGTTGGAACTTTACAATATCAGATGTGGTTAACGGATTATTTAAATTTGGAAATAGCTGTTATGGCTGGCACAATTTCATTTCTTAATAATTCCAAATATCGCTCGCCATTTGAATTCCCTTCTATAAAAAATGGATCGATTATGTGGTCACTGATAATACCGGCCCAAATTTTCAATTCAATTCAATAAAACTTTGACATATTACATATAAAATCAAAAAGTTTAAAATTAGATGTCCTAGAAGCATTAGAAATAAATAGATACAAACATTCGGACAAGCTTTTGAATGAGCAGGCAGATGTGAATCATTCACCCCTACTTAACTTGTTTAATTAGTTTTTATTACCTTTCATACTGACTGTACAATGGCTCGGTGTGGATTTTCCTGTTATTCATCCAACTTGTTCTACGATTTGTTTATAATACCATACTCTTCATTCTGTTTGTCATTCTTGATAAAGCTGCTGTGTCAGCGAAACGTCGTCGAATTTTTTCAAATAAAGTGTAGATTAAAGTTAAACCTTGTATTTTTTATCTCAATTATATCATGGATCTACATCAAGTAACGGTCTCCACAATTCAAATGTCCCATCGATTATTAATGCAAAAGTAATTTGATGTAGGTGATATTATTTTTATTAAATCAATTTTTTATGAACTCGACATTGAAAGGAGATGTTTTTCGTTGTTTGTTCAGAAAAAGTTTTTTCTCTAAATCTAAAATTAAATAAACATATAGGGTCTAACATTCGAAGTTCACATTTTCGGCTACACCGGAAACACTAGCGACCAAAAATTATCAACACTGAATTCTTTATGTTTAGCAATGTAGAAATACCAATTTTAAAAAAAATCGCTCGGTAAATAACTGAGATAATTAACCGTTCCGGTGCTTTTGCCCAACCATGTATAATTGTTTTATTATAAATAGCTGATTGTTTGAAATTAATTATTCAAATATAATTTAATGTTATTAATGCTTAGGTATGAGCTTTTTCCGACGTCAGTAGCGTGTATCACCTCTTCTTGCCCTGAGACAAGTCTGAATTCGTCTAGGATTAGGTTTTCGACCTCCTCTGACGTGATGTTCTGCCACTTTTCTGTAGCGACTAGGATGGGCTACTGTGTGGTTTTTGGATTACCCTGGCGCGATCAAATTTTCCTTTTGAGATCATCCCATAAATGTTCAATAGGATTTAGGTCTGGAAAGCAAGCTGGCCAGTCCAAAATAGCAATACCCTCTGTTTCAAGATAATATCACGCGAGGTTGCTGGTATGCGGAGTAGCATTATCTTGCATAAAAGTGAAATTCTCAACGTGGGCACCTATCCAGAGTCTCACTATGGGCTCCAGAACTTGGTCCACGTAATTTCTAGTCGTTACACTTGCAGGAAACGAATCAATGTTTTGCCGCCCAGCATTATACCACCCCAAAACATCACACTGTCCCCTTGTTATTTCGGAATTTGTCTTGCTGCTCGGAGGCTAGCTTGTCTTCCACGACCCCTTAAATACACCAATTAGAACTGTTAATTTTTTGTTGTCTGGTTAGCTCTGGAACTCTTAAGGGCCTTCTGCTGTATAAACCCCTTGAACGAAGTCTTTGACATATCGTTTCGACTGATAAACACAGAAATTGCTTTTGGAGTATGGGGTGCGACGCACTAGACGCATCAGAAGTGATCTTCCTACGACTTCTTCTAGGCCTTTTTTATAGAGATCGTAGCTCCACGTTTATGGCGTACGTTTTTGAAATCACCCCCTGTGATACCTCAATTGTGGCCGCTATATACCTCTGTGTCACCCGTTCTTCAACGAGAGCAATTATTCGACCCCTCTGCACGTCGGACAATCCCACGTGAGACATTTTCAATTATGCTTATAACCTTTTTTCAATTTTAAAATTCAGTGACGACTAAACAATATTCCGAACATGTGGTGATAATTCAACATTTAATATCATACTATCCAGTTTTTTACAACAAAAACTTCATTTTTCCAAGTAGTCAAAGATCGATGGTTAAAACAATCAATAATGTGAAATACCGAGTGATTCCATATAAACTTGGTTGTGTGTATATTTAATTTAGTATATTTCAAAATTCAAGAAAACTAACAAGTATCTAAATATAAAATGTCCTTCTCACGACTTATCTCCATTAGGTCATATTTCAAATTCATTCTCCATTTGAATCCGACTCAAAAAAAAACAGCGTATTAATCTTCAATGCAGGAACCGCTAAAATTCACGTCGATAAAATCTATTTTAATAAAATCGTGGAAAGTGTTACAGGAAACCAGGCATGGAGAAATAAATGAGGTGGAATCCCACATTTATTGTCTGAAATTGAAAGTTAGATAGTTGATTTGACTTATTGCGGTTCAGTCTGAATGCTTTGCTATGATTTACTATCCGATATATATACCTAGTTTCTGCGCCAGGATGGAAATACGATTACTACGTATAACAGTGGATCGGGATCACTTTCATCGCATATGGGAATGTGGAAACTCTAAGAGAAATAACTTTTCAAGAAATTATGCCTTCGATGATTTACTACTGTGTACAATGGAAGTCAACGTATGGAACAGATTTGAGAAAAATTGTACGGAGGGGTGAAAATACTGAAAAGAACGGGTGAATAAAACAGCTGTTAAGTTTTAACTATGTAGGGATATGAAACTTTTAGTGATTAGTGATAGCTTATAATTTTGATAATAACATGAAAATAATTCAATGCGGTATTGATGTGAAATAATAATTCAATAAAAACTAGGTTTCCTTATCTTTAAAATATTATTTCAAGTTCCGTTAAACTTTTCAATGAAATAAAATTGGAAGTTGTGTTTCACCATCTATGACTCTTCCTCTCTGAATGTTCAGGGTCTTACATTTTTCAATACCGAATTTCATATGAACATCTGCTGAGAACTTACTGACAGTTTTCAGCAAATCATCCAATTGCTTCTTGTTCGAAGCATATTTTGATGTCGTCCATATACAGCAGGTGGGAGATTGTATGATAGTTCCTGTCTGTTCTTATCCTAAATCCGTATCCTGTTCTATTGAGCATTGAGGACAATGGGTTCATAGCTAAAGGGAACCATAGTGGACTCAAAGAGTCTCCTTGAAAAATTCCACGACATATGGGTATCTCGTCGGTTTTAATTGACTTATTGTTCATGTTGACCTGCAGGGACGTGCGCCAGTGTGTCATTGTTGTCTTCAAGAATTCTATCAGGGCTGGGTGAATTTTGTATATCTGCAATACTTCAACAAGCCAAGAATGGGCGGTACTATCGAATGCCTTCAGATAATCGAGAAAAGCTGAATGAACATTCCGATGCCCTCTATGTGCCTGTTTCATTATCAGAGAATCGATGATGAGTTGTTCCTTGCACCCGTGGTGTTTCCTTCTGCACCGTTTCTTCTCCTTAGCTAATATATTGTTGTCGTCAAGGTGTTTGTATATTCGATTGGATATGCATAAGGTGAGTATTTTGTGAAGTGTTGGCAGGTAAGTGATTGGCCTATATTGAGACGGATCCTGTGTTCTATCGCTCTTAGGTAGCATATATGTGAAGTCTTGTGTTAGGGAAAGGATGTTTTCCTGGGATGTTGAAGAACATACGTGAGCTGTTTCTCTAGGGCTCTATGGAGCTAATCAAACTTCTTGTAACAGAAGTTATGGATATTATCTATACCTGTGGCCTTCCAATTGTTGGTCGCTCTTACTACTGTTGCGATTTCTCTCTCCGTTATTTCGTCGAAGTCCATATGATTGATATCAAGGCGTTGTTTTTCTTCCATGATCCATTCAGCATCTTTATTGTGTTCTTTGGGTTTCGACAATAACGATGACCAATAATCGGTCAAGCACTGTGCGTCAGGCACTTCTCTGTTATTATTATTATTATTATTATAACATTGTAATATGGGCGAAGAATTTCTATAAAGCCCATTTGAAAATTAATTAATAACATGATTATATAAATGAAGATAATAAAGAATACATTCCCTAAAAGTAATTGAAGATACAAGGAATAGTAAAATATAACAAATATAAACTGAAAATAATAATGCGAAGTGATTGTCTAGTTATTGAAGGAGCCGACCTGTTTAGATATACCTATCGGATCTATTGCATCCAACCTAATTTTTTCCATACATTAAGCCTAATTTTACACAATTTATCCAACAAGTTTGCATAAAACTGAATCCAATGAAACTAAATTTTTATTCATTCTAGGAAAATAACCATTAGCGTATTCCGAGAATTCTGGTCATTTAAAGGCCTTCACAAAAAACTAATTGAATAATTTTCAACAATGCCTGACTTCACAATAAATCTTTATTCATGTTGAAAATTATTAATTGAATTTATATGCGGGTGCTCATTGCCGTAATAATTGTAATTATGAAGCCAGTTTATGAATTCGATCAATGAAAGAAGCATCAATCAGCGAATAAAATTAAATTGGTGAAATTTTAATTCGTCATTATTAACTTTTGAAAACACACAAAACAAAACATTCTTTTGGAAATACACACACTACAAAAATTGTCGCATCACCTGGTATTCTGATTTCCACAATCGATTAAACAGCTCTATCGGAGTTTCTTTGTCAACATATGTATTTCGACATCTTATCTATGTAGTAACATTTGTTTCCATATGATTCCAAACACGTCTAAAACAGGAATGAGTTCATTTGACTATCAGTATTTATTCAATTTCTCTTCAGTTTTCACGCTAAATTGATGCAACTTTTCTGTGTTTCTTGTTGATTTTCGAATCGGTACTACAAAACAGGGGAATATGGAAGAAGGGCCGGACAGGGAAGAAATCGGATCACAACACCAGTTGATGATCGTTGGCTTCGTTTAACTGCACTAAGAGTTCGGCACTGTACGGCTAGAATGCTACAAAATGAACTTGCACTTTCCAGAAATGTGCATATTTCATTGCAAACTGTTAGGAACAGGCTCAGAGAAGACGATATCAGACCAAGGGTGGCTTCTACCAGCCCGCGTCTCACCAGAGAGCATCGAGTTGCAAGACTTCAGTTTGCGAGGGAACATGCAAACTGGGGTATTCCAGAATGGTCGAATGTTCTCTTTTCCGACGAGTCCAGGTTCTGTCTAGTATCAAATGATAGACGCATGCCTGTATACAAACGACCTGGGGAACGGTATCAGCAATGCAATATCCGGCAAACCGAAAACTTCAGAGGGGGCTCAGTGATGGTGTGGGGAGGCATTTCTTTCCATGGTCGAATTGAGTTAGTCCTAGTGAATAATGGAAGAATGACAGCGGCCAGATACATCGCAGATATCCTTGAACCCCATGTTATACCCTTTGGCCCATTGATTGGCGAAAATTTCATTCATCTGCATGATAGTGCTCGGCCTCATGCAGCTAGAGTAGTTACAGAATTTCTGCAAAATGCCGAAATTGATATTTTAAGATGGCCAGCCAGAAGTTCCGACTCGAATCCAATAAAACAATTTTGGGACAACATGGGTTGGTAAATTCAGCAACGTAGGATGCCTTGTAGAATACTCCAACAACTAGAAAATCTGCTTCCTGAAATTTGGAACTTAGTGACTCGAGAGTACATCTAAAATTTGGCTGAGGGGCATCCGAGACGTATACTGGCAGTAATTAGGGTCCAGGTAGGAAACACTCGATTTTGAAAATGATTCATAACCATTCGATGCTAGTTGATTGGTCTCTTCATGAATGTTTGTTCATCGATTCGAAAATTGTTGATATTTTCCATCATAAACTCATCTCTTTTGAATGATATCTTCTTATTTTATACTTCTGAAAGTTACCAAGCGACTCTTGAATGACCAACCTGAAAGTTTATATAGTATTGTCGTAAAAGTAAGGTGATGCGACAATTTTTGTGGGGAGTGTATTCAACTATGCTTATTTGAGGAATTGAAGACAAATCTTGCGGACTTGATAGATAAACTTTTGGCACTTAATAATTTCAAATTCAAATTTGTCTCACTTACCAACAGATGAATATCCGCCACTAATAAAAGAAATCTTTAACCAAAAAATCACATCACCCACTCTGGTATTTTATTCGAGTCTGAATTCAGAAACTTGCTCTATTTGTTTCTTTGTCGGTGTCTCTTCAGCAGTTGAATGACACTGACAAAAAATGAGACACCGGAGTTAAATCCGCAATCCCAAATATTCTGTTTTCGCTCAAAAAAACCATTAATCTATAACCGAAAAAGAGTTGGCGAAAATATGGAGCCCCTTCTGCATCAACCTGAGAATATTCACCCGTTACAAGCACCTCTTAAATCGATTTACTGAAGAGAAAGCTAATAATCTATTCACGAAATTCTTCGGGAGGTCCATATGCAATTAGCTCATTTATCAAGGCTAAGCCAAACGCTGTTGAAGGCGTTTGAGATATCAAGAGCAATGGTTCTTGATTCGCCATGCCTTTTAATCTTTGATGTCCACAAATGCGTAACATACACAAGAAGGTCACCTGTTGATCCATCTAGCTTCTGACCATCTCTCCCACCAGATGGGGGAAGTATCATTTCTGTCGCGCTTTGCAATTTCCACTCTGATGACCTAGAAACTTCTGAGACGCCTGTAGAGTTTTTTTTTGCATATTCAGGTAGAGGAAATGGAAAGCGCAACAGTGGTTGATTACAGTCGTAATTGAAACATAGAACAACTCACACAACAGGGTAACTATACTATCTTGCGTATGATTCAATCAACGAGTGAAAAAAACTGAGGAAAAAACTCGTTTCCCTGCCGCTATTGCACTAGCAGTAGCTTGTCTGTTTATGTTGTGTTAGTGTCGTTGGTACATAAAAAGTACCAAAGATTTTTCTGCTTAGCAGCTTCAATTCTCATCTTGCACTCCATGATTTCCAGACGAAGATAAGGGTGAAAGGAAGGGATTTTGGGACAGAAATCTGTAACGATGGAAAAAAAAAACCAGCAATCTAACCTAACCTAACCTACCTGTTCTTGCTTGCCAATTTTGAAGTATAATCTCGCAAAATCTCTTCAATATCCAAACTCAACAAAACAATTCCCTCTCTGTTTGACCGAAAGAGCCCCGATGGTTAGGTTCGGTTTCCCAAGTGATGCCGATTATGATCTATAGATTTTCTAGAATCATTATGAACCCAATAAGTTGGGTTGACATCTTCTATATATTATTTTTTCGGCATTCTTATTTAATTTAAAGAAAAATTTGCGAAAAAATTTTGACAGTCGTTTTAAAAATATGACAAATGTGGAGGAATATGCAGATATGCATATTCTTATATATTAGTCTTATTTCCTACTTAATATTACAATAGATACAAGTACAAGGGGTATGTTGGAAAACCCATCGCAGTTGCTTACTTTATGAATTGAAAAGATTGAGTAATGGAGGAGGATTTAGATCTAATTGATTGTTAAGTAACTTACCTGAATTTCTTTCAATGTTGATCTCTAAATAATAGTCAATTAGATCTAAATCCATATCCTTCACTCAATCTTTTCAATTCATAAAGTAAGCAACTCCGATGGGTTTTCCAACATACCCCTTGTACTTGCACCAATTGTAATATTAAGTAGGAAATGAGACTAATACATAAGGAATAACTCTGTTCATTAGTATGGATCTATCTGATGAAGCCACAGTGTGGTGAAACCGGTCATAGTTTTGTTAATATAGTGAGAATCTAAATACTATAGTTCTATTTCATTGAAAATATGTATATCGATTTTCATCAAATAACGACCTCCTCACTCAAATTAAAATTAATAAATAAAAATCTTTTATTGAAATTATCGTTGCTCTTCGAGTTTGGTTTCCTCGTTACTGGTTAATTTTTTTTGGATCTAACATTTTGAGCTCTTCTACGCAAAAAAACTCTAAAAACTTTTATATTTAATTTAATAAAAAATTTTATTAGATTCGTAAAACACTCATCCCGTAAGAAGTGTTGGGGTAATTCACCTCGAGTGCATATGGGGGCAAAATTGAAGAACCGAAACTGACATCTTATAAAATGCTATTTTTTTGAACGATGTCTTGAAATTCAGAAAGTTCTGAAATTCACACAGATTTTATCGTAAAAAAACTATTTACTTTCTAGAACTTTAGAGGTAAATATCTCAGCATTTTACGAAAAAAAATATATGTAGAGTCGAGGCATTATTTTGTCGAGATAAATCAAATTCCGGGAAATTGATACATTACCCTGGTACATCCTGTATAGGAAAATTGTGTATTTAAGTTTCAAATTTATACTTGTGTGATGATGAACAAAAGCTTGAAATAGCTATGAAGTTGAATAAACTCTTACATCTTAAACGTAGTAATATTAGCAATCGTTGGTTTTTCATTACTTGGTTAATTGAGATCTTAACCATTGGAAATACTCATAATCAAAATTTCGTCTAGACTCTCTCTTTTCCAAGCATCAGAAAATGACCACACTGAATGGCCGAATAGAGTCGCAATATAAATATCACTAAGAGAATTGATATTGTGTGGAACTGACCTACCCATTTTCCGTTGAAAGTCTCATTCTCCCTAAAGTGCCAGACTTTTTCTTATTTCACCGTGTTAGTAGTCTCGTGTGTCACATGCACCGCCAGGCTCTTCTAGTTTCATACCCTCTGTTTTCATCGTGTCCATAGTTTTATTTTTGCCGCTGTCGTTTCATATACTCGTCCCACCCATTTTGTTAAAGTGACTAAATAATTTTTCACCAGCATGTTGACATGCTTTGATGACATTTGAGATTACGCGAGAAAGTTTGTCTTCATATTAACTTTCATAGAGGAACCTTATCGGGCCCTCGCTCATGCTTGCATGCATAAAATAATAGTTTCTCGAAAGGGGAAATTTATGTGAATAGAAAATATTTCGTACTCTATGATTTTCTACAGCAAACATCGATGAAATTCATAAGCTTTTTCATTAGAGTAATTGACAGTGCGAGGATGTCCAAGAATCTTACATAAGCACTTTGAAACGCTTATCTCAAGATTCATTCATATTTTAGGATTAAAATCTAACTTCAAGCTTATTGAATTTGAACTGAAGGGCGATTAAGTGAACGAAGTATACGAAGTAGGTGCACCTATCTGCCATTTTATATAATAACTTTTGGCCTGTCAAGCATCTTCTTCTACATGTTCTGTGTCCTACTGAAAAATTGATAAATCTACATCTAATCTAACCTAACCTAACCTGTACTTTCAAGGTTGATACACTGGGTGCAATTAGTTCATGATATTGAAACATTCCCTCAAAGAAAGTGAAAGTAGCTCATTATTCAAAGTAATGGTATTTTTGAAGGATTTATTCAACGATATTTCATCATATTAGGTGCGCAACTCGCTGTGTGTCAATAGATGGTCCAGCAGTAAGTGCTGGTCAATTTTCACATAATCAGAACGTCTTGAACAAAGGTTAGACATATGGTAAACAATGTGACACATTAGTGATTTTGTTTTTGCGTCATATACTTTTAGTTGTGAGAAAATGTTTGATTTTGTGCCAAATAATCGTCATTTGCGGGAAGTGTTGATTTTCTTCTTTCATTCGAAGAAAACAGCGGCTGAAGCTGATAGAGAGCTCCAAAAAGTTTACGGAAATTCTGTTTTAAGTGAAAAAACGTGCCATGATTGGTTCCGTCGATTCAAAAACGGTGATTTAGATGTGGACGATCGTCCCTGTGAAGGTCAAAAATCTTCGAAGACGCATTTCTCCATGAGGATCCGTACCAAACGCAAGAAGAATTTGCTTCAGCCTCAGGAGTTAACCACCAGGCCATTTCCAAGCGATTGCGTACGTTTGGAATGATTCAAAAGCAAGCAACTTGGGTTCCTCATGATTTGAAGCAAAGAGACGTTTAGGGTCGTTTTTTAGTCTGTGAACAACTGCTCCATCGGCAAAAAAGAAAGTGTTTGAGAAAAAATCTTGGGACTACTAGGTCATGCTTCTACGTCATCGCCTCGGCCGAATATTCACGCTGCGAAAGTTAAGCTGTGTATTTGATGGGACCAAGTCGGTGTTATTTATTATGTGCTGTTGAAACCGAACGAAACCATCACTGGGGAACGGTATCGAACTCAATTGATGCGATTGAGTAAAGTACTGCGCGAAAAACGGCCACAATACGAGCAGAGACACGAAAAAGTAATTGTACAGCATGACAACTCTCGGCCTTACGTTGCCAAACCCGTTAAAACCTTCGTGGAAACGTTTCCGCTCGAAAAATGGCTTTATTCGTTGATAGCCCCAAAAGATGAACACTTCTACCGTCACGGTATTCGAGCTCTGCTCTAGTTGTAGGTAGCGATGTGCAATATTTTGAATGATTCACTTGTATTCATTTTTCACAATAAAGTTGTATTTTCATATGAAAAACAGCGAGAACTTACTTGTGAACCTAATAATATAAATGAAATTATACACATTTGTCTGATTTCCAGAATGTTTATTTTTGAAACACACAACCGGTTTAGACAGCTACGTCATTCTCATGCTGGTCGATAATACATATGGAATATCTGATTGGCAACACTTGTCTTTGCTAATTAAGAGACACGAAACATCAATTTCACACAACAGTTATATAAACACTTGGATAAATTTTTAAAAAATGTTGGAGACATCTATGACTGTTAATGCTCATCATCTGCGGATTTTAGAAACGGAAGAGAAAATATTGGCGAGACGTGTTGGAAAGAATTATTGCGATTGTTAAGTAGTTATCTACACAATGCTTGGCATTTCAAGGTTCTTCTCAATTGCTTTTCGAACATGATAATGGAATTTTTGATTCAGTGATGAGACAGCAAGTTAGCCGAGTGTATGACTTCTAAAGTTCAGTTTTTTGCCTTACTTCAAGCATCTACGTACCTACCTCCTACCTTCAAAAAAACAATTAAAACACATGACCCAAAATGCCTTTTTTGCACACAAGCGCCAGTAGCCCTCACTGGTAGTTGACAGTACATTAGGTGAAAATTATCAAAATCTTCTCAAAAAACTCACAGCACTATAAATAAAGAATGAAAATTTTCGACCCGATTTCCCACTCAAATTCAGCTTGAAAAATACAGATATATCAAACATAATGCCATCCAAAGTCTCTCAAATTGATAGCTCTGACATACGGTTAAGAAACTCCCAAAAGAATTGTAATAGCTATTTCAAGTTAAATCTAAACATTTCACGAATCTTGTTCCTCTTTGAGTCTGTCTATTTATGATGAATTACCTAACCAATCTAAACGACCTAACTGTCACATAGAATAGACTTTCCAATTTAAAAAAATTCGACACACAAATTGAAAATATCACAATGATAAATGCATTTTATACAAATTGTATCTCTTTTCCAAGCGGAACACCCAACGAAATTTTTCTTAACAAATTCTAGTGTAATTAAAAGTTCGTACCCAAGTCCCCCATCGAAATATTCGATTAGTTGACTGGTACAGTTTGTGTGTTGCGAAATATCTTAATTCTGTGAGAGTTTTCATCATTATTTATTCTGCCAAATGATTTCCTTACGTTGCTTTGAAAGGGTTTGCTTGTATATCTGACAAGTTGAATTTCACTATTTAGTTATAAGAACCAAATTCAAATGCTATTTACTAGGCGAGGGAGTGAATATCGTTGTTGTCTAATTTGGATTGTTAGAGTTATGGTAAGCTGCTAGATGGGGAGAGTTAGTTCTCACAATACTACTTCATGTTAAATGCTTTTATGAAAATTTTTTTCCAATTCTGAAAAAAAAAACAATCAACATGCGTATTTTCAGATTAGAACTACCGAAAATTAGGTGTGAGGAAGACGGTCTCACTCCTGTCGCCCGGTGTAATATCACTTCATGATTCTGTAGGCTCCTTCAATCAGTTACTTTAAACTGAGCTATGAGGCTTGGCAGATGGTCCGGTGGGAAGGTTCTTTTAGATAAAACATGATCAGCTCTCTTGAAACAACATTTTCTAGAGATAAACTTGTTCCCCAGTCGGATCTCCTCGGGGCTCAGCTTGGTGAGCCTCGTAGTATCTGATAAGGGAAGCTAATTCGTTATAGTGTAGCAACATATAAGGACAATAGGACACCAAGATGAATGTGAGTGCTGTGCACCAGCACTTACAAGACACGCAACCTCATGGCCTAGCTCTAACGAAAACTAAAGCAGTGCTAAAAATAGACACCACCTATTTCTGACGCTTTCAACCTTGCGTTGACACGCTTAACGTGTTAGGGGCCTAGAGCAATCTATGGTGAGATACCGTAGTGGACACGGTAACACGGCCCCCCTCTGAAGACCGCAGTTGGGCGCCTCCATATTGTCTCACTGGGTAATAAAACCATGTTGTATCTTTATTAAAGGCATGTGCATACGTGTACATCATACCAATGAAAATCAAAAAAAGAAAGTTATCCTACTTAAATTTAATACGACCCAGTGTGCAGTGCGTCTGTGGCCGTCTTACTATCTTAGGCGCCATTTGGCATCAACGCGATGATGACAAGGGAAACCACAGAAAACCTTGTAAGATAGTCGTATGTTCTAGCTACTTATATAATGAGAGCGTGGTGCAAGGATCTATTTAAATTATTTAAATCTAAGATATATACAATAACTCATGTTGAAACTCATCTACTTCGTACCTTTATTTGTCAATCACACATAAAACTTAGATATTAAAAGTACCTGAAAAAGAGGAAAATAGTACTGAAAAAGACAATTTACTATCCTAAGACACATAGGATACATGATGAGTTTATCATACGTTGAACAACTGCGACTGTAAGTAGGTTCTGGATTCACTAGCGCACTGGTCGTTTTACAACACTACACTCACACACTCGTCTTTGGGCGCCACTTGGTGTTGTCTTCGGTCCAAGAACCGGATGATTCATTCACGGCTGCTACGGTGGTGGATTAATTCTGCGTTAGATGAATTAGACGAATACACTTGGATTCTCGTATCAATATTTATCGGCTAGCTCAGTCGGGATGGGTTCTTTTTCTCAACGGTGAAAACAATGCCCTAATGCACACGTTGGGCTCCACTTGCTACCGAGATGGGGTCACACACACGATGGAAACACTGATGGTTAACACAAACACTCTTTGTAAACGTAGAATTAAAATGAAATAAAAACACGTGGTTCGTTGGTAAACAACGGCGGTTTGGCAATATGGCGTGAGTATGGAAAGCCGGCTCGTGGCAACGCGTGCAGCAGCCGGTTTTCTAAGACAGTATGAATTCAAAGAGGTCATTGAAGAGAAAGAGCCGGGAGTCTCCGAAATGCACGGATACTTAAACCCTCGGTCGAAGGGCCTACTAAGAGATCTGTGATTAAGGAAGCGTGGTTAACTCGTTAACACGCTTAACGTGTTGAGGGCCTAGAGCGATCTATGGTGAGATACCGTAGTGGACACGGTAACAGAGTGAGGACGTTTAAACTTTCTCAATTTCAAGCGAACAAGATGCATTCTACAATGTTCTGAAGGAAACTCACTGCGGGAGAAGCTCCTTTAATCTTCAATTCAAGAAAAGAACATATCTTACTCGGCGTCTCCTCCCAAGAAATAAGAATAGAAAAACGATCTCAAAATATTTTGAACTTTGAACTCACGTTTTTTAAACTAAGAACTTATCACCTCCATTTTCGTCTCCAATTGTTGTTAAAGCGTTCGAACACCTTATAAACCAAGTTTCCAATATAAATATATTCTCGAATAAATTCCGGCATATTGAATTTGGAAGAATATGCACGAGCGAAGTTTTAACTCGGTGCATAAATCGAATTTTCCTTCGTGTTCACAACACTTATTTTAGGCGAAAAAATATTGTTGACCCATTTGTTGTTTACGAAGTGGCAACCGAATGCAATTCTCCGATGAATTTCAACAGCGAATCCCACACTGATTTATATTTGCATACAGACTGCCGAAATATTCGACCGGCCTGAGATATGTGCTGATTCAGATTGTAAGGTATAAGCCTTCAGACTATATAGAACACATCCATTAAAGCTGTCAATCTCCAATCAGATAAAAAGTCTGCCGCGGGTGGGAGGATAGATTTAATTTATTTAAGCTCCTTGGCTCCCATGGGAGATTGTCAGAAATGGGGTAGCTTACAGTAAAGCAACCTATTTTACGTAATCTAGAGTATGTCAACAAGGATGTGAAAAATTATTCTACTACCCAAACTTAACGGGGAAACTCGATAATACGCGGAAACGGATTCAGTAAAAAGACTGTTCGAGAAGAAACACTCTTTATGTTAGCACTCGGGGAACTAAATGAGAATAGTTCGGAAATGGAAAGTTGATTATAGACATCAAATAAAACGGAATCAATTTATTGAAACTTCTACCGGAAAATAGTACGTCTCGACTCTCTCTAGAAAGAGACATCTACATTCCAGTCCAACAGTATATTCCAGACTTATTTATTAGTTTTTTCTTCGCATTTAATAATACATAATTTGCTTATGTTCGGACCATATTATACTATCACAAGAGATTTATTGAAAATAAGGATAACAATTACAACAAGTACTAAAATAAAGTTAAAAATACACACATATTCTCACTAACCGAATGTTTCTACCCCAACAAATCTTAGATGTAAGAGTTTTGTCATCAGCTAACATTGGAACAGACCACAAGCTCGTTCTAGAGAAACTGAAGATGACAACTCAATTAAAAAAGAAAACACCATCTGTAAAAACTGAAAACTTTAACGTAGAATCGCTCAACAATGAGAGCACAAAACAACTTTATTCAAACCGTTGCATACAGTATATAACTCGTAATCCAATATTTCAGCAAGATAACCCCGATGACGCATGGCTCAAACTAAAAGAAAACATATACAAGGGTGCCACAGAGGCCTTGGGAACCCGCACGGTATCACAGATCGGCAAACCTAATAATAAACCCTGGTTCACCACTGAAGTCAAAAACATTACAAAGGAACCGAAATAGATACATGGAAATAAGAAATAGGGTGAATAACAGAGTTCGGGAAATTAAAGAAGAATATTGGCAGAGATTTAGTGCTGAAATGGAAGCGGATATATACGGAGCGCAAAAACGAATTTGGAAATTATTAAGGGGTATGAAATAGGACACCAATGAAACTATACAACTGAAAACAATCACAAACGAAACATGGGAAAAATACTTCAAAAATCTTTACACCGAATCAGAATATGAAGAAGAACCCCCAGACGAAGACTTAGAAAACGACATTATAAATGAACCGTTAACAATCACGAGAGAGCAAGTAGCTATGGCAATAAGTAAACTTAAAAATAGGAAAGCTCCAAATGAAGATAAGATAATGAGATGATCAAATATGGCGAAGAAGCCATGAGAGAAGAGTACACAAAACTGTTTAACATCATAATTCAACACGGAAAAATACCAGAAGAATGGAAAAGAAGTGTAACAATGCCTATCTTTAAAAAAGGAGACAAAACAAATCCTGCCAACTATCGCGGAATAACCTTATTAAGCACCTCTTTGAAACTGCTTACAAAGATTCTTGCCGATGACATAACGTCAACAGTGCCAATCAGCGAAGAGCAACAAGGCTTTCGAAAAACCGGTCCACGGTCGATGCACTATTTATAACATGGCAATTAGTAGAAAAGTTTCTTGAATATAACACTCCAGCATATCTTTGTTTCAAAGACTTAACGAAGGCCTTCGACAGAGTCCAACTGAAGGATGTAATCAAGATACTGGAAAACAAAGAGGTACCCAAATAATATATAAGACTCATAAAAGATCTGAACACTAATACAACAACGCAAATACGAACAAACCACACCCTAACGCAGCATTTCGGAACAACGTCGGGCATCCTCCAAGGTGGTACTCTTAGCCCTCTACTATTTAATACTGTTATGGACCAACTTGTAGAGACCGTTAAAAACTTGGGACTAGGATACCGCATGGGAACCTACAAAATTAACATCTTATGCTATGCCGATGACGCCGTACTCATTGCAGAATCAGAAGACGACCTACAAAGAATGTTATACGCCTTTAGCAAACGCGCAAAAAATTTCAATATGGAAATCTCAACAAGTAAGACAAAACGCATGACCATAGCTAAGGAACCTCTGCGCTGCAAGTTAACAATAGACAACGCCACTATAGACCAAGTCATGTCATTCGAATACTTAGGATGCAAAATAACAAGCACAGGATACCTTGAAGATGAAGTGAGGAGACAAGTGAACAAAGCAGCTGCAGTATCGGGACATCTTAAACAACCAATTTGGAGAAATAAACACCTCAGTATACCATACAAATCCAGAACCTACAAAACATGTGTGCGACCAATTATGACATACGGGGCAGAAACAAGAGCGGAAACGTCGGTAACAAAGAGGCTACTAAGAACAACAGAAATGAAAACACTAAGAACTATAACCGGTTACACATTGAATGACAGACAAAGAAATACCGACATAGGGGGAAAATGTGAAACAGACGATATTGTAAGATGGGTAAAAAAAAGAAGAAGAGAATGGAACCAGCATGTGAACAGAATGACCACAGATAGAATAGCCAAAATCGTATATAACAACATACCACACGGAAGAAGATCCGTTGGACGACCACCAAAACGATGGCGGGACAGTTGGCAATCAACTCCACAAGAACTGCTGCAGGGAAACCGGAACTGAACAGGCGCTACGCCTTCTACACGGTGAAGAAGAAGAAGATAAACAGGTAGATATAAAAGAAATAAGGGTGCAAACAAGAGGTGTTGTTTTGAGATATCAAATACTTGTCGTTCAAAAGATTATCTCAATGGGAAGTTTGTTGGAGTTTAAAAATTTCGATGGGTTCTATGAAATCTAAATCTTGGTCCAGGTTTTTTGTGAAAAATTTGAAGTTAATCTATGGGTGGAAAATGATGGCTATTTTCGATAAAATGTGAAGTAAATTCTTCGGTTCTCTGTTTATTATGATCTGATTGATGTTCTTTGTATCTAGTTTTGAATGAACCAGTCTGACCTATATAGACTATACATCAAACAGATAAATCAAGCGTCATAGTCATTTTACCGAAATCATTAAATATACGAGGTATGTCAATTAAGTTCGCGGAAAAGTGCCCGGACGGCCCGGAAAGTACATAAATACTTGAAAATACCTTATTTCGTCGTGATGCTTTGGACTACTGAAACTCCTTCATATCCATTTCCTTTGAGGTACGACTTCAACTGTGTTAACAAATGGAAGTCACAGGGGGGCAGATCTGGACTTCAGGAGGATGTGGAAGTGTTGTATTGCCGTTTTTTGTTGAATAATCATGAACTGCAAACGACGAGTGGGCCAGAGCATTGTCGTGATGAAGCACCCATCCGCGCTCCGCCAATTCAGGTCGTACACGAAACACACGAGCCTTCAGACGTTTCAAAACTTCAATGTAGTGTACTGCGTTGACTGTCTGACCTGCTGGAACGTATTCGTGGTGTACTACTGCATTAATATTGATAAATGCGATGAGTAAAGATTTCTCTTTCTTCCCTTTCTTTACCTGCTGAATGCTCTGCCTTTTGATCTCAGGGTCGTATTAGAACACAGACGACTCGCCACCAGTGATAATATTCGTCACTTCAAGAAATCATGTCTTTACAGATGGACAATTGGAGTTTTTTCTGCTCAACTGGAGTACTTCGGGAACCATTTTCGCACACAGCTTACGCATCCCTAAATCTTCGTGTAGCATCTGCGGGATCGTCTCTTTGTTGATCCCTAACATTCTAAGGCTTACCCGACGGTCTCGGAGTACTCGCGAGTGCAACTGATCGAGGTTTTGTGCGTTTCGAGAGGTGGAAGGATCTCTCTCACGAGGATCATCCTCCAGTGACTCTCTACCGCTTCTAAACCGCTTTGCTCAATCGTTGACAGCTGATTTTTTCAGACCAGCTTCCTTATACATATCGGTTAACTGTTTCATAATTTTCACGGAACTTTCGCCGCGTTTCACCAAAAATTTAATCACTATATTCTGTTCAGTTATTTAATCAATCATCTGCACGACGGTGGGTCAAATCAGGTCGGTGTTCGAAGATTCTTCCGGTTTCTCGTCCGTTGGTTCTGGTAATGACTATTCGTTGATTGTTTCTGATGACGTTCGGCTGGATCGAACCAGCCATTCTCAAATCAGAGTATAATTATACAGTAGGATTATTATTTTTTTGTACCTACCTATTTTTGTATGTATGTATTTTCAACTTGAGTTTAGTACTTTTTGTCAGCTGAAGATGGTTAAGAGACCTAAATTACAATTCTGATTTTCACTAATCTAATGATCTTATGAGTATAATACATAGTTTAATTTCTTATTACCATAAAGGTTAATTTCGGAAAGATAACCGCTGATGTTTTTAGAGAGGATGCCAATGTAAGTTCGTATTTATCTTCTGGTTTCCTTTTAGTGATGTATAGTAATTGGGAAATTTGTTTTTGTTCCTAATTTTCAATAATACTGTGTATGAGGGAGAGTAGGATACCATTATTTGATGCGATTGTATTAGTGATGTTGATTTCCTTTACGAAGTCTGCTATGGATAGGGAAATGGAAAAGGCTCTTTGAGTGATTGAATAATAAGCGGCAAATCAATTAATGCAATTGAGTTTGTTGAATCTGTAAATGTTTATTTGATATAATTGTTGTTGGTGAGTTTATTATTGAACTTCATGATCTTTATATTTCAAACATGTGAAAACAATTGTGATTCTTATTTCAATGCGCGATTTCAACACTTTTTTTATTCTTTACTCTTCGGAGGAGGCTATGCCTGTCATATCTCAGTAGTGGCTGAGCAAGATGATTCAATGTGTGTATTCACTCGATTCAGCTTCTTGAAGACAGGCCAAATTGTAGGTTATCAGAAAATGTTCAATGGAAGTGAGTTCCACACAATAGATCTGTGAACTGTGGCATTGCTGGTTTGACCGTCCGCTGATGAAGGTTTTTCGCAAGCCTGGTATTTCTTTAGAACTGGATTCCTTCTGAAACCAATCCTTTTAGTTCTTCAGAGTATTAACTATGGACTAACCCGCCTGCAATGGCTTATGTCTGGCCCTTTTCCATTGTTTTTTGAAATATTGTCTTGTGCGTTAATTTGTTGGCGCAGAATAGAATATATATTGATCACGGCATTTAACATATTTTGTAAATTATGATTCTCCAATTTTTATTCCATACACAACATTTATATCGGACTTAGCGGCGTGGAGAGTTTTCTAGTCGTCGTTCAATAATATATCGAACGAAGACGAATGGGCCCATAAATTACACTGAATAAGGCAACTGAAAATCTCAAGTTCTCAACAATTTGTGAAAGATCTATAACCCCGTTACTGTTCTTCTCCGTGAAACTATCTGGATCTCAGAATAAGTTGTTAAAGTTGAGAAATAAAATTTCAAATACAAAAAACTGCACTGAAACTTTCCATCTAGAAGTTCATTATGGATTTTATTAAAGGAAGGAACATTGTAACTGAAAATATGGCAGGTTTTTTGTTTTCTAAAGCATTAAGAATAGAAAGTTTTCTACATTTTCAGACGATCAGTGGTATATTCCAATATAATAAGTTTCTTCCAAAGTTTAACATTCAAAAATTCTCTAAATTAAGTTTGTATTCGAATTGGAACATCATAATTAATGAAAGAATAGAAAAGGCAAAATGTAAGGATATTTCAAAAATAATTGTCCTCGAAACTGATTGTTGTGACTTATTCGCTAAAAGTTACTGCTTTCAAATATGTGATAGATAGAGCCTTTTTCAAAACCGTTTTCTGTCGCAGACAATTATATAGAATTACAGTAAAATGAAACATAACGAATAATATTTGAATAGTAAAATGGATTCAGAAGAAGAAGAGCATAATTGGACCTAAGTAGAGCCTTCAAAAAATTCAAAGTGGAAATCAGCTGTTGAAGTTATATTTAACTGGTAGAACTCAGTATGTCTGTGAGTAGATTAAGAGATTTTATCTAAAATAATCTCAATTAGAACGGGAGTACCACAAGGTTCAGTAATGGGGCTCTTACTCTATATGATCTATATGAATGATCTACCTGATGTACATGATATGATAGTACAACATTGATACTTACCTATGAAATTTCTATTGATACAAGGGTAAGTGGTGTCGTGAATCCCCTAACAACATGGTTTACAAATAACCACCTGATGATGAAAGAATAAGCAGCTGCTGCATTTTGATTATAGCGCAGATTGCGCAAACCTATCACTTTAGTGGCGGTAGGATAACAACTAAACATACACAACAAAAGTTGGACTCTATATCTATGAGCGTATGATGTCTGTCATCAACGATATAGAGTTATTCATAGAAAAAGTAAATATCAACGCCTATATCACAAGGAGGATTCGGGATATCAAACTGCCTCCTACGAAGAATGGGTGTCAACTATATGATAGCAAAAATGTATAATCACCAAACCCAGAATATATGAAATTGGCCGGCACAAAAATTCAAGATAGGATTGAAGAAATACCTTGCGAAAAATCCGTATTATGACATCAGAGAATTTTTTATCGCAAGAATAATGACTTATATATCTCCGCGAGTATGTATATTAGACTTTTTCACCTAATCAGTTTGTATGTTTATTTTTGTATATTGTTAAAATCAAGGACAATAACAATAATTACTATGACGTGTTCTGAACCATTATTTGTTATCTAGTACAAAAAAAAAAGAGTAGTATTGTTATAGCATACAATAAAACATTGGAAATCGATCGGCTTCTCTGTACGTTTTTCTTCTTTGGTCGACCTAGTCGAGCCTTTCAAAATGGCGATTGGTCAATGGTGGTACTGGATTTTAATTAAGAAAGTTTGAGGAAACCTATTAAATAATTCCTCTCTTTATATTCCTCATTTACGATAGGGAACTACGTGTAGAAGTGTAGTGGCATTTATCTAAATCACTCTGTATATGAGATTCGAATTCTGAATATTTGTTGTAAAATGGTGAATGCGCACGGTTAATAATACTTTTACGTGACATCGTTCTTTCGAATACAACGTGAACATAGTATAGGCTTATCCTAATAATTATTTAGTCAAGTTTCATTTAAAACACTTGACGTAGTTGATTTTGTTTCTTCATTTCTTTCTTTCCGATATTATTCATTTGCTCTCGATTGATCACCTGTCGAGAATATGGTGTAATCGAGATTTTCGGCAATCTATGGAGTGCAATGCAACATTGGGAAGCTCTTTATTACACTGTACGTGTCTAATCTTTAAATGAATCAATTAATTCATTTTCGTGCTAGAAGTATCCTACACTTTACCGAATAAAGAAGAGTTTGATCATTCTCAATAAATCGAGACCAAAGACATTTTCTTTTAGCGAACGACAGAATATTTATATCAAAATTTGAGTTAAAATTTTCATGTTGAGCCATAGCACAGCAAAAATCTAAGATATTTTAGCTTTTTTGAGGATTTTTGGAAAATAGCGTATCATATATAGCTTTTTCAAACTGTTCTTACAAAAATTAAACTAATACAAACTGAATATATTCTGTCAAAAAAGTGCTGGAAATCAGTGAAGCACAAAGTATCCGTTTTTGATCCAAATTTATTGTTACGCCTCCGAAGTTGCCCCTTCCGAAATAATATATTCACGATTCACGCTAACGAATAATCATCAAAACCTTCTTCAAACGCTCCATTCGAATCAAAACGGGTACTGCAAAATGAAAATTTGAGTTTTCGAAAAAGAAGAAAGTGAGCCGGAGTCATATCTGGTGAATGTGGTGTATTTGTTGAGTTTTTGGCCAGAAAAATTTATTCACCATCTTTTGAGATGGTACATTATATTAGGTTCAAAATACATAAGGTTTCTTTTAATGAACTCAGGTATCTGATCTTCTGGTAAAAATTCCGAGTGCACAACAGCGCTATAATCAAAGAAACCAATATATATTAACTTTTCGGTTTGGAAGGTGCCATTCCGAAGCTTGTTCACTGGTGTTTATGTAAAACTCATGAAACTAACTATACCTCATCATAAGTTACAATGCATTTTATGAATGTAGGGCAGCGACGTTCACGTGATTCCATTTTTGAACTAGTCGAGCGGCAACGCGTTTAATGCCCAAACAATCGTTTAAAATAGTACCAATTGTTTCGTGCTTTTCTGAAAGTTCCTTACCAATCTCTTTCTAACTCAAACGACGATTTTGAATTATCTTTACCCTCACTTTATCGATGTTAACTTCAGTTGAAGATGTTGATGGCCGACCAGAGCGAGGCAAATTTTCCATCAAATCTTTGCCGCTGTTGAATGCACTATATCTCTTGTGCACGTGCTTTTGAAAAAGTTGATTCTCCGTAAGCATTCTGTACCACTTCGACGATTCGTCAAACGAAGTTCCATTTTCAATACAAAATTTGAGAAAAATTCTCTGATCGATATTTTTATCCATTGTAGAATCGCAAAACACACTTGTGAGAACTGCTGAATTCGTTTACTGTGAATGAATTAAATGAAATATCGCGTTCAAAATCCGTGTCAATTCCCTAACCTAACCTAATCCACAAAATACACTCCCCACAAAAATTGTCGCATTATAAGCGTCAAAAGTTTATCTATCGAGTCCGCACGATTTGTCTTGAATTCCTCAAATAAGCATAGCTGAATACACTCCCCACAAAAATTGTCGCATTACCCTACTTTTACGACAATACTATATAAACTTTTAGGTTGGTCGTTCAAGAGTCGCTTGGTAACTTTCAGAAGTGTAAAATAAGAAGATATCATTCAAAAGAGATGAGTTTATGATGGAAAATATCGACAATCTTCGAGTTAATGAAAAATTAAAAAATTCTACCATCTTCAAACATTCGTGAAGAGACCAATCAACTAGCATCGAATGGTTACTAATCATTTTCAAAATCGAGTGTTTCCTCCCCGGGCTCTAATTACTGCCAGTATACGTCTCGGATGCCCCTCAGCCAAATTTTGGATGTACTCTTGAGTCACTGAGTTCCAAATTTCAGGAATCAGATTTTCTAGTTGTTCTACAAGGCATCCTACGTTGCAGAATTTGCCACCCCATGTTGTCCCAAACAAGTTCTATGGGATTCAAGTCGGGACTTCTGGCTGGTCATCTTGAAATGTCAATTTCAGCATTTTGCATAAATTCTGTAACACTAGCTGCATGAGGCCGAGCATTATCATGCATACAAATGAAGTTTACGCTAATCAATGGGCCAAAGGATACAACATGGGGTTCAGGGATATCTGCGATGTATCTGGCAGCTGTTATTCACAAGGACTAACTCAGTTCGACCATGGAAAGAAAAACCTCCCCACACTATTACTGAGCCCCCTCCAAAGGTTTCGGTTTGCCGGATATGGCATTGCTGATACCGTTCCCCAGGTCATTCGAGACTAGGCAGAACCTGGACTCGTCGGAAGAGAGAACATTCGACCATTCTGGAATACCCCAGTTTGCATGTTCCCTCGCAAACTGAAGTCTTGCAACTCGATGCTCTTTGGTGAGACGCGGGCCGGTAGAAGCCACCCTTGGTCTGATATCGTCTTTTCTGACGTACAGTTCTTAGTGAAGTTAAACGAAGCCAACGATCATCAACTGGTGTTATTATCCGATTTCTTCCCTGTCCGGCCCTTCTTCCATATTCCCCTGTTTCGTGGTACCGATTAATTGCTCTTAAAATAGTGCTTTGGTTAACATTCAACAAGTTAGCCACGTAACGTTGGCTTCGCCCCTCCTCTAGAAATGTTACAATTCTTACCACTTCATGATCACTCAAATAGCGTCCAGGACGTTCAGCAGACATTACAATAAATTCAAAAATTCGAAAATCAACACGAAACTTGCATTAATTAAGCGTGAAAACTGAAGAGAAATTGAATGAATTCTGATAGTCAATTAAACTCATTCTTGTTTCAGACGTGTTTGAGATCATATGGAAACAAATGTTACTACATCGAAAAGATTTTTTCCCCTCATATGTCCAAAAATATGTGTTGACAAAGAAACTGCGATCGAGCTGCTTAATAGATTGTGCAATTCAGAATACCAGGTGATGCAACAATTTTTGTGATGTGTGTATAAGGATATGCAATGTCAAATACCAATTCCTAACATTAAAGTAAAAAAAAATGTGAGACATCAAGTGCGTAATTGAAATGTCGGGCACTCGAAATGATAAAGTTAAAGTTGGTTCGGAAATATGGAAAGGGCCTTACCTCATTAACTCTGGGATTTCTCCAAATTTACATAAAATGTTTCGAGAAGCTTTCAATGAAAACATTGTGTTCGCATTATCTTCTACGCTAAAAAGACATTAAGATGGTTTGAATTTTGCTTTATATATAGACAATTTTGATACAACTTCATCATTTTCTTTATGAAACTTTCCTTCGAATAAACACGTAGCTGGTTTGAAGATTCAAAGATCTTATTAGAAGGATTTGATTCCTATGTTTGCGAAAAGGAAAGTGGAAAATTTATTCTTATTCAGTTAAGAGGGCACTACGATATAGAAGCATGAAATTCCTTCTTATACGAATTGGTACTAAGAATACAAGGTTCTCAATATACAGACTGTTTTATGGATTTATGTCAAATCACTATAACGCTGGAACGCATTGAACGATTTGCTTGATATTTTGTACTACAAATAACATAGCTAATGTTAACAATACTATTTGAAGATCATAATCAAATTTCAGGGCCGAATAGAAAAAATGAGTTTTGGCCTCGAAATAACTATAATACTTTTCGAGAACTCTTTCACAAGATCTTGATTCGCGGGAATCGCTCTAAAAAATACTGCGGTAACTGTCACATTTCATTAAACTTAATTGTAGTATGATTATGAGGATAATTCATTTTTTTTGTTTTAAAATCACCGCGATCACCAAATGCAACTAACCTTCCTATTTACAATTCAGTAATGGTTATTTATCGTTTCTATCCCGGAAATCCTTCAAATAATCATTTCTCCAAAAATGAAGTCGAGGAAAAAACACACAGGCGTATTCCGAAAAAAACGAGTATGCTTCGGTTTTCTATTGAAACAATACGGTGTCCAATCTCATAAAAATATCACAACAACCTTTCCGTTTCAAGAATTACTGTCTATTTAGGCAGTGCATGACCACTCAAACAATCCCAAAGCGACATCAATCGAAGACGAATATTTCACATTGATAAAAACTCAAAATAAAAAAACAAGAAATAACTTTCTAAGAATTTCACAAGTTTTCAAAAATTCCCTTTCAATTTCATTCCGGTTGGTTTCGAATTAAATCGCAATCGCAATTTTTTGGATAAGGTGTTCCAGATTAACTATCTCTTCACCATAGACCCAATATCACATAAAATAGTTCAAACACGTGAGGTTGGGGGATCGCGTAGGTCAGTTATGAGGACCCCTTCTTCTAACCCAATGTAGCAGAAACACATCATTTTGGATATTCCACCACATTAAAAATAAGGAGGTGCACCGTCTTGCTCTTCTGTTGATATTAGCATTGTCAACAAGATCGGGAAATTGGTTTCTTGATAAATTTGAATAACTGTTGCCATTCAAATGTTCGGGAAGAAAAACAGACCTCATTAGGGGGTAATTCCTCATTACTTAATTTATAATAATCTCACCCCATCTTAATCATAGCAGTAATATAAATGCCGAAACTATAATGTAGTATAAATACTAAATAATGAAGTATTATTAGAAACTGACCGTGTTCCTGAACAATAAATAGTGAGAATTTAATAAGAAAATTTAAGGGAGATATTTCATCCTTCCATATCAGATTTCTAGCTCCAACCATTGCAAAAATCGAAGATCTGTCAAGAAAATTTTTCTGGTGGTTCTTTGGGGGCTTATGCTAAGTTTCTCACCCTCACACCTCTGGATATCAGAAATAGCTTCCTGTCTGTCGGAGACTCTCGTCGTAATCTTCGAAAGCCAGAATGACTATATCGTTAGTCTACACGTACATCCATTACGCCGATTATTGCCAGAAGATCATCAACGAACAAAGATCGAAACAGAGAGGATACTACTCCTCCCCGAGGGTAGCCTCTGCCAGCCACAACACTGATAACTTCCCATTTTATTGTTGCTAATCTATTCCACGATAATATTTGGTACTCCTCTGGCTGTCGCGGCTCAGAATGTCCATCAAGGCTGCAGCTGCAGTCTTTTTGCGATCCAGAGATTGAGTGATCCTCCCGACTAGATTGTCAAGTCCAGATCAGTTGGTTTACCTTACTGAGAGTCATACTGATGTTCACTCAGAGGCTTGAGCAATAATACCTCAGTCCTGATGAATCCATCTAACACCTTCTCCTTTTCAGACCAAGTTTGAAAATCGTGGTTAAACCCTTCCTCAGGTTTAGGTGTTTGTTTCTGTGGATCCATAGAAATCCCACGAGTTGGAAAGAAATGAAAAACTGGAAAAATGCCATTCGTGGCCCTCCTCTTGGTGGTTCACTCCTCTTGGCCTGGGTGAATTAAATAAGGCTCCCTACTCATGCTGGCCGTGAGACATGACCATGAGCATAGTTAAGACACATGGTCGGCGCCATTAATACCCTTGTGCAGATAGTTAGACACGACATGAAAGCAGAATGAGGAGTTGGAACGAGGCCAACTTTTCGATGCATACTGTTGCATCACTATAATTCATCGTCCCACAGCAAGTATTTGACTAAACGTGAACATCAGTTGAAAGTCGTTTCACATCCGCCCGACTGTCCTGATTTGGCTATGTGTGATTTCGGGTTTTTGTGAGTATTACCAAAGATGACAGGCTTCCAGTGTTTCAGTTACGAAAACTTCGTTTCAAAAGTGCAGGCAGCGAATACTTTGAATATAAATAAAATATGCTTAGTAGCAATTAGCGAATGGAATCCAACTCTTATTGACGATGTTGTAACAAAATTGTCCATGTCGTGAGCACACTACCTCACCAGCTTCCGTACATGACCTAATATGCATTGATTCCACTTGGATATGAGACAATCCTCATTTTCAGTGAAGCAGCGACTATAAAATGAAGCAGCCAATCCAATTCACCATTAAGAATATTGATTCGGCATAAAAGAATATCGCATCTAACAGTATCCCAAATTCAAAGACTAGTTAGCGATGGAACTTTTAGGTGGAAATTGTAAGACCGAAAGTGCAAAATCGAAATGACGGGCACTCAAAAGTTGGTTTGGAAATATGGAAAGGGCTTTACCTCATTACCTCTGGGATTTCGTCAAATTTACATAAAATATTTCGAGAAGCTCTCAATGAAAACATTGACTTTGAAGAGACATTAAGATGGTTTGAATTCTACTTTATATACAGACGATTCGATACAATTTCTTATGAAATTTTCTTTGAAAAACACGTAGAGTGATTTGAATAAATCTATTTTATTTATGAGGTATTAGCATACGATTTTAATTCTATGGAATCACAAAATCTTTTTTAATTAGCAACAACATTATGAATTGTATTTTTAATACTTCAAATTATTTAATATTGAATATACAGGGCTTTTCTTTATCGACTGTAAACCTTCATTTTCATTATTTAAAGATGAAAAAATTGAATTTTACTATATAACTGTGTAATATACAATATATTAATAAATCAGAAATTATGTTAACGTATTTGCAGTGCATGATTTAGGAGTAATTTTGAATCGAAAATTCGAATTTAAGAAAGAGCATGTACATTAAAGAATAGACTAACCTTGAAAAGTTGAATATAGATGAAAGATAGCAATAAAAACTAAAATACAAAGTTAGCAATTCTCTTATATAAAAGGTACAGCGAAATGGGTTAAGATATTATGTGAAATAACATATTAAAGATTAACATTGAGTACATTGTAAACTATTTAATCCCAAATATTGGAGAATAACATAAATCAGTCAGGTCCTCAAGTAATATTGGATCATTGTCTGTATTGTCCATATTCCTCATCAATCTATTTCGGCCCAATCTCTGAAAAAATCGCAAATAACATCCAAATCACCAATTTGAAATTACCATACAAATAGCTAACTTTGTATTTTGAAAATTCAATTGACGAGGCTTTTACGTGATAGAAATCCATTTTCACAAATACAAATAAACGATGATTTCTACTAAAATATATTATTAAATGCTCGACGAGATTCGATACACGGTATCTTTGTCAAGAGCGAATGAATACTACAAATATATCTTACTTACAAATTTTTATATATACTGAAGAGGCAATCCACTCAGAGCTATCCGTATTTGAACTAATGTTTAGGAAATAAATTTAATAAGTGTGAGTTATTTATGTCTACCTGTTCATTAAGAATTTCCGGTGAATACCAAAATCTGTTAATTTCAAGTACTTCCAGAAGGTTGAGTTTTATACCTCTATTCTCAGAATGTAGGATTTTAAATTCTGAATTGAATGAGTGACTGTTTCCCCTGAGATGATTTGAATAATTTGAATCGGTTTTTCCATTGTGTTTAGAGATTCTAACATTAAAATTTCTTCGTGTCTACCTATATAAACACAATTGCAATCTGCACCATCCAATCTATAAACACCTGATTTATTTTCTTTATTAATTGGAGATTTATAATTTTGATAAATGAATTCAAATTTGTTGGTGTTTTGAACGCTATGTTTAAATTTGAATTTTCAAGAAGGATTTCACATCATTGCTAATATAGCCTTTATATGTTAAACTATTGAATTTGTTGTCTTGGTGTTCACCGATTGGATATATATGTTGTAAAGCTAATTTTTGTTTTTTCTTATATAATATGCTGCTAACTAAATTTTAGTTTCAAACTCATACTAGATAATGAGCGAAAGCTCGAAATAGTTCTAACATTGAATAAACTTTTCCATTATAAACAGTGATATTTTTCACGTTGTAATATTAGCACTTCCCATAAAGACTAACCTTGCATTTGAAGTTGGAAACGGGGTTTCTCAAAACCTCCTATCAAACGTTTAAAACTCAATAATTTGTGGTTAAAAACTCTGAATATCCTTCTGTGGCTGTCAAATCTTTCAATGCAATCAATAGTTTGATTGGGGATGTCGTTACTTGATGAAAATCGATATACATATTTTCAATGAAATAAAACTATGGTATTTAGATTTTCACTATATTAACATAACTATGACCGGTTTCACCACACTGTGGCTTCATCAGATAGACACAAACTAATGAACAGAGTTATTCCTTATATAATATTCTTATTTCCTACTTATTATTACTTTAAGTACAAGTACAAAGGGTATGGTGGGAAACCCATCGGAGTTGCTTACTTTATGAATTGAAAAGTTCGGGTAATGGAGAAGGATTTAGATCTAATTGACTATTAAGTAACCTACCTGAATTATTTTCCTTGTTAATCTCTAAAGGTTCCCATAGATTGAGTTTTGTCTATTATTTTCATTGTGTTAAATTTTGAAATTATCATTAAGTGATATTGCGCCCTACGAAGAGCCGAGACACAAGCTGCTCATCATTGTCACCAGGAAACTGTGATAACAAAGGGTAGATAAACAGAAAACCTCAAGAAGTCACACTACGCTACACACCGTGTCATCAAGAAAGTAATCTGTCGAAATACTAACGCTCCTTATGTATGAGTAAGTAATATATATTTTCGCTTGTCTGAGACCTGAAATTTGTTCTCATACTCTCTTTCTTAGGTTCTCCACAACTTTTGAGTTCATACCATCTATGTAATACAGTCTTAACAACCCAAAGGAATCTGCTCTCATAGGCAGGTTAAGGTTAGATTGATGATTATCGAAACTCATCAGAGCGAAAGTTAATTTTCCTTTCAGGGATCCACGATTTTCACATGTAGAGAAAACTTTATTCAGCATCTGAGCTTTTGTTAGAATATAAATACGTGCACCTTTGAGTTTCATTCACAGACTTTCTTGACAGCACAAATTCATAGTTTCTGCTTGCAAGATTATCGTTGGAGAAGAACCCAAGGGTAAAGATAATCTGTATTTGAAAACAAGTATGCGCGCGCCAGTTCCATAAATCATTTTGGGGTCCATCTTTGTATTTGTATTTGTACTTTGGATATTATAGATCACTTCCCTGTACACAAGAGGGGTTCATAAAAATTTCCGGGTTAGTGAACTGCTTCCAGTACATTTTTTCTAATAAATGTAGTACATGTGTCTCATTACATATTACACCTAAAAGTGACAATGTAACTAGGGAAAATCTACCAACATGCCAATTTTTATTATTATTCAAAATACTTGATTTTGAATTTCTCGTCAAGAGTATCCCAATAAGAAATAGGAGTTTGCACTTCTCTTTTCGCCGAATTGGGAGAACGGTCTTCAAATCCTTCTAATAAAATCAGCTCATTGAAACCACCCTACGTGTTTATCAAAGGAAAGTTCCATAAAGTAATTCACGAAGTATCAGAAGTGTCTATATACAAAGCAAAATTCAAACAATCTTAATGTCTTTTTAGAGTAGGAGATAATGAAAACGCAATGGTTTCATTGAAAACTTCTGTGGAACATTTTATGTAAATTTGGTGAAATCCCAGAGTTAATGAGGTAAAGCCCTTTCTATATTTCCGAAAATACTTTGTCATTTCGAGTGCCTGTCATTCCAATTTTGCTCTGTTTGTTCTACGTATTTTTTAGCTCAACGTTTTAAAACGAATTAGTCTTCGAATATAAAAGCCTGTTAGGTGTGATGTTCTTTCATATCAAATCAATTATCTCAATGGTGAATTGGCTTCGCTATTCTATATTCGTTGCTCTCCTGAATATTGAGAGCTGCCTCAGAATAGATACTCTAATTCGTGCTTAAAGAGACCAAATTGTACATTATCAGAAAGACGTTCGATTGAGGCAAAAGCTGACACTTTGTCATGCCAGCAAACTGCAGTGTTGAATGTGACACCGAGTAGATCTAGATGTTCCTTTCTAATGGAATTCGATGTTTTTGCAAGATTTCTGGAGAACGGTATTGATGAGTCTTGTTCTTGAAAATCCCAAATATTACGGAATAACATAGGTTGTGTTATCGTTAAGGGTAAGATTGTTTCTATTCTGTTTAGCTTTGAAAATTTCCAGAGATTTAAGGTAATTGCGTTTATTGCTTTTCGGTGCACGGCGAATAGTGGTAAGATTATCTATACTAGGAAAGTGGTGGATATTATCTAGGCAATGCTATACGATTGCAGAGTCACTTATGTTTTTACAAAAGGAAGAGTACTGTTCTTTATATCTAATTCGAAAAGATCTTCCTGTCTGGCCTATGTATACACCTTCACAATCAGGGCAATACTCCTGAATTGTCTAATTTGTGAGTTTTGTCTATGGGATTAAAAAATTATTGTGATAATATACATATTGGTTTGGTCTTTGGCTTGATATTTGATATGCCACTTGCTGTGAAATTGGACCAAAATAATTAGGGGAGAGAATTTTCGAATACCGATATTTGGTTAAACTGGTATATACAATATTAAGCTAATTGTGTTTGTTTTTCAGGAACTATTTTGTCTACTATGATAGGGGGGTAACCTTACTACTGACGATAGATTTCATGACGTGAATTCCTTTGTTAGGATTTTCAATATACAGGGTGTTACATAATAGTATGTCACAACTTTAGGGGATGATCCACGTTCAATTTTAATGAAAAAAGTTCATATAAACATATGTCAGCAAAAGCTTTGTTGCGGAGCTACAGGGTGTTGTTTTTTCGAGCAGTGTCTGCTCGAATTGTTTATTAAATTAGCGATTAGTTTTAAGACTTTTGAAGATATAACTGTAACAAAATATGGCTAATTTTACATCACACCGAATTGGTTGATATCTATTACATGAATCTATTACACAACAGAAGCTAGGTCATTATATCAGGTGCGCTTTCCAAATCGAGTACCACCAGACAGGCGAACATTTTCAAATATTCACAGAAGGTTGAAGGAAACTGGTATTTATACTGCAAATAATCATTCAAAAGGTGAAACTCAAACTATGAGAACTCCAGATATTGAGGAAGCAGTTTTGAATTGTATTGATTTGAATCCTCATGAGTACAAGAAAAATTTGAAATCAGTTGAAAATTTCACATGTTCTAGTTTGGAGGATTTTCCACGACTTTTATTGTACCCGTTTCATATTCAACGCATCAGAACTCTACTTCCTCGAGATTTTCCTTCAAAACTGAATTTCTGCCGATGGTTCTTAGATAAAATTAGAGAAAATGCTCATTTTGATAGGGAAATAATGTTCACAGACGAAGCTAACTTTTCGAGAACAAATTTCTGACAATAATCTAATATTGGACTGAGAAAAATCCCCATTCAATTGAAGAATCTCATCGTCAAGAACAATTTTCAGTAAATGTCTGGATCGGAATAATTGGAAATTATTCGATTGGGCCATTTTTTCTGCCAAACAGATTATCGCTTATCGGCTATTTCTTGAGGAGGAGTTACCTTAATTGCTCGAGGATGTGCCACTTTTGGTGAGAAACATAATGTGGTTTATGCATGAAAGGCACCAGCACATACTAGTGGAGAAGCTAGGGAATTCATGAATAATACATTCAACAATCGATGCATTGGTCGGGGTGGGCCAGAACTATGGCCTCCTAGGTCCCCACACTTAAATAGTTTAGACATTTTCTTAGGGGGATATTTCGAAAGTTAAGTTTATACCAATCCAGTGAACACTGAACAAGAACTGAGAAATCGAATAATAACCTCTTGTGACACGATGAAAAATAGCCCAGGAATATTTCAAAGAGTGCGTGATAATATGCGAAGGACAGAGGCCTGTATTCTTGCAGGTGGAGGACACTTTCAGCAATTTATTTTGTTTTTAATTGTTCTTTCTTCAGTTTGATATTGAATAAGTATAAGTTAATTCTCAGAACACGGACTATCAAAGAAAAAGCAAATTTTGGGCATACCTATCGAGTATTTCTCTAATTTTTTTATTTAGCGAATGAAATACAATTCAAATAACTCAAATTCAATAATTTTTCACACGAAAACGGTTGGAGATACGAAAAAGTTACAGGTGTCAAAAAAGTTTTTAAATTGAACGAAAATGACGAAAATTGATTGTACGCTGATCAGTGGCGTACTGCAAAAATGTTTGAGAGGGCAAAGTGAGACATGGCCTCGGAAAAGAAAACACCTTGTGAATTTCAGTTAAAATCTAGGACGTGTAATGATGGAAGCTGTAAAAAAACAGCCTGCTTTCCAAATTTGGGCTGAATATCTCAAAAACTGCAGGTTTTTTCTCACAACTCAATCTTTGTCTTCAACAAAACTATTTCCAACTTAATGAAAATTTTTTTGAACAATCAGGAGACCTTGCTATAGACTCTCCCTTAAGTCCAGTTCTTGCTGATAATCTTGATAATCATAACCATAATCCATCGTGCTCCGAAAAGCAATATACTCAATTACCTACAATCTCTAGAAATTTTCAAAGCTACATATAAAAGAAACAATTTTACCGTTCTTTACGACAACACAGATCTATCTTATTCCCAAATATTTGGGATTTTCAAGTAATTATGAATGAACTTTTGAATACCTACCTATATTCCAAGAGTAGAAATTTTGTTGTTTTTTCTCTTTCAAACTTTAACTATATACGAGTGACGTACCTTTCTCTTCATTGTGCTTTGGTGATAACGTGAGTAATCGTACAAGAGATTGTATTTTTTTCAATTTCACAAATTGTTTAATATTCAATAAATACAATTTTCTTTCGGTCGCCTTTCTTCACGCAACCAATTCCATAGTTAAACAAATAGCTTGCTTTTCAAGAACTATTTGCCGTACGTTCATTCGCCATGAACGAATGGAATTCAATCCTCTTCCAACAAAATAGTCCATTTTGTTAGCACACTAGTTCACCAGCTCCGGAACACATACCGTCGAATATGACCTTATATGCATTGATTTCGCTAGAATATGAGACAACTCTCAATATTCAGGAAAACAACGACTATTGAATGAAGCAGCCAATTTACCATTTAGAATATCGATTCGACATAAAAGAATATCGCACCTAACATGATTTTTGCATTGGAAGACTTGTTCGCAACTGTATAAACATTGCTGTGAACAAAGAAAAGACAGAAGTGGACATACGAAATGAAAATGGAATAGTTTTGAAAATACGAAAATTACTTTATTTCAACAACTCTAGGATTTCACTTAATTCACATAAAATTATTCCAAATGAAAACATTAATTCGTAGGATGAAATAAAGTGATTTGAATTCGTTTTTAGATATACACAATTATGATATATATGGTATAAATTATCAAAAGAGAGAAAAACAACAATTTTTCTACTTTTGGAATATATACTGGGTGATTTACCACTGGCGTGGAATTTGTATGGAAATACATGATTCAAATGCTCCCTAACCTGATGTGAGTAATGTGCCGGTGCTCCATCCTGTTTAAACCACAAATCTTGTCTTATATGCTCTGGTACAACGGTAAGTAACATTGGTAGATGATTTTGCAGAAAATCTAGTGTGCGGCCCAATTAGATATCCATCTACTATAGCGGCCTATACACTACAGGACCAATGATGCTGGTGATCTATTTGTCTCATGAGGTGTGGATTTTCCGTGACGTAATAATGAAAGCTGTGCCTGTTAACAAGCCCATTCCTGTGGAAAATCGACTCGTCCGAGAAAAGAACTCTGCCAAACATATTTGGATTTTTCGCTACTTTGTCGCTTGCCCAATAGCAAAAATTGATTTGATTTTCATACTCTTGATTGTTCAGTTCTTGGTGCAGCTGTACATGATATGCATGAAATGTATTCACTTTCAAGATTCTCTGGACAGAAGTTTGACTTATATCTGTTAACTGAGAAATCTCTCTTTGGCTTTTATACGGGTCCTCTGTCACTGTTGACATAACAGATAACTAGTTGTCTTCAGCTGCAGCAGTTTTTGGTTTTTCATGTTTTTTGTAAGCGTTAAATCTAATCAGAAACTTTTTAGAGCATGTTGCATCCAGATTCCTCTTATCACGAAACCTTTGTGCATAAACTATACTTGCCAACAAAGAATTTCTATCACACTCACCCAGAATAAAAATCATATCAACCATTTCTTCTTTGGAGAACTTCATGGCAGTCAATTAAGAAAATTGGGTTAGGTTAGATTTCCGGACACCTAACAGAAGGCACAAATAAAAAAAAATGTAAACTAATATCTCGATTTACGTTTTAATCATCTTGATTCTATCATTCGTTATAAGAATTATCTTGTTTAGGTTTCATTTTTTACTACTTGAACCATTACAGAAAAAAAAACTTCTGTGCGAAAAATGATGCATGTTGACGAGTTTGATACGGTTAGTATTTAATTCAAATTATACACCTTTACAATTTGTAAACGTCTGATGATGCTAAACATATCGACATAGCTATTATTATTTGTCATGCTCAGGACATGTTCTAGCAAAGATTTTTCTTGAATAAGAATCTTTTTCGAAACTTATATCAGTTATTCCATATATATTAATCGCGTTGGATCGAAGTTCTACAATAATATCTAGACAACTTAATCCTGATCATGGAAAAACGATGTAGAACTACCATAAACGCATAAATATGCTATATTTCATATTGAATTTTCTTCCCTGTTTTTAGCAATCGGCAAAAAATAATTGATAACCACTAATGTTGCTGGTATAGCTCAACTGATCGTTTTTGTACGTGTCATTTTTCAAGATGAATTATTCAAAGATATTTTAATTTGTACATATTTTCAAGTTGTTAGATTTTTTTTTACCGAACATAAATCCCATCTGCCTTCTGTACTTACTGGTTTCGATTCGACTTGGAGTTGGCTTCTTTAATTGATTTCTTTGAAAAATGAATTCAAATACATCAATTCATTCATTATACTTCTATGTAAAAGTTATCTTACTTGGTTACCCTGTATATATGCATTATATATTCATCAAACCCTGAAAGCAATTAAAATAAATACAGGTAGAAACTTTTTATATCGAACGTTATGAAGTAGTCGTTCCGAAATGGTATTTATAAAAGTTTTACTAGCAATTAGTTGATTTTGTAGGAAATGAAATAACAATTAAATACAAAATAAACCCGTCTTTGAGGGAAATTGAATTTCGTTTCATAAGAAAGTTACTCTTCAAGAAATTCTACTGCTTAATTTTCAGTAAGGAAGTGCACTAATGAGATGATAGTATTACATTTTTATGCCGGAAGTTTGGATGAAGGAAAGTTATAATAAGTTAAAAACAGTGCAAGTTTTTTGGCTCCATCTTTATATCAAGACGCTCCTAAGCCGATGAACTTAACTAAGAATCCTTTTCCACTGAACTGCAATTAGCAGAAAGTTCAAAGTTACAAATTCGGAGTTGAAAGTTTAAATTTTCAATTTAATGGAAAAGATCAAATCTGCAGCGACTCAATTTATTTTCGAATCGATTTATGATATACAAGTTTTAATAATATTTGATGCCTTCTAAAATCATTTCACTAAAAGAATTATGTCGATTCTCACTTGTAAGTTGTAATTGGAGCCACTTTCAGCTTCATGACGTGAGAATTCGATTTTGAGATTAACAAGATCATAAAGATACTATTTTTGAATAGTGAAAAGAATATCGAAATATGGAGTTTTTATCTGCATTAGCTATGAAATTATAAGTGACGAAGTTATATCCTACAAGTAGATCTCTATTTCCTTTGATAAATCCATTAATAATAAAAAACAAGTACTGTGTTTTAAGGAATTTTACTTAATAATTGCGATTCGTAACGCGTTTCACTACACCGTAGCTTCTTCAGACGAATGATTATGCAGAAAAATGTAAATGAGAATATAACTATAAATGTTCTTGAGTAATTAAAAGCTTATTGGTCGCCTCCTCCTAAGTGGTTATTTATGACAGGTATATCCAATAAAATTAAGGAATAGATTACTCCCCGAAAAGATTCAATAGAGGTGAAGGGCTTAAATCGACTTGTTCATTGATGAGTCTACCTGAGTGTTTGTATTTATTTATTTCTAAAGTTTCCCAAAGATCTACCTTCCAATATTTATTATCTGTATGCAAAATTTCAAACTGTGGGTCGAAAGAATGATTATTTTCTAAGAGATGATTCGCGTAATTTGAATCTGATTTTTATTTGAAAAACTGCGTTTATGTTCCGATATTCTAATATTAAAATTTCTATGTGTTCTACCAATGTAGAAATTATCACAGTCATTGCAATTCAATCTATAAACACCTGATTTATTGTTTTTACCTGGTTTGGTTTTATTATTTTTATATATTTGCCTAAATTATTATTAGTTTGGAAAGCTATGTTGAAATTATTGCTACTTAAGAATGATTTCAGTTTCTCACTTGTAATGCCAACGTAGGTTAAGGTGTTGAATTTTTGTTTCAATTTATCGACAGGGTAAACTTCATTCAATGCGATTCTACTTTGTTTTTATTTAAAATATTATTTATTAGTTTGGGATTGTAACCATTATTTTTGGCTATTTGTTTAATCAAATTTAGTTCTTTGTTGAAATTTTCTGGTGATAGCGGGATGTTAATCAATCTATGAATAAAACTATTGAATGCTGACATTTTATGTTGATATGGATGACACGACGAGTTATGTATTATAATATCTGTATGTGACGGCTTATGGTAAATTGCGAAAACATGTTTTCTATTTTCATTCGAAATTGTTACGTCTAAGAAATTTATTGAATTATTGCTTTCTATTTCGGTTGTGAATGCAATTTTTGGATGTAATGAATTTATATGATTTTCGAAAATTTTCAACTGTCTATCTGTTTCTGTGAAGCAAATAATGATATCGTCTACATAGCGATACCAGTATAAACAATATTTACTGAGTGGATGATTATGAATTAATTTCTCTAAGTTATTCATGAAAATTTCTGCTAACAAAGGACTCAACGGATTGCCCATAATCAAGCCGTCTTCAATAGTATAATATTTGTAATTGAAATGGAAATAATTTTGATCTAAACAAATTTTTAATAATGAAAGAATATCTAATTTAATGATAGTATTGACATGATTCCTTTCTAATAATTCTTCAACTAAGTAATACGTATCTTTTGGAGGAATGTTGGGAAATAGATTCTTAACATCGAAAGAAATAAGTTTGGAATTAGGTGGTATAGTGGTATCTTTGATATTGGCAATAAGTTCGTATGAATTTTTGACCGGAAATTCAGATTTAAAATTGCAATGTTTTATTAGCAAGTCGTTGAGGAATTTTGAAAGTTTGAACGAAGGTGCTGTTACATAAGAAACAACAGGTCTAATAGGGTAATTAGGTTTATGAAGTTTTATCAACGAATATAATTCGGGGGATTGTGGATTTCGAATCAAAATGGAAAACATGTTTTCGCAATTTACCATAAGCCGTCACATACAGATATTATAATACATAACTCGTCGTGTCATCCATATCAACATAAAATGTCAGCATTCAATAGTTTTATTCATAGATTGATTAACATCCCGCTATCACCAGAAAATTTCAACAAAGAACTAAATTTGATTAAACAAATAGCCAAAAATAATGGTTACAATCCCAAACTAATAAATAATATTTTAAATAAAAAACAAAGTAGAATCGCATTGAATGAAGTTTACCCTGTCGATAAATTGAAACAAAAATTCAACGCCTTAACCTACGTTGGCATTACAAGTGAGAAACTGAAATCATTCTTAAGTAGCAATAATTTCAACATAGCTTTCCAAACTAATAATAATTTAGGCAAATATATAAAAATAATAAAACCAAACCAGGTAAAAACAATAAATCAGGTGTTTATAGATTGAATTGCAATGACTGTGATAATTTCTACATTGGTAGAACACATAGAAATTTTAATATTAGAATATCGGAACATAAACGCAGTTTTTCAAATAAAAAATCAGATTCAAATTACGCGAATCATCTCTTAGAAAATAATCATTCTTTCGACCCACAATTTGAAATTTTGCATACAGATAATAAATATTGGAAGGTAGATCTTTGGGAAACTTTAGAAATAAATAAATACAAACACTCAGGTAGACTCATCAATGAACAAGCCGATTTAAGCCCTTCACCTCTATTGAATCTTTTCGGGAGCAATCTATTCCTTAATTTTATTGGATATACCTGTCATAAATAACCACTTAGGAGGAGGCGACCAATAAGCTTTTAATTACTCAAGAACATTTATAGTTATATTCTCATTTACATTTTTCTGCATAATCATTCGTCTGAAGAAGCTACGGTGTAGTGAAACGCGTTACGAATCGCAATTAGTAAGTAAAATTCCTTAAAACACAGTACTTGTTTTTTATTATTGATAATGGAATTTTACCAAGTAAAAGCCTCCCAAATTCAAAAATAAATCCATTAAAGAACTGTTGGAAAAAATTGCTATCAATATGAGCATTTCCAATAAAAGAAATTCATTCTTTTATAGGTGTTGCATAACCATCTTTGAAATTTCATTAACATTTCTGTCACAGAAAGAAAAATTCCACCCGACAACAAATCACTCAACCTTGACAATGTTATGTCCTTAATTAAATTCCTCGACAAATGGAAAATTGTAAAGCTTGAATGATAAAAGACGTTGACACGAATAATTTTGATTTCGTGGGATTATAACATTGAAATTTCCATTTCTTGAGGCATGTGAAGAATTTAATTCTGATTCATCACTTACTTTCGGTTTTTTCATTTACGCAGGAAGGATTTTGAAAAGTTTAAATTTACACTTACTCTGTGACAAAAAAGTAACCGGAAATTCTTATTTAAATTGCCTACGTTGAGTATTTTTAAGTATTTTGAGTTTTTGTATGTGGTACTCTGCGAATTTTACAATAGAAAAAAATATTGAACAAAGAGTTTGTCTCAAATTCCAAGTGCTGTATTGTTGAGAATGCTGAAAAAGGCTTATGGAGACTATTTTATCGAAAACCCAAGTGTCGAGTGGTATAAATCCTTTAAAGACGGTCGGGAGATCGTCGAAGATTTGCCTCGTTAGGTTCTACCTCTTCAACCGACGATAACGTCCAAAAATCAGGAAAATGGTGCTCGAAAATCGTAACTCCAGTGTCAAAGAGATAGCTCCTGATTTCAACATCTCTCGTGAAACCGCTAGTTTGATTTTGGTGAACCAATTGTTCCGATACAGCTGAATATTCTTCAAAAACAGTACCGGATTCTGTAGACATGCTGGACTGTGCGAATTCAGATCCTACGTTCATGGGACGAATCATAACTGTTGACGAGATATGGGTCTATGAATACGACACATTAACGAGCCAACAATTATCGGAATGGATGAGGAAAAATGAGCCAAAACCGAAAAAACTCTCGCCGAAGTCTTTCGAAAATCAAGACTAAGCTGATTGTTTTCTTCGATATTTGTGGTGTGGTTCATCAAGGTTCCACAAGCCCAAAAAAGCCACGGTTATTAACGACTTTAATATGATAAATACGAAGTTATTCTGTGCGGAGACTTCAACATATATCTACTGAAAAAGAATAAACTTTCGGGAAGATTCATTGAGTTGCTGGAGAGTTTCAATCTACACAGCACAATCCACCAACCAACCAGAGTAACGCAAGTATCCGAGTCGCTTATAGACAACATATTTGTCAATAATAATAATATAGTTAGTAAAGTGGAGGTTTCAGCACTTTCAGATCATCATGGCCATATCGTAGAAATCCCTAGAAATAAAGAAATGCCAACAAAATATTCTTGTCGTAGACTATTTTCCGCAAGCAAACTTGTCGATTTCGCTGAAGCAATAGATGAGATGGATTGGGAGGGCCGAATCCTTCTTTTGTAACGACGCTGACATTTTGTCTATGATTTTGACAGACTTGCTGAATGTTGTATTTCCAAAGAAGCTGGATGACTGCAGGAATCAGAGTGTCTTGTAAAACAAAACGCAAACTGTATGACGACAAAATAATGGGTTTTGTATCTGAGGATTATTATAAAAAGTACTGCTAATGTCCTGAAAAATTCAGCACTGCAGCAAAACAGCAAAACAATCAAGAATATATATTAAAGGCAAAGAATTCAAATAAAGTCACTTGGAATCTCATTATTAAGTGTTCAGGTAAAAGGACTACTCTTGATCACAACTTATTTGAAAATTTCAAAAACAAAGAAGACAAACTCTCAGTAAACGATTTCAACAGTTTCTTCGCTGCGTCCGTAACTGATAATACCTGTGCTGAAAAATGACATACCAGCCATAACTGAAAGATTCCCAGCTAGCATTTATGGAACCCACAGACGAGTGTGAGGTGTATCAAATAATGAAAAATTTGAAGAACACTAACTCTGTTGGAAGGGAAGAGATACCCATAAAACTACTAAATCACATAGCGCACAACATTGTAATGCCATTATCTCACTTTGTAAAAGTGACTCTCAGTGCTGGAGTTTTTCCCAGTGAGTTGAAGATAGCGAGAATCAAACCTATATTAAAAAAAAAGAGATTCCACGAGCCTCTCCAGTTACCGACCAACAGCTATATTACCAAACATAAGTAAAATATATGAGTGATTCTCAACAGAATAGTTAATTACTTAGATACTTTTCCTCTGCTGATAACTTCTCAGTATGGATTTAGGAAACACAGATCCAAAGTCGATGCAATATACTCTGCAATAAATGAGATAGATAATCTAACCTCTTTAAATGATGGGAAATGTACACTTGCTATGTTGTTGGATCTGTGCAAGACCTTTGAAAGTATCAACCATAAAAGGCTCTCAGAGAATCTGGAAAGATACGGTTTTCCTGGGGTGGCTCTGGGACTTATCAGATCATACCTCTTTGACTACTGCAAACAGTATGTGGCCTAAACTGATATTGAAGGTGAAATAATTGAATCAGAGAAAGCTAGGGTATGCAGAGGGTACCTCAGGGTTCCATACCGGCTCTACTATACATTCATCATACTAATGATCTACCTGAACAACTCCAGGATAACATACAATGATACACTGATGATACCTCACTTGTGTTTGAGCATAGCATCGAAACCCTCAAGGAAAAACTCTGCACACAATAGAAAATTACTTCACCCAAAACCATCTCAAATTGAACACAGCGAAAACTCAGATAATTTGTTTTGGACATGGAAGAGCATCTGAACAGCTCAGCATTGAATATTATATAGATGATTCGAGACTGGGCTGGACATGCCAGGTTGAACATGTCATTGGAAACATAAGGCAGCACTATTATCTTACCATGCAAATGTGGAATCTTACCTCAGATATGATGTTATTTTTTGGCAGAACTTAATCATCCTTCAAAAACGTTGCATCAGAGACCTGTATGGATTGAGCATGAGGGAGAGTTGTGAACCCTTTTTTCATTTCTGGGAGAATACTTACTCTTCCGAGCCTTTTTTATTGTAGAATGCTGCTTATATGTAAAAAGGAACATCAACTCATTTCACACTTGTGGTACAGAACATAATTTTCCTGAAGCCACAGAGACAACCATATTAATTTTAGACACAACTGTACCTATTTGCAAGAAACCGTAATATTTATCCCGATTCAACTCTATAACAGAATACTCTTAGAGACACGATCCTTGCCAATCGTGGTATTCAAACGAAGACTGAAGAACTACCTGCTAGAAAGGCATACATGTTCACTGTACTTATGTGTACCATACTGAACTAATAAAATTGCTATCTATCTATCTAAGACCAAACACTCGATAAATACCATCGAGTAGCCGCGTTATTCGCCTGATTCAGATTCGTGTGACTTTTTTCTTTTCTCCAGACTGAAATTACCGCTCCGAGGAACCAGATTTGATTTCAAAGACGTCATAGAAGAAAATTCGCAGAAGGAGCTGAAGGCCTTCTCTAAAAGCGCCTATAAAAATGTTTCGATGATTAGAAAAAACGTTGGCACATGTGTATGCTTCAAATGGAGCATATTTTGAAATAGATTCAATGAATATTGAAATAGATTAAGATTTTTGCATTTTATTCTGAATTTCCGGATACTTTTTCGTCACAGTGTATAAATTAAAAAGAGAACGTTTTGAATGTTAGCCCAGAGTTAATAGAACCACCAAAAATAACCTTTTTATTACAGGTACGTTTCAACATTATTATGCTGTGGTTGTCTCTTATTCGTCTGTGATAGGGCATTAAATGTTAAGCAGTATTCGTGAGAAAAATAACAAAACAACTTACTAGATATGTGACGGAAAATTTAGGCTACCTGTGAAATCCCAGAACGTTAGACAATCAAGTTGCGCTTTGAGCATTTGAGATAGTTTAGGGATTCAAACATTTTCAGATATAAAAGGCGTATTCATAAATAAGTGGACGAGTGGAAATCTAAAACTAGTTCCTCTTTCGATGAGAATTATATTTAAAAATTGTGCAGCAACACTGGTTCTCTGGTTAGACTTGTGACTTGTGATACTAATATTCAGGTATTCATCTATTTAAAACTATCAAACATAATTATTCTAGAATCCAGAGCCATTCCAGAATACAAATATCGAAATTCTTACCTGTTTCTTAAATATAATTCAAACCCATATGTGTAGTACTTATCCAGTCATGTAAAACATTGGAACAATACTTAATATTCACTTTTAGTTCTCTAATTTAATTTAATTCCCTAATGTAATCTCTTCGTCATAATATATAATACTGAGATGATGAAGAAACGAGTCATTCAAGCATAAATTGCAATATTTATGTCTGAATGAAAGAAAATCTAACTAAATGTTATAGCAAGCCGAACCCAAAATAATGAATTAGTCTCACCACTTAACTTTGAACGGAAGATTCCTACAGGTAGTCTTTGTATAAAAACTCTAGTTTGACTGATAATACATAATCAAAGTGCAATTTTCAACAACTTCATTCCTTGAATCATTCAACCAAAAACTTGCCAACCATTTTTTTCTTGCTTTTGTGGTAGCGGAGATCCAGCATGTACAATCCAAATGGTACTCAGAGAATCAATATCTTAGTATTTGTTGTACTTGTACTCAAGGCCTTGCTGCTGTAGAAGGAATGATAGCAGAAACTTTGTATCAAAAGAGTGATTATGAATGGCTAGTCTGTGGCTGTGACACCACTTGCTAGCTAGGTTTGAAGAGAAATAACATTTATGAAAATGTTATAATTCATCTAGTCAAATAGTTTACATGAAGTGTCTTCAATTGATACTAACGTAATTAGCTGGTTTGTGAGGTGACAGTGCCCTGTTTACATAGCAGTTGTGAATGTCAGGTCAAGCCTAGGTTCACTGATGACAAATCGAGAGTGTCTGAGATCAGTTCTCTCGTACCTTCAGGTTTAACCACTTGTGAATTTCTATGCTTACAGTCTCCAGGGGTAACCCAGGCCTAGGCTCCAATCTGGTGAATTCCAAGCCCATTCCTTGAGAGGCTAATGAGTCTGCCTTATAATTTCCATGTGCGAATTCTACATGAACTCACTTTCCAAGGTAGGTTTCAGATATTTTGATTCCTCCGGAACTGGAATAAATACTTCACACAATATCGGGTAAAATCAAATATCCTTCTTTTCCTGGTTAATAGTGCCATATGGGTTTCCTGGGGGTTATGCTAAGTTTTCTACCCCAACATCACACTTGTGGAATCTGTCGGACACATCGTCGTCATATCCAACAGCCAGAAATACTTTATCGTCAGCGTACGCTTGTACAGAAACATCTAGGTCATCAACCACCAGGGACCACAACAGAGAGATAACTAATTATTTCCCCTTTCAGAGAACTGCTGATCACTTTAGCATTTAGCATGTTCTCATCCATCGTGCAAAAATATTTATTACTCCTCTAGCTCTCACAGCCCAGCATAGTGAACTAGTGCGTTAAGTTCACACTCTTCGTGCATGAAGGCTGCAGTTGCAGTCTCTTTGCGGTCCAGAGACTGAGTGATCGTCACGACTGGGTTGTTAAGTGCCAAATCAGTTGATTTACTTCACTGAAAGGAGCATTGATGTTCGAAGGCTTCAGCCTCTAACCTTACCTACCCTTTCCAAAGACTAATCGATCTGAACGATTAAGACTCTACCGAAAGATTTCTCAATTTCTCTCTTGCAGAACCCGGATACTGTCCATCTGGGCGCTTTATAGATCCAATGGGCTATACCGGTCCTCTGGCGAGAATCCTGTGTACCTTGCCATAACGTGGCTACTTTCCACCTCCCCGAAGAAATTTCGCTAGGAATCCCTTTCTGCCCTTCTAATTTCTTTGTTATAAAACGTTATACAAAAACGATAGTTGTCCCATTTGCTAGTATTTTTAGCTGAGTTGAAAAGTTTCCGAAATTGTCTGCGTTTTTCGGGAGCAGTATTCCACCATGAATTCGTACCGTTGTCAGGCATTTTCCTTAGTGAACATAGTTTCACGAACAATATTTGCATTTTCTACCGATCATCATTAATATCTATTCGAAGTACTGATTTATAAAGCATTTCATTGCATTTGATTCCTGACAAACTGTCAAAGTAATAATTCATTGAGAAACTTTCGATTCCAAATTCAACTCCAAATTCAATTATTATCGACTATTTTAGCCAAACTGAAGTCTGTGAGAAAACTTTGAGACGTTGGAAGTTAATATTATCATTTATGAATTGAATTTTAACCAAATTTGTGGTTGGTACTTGAGAATGATTTGCATAATACAGCATTGTACATCGAAGTTGGAAGAATCAGTTTATAAATGTGTTCATTTAGTAGTTAAAGAAGGAATCAATGTAATTGCCCTTCGAAGACCGTTACTAAAATATATATATAATTGACTTTATTGAACAATTCATGAGGATAAGGAAGAGAACAAATTACAATTCATTTCGTTATCACAGGGCGGAGTTCAGAGAGTTTTCATGGGCACACTCTGCTCTTCCACTCAAACCTCAAAACTCAAATATTGTATTACAATTTGACGAGAAATTGAATCAATCATTTTAAATATGTTCTAGAACCTTTTATTTTGTCCTATTTAATGATTCAAATTCAACGTTCAACAAATAGCCTTGATGATAACTAGAGTTAAAAATAGATACTCCAGGTAGAACATTTTAGCGTCCGCTGAAGGGAGGGGGAGACACTTCACTACCTATCAGACTGACATAAAAACGCACAAGGACACAAAAGAGCCGAAAAAGTCTTTCGAGAAGAAGGCAAAATAAGGCCTAGAAAGAACGATTCGTACTGTCAAGAGAAAGGCTATGTACAAGATGCTGCAGGAAGTGTACAAAGACGTAAATGTTCTGTTCGGGAAACCGCTACTAAGCATCTTGAGCAAACGGGTATACCTCAAAGAATTGATAGAATATAAGAAGCCCGAGGGAAATCTATCCAAAGATAAGGCAGATCTAAGGATGACAAACCAGAACCAATCAAAACATCCTTTTAAACGAAGGAATGCCTTGAAGAGATTAAAAGCCAATAAAGCATCTGGAATGGTTGAACTCCTAACAGAAGTTCTCAAGATATTTGATGGCCCTGAGACTGCTGAGTACCATGAAGAATAATTTTGTCTGCATGAAACTGAAAACGGCTTGAATAAATGCAGCACAGAGGTTGATACTTTTGAGGAGCTTATAGGAAGCAGAAGTCATTTCGTGTACGTCACCTATCGAAGTGGTATACCGGATGTGTTTAAGGAGACAAGTTAGGATTAGATAGACAGATATATAGACTATGAGTGAGGGCTGCCTTGTAGCCTGCAACCTAGTGGTCTATGTTATGTTGTCCTAAATTTCACCCACAAGCTCCATCCTTCTTGTGAAGGATATGAGCTTTGTAGGCGAGGGTTTGATAAGCTCAATGAGCTTAAGTTCATTAGATCCAAGTTCCTCCATCCTGACTCTGTCCCCAGCTGGGCCATTGATTCTATCTCTTTTTCACATAGTCTGCATGCTGAATCCCCAATCAAATCTAACTTCGTTAGGTGATTTGTTGAAGCGACAATGCCCCCGTTAGTAGGTCCATCTTAGAAATTTCAGACCAAGCCTTGGCTCCTGCAGATGAAGGACAACTAATATCAAGTCGAGTGGCTCTGAGACCTGAGAGACTCATCCATTCTCATGTACCTTCAGGTCTAACCATCGGTCATTTCCCATCCTTTCAGGGGAATTCCGAGCCTAGGCTGGGGTCTGATGAATCCCAAGCTAGTTCCTCAAGCGGCCAATGAGTTTGCCTTCTCATTGCCCTCAATGCCCGAGTGTCCGGGTACCCACATCAGACAGAGCCGGCTCCGTTCTCCCAGTTTGGCAAGAGTGGAGCGACAATCTTCCACCATTAGTGACGGATGCCAATGCCTTCAGTGCAGCTTAGCTGTCGGTGATGATTTTTATTGACCTATTTGTTGATCCCCCCGCAAGCAAGAGCTAGGATTCTGACAGGGCACGAGGCATTCCGAACGTGAAGGAAATGAAAAGCCAAGGTTTTCGAGGTTATAATAAGTTATGAAGGTATGGAGAAGAAAATTATACAAGATCAATTGAAATAGATTAAGGGTTTCAAGATGCTATAAAATACATAAAAAAGAAGTAGACGCAAGATAGAAGATAACTGAAAGAGACTAGCTAGAGTAAAAGAGATAAAAAGATAAAATGGCAAGCAAAACGACGTCTGTTTTTGTTGTGGCCCAAGAAATTGATGGATTGATGCTAGAAGAAAGGTTTAAAAATGGATTCATTAGTTAGCAAACTAGACCCAAACCTTCCTCTCACTTACCAACATATATCTTCTTAACTATTGAGTTTATTCCTCATATTTCGATTTACTGACCATCAATAGTGGTCAGTGATACTCCTTTTAATTACTCGGTGATTGAATGATAAAGTTAAGTGAGAACAAGTTCATCTAGGAAAGAAAACGTCGTGTTCCATCATAACAATACTTATTCATTCGACAACGCGATAGTTGAGGTCAATGAATTACTTCCGTATCGATTTTATTTTCTTATTTGTTTTCTACCGATTATGATCTTCCAAACTCAAAAAATGGTTCGGAGTTGGAAGATTTCTTAACTTCATGACAACTGATTAATAGACCTAAAGAAATGGAATATTTACATAACATCAATGTCACGAAAGATATTTCAGTCTTAATGGATATTGAGTTGAAAAAATTAGTCGAAAAACTCTACAACAACCCTCGTAGTTTCATTGAATAAACAAATTGCTTCCCCATAAAACTGGAAGTTTTCGAACATAAGTTTTAGTTTAGTCATTGAAGCAGACTCTCAATCAAAGGATTGGAGATGTTTCAAGAACAATCTGAACTTTTCTTCGCTAAAACTCGTACAAGTTCTAGCACAATATAGAGGCCAACTTCCATTTAATGTTTCACAATCCATAATTGTTAGTTGGAGAACAAGCTGAGACAACTTTTGTAGGAAGCAAAGTCCACTTCACAATTGTTTGAGTACACTTGGCGTATTTCGTGGAGGACTATTTATCGAAAATATTATTGTAAGCACAAATAGGTATGAGCTTTGTGTTTCCAAATAATGGAACCACGTTCCGCCGTAATGTTTTGCATCGGAATCTAAGTGTTAAAAACACTGGAGTGAAGGAAACGCTGAAACATGATATTCTGAAAGAGAAATTTACCCCAGAGACTAAATGTAGAGTTCTGTATTACATGTTGTTATCAAATATACTGAAGACGATGGGTGTTGTGGGATCCAACTGAAGATTGTTCGAGCATTTGTGGAAAAATTTCGTCTAGTAAAATGAAATTTAATGAATTTATTCACCACCTATCCTTCAGACATTTTATTCTCCGAGTTAAATACAAGGCCAAATATTTGAAATTTTATCAGAGTTTCTTGTAGATAGTTATTGAATTTGTAAGTACGCTTCTGGCAGAAAGGTAAGAATATTTTTGCGATGCAAATTTATTTTCAATCTAATAAAATAGTGCTTGAGCATTTCGACTCTATCGAGAACGATTTCCAGATCATAATGACAACTGTTTCAATGAACTGAAAATGTCGAAATAAAAAACCCCACCTTGAATCGTAAAATTTTTCACAAATATTGTTGAAAAGGCCATCCATGCTGTTGAATACTCCATTTCTGCATTTGTAAGAATTTCTAGACAAGCGGTCAGTTCTGGAAGAATTTTGTGTTCTTGATCATAAAGGTAACTCCAGAGCTACAAAATAGGATACATGCAACACCTGAAGAGAATATGATAATATACATAGTATTCAAGTTTTCAATTGGAAACTAATCTCCTGAACTGTCTAATATTTTTCGGTAAGCTGATCTGTTCACTATTTTCTCAGCATATTCCGCAGGCAATGTATAAAATTGAATTTCTGATATTATGTATGGTTTTGGCGTTTTGTTTTATTGGAATCTATATGAACTTTATGCTCAAGAAGAATCATATCAGATATTCCATACATAACGAAATATCATACGATTGATGGTGGATGCTGAATAGTTTCATCGTTTACGGTCAAAGGATGCATAATATAATGTAATCATCTCGTTTGTTCCGCTTCAGGCCGTTTCATTCAGCCATGCGTGAAAGGGCGACATTTCCAAAATAAATTGATCGATTCGAATCATTCGGTGAATTATCAAAACAAAATTAGGTTAGTGATTTGCATACTGACTTGAAAATGGAATTTATCGAGTTTGTGGGTGATCCAATCGATTTTCACATCTTTGAACGTTATTTAGAACTCATCGTTGAGAATGTATTGGATCTTTTCGTTCCAGCTCTGCGGAGAGTCTGTCTCATGAATCGAATGAAGATCCACTAGTATTTTTCAAGGTTCTCCACTACTGAATAGTCGACCAGTACAATCCTCCAATAAATCCAAAAGCCTTCGAACCATACTCTCAATAAATGGAAATAAAATTAGTATTATTATTATCGTGGACTTATAGACTATCTCAGCTGTTATCTGGATATAATTTACGTTTCCCAGATTCGGCAATCAAAGGGAATAGGCTCGATTACAATATACTTGACAAAAATTTCCCAACTATCCTACAAGTATTAAGAATTACAGCTTTTTGCTATATAGGTATTCTTATGCAATTCTAATTTCATAAGGCTATCATACAAAGTTTTGGGTATTAACCCAGTCGAGGAAACGATGACAGGAACAATATCAATTTTATCGAGGTGCCACATCTGCTTGATCTCAATAGCAAGGTCTGTGTATTTGGACTTTTTCTCCTGGAACTTGTTCAGAACGTTGTTATTATTCGGTAAGGCGACATCCACCAGCATTGCTGTTCTGGCTCTCTTATCATACACCACTATGTCCGGCTTATTATTCGTCACCATTCTGTCAGTGATAACAGGCCTATCGTACTATAATCTGCTAGAGTCATTATCTAATACGGGCGCCGGTTGATACTTGTAATATGGCAGGAAGGTATTCAGAAGTCCGTATTTGTGTCCAAGTTTCTGATGTATAATGTTGCACACTTGATTATGCCTGTGAAGATAGTCCGTATTGGCCAGTTGTTCGCAGCCGGACGTAATATACTGTATAGTCTCCGATCTTATACGGTATTTTCTGCGCTTATCTGTTTGTAATGTTTCGTCCTTAATAATAAATTTCTTGTAGTTGTTTGTAGCGATCACTTGGTCTGTAATGACCATAAGGAATCCTTTTGTTTCCGCGAATAAATCTCCTTTCATCAACCATTCGTTGGAGGCTTCTTCGTAGGTGTGTGGTTGATAAATCTCATGGTGATGCCGTCCATGCAGTTCCTTTCTTGACCGTTGCTCTTGTTTTTCAGTATCTGATAGGAACGGTAAGTTCAGCATATCATCTCTGGTAGCAAGATTTAGAGGTGTATATCCCTTATCAGCCAACGATACCACTCTATGGAGGTTAGAAGTGAGAGCTTTTGCACAGAAGAATTCTCTGAGATTTTAATCTGTTCGGTGTGTAAATTGACAACATTTATTAATCCGCATCCTTCTTCTTTCCGCTTCAAAGTTGTTCGTATCACAGACGATTTTGGATGATGATTGTTGTACTTTGTCAGCATCGTTCGAGAGTGCCTTTGAATATCATCCAGTTCTGTCTTAGTCCATCTGATTATTCCAAATGAGTAAAGCAACACTGGCGTAGGTGTTAATTGCCTTGACTAGATTCCCCAAGTTCAACATTGATTTCAGCACAGTCTTCAGACACTGACTGTATTCTGAACGAATCTTCTCCTTTAATTGTTTTTGGTTCAGCAGTCTGGCTTGTTGGTATCCTAGATATTTGTATGTTTCGCCATCCCTCATGCACTGTATAATATCATCGTTTTGGAAGCTGTGTTTCACCATCTGTGACTTACCCTCTTTGAATGTTCAGTTTTCAGCAGATCATCCAATTGCTTGTTGTTCGAAACATATAATTTTATGTCATCCATATACATTAGGTGGGAGATTGTATGATAGTTCCTATCTGACTTTATCCTAAATCCGTATTCATTGCTATTAAGCATTGAGAACAATATGTTCATAGCTAAACGGAACCATCGTCTCCTTGAGAAATTCCACGACGTATGGGTATCTCGTCGGTTTTAATCAACTTATTGTTCATGTTGACCTGCAGAGACGTGCGCCAGTGTGTCATTGTTGTCTTCAAGATTTTTACCAGGGCTGGATGAATTTTGTATATCCGCAACACATCGACAAGCCAAGAATGGGTGGTACTATCGAATGCACATCATCCAAAATATTCCAGAATTCTGCCAATGCGATTACTTAGTTCTCATCACATGTTCAAGGGATGGATAGATATAAAAATTGAGTGTGGGCTTATTGATAGTCCTGTCACTGTGACCCTGTGTGACACACTCTGATCTAAATTTCACCTAGAAGCTCCAGTTTGATAGATTCATGTTTCTCAGCTGGACATTTGCAGATGACGTGTTCTATTGATATTGATATTATATCCTCGATCAATTCTAGCTTATTCAGATGATTTTTGAGCTGAAAGTGTCCGGTTAATATAACAATTAGAAGTCTTAGATCTAGCCAGGAGAGATTAAGACAAGCCTTGGCTCTCGCAGTTCACTGATTACAAGCCAAGAATATCTGAGACCAGTGCTTCTACCATTAGCTCCAACCACTATCCTTACGGTCGCCAGAGGAATTCTAAGCTTAGGCTCCGGTCCAGTGAATTCTACATACATTATGTCATTTGAAATATATGGTGATAACTTTCATTATAACCGAAAGTGCCACAGCATTGCACATATTTTCGGAACTTAGTTTGAATAACATTCGAGATAACAACAAAAAATTATCCAATTATTTATTCCTTTCTCCATATGCTTTTAATTTCCCATCTCGAGTGGATACCCGGTATATAATCCGGCGAACAGCGTTCATTTTCGACTCGTAGTAAATTATTAACAGAAAACTTTCAGTTAGGTTGTTTTCATTCGATAAAAAAATATCAGGATACACGGCCAAATTGTATTCATTCGTGGAGTTAGAAATAATTGACATTAAATATCGATTGAGCTTGTTTTGCTTCTCTGCCTACTTTTCATTTTACGAAAGCTTTGACGTCGTTGAATCAATTCCATCAATATTTTCTATAAGAATTCATTTTTCGACAAATGATTCCTTAGTATCATTTCACTTCGAGGGGATTATTCTCGTAGCTTTTCTTACCTGAGAATCAATGGAAGAGGAAATAAATTGAATATTATTCATCTCTCGGGACGGGAAATGATTAGCTTTGAAATTCTTTCAATTGATAAATATCTTCATAGATATTTAGTTTCCTCCTAAGATTTCCATATCAATCTCTTGAACGCTGTCGAGATCTTTCAAAACAGATTTCATTTGCAGTGTAACGATGACGATAACAAATTTCCCATCATGAGAAATAAATTCAGATTTTGCAAGAAATCACCCAATAATGATAACAGCTTGTGATCAATTTTTTCGAATAACGTTTGTTCTTCTCGAAAATTTTAATTTTCGGTGATAATGCAACTCGAATCATGAAATTCAACACTGTCAGAATGTGCTGAACCAGTGGTGTTAGATGACCTACGTTGGACTTAAACAAGAATAGGTTAAAGGCTTGAGGTTTCTCATGCAACTATTTCCAGAATTATCTGCCGGTACAGCTGGACCGGTAGTCATGAAAAGAGATATTTAAGAATTCCTCAACCGCAGCACATCGATTGAATTTTGCCAATCGATTAGAAGCTTGGAGACAGTTTTGTTAACAAATGAGTCGATATTTTGTCTTCCTCATCACGGTCGTCGTTTTCTAGTGTACCATACATACGTAGAAATAAGACATATGCCTTGTGCAACTTTTGATCTACCCATGGTGTTAGTCGAGGTTCAATACTGTTGTGAAATTTCTTTGATCTGTTCATCGTAAATAAAGGAACTCTGAATACTTACAGGTGAGCTACAGACATTTTATGGGAACATACTGTACCATTTGCGGCAAACATAGGTGATGACTTTTTTTATGGATGATAACGAAGGGTTACCAAACACCAACAAGCTCATATCGTTGGGTCCACGAAATCACTTCAATACAATGGTCTGCATCAAAGTCAGACCTGAATCCCATCGAAAATATCTGGGACATTCTCAATATAACATTGAGTAGCCAATGAAATCAACCAGCTATTGATTTTGAGTATAAATCATAGATATTATGCATTAATTCCCACCTGGATGGAGATATCCAGTATATATAAGAAAAAGTGTGAGCTCAGGAAATGTAACAGGGGAACCATACTATCTTGCATATGATTCAATAAACAAGTGAAAATCCTGAGGAAAAACCTCGTTTCCTTGTGCTATTGAAATAGCGATAGCTTGTCTGTTTATGTTGTGTTAATGTCATGTGTACATAAAGACTACCAAAGATTTTTCTGCTTAGCCCCTACATTCTTTCTTGCATTCCATGATTTCCAAAGGAAGACAAGGGTGAAAGAAAGGGGGTTTGGGACAGAAATCTGTAACAATGGAAAAAGAAAACCAGCAGAAAAAAATTTCAACAATCATACCTATTATATGTCTGAACAAATCTAAGAAAAGATATTACACGAGGGTGTGATTCAGGTGGCACCTGCCTTGATCATTTTTTTGTTTCAAATTTGAAAAAAAATATAGTTGTTGAAGCGGGGATTATTGACTATAATATAACCGATCACTTTCCTATAGTGCTGAAAATACGACAAGTTGAAAATACTCCAGATGCGAGTAGTAATAATGATCATCAAGGGAAAAAGATTGATTTTGTTTTGCTTGAAGAGCTTCTGATGGGCTTAAATTGGGACAATGTGTATTCAGTGGGTGATATAAATTCAAAGATGAGCTTGTTTTTGGATATGGTGACGAAGTCGATTGAAAGCTCAACTAGTTTTTCAGTATAAAAAGCGTAAGATAAGAAAGCCATGGATAACAGCCGCGCTATCGGTGTCCATTTGGAACAAAAACAGTCTCTACAAAAAACTTTGGCCCGCCCAAATGACGAGAATCTTTTAAGGAGTATAAAAGTTATAGAAATAAACTAAATGAAATTGTGTCGTCTAGTAAGCTTGTTTATTATAGAAACAAAATAAAAGATGCAGGTAATGATTCTAGGAAGATGTGGAATTTATTAAGTGAGGTTTCAAATTTGAGGATCCTAGTGCATATAGTAATATTATCGAAAAAATTAGAGTGGACAATGTCGAATCTACTAATAAACAGTATATTGCTCAAAAATTCAATGATTTTTTCGCAGGAATAGATTCTAGGTTGTCTGAAAACATTTGTCCGTATAGATCTTTCAATTCCAACCCGCATACTCTAACTCAGGATAACTCAATTTTTTGGAGCCTACTAACTTTAATGAAGTGAAGGGAATGATAAAGGATCTTAAAATTAGTCGTTCTGCTGGCGGGGTGATGGTATTAGTAATGAAATACTTAAGAAATTTGTTGATATTATTGGAGGACCGTTTGTTCACATCTGTAATCGTATTCTTGGCGAAGGTGTCTTCCCGGATAGTTTGAAGATGGCAACAATAATTCCTTTACTTAAATCGGGCGATAGAGCAGATATGAATAATTACAGACCTATATCCCTTACATCGTGTATAGCCAAACTAATTGAGAAGGTCATCAAAAGAGGCTTATAAATTTTTTGATAAATATGAGGTCATTAATAGTAATCAACTTGGATTTCTAAATGGTAGATCCACCAATGACGCGATTAGGAGGGTTGTGGGCCGCGTCTACGAGCTTCTGGACCAGGGACTGTTTCCGATGGCTGTTTTTCTCGATATTACCAAGGCTTTCGATCTTGTACCTCATAAACAACTACTGTGTAAGCTTGATAGAATGGGGGTGAGAGGTGTTCCTCTGCGTCTCTTGGCGTCGTATCTTTCAGATAGATGTCAGTGCGTCCGTATAGGTCAATCTGTAAGTGATAGTCAAAATGTGAAAATGGGTGTACCACAAGGTACTGTGTTGGGTCCTTTATTGTTTCTATGTTATATAAACGACTTTCTTAGTTTGAGTGGTGTAGGTGAGATAACATCCTATGCGGACGACACGGTGCTATTGTTTAGTGGGAAAAGTTGGAACGCTACAAGGATTTAGTCCGTAAAGGGCTGATTTTGGCAGGAAATTGGATGAACAGCAATGGTTTAATACTAAATCAGAAAAAACTACTATTCTCCTTTTGCTAGAAGTACAGTTGGATTGCCGCATTTTAATAGTATAAGCTTTTGCATGGAATGCCAAAATCGGAAAATTGTGAAAATTGTGGATGTGGAACTCAGGTTCTCTTTCTGCAATACACTACGAAGTATTTGGGTGTATACATTGACTCTACTCTCAGATGGGTGGATCAAATAAATAACATGTGCAAAAATTGCGTCCATTCATTTATGTTTTTCGTATTCTGAGTAAAGTGGCTGATACAAAACTTTATTATCCGCCTATCACGGCTTAGTGAGTCCTATTTTGCAGTACGGTTGCATAGGTTGGGGAGGAGTATATGACAGACATCTTGATGGTTTGAGTGTAGTTCAGAAAAAATTATTAAAACAATCTACAGAAAACCATATGATTTTTCTACTGAACTTATTTTTCAAATGAGTGGCCTGCTAAATATTAGACAACTTTATGTAAGAGCTCTGTTGATTGATTGGTATTATGGTAAAATCAGTGTTAATCTATTATCACATAATTACGATACCAGAGGGTAGCACGCCACCTGAATTACGCCCACAAAGCATGTTTTAGAATAACACAGAGGTTTTTCACATACTATCTGAATAGAGTATATAGTTTTCTCGACAGTCAGTTAAGAAATTCGTCTGTTTCAATACAAGTTTTTAAGAAGAGGGTTTTCAGATGGGTCCAAAGGAAAGGTCTTTTATCAATATTATGTTCATTTGATATTCTGTTTGACTGGGGAGCCTGTTGGGGAATTTATATTCATATTTTTATTTATATGTATGTATATTTTTATTTTTTTATACATTATCTTTGTAATTTTTCATTTAAATGAAGCCTTTTAGTACAGCTATTCTTGGCTCGGAAAAATTATTATTTATAAATTTTGTTTTGTGTCTGAGATTTAGTTTAATAAGTATATTTAGCTGAGTGTTTTACTCTGATTTTTGTTTTCACATGTGTGTTGCTAACAAGGTTTTCCTTCTGCAACACTTCTACTCTGGGTATATGTATGTCAGAAAATGGGGATGCTATTGAATGTAAAGCATTTTTCCATTACATTTTTAAATCATTAAATCAAATCATTAAATCATTACATAGCAAGCAAGGTCATAAAAAGAATTAAGGAGGTAATCAAAAAGTACATAACCTGCGATATTTCCTCTTTCGCGGAGATGTTCCTCCGTCGCAGTATGATTCTCCTAATCACTTCCTTGTTCTGGCTTGCCAATTTTGAAGTATAATCTCAAAAAAAAACCTTCAATATTAAAACTCAACAAAACAATTCCCTCTCTGTTTGACCGAGAGAGTCCCGATGGCCAGGTTCAGTCTTCCAAGTGATGCCAATTATGATCTATAGATATTTTAGAATCATTATGGACCCAATAATTTGGGTTGACATCGCCCATATATTATTTCTTCATGAGATCTTGTTAAATTTCAAGAAAAATTTGCGAAAAAATTTTGACAGTCGTTCGAAAAATATGACAGTATCCAATATATATGGACTTTTTATCTTCCAAAAGTTTTATATTTGTCATTATTAGTTTCATTGCAATTTCTATGAGTACCATTACCATTTCAACTGTTTTCAACCATTTCTTAATGCTAGTAGATTATTGGAAAAATAATTTTTCAACTTATCTAAACTTTTTCCGAATAAATGTGAATTTTCGATTCTATAAGTTAATTTCTTTGTGCATTCTCAAATATTTGAAATAACAATAAAATCGATAAGGTACTCCAGTAATACTTCAATAATAGTAAACTACATGAAATATTGGCTAACAAGATAACAACCTTAAAACAGTCTAACCAAACCATTGAACGTATAAGTCGGATCGTTTCAAAATATCAGTGATATAACTGGAATATTTTCAAGGAACATGAAATATCATTGAATTAATCGATATATCTTCAAAATTGATTTAATCATTCGGGAAAGAGTTGAAATTATTTCCGAAACACTGAAATATCATTCAAATTGATAAATGTTTCACAAATATTTATTGAAAATACTCCACATATGTTTCGGGTTGTTAGCCCATTATCAAGAGTAATACAATACTAAATGCAAAATCAATGATTTCACTTATGTAAAACGGCATTCACAACAGGAGGTAAATTGAAGTCTAGTTGGTCGTTGCAAATTGGCTGGTTTTTCCGATGAAGGGACGTAATTTCAATAACCTTCAAGATGTTCATCCTTTTTCCTTTATTACCTGGATGCATGAGTTCAATATCCTCGAAATCTATGAAATGATTTTTGTTGATTCAGTGGTCCGAAAAACCCGTAGAATTTTTATTTTGAAGAATAGATCTTTTATGTTTTTCAACTCTCTTCTCGATGCATCTTTCGGTTTGGCGTATATAGAATGTCCCACATTCACTGCACTGTATTTTATATACTCCGCTTTTATCCAATAATTTTGTTTTATCTTAATTATTAACCAAAAATCATCCCAAATTTGTTTTATCAGTGCTGATGGTGTTAATATTATTTCTGTGTAATCTGTTACATATTTTGTTGCTAATATAAGGAATATAGTTAATTGGAAATTTTCTTTTAGATTTCTCAGTATGTAACGGATAAATGCTCTGCAATAAAAGTTTATGTCGTTTTTATCTTATAAGGTATCAATTAATTTTGGTTCATAGCCGTTATTCATTGCTATTAATTTTAGTTATTTAGTTATTTGGATTGACACAGACAGACAACTCAATAGTTTCTTACAGTTTTTAAATTCCCATCAATTGATTCAATTTACAAGGGAAAATGAAAATAATGAAAAATCTTTGAACTTCTTGGACCTGTCGATTAGAAGGACTCATAACTCACTCGCCTTTTTTGACTGTCGCTACGATGACTGGAATATCCCTGCAATGCTACCATATTATCAGTAATTCCCAGGTGAAACCAAGACTCAGCAAGAAGAATGAGGGTAGGCTTGTACCTATCGACGTAGGATAAAATTTCCAAGTATTTTGAGCTCACAGATTGAATATTTGAATACATGATCGACCATCCTCGAAATTCTTGGTTCACCATTCACATACTTCTTACAGATTCACCTCACCGGCCTCTGTCCTACTTTTCAGGTTCACTTCAGAAATTGGGCGTGGTGTTTTATCATCGACTATGGAGACATTTTTCCATGTTGGACTATTTCGAATGACACTTTTGTTGCGTAAGATTTTGTTTACAGTGAGGGGTTTCGTGAAAGGGAAAGGACGAAGGCGCGTTCCGACCTGACCGATCGTAACTACGTTTGAACACTGGTCTTCAGCAGTTGGTGCTCTGATCAAAATATTATGGGATCTACCCAAAACATTGATTTAATAGGCCATCCTCCTCACAGTCCCGATTTAGCACCTAACAACTTTTGTCTGCGCACATCAAGAAAAATCTGCGTGGACAACGATTTTTGAAGGAAGAACAGGTATCTGAAGCCTTCCGAAACCATGTTTTGGTGATATTTCATTCGAAGTGGCCAAAATGTTTCGAAAATTGGTTTAGGCCCATGAAAAGTAGTATATATTTCAATGGAGAATACTTAAAAAAAATAATAAAGCTATTTATCTCCCTGAACTACTTGTTTTTTCATCAGGCAGAAAATTTGAAAGGCAACCTACGTACTTAAAGTAGTTGAAGTATTTCCAAAAAATTCAATGTTAAAGGGATGAAAGAATTATTTTCTATCAAGAAGCAGAAGAATAGTTTCAAAATATTGAAAGAAAAGGTTTCCTGAAATAGCTTCTATTTAGATAAGTACTTCCGAAGTATTATAATAACAATGAATGATTACATAACGAATATACGAAATAGTGGTGAATTAATGAAACTCTGAAATGTTTGGGACACTTTTTGAGCTAGCGATACACTTCTAGGTAATTCTACAGTACAATGCGGTGTCATTTCAAGACACGAAAGGGAATAGGTAGAGAAACAGGAAGCACAAATATTACACAGGGACCTTTTTGCCTTGATAAGGTTGCAGAACTTTATATAACTACAAAAACAAGAATCGTTTATGTTGAAAGCTTCTCATATCATACATCATTGTCAGTATGGAAAGACTATATTATTATTTCACTCCCATACCGTTGCATTCGAGAATGTCAAGAAACATTATTCAATCTAATTTTTCTTTTCCTTACATATTGATTGATTAACTTAGTGGTAATGAATTTGATTCAATAAAAACGTTGAAATTGGGTCATACGGATTTCATATTAAGTTTCAGTATAATTTCGTTCTCGTTAATCCCGCTTTCTGATCGTACACAGTGAAAAATTCAATCTTCTCGAAACACTTGTCTCCAAACTTGACAGGCTAATTGACAAAACTCCAACTGGTGAATGTTTTAATAGAGTTCTGGAATCAGTTACTAAACTGTGGAGAAAATATCTTACCGTTATAGTTCCAATTGTCTAAGAAAATTACTAGATGAAGCAAATTGAGAAGGAATTTCAAACGGTCTCAAATAATGAACATATGTTTCGCTCCTATTTAAAATTCTTTCCATTTCATATTTTGTTATTACACTTACGAGAATCGTTTGAAATTCCTGCATTGAATGTCGTCTATTTCCAGATAAGCACCACCTTAATAAAGGTCCTGATGCGGTAATTAGATATTCATGAAATGACTTGGAAATCAATCAGCTTGGCTTGCCTAGAAGTCAGGGCAGGTCTTCTTTTCCACAAAAGCATAAGAATTCAATACTCTTGAATCAAATAACTGAGTTTGAATCAGAACACAATTGCAATGAAACTTTCAACTTCCTCTGATATTTGATCGGAAGATATTTGAATGAAGTTCATTGTAGGAATCAAAAAAGGATGTTGTAGAAGGAAATACAAATACATAATAAGAACAAAAGTGAAAGTGAAATATAAGGCAAAAGATAATAAAGAATTTCGCGGTTCACTTCAATTGCTCAGTTAGGAATGGTAGGTAGTAGAACCGGTGGTGTTCAAAGAAAAAAATAATCCTTTAAGGCCTATTTTGAGTTTTGTTGGTTCTCCCATGTATTTTATGAGTAAATTTTCAGCAGAGGTACTCAAATCTTCATTTATCAAAGACGATAGGTACGTTCGTATATCTTTTGAGCTTTTTCAGGATCTTAACGATTTTTCTTTGCCAAATGGGTATGTAGTGTTATCACTTGATGTAATTTCTCTATACAAAAATACTCCTACTGATCTTGCATTAAGTTTCATTCAAGCTAGGTGGGACCAGCATCATGAATGTGTCATAATTTTGTACAATGCCTTAATACAGGGGTGCTCAATCGGTCGATCGCGAATGCTTTTTGAGTAGATCTCGAAAGGAAAAAAATTTTTAATAAGTAGGTAATTAAATTACAAAAATTTATTACGTAATAAAATAACACTCTGATAACGGCAAAAGGCGGCTTTATCAAAGGAACGCGCGGTACTTGTCGAAGAAAAGCCGCGGTTTTTATTCTTGTCGCTTTTCTGGAAATTTGACGGGAACATTCCAGACTTTCGTTCACGCCGATATAAATGTTGCGCCTGAAGGAATTGGAGTCATTCTGAATTGTAACTTGAAAGCAATACTACGTCAATACAAAGCTTATTATTAAATAGTACAAAATGAGCGAAGAAAAGTAAAACGTATCATTTTAATAACGATTTGGAGGAAGAATTTTTTTTTTGTACGGTGAAGGGTAAGTGCATTTGTCTTATTTGTCGTGCGTCAGTTGCAATACTTAAGCGTGGTAACTTAAAGAGGCATCATAAAACTGTTCATAAAAACTATGAAGAGGATTTTCCGCCACAAAGTGAATGAATTGTAATTTTTATAGTTTTTTTTATGTTCAAACATTAGAAATTGATAGCAGAGAGATGAAGAAGGCCGCGAGACCTTATTACTGCTCACAATCATTGTTAAAATGAAATATATTATTAATGCCATTTAAAAAAAAGAAATTTGAATAAACGTTATTTGATTTGATTTGATTGATTTGTCTCGCTCTCGTCGGCCATCAACATCGTCAACTGAAGTTAACATCAATAAAGTGAAGGAAATGGTAAAAGAAAATTAGTACCATTTTGTACATTGTTTGGGCATGAAACACGTTGCCGCTTGACTAGAATTCTCGCCAGAAGGTGAATAAAGAATATCCTCTGGGTTTTATGCGGAGTTTGAGAAAGAAAACTCATGGATTTCCCACCAGAATAATGCACAACGCTATCATTGTAAATGAATTTTTGACCAAAAACTCAACAAATACCATCGAACAACCACCTTATTTACGACATATGGCTCCGGCCAACAAAAAAATGAAATCTGTACTGTACAGTGAATATCTCACCTACGCAAATCTACTTCAAGTAAAAGATTTTTATTGGAGTCATAATAAGATTGATGTGCTGATATCAACTCCAAACTACAATAATGAAAATATGAGTCGACATATCATCATCATCTGTCAACCATCCTAGTCCACTGCTGAACATGGGTCTTCCTCAACGATCTCCATTCCTCGCGATTTTGGGCCGAATTTATCCAGTTCGTACACACTCGCTTGATATCGTCTTTCCAACGAGCTGGTGGACGTCCTCTACTTCTGTGGGCTTCATCTCTGGGACGCCACTCCAAAAGACGCTTTTTCCATCTACCGTCCGTGGTTCTTGCTAGATGACCGGCCCAGTTCCACTTTAAATTAGCAACTCTCTCGAGAGCATCCTGGACTCTAGTTCGTTGGCGTATGATATGGTTGGGAATTCTGCCCCGTAGTGTTATGCCTAACATAGCTCTCTCCATCTTACGCTGAGCAACACATATTTCATTAGCTGATTTCTTTGTTAGAGTCAGGGTTTCTGCACCGTACGTCAAAACTGGTGAAACGCATTGATTGTATACTTTACGTTTCAAACAAATCGGTATCTCTGATTTGAACAGATCTCTCAGTTTTCCAAATGCAGCCCATGTCAGCCTTATTCGCCTTCCTATTTCTGTTGTTTGGTTGTCCCTGCCTATAGTTATCTCATGCCCCAGATATTTGTATGACGTTACTTGTTCAACAATTTCACCATCGATGGAAACTGGTTGGCTTGGTACTAAGTTGGTCATCATCTTAGTTTTCGACATATTTATCTTCAATCCGATTTTACTGGATTCCTTAGACAACTGCAAGAGCATCTCATTTGCATCATCTAATCTGTTTGCTATAATGACGATGTCGTCGGCGAAACGAAGATGACTTAATCGCTCACCATCCACATTTACTCCCCTCTGATCCCATTCCAATTGCTTGAACATATATTGCAATAGGTTTGTGAACAACTTCGGGGAAATAGTATCACCCTGTCTTACTCCACGTCCGATCCTGAATTTTTCTGTAGAATTGTGAAGGCACACTTGTGAAGTGGCATGCTCATATATATATATATATATATATATATATATATATATATATATATATATATATATATATATATATATATATATATATATATATATATATATATATATATATTTAATGATGGCAGTGTATCTATGATCTATTCTACAGTCAGCCAACGCTTTAAGCATAATTGCCCGTATCACGGTATCGAAGGCTTTTTCGTAAGTTTGGAGATGATCATTAACACCAAATGTTGCCCGAAATCCGGCCTGCCCTCGAGGGTGGTAGGTGTTCAGTTTGTTTGTGAGGCGCTTTGTTATTATTTTGGTGAAGAGTTTGTATGAGTGCGATATAAGGCTTATAGGTCTATAGTTCGAGAGATTTGTGGGGTCTCCTTTCTTGTACATAATTATTATTATAGCATTATGCCAAGACTCTGGTACTTTTGCTTCAGCTAAACATTTATTGAAAAGTTTCGTTATTTCACGAATCAGATTTTCACCGCCTATCTTCAAAGCCTCCGCAACTACTCCATCTTCCCCTGGAGCTTTGTTGTTTTTCATATCTGATAGTGCCTTTCGGACGTCATCAGCTGTTATTTCTGGGAGGTTCTCCGAACCCTGATTCATAACATGAGGTATGCGATTGTCTTCCTCGTTCTCGCGATTCAGGCTTCGATACAAATTGGAGTAAATGTCCTCGACAACCTTCACTATTTCGGCTCTATTTGTTATAATTGAACCATATGGATCCATTAGTTTGTGAATGTTACGTTTTCCCAATGAAATCGTCAGTCGTAGTACCTTCATGCTTTTATTTTGTTCTATAGTTTGAACTGCCAAGCTTTTTTTGTGCTGTCGAGAGTCCTTCCTAAATTGGCGAAATATCTCGCGGTTAAGTATTTTCAGTTCTTTCTTGTCTGCTGTGTCCTTGCTTAATAGTTCTCTTCTGGTCTTCATCATGCATTTCGTTGTCTCACTGATTCTTTCCTGTTTCCTGTTCAAAGTGCTACAATGTTTGTCCATAGCTTGTTTTATTGATGTTGTAATGTTGTCGTTGTGCTTATCGATATTCATGTTTTCATTGCACAAAAGCTTCTCACTCAAAGTTTCACGAAATGCCGCTTCATCAGATACCTGTGCCGATTTGTTATTTTTAACCCCTCCTGTCATTACGAGTTTGTTCCTTTCACGTTTTAAATTGATCATACATTTAGCCCTCACCATTCTGTGGTCACTTCCAGTTGAAAATTTGTTAAGGACCGAAACATCCTTAATAACTTCCTTTTTGTCAGCTATAATGAAGTCAATTTCATTTTTGGTGTTACCATCTGGGCTCGACCATGTCCATCTTCTCTGCGGAGGTTTTTGGAAAAACGAATTCATCGCACATAAGCGGTTTTCTAATAGAAAGTCGACATATAGGGAAGCCAAAAATTTTTGTTATGAAAAGAAGTCAAAATCAAATACAATTGTGGATGAATAAGGCGAAATTCAGTTTGAAACTGGCAAGATGATGAATAAAATGATATTTGGAGATGCGAATTTTTTGAAGTTGTGATAAAATCAAAAGTGAAGAAAGCTGTTAATGTTGACGAAATATTTTCCAGAAAAATTCTGCAGAGAAGAATGTATTTTCAAAATGATTATTAATCTCCATGATGAAGTCCAAGATCAATTTCATTGAATGCATAATAATAATTGATCGAGAAAACTAGAGAAATATAAAAAGATTCCTTCAATTTTTCAATACCGAAATATAGTATAAAACTACAAAGCTCCACATTCTATTTATTTTCTGTGAATAATGTATTTACAATGTTGGACCTCCTCAATACAAACGAAAGTTATACATAAATCAGATTCTGATTCGGTAGAGGACTAGAGAAAGCATTCCAAAGTTATAAAAGAATTCACTACGCCATAAAAATTTCAAATAATGTTACGCGTACAAACAGAGAATCTGCTGAATTTATTCGAGGGCTCTTCCATGTACCTCAAAAAAAATTGAAATTACGCCTCATGGAAAATGCTGTTGTAAAAGAAACATTTCAGGGTGCTATGTCATTTTCCAATTTTCATATTTTATCCGGATATATGAGAAATAGTCGAAATATCAGAAGTCCGGAAATACTTGAAATGCTAGAGAAAAATTGTCTGAAGAAGCTATGTAGTGAAACACATCACGACTGTATATTTAATCATAAATATTGTGAAATACCTTATCATTTGGAATCACTTGAGATTAATCGATCTTAATTATACAGTATTACTCAATCCTTGTTTAAAATTAAATTCAGAATTAGCTATCGATGGGTTATAAATACAGTTGGTTTATAGCTTATATAGCTATAAACAGAAGGTTCAAAAATGCCATCAATGCTGTAAAGACAGCCCCGGGGGCGGATATCGGTACTGACCATTGTCCAGTTTTTGCCCGCATCTGCGTTAAGCTCAAGAAAGCCAAGAACAGCTTCAATATCAATTGAAATTGAGGTTGGTGGCGATGAAGTCTGTGTCATACAGAACCTACTATTGCTACTGCTTTCAACAGATTGGAAATTCTTGCACAGGAGCATAAAGCGGATGTCCTAACCGTTTCTGAACATTGGAAGAGTGAAGAAGAGTTAGATGCTTATGAATTGTATGGATATAAACTGGTTTCAAGCTTCTGTCGACAAACAGGTAAACATGGTGGCGCAGGAATATACTGTCGCGAATCACTTAATGTTAAGGATAGACCCGATTTTACAGCTTTAAGTAGACCTAATGTTTTTGAATGTTGTGCTACTCAATTGTGTCTTATGTCTTTAAATGTCTTGATTGTATTTACAGGCCAAATACACCTCCTTTGTGTGATCTAGAAGCATTGTTTTGAAGGGCTCACTCTTGTTCTGGAGCGTTGCATATATAAAGGAGCACAATTCATCATAACCTGTGACTTTAATATTGATACATTAGAGGACTCTAGAGAAACTCGGGATTTTTTGTCCCTCCTTGGAGCGTTCAATGTGAGTACAAGGATTAGAGAACCTACTCGCCCTGACTCAGGGACTTGTCTTGACAATGTTGTCACCAATTTGGATGGCTTTGCCTCTGTTGTTGAGCAACACATTTCAAATCATAGTGCAGTCAAGTTTATTTTTCCTAGATAAGTCTTTTCCACACAGAATTGCGAGAAAATTTGGATAAGACTCATAAACAAGAATACTTCAGATAATTTTCTCACAAAACTCTTAAATCAAAGTTGGAACTTGTCTTGTGTACCTGACAACGGTGATATAAATCAGCTATAGGAGGAGTTTTCTAGTCGTTTCAAAGAGATTTTTGATGATAACTTCCCCTGTAAACAAATAAAGGTAAAAAACTCATCTTGTACTTTCAAAGTAAACTTAGATATAAAAGCCATCAAGAATAATCTTGATAAAATTCACATTCTATCTAAATCAAGACCATAATTTAAAACAGAGCATAAAGTCATGAAATACAAATATGATACAGCAATTACATCTACTAAAAAGTTACACTAAAGTAATTTAATAATCAATGCTAAGAATTGATCGAAAGCTGCATGGAGGGTTGTAAATCAATCAACTAGAAAACATAAAAAACAGAACAAAGTCATGGAAGCTGGTGAACCTTCACACACAGCAGATCAGTTTGATAAATTCTTAATCAATGTAGCACCTAATCTTCCTAAACATTTCTCTGGAGTTTCACATAATAGTAAGAAATTGAGACGACTGCAAAAGTCCTTCTTTGTTTCCGACATAGGGGAATCTGAAATTATTTCAGCTATTAGAACTTTGAAGAACAAGAGATCTAATTGTTATGACGAGATTCTTCTTAATGTTTTAGAGAAAAGAATTCACCTATTAGCTTGTCCTCTGTCTTTTATCGTGAACAAAGCTTTTGAGGAGGGAGTATTTCCAGATGCTTTAAAAATATCTACAATCATTCCCTTATACAAGAAAGGCGATATCAATGAAATGGGTAACCAATAAGCCTCTTGACATCATTCTCAAAAATTTTTGTAAAAGTTTTGGCAACTAGACTTTTTGAAATTTCCAGAAAATTCAATATAATTGCTAAATCGCAGCATGGTTTTGTGAAAGATAAAAGTACAGAGATTGCAATTTTTGGAATGACTCAGGCGGTGTATTTTGCTCTGGGTAAGGGTGAAATACCTCTAGCACTCTGCCTAGATTTATCTAAGGTTTTCGATTGTCTGGAGCATGGTATCTTGCTTGAGAAATTAGAGTGTCGTGGAATCAGAGATAACCTACTCAAGTTGATTGAAAGTTATTTAACAGGAAGGAAGCAGAGAATGGTACCAAATATCTATTTGGTGAAGAGCAAACTACTATGGGAGTACCCCAGGGAAGTATTTTGGGCCCACTATTATTTTTAATATACATTAATGATATCAGCGATGTCCTTGTGACTACTTGCAAGCCAGTTGAATATGCAGATAATGTGGGTCTTACTGTCGTAGCATCAGAAGTATCATCAAGTATTGAAACTGTGAATGGTGTATTAAATCGCGCTGAGGAATGGTATCATTCTAACAAGCTGGTAGTAAATTTGAACAAGAATGAGTGTATAGCTTTTAACTCTGATAGATCTAAAGTGAATTTTCCCAACATCATTAATTGCGGTGAAAACGTTGTCGATGTCCAGGACTCGATGAAATTCCTTGGAATTATTATCGATAAAAAGTTAAATAAGGATGGCCATATCGTTCATCTGAGTGTCAGATTGAGCTCTGTGGTGTATACATTGAATGTTTTAAGGATGAGAGTGTTCTGAGGCTGATATACTTCTCAAATTTCAGTCAATTTTGTAGTATGGTATTATGTTCTGGGGGGTAGCGGCACAAAGGGGGAAAATTTTCAAAATCCAAAAGAGGGCTATGCGAGTTATGTTCAGAATGGGTCACCGTGAGTCAAGAGTAATATTTCGTAAAAACAAGATTATCACAGTGTATGATATGTTTATTTATAAACTTCTTCTATTTATGCATAAACACCGACATTACTTTGATGAATTTGAAAACCAAAACCATACTCATCGGGTCTTGCCTTATTTTTTTCCGATTCATACTAGATCTATTAGAGAAAAGAGTCCATAATACATGGCTATAATATTATTTAATATATTGCCTGCAATGATCCAGCGAATTATAATAACATGTGAACCATACAGTATACAGGAGTTTAAGTGCTTTTGCGATCATTGATCGGTATCTACTTCTGTTCTAAGTTTTCATTGAGATTTTTACTTCTTCCTTCTTCTTTGTACCAATCATTTTATATTTATGTGCGTATATTTATATATTTACAATTGTCATTGTACTGTGATTTTTGGAAGTAAATAAATATTATTATTATTATTATTATCTTGAATAATATATATATACATATTTCGTTTATTTCTTCTTGTTTGCACCCTTGTTAATTTTGTATCTACCTATTTGTGTATGTATATATGTTAACTGTAGTTCAGTACTTGTTTCCAGCTTTATAGCTATTTACTTTCCCATTATCATCATGAAATAGTTGGAATATAAATGAACAAAGTACAATCATTCAGACTAGAAGATCTAAAAATTAGACGAAATATTCAAACACCGGTCAATTAAGGAGTGAATTGGTGAAACGGGACTTAGATGTTTTCTTTTATATGTTCAAAGAAATAAGATATTCGATAACTTACTGTGCTGGAAAAGTTTTTCCCATGACAATAAATTAACCATTAAAATGTCGCCTCGTGAGAATCACTAGTTGTAAAATGAAAATTTAGGGAGCTATGCCATTTTCCAATTTTCATATTTTATCTAGATACTTAAGAACCCGAGATAGTGTCATAAAAAATGCTACATTGTTTTCCACTTCAGATGGTTCCCTTCATCAGAATCATTGGAACTTCGAGTGGAAAACTTGAGTCTTTTATCCTTGGATTTTCTTGATTTGATGTTATGCAAATGGCGAACGGGCGTAATGTATATAAAACGCTGAGCAAAAGTTATTTGAGGAGATCAAAACGGCCCCACATCAGTAAAATTCGCGCAAAAATTCGAACGTCGCACTGGATCGTAAAAAATCTTGCACGTCTCGGTCATAATCAGGTCGTGGAGATACTCCACGAAATCCTCTTATGTCGAACGAAATAATGTGATTTAATGTGGTCTTATTCGGAATTCAGAGAACAATTTCGACCTAATTGAGCGGGAATTTATCGAATCATTTATCTCACCCTTAAAATTACCAGATTTATAATTCAATTTCAATGAAAATAGATTCATTGAATGTTTGGTATTTTTTGAAAACATAAATGAGATTTGATCTGGAGAACTTTATATAAAAAAGTTTTTCATTAATAGAAACAATTTCTTCAATAGTTGTATACGAGCTAACTTAAGTATATTTATAATCTATTTGATTTAATATTTCAGTCCACATATCTTTATTTTCTGAAATAAACTAATTCTTAAAACCCTAAGAATATTCTTTAAAATTTCAAGTTCAAATATTTCTAACCTAAGATTCCCAAAAAGCTCTGACGAAGAAAATGGTGTGAAGTCTTCATTCAACGAAACAAAACAGCAAAGAACAATTCACTAAAAATGCCGTCAGTTTCACACAAAATTGAATCTCAACTGGTTTCTATCTAACTCAGTGTTCAATGCATGCGGGGGGTGCCGACTACGATGAACTCGCGCGGTTTCACAAGCACCGGGACGCAGGCGACTTCGGAGTACACTAAACATCTCTGCCGTTTTTCGTACAGAGGTTGGTCCAGCAGGAGGCATGCGCGACAAACGCCTAACGCATTTTTGGTTTGCACTTTTGAAGATAACACAATTTTTATTTTTGTTATAACAAAACATGTTTCCCAAAATCAAAACATTGTAATATGAAACTATCGCCTGTGATGCATTCTGGCAGAAAAGTACATGGAATTGATCAATGAAATACAAAATATTTATTTTTCATCCAAATTTATTGTATCGCCTTCAAACTAGACCCCATCCGAATTAATACATTTACGAATAATTCCATCAAAACATTTTTCAAACGCTTTTTTCGAAATCGACTTCACTTCTCACCGAAAATTCTCTTTTATGTCTTCTATGGGTTTAGAATGAGAACCTCGAAGTGATAATTTGATTATTGGAAGAAGAAAAAAGTCGGCCGAAGCCATATCAGTTGAATACGATGGTTGTTCGATGTTATTTGTTGAGTTTTTGGTCAGATATTCATTCACAATGATAGCCATGTGAGATTGTGAATTATCACAGTGCGAAATACATGGGTTTTCTTTCCTTTTCCGACGGATTTTCTCCTTCAAACGCCGCATAACGCTCAAGTAATATTCTTCTGCACAACACCCACCGCGATAATCAAAGAAAACAGCCAGCATTTCCTTGACGTTTGATCGACTTTGACGTGGAAAAGTGGCCTACATGAATCCTTGTTTTTGACAGCGAAGAGAAGACTGACAATTCTCTTCTGAATAAGAAAAGCATCATCAACGTTGGTTGTTCCACCCCAAACCAAAATATTTTACTGCATATGTGAGTATGCAAAGGCATAATACACGCTCCAAAGAAAAGTGAAATCAAGACTTTTTCTCAGGGTCATTAATGCGAAATAGGCACTACTGAGCTTGTGTTGTTGTCCAGATAGCGAACGGACCGGTTGTGGAGATATCTCCCAACAATTTGTGTAAATATTTTAATGGAACTGCTTTAACTAGTATCATAGAGTGTGTAAATTGCAATTTATTTCACCATAGAAGATGCTGTGAAAGAAATAGTGTACTGAAAAGTGATTGCGGCGCGAAAGTGATCTGTTGATTACCATCACCATCATTAGCGATGCTAACGATGAAGTTTTTACTTTTTCGGATTAGGAATTTTCGGAGTTAAAAATGACTGTAAAGTTTCTTAAACAAATACTAGTAGAAAAGACGTTATTATAAATGACAAATCGAAAATAGTTTTGGATGAAGAACAGATCATACAATTACTGAATGTGCAAATTAATCAATTATCCGATAAATCAACAGTGATGGATGAGCTACTTCCTAATCAAGATAAAAGTGCACGTAATAAAAAAGTAAACACACAAACAAAAAAAAAGTGTTATCTCTTCCGGGCCGTCCGCTGAAGTTCATCATATTGGTGATGGTAAATCGCAAGCAACGTCATCGGCAGCTGTGCGAAATATAAACAACGACAACTCTGTTTCATGGAGTGATTCCGTGTTGGATAAGGAGTTCAATGTTGTAAGCTATGCCTCCGCAATCGGTGTCGGTGGAGGTGCTAAAACGTCAACGTCAAAGTCAGAAACTTCAACTGCATCGGTAAAAGTGACAGCGACAGCAGTCAGATTTTGTACCTGTAATAAACAACAAACGAGACAAGAAACAAAAAAAAGTGGTCGTGGTCCATCACAGGAGCCGATAAAGACAGTCACATAAAGGCATCTACAAAGAAACTGATACTGTTTGTATCGAAAATAAATCCGCAAACTTCTCTCGAGGATTTTAATGCCATGGTTAAAGTAAACATACCAGAAGCCAGTTGCGAATTGGTAAAATCGAAATACCCAGACTTAATGAGTTAAATTTTAGTAAAGCTAAAGAAGCGCCTATGTGGCCACAAGGGGCCATTGTAACGAATTTTTTGCAGAGGAAACTGACCATAAAAATACCCACTTAAATCCTTCGAGAAGTGTAAATAATACAGATTGCCAAAAATTTTCTATTTTGCATCTAAACATCCAGGGTATTAGTGACAAATTGCAACTATTGGATGTATTTCTTATGGATAAAAATAGTCCAAATGTTTTATGTTTATCATAACACTTTTCAAACCATACTCTAGCTAGTGAGTCGATTATTGAAGGATGGCACACTGCTGCAGTTTTTGGTCGCCATGTGTTGCGTCAAGGTGGTGTAGCTTTTCTCTCCAGAGATAGCAATTATACAGTACTTGATGATATAAATTCTCTTTCGTTCGTCTCTTTCGAGAAAATTCATTCTGTGTGGTGATTTAAATGTCCATTTTAATGTTGCAGATAAAAACAATGAATCATTGTGCGACCTTCTTAGTACATTTGGTTTTCATCAAACCATTTTCAAGCCTACCAGGGGCCCGAATTGTCTAGATAATATATTTCTTAATTTTCAACCTGTAAATGAGGGTGCTGAGGTATTTGATTGTTTGTTCTCTGACCACAGGGCACAACAGGTGAGTATGGATGCCTGGGGTGAGTTTCGTACCCATATTTATAAATTCAGACAATTAACTTCAAAGGGTTTCAATAGTTCTCATCATATACTTGAAAATTTAAACTGGGACTTTGTAAGGATGAAAATATGTGTGTAATTATGCATTTGAAATATTTCACCAGAACATTCTCCACTTGATTGCTTTTCCTTAAAAAGAAAATGAGGGGTAGTTAGTGCAGTACTGGTTTGAAGTGGTACACAGATGAGCTGAGAACTTTAAAGAGTCAACTGGAATTTGTATCGGAACTACTTGATAAGTTTCTTGAGAAATAGGTTGCGTTTGAATTATAGGTTCCAGATCAACAAAGCTAAGAGTATGGTAAAAGTACCATGTGGCGTTCAATAAATGCAAAGCGTTAAACTTCAAAGAAAAATTTGGTTTCAAATATTAATGTAGATTAATTTATGGTTTTTTTTTGCTTCTGTTGCTGGTCTTCTTCTTACGGTGCCTTATCCTTAAGGACGTTGGCGATTACATTTGCCCATCTTATTTTATTTGTTGCAGCTCTGAACAATTCTATAGAGCTCATATTAGTTCATTGACGTAAGTTCTTAAGCCAGGAGTTGCGTCTTCTTCCCGGTCCCCTTTTGCCATTGATTTTTCCTTCGATGATAAGTTGAAGCAGTTCGCACTTTTGGTTTCTCATAATGTGACCGAAATATTGCGTCTTTCTTTCTTTTATTATCTGCACCTGTTGCTGGTGGGGTTGTAGAATCCATTCCAACAGTGAATGTGGCCTTTGACAATCTGTTTTTAACACAGGTGCCAAATAACTTAAATTTCAGTTTCAAGGAATTAAGTCCTATAACTATTTGTTCACCTAAAAACAGCAAGTCGAAAGACTATTATGGTCTCTCAAAGGGTATGCTGAAGAGATATGTTGGCGGTATCACCTGTTTAATAAATAGATGCTTGAAAATGGATTTTTTTCCGATTGCCTCAAGTTATCAAAGGTTATCCCTTTGTTTAAGAAGGGTGATGCAAGTGATGTAGCCAACTATAGACCTATCTCCTTGGTTCCAGTCTTCTCTAAAGTACCTGAGAAGATTATGAGCGATAAAATGGTTGCATTCTTTGAAGAAAATGGGCTTTTTTCGGGTGCTCAGTTTGGTTTTAGACGTAAGAGAAGTACCATCGATGCCATTATTGCTTTTATAACAAACACTATCAGGTGTTTCGAACAAGGATTGTACTGACTATCTCTGTTTCTTGACTTGACTAAAGCGTTCGACTGCGTCTCTCATTCAGCTTTGGTGGACAAGCTTGGGTGCTACGGTTTTGATGGAGGATGTGTGTATCTCATCAAATCATTCTTATCAAACAAGTATCAGTTTGTTTTTGCGAATGGGAGTTGATCCGACAGGAAAAAAGTCTCTATTGGCGACTGTCTGAGCATATTGTTCGCGAATGATTCCACAATCTCTGTCGACTGTGGTGATCTCTGGGAGGCTGAGGAGCTGGCTGAGAAAGCGTGTTTGAGGACCTTGGAATGGTTCTCGGGAAATAGGTTAGGTATGAATGCTGGGAAAACTGAGAAGGTGATATTTAGTCTGAGACAAAATCTTCCAGCGCAAAGTTTCTTGGCATCTATTTGGATACGATGCTCACCTCGAGGGTCTATATCAATTATCTTGCTAAGAAATTAAGTAAGAATATTTTTGTGCTGAGGAGTTTGAAGAACACTGTAACCTTGAATGTCCTTAAAATAGCTTACTAGTACTTTGTGAATCAAACTTAAAATATGGGCTCTTGGCCTGGGGCTTTGGTAGTGAACTTCATAGAATTTTCCGTCTCCAAAGACGTGAACTGAGAATAGTTAGCAAAATAGGATAAAGGGAATGCTGCAGAGAAAAGTTTAAACAGTTAGGAATTTTGACATTGCCCAGTCAATTCATACTCGAATGCCTCTGTTATATTCATAACAATTTCGATTGACATAAATTATATAATAAACTACCATCATCTATAAGATCAGTGTCAAACAAAAATTTAAATCTTTGATAAAAACATTTTTATTAGAAAATACCCTGTATGACATTGAAGATTATTTTAAATTGAATTTTAAACGTCTGTAGGTCACCACCTGATGTGTTTTTTTTATTCTTGTGTTTCTGTATTATATTTATCCACTGTGATTTTTTTTTCCTTTAAATTTCTGTTTAACTAATTTCTAATTGACATATGCACATACTTTTAATATTTTGTATAATGCATGAATGAATTATCTATCTATCTACCTTGTGTCTCACTAGTTGCAACCTCGTGCGAAGCAGAAACCTTAGCCCCGCCGACATAAAAACGAATCTCAGACGATAGATCGTGCTTCAAATGAAAGTCTTTCCTTCATTTACTATCAACTCGTTCAATTCACACTACCCCAAGAACAGTTGAAGTGCTTCATGTAAGAAATCAAATCGTTCACAAAAATCAAAAACAGAAGTGGTCCGAGGATCTAGCCCTGAGGAACACCATAATTCAAATTGAAAATTTCACACTTGGAAGGACCAACCTTGACTGTAAATTTTCTGTCACTAATGAACAAAACTAAGCAACTTAATATATTATTCCTAATTCCAATATTGTATAGCTTACTGGATAATATAGGCTTCGTCACTTTATCAAATGCAAGATAAATCGAAAAATATCGCAACAATAATTTTTTTCTCATCCTCATCTGATTCCGAACTAATATAATTACAGACATCAATACATGCTGTCTCAGTCGATTTTCGTCTTACATACCCATGTTGACTCCTTGAGAGTAGGTTATATTTTTCAAGAAATTCAGTGATCATAGCATTCATGATTTCCTCAAATAATTTTGAGAAAACACTTAATAAACTAATTGGTCTATAGTTTTCCACATGTTCACGCTCGTTTTTCTTGTGAAAGGGTACTACACACGCGTTCTTTAGTACAGTACGGAATACGCCTTAAACATTTATTAAAACGCAGAGTACCGGTAACAGTGATTCACCTACACTTTTGATAACACTGCTGGAGACTTCGTCCATACCCGTAGACTTCTTAGATGGTTTCTAGTCTTCAGAATTTTGACTGAAGCAACAACCAATTGGAATAAAAGCTTCCAGAAATTTTTGAAATGAACGCAGAAGTGTATTTATCTTCGCGGAAAAATAATGAAGTTACAAAACTTATGAGGCATCCCTCGTAACTTACATTCAAACAGACATAGTTTCATAATATCATGATAATAATTCATTAATTTATATCTTATTTCGAATTAATGAATTTTTGTTGATATTTTCAAATATTACTAAACATTTTAACTGCATTTATACGACAAAATATCCAAGAACCACGAATGAAGGAATATTCGTTAATAAGAAAATTTATATCCGTTTTTTCCTGTAAGAACCACAATTCCAGTTCAACTAACAGTTTCCCATTACAAGCGACCAAAAGCAGTATGCGTAGAAGGTAGCGCTTAGTATGAACTTAACGCGAATAGAACTAATTTGAATGATAGCCTTGCTTTTCCCCGTTTCTAGGAATTCGTATTTTTTTAATGTTTAGTTTGCGAAAATGGAGCGCCCTATTTCTTTCAACATTAATGCGGCGGGCTTCACCGAAAATAACTGCCTTCAGAGATTAAAAATGAAATGAAAATAATTAGCCAAGTGTCTGTTATCCTTTTATAAAAAGCAAAACATGAAACCTCAAATTCTCGACTTCATTACAGGATAACCTCAGTTGCCTTTCAGAATATACCAGAATCCTATTCAATTATTCTTTTAATATCTGGTTCTCAAGACTTTCTTTACTGATCAGAAGCATCTCAAACAGTTACTGTAATTTTTGTGAAAAACACGACTCTACAAGATAGAACTTGTTTCTTATCCTATGATTTTCGGTTAATTAAGCAGAAAAACGAAAGAAAAATACCTTTTCTCTTTATAAACTTTGACTTTGTGATAGTTATTAGTTGATTATTATTATTAATAACTAGTTGAAGATGCATATTTCAAAATTGATATTGAGTCAGCTGTTGCTAAGTGATATTTTATCATCATACGAAGATTTTCGTTAACTTTGTAAAGAATATCACAAAATAATGTGGAAAATATTCAATTAACATATGTAATGACTATTTCGATATTTCTATTATCATCAGACATTCACAAATTGTGAGTTCAAACTATGGTATAGTTGTACAATTTGTCTCAAATATAGAAAAAAAAGTATAAATTATGAAAAAGAGAAAAATAACAAGTTTTGCACTATTGGAATATAGATAGGTATTCAAAAGAACATTCATGATTACTTGAAAATCCCAAATATTGAGGAATAATATAGGTCAGTGTTGTCGTTAAGAAGGGTAAGATTGTTTCTATTGTGTTCAGCTTTGAAAATTTCCAGAGATTCTAGGTCATTGAGTTTGTTGCTTTTCGGGGCACGATGAATGATGTTAAGATTATCTATACTAGGAAAGCGGTGGTTGTTATTTAGGCAATATATATATATATATATATATATATATATATATATATATATATATATATATATATATATATTGACTTAAAATAAATGCTTATATCTAAAATTTTGTTGTGTGTCAGAAAAACACAAGTGTGATCTCAGGAAAATGTAACAGGGAAACCATACTATCTTGCGTATGATTTGATAAACGAGTGAAAAAACTTGAGAAAAAAATCGTTTCCCTGTCGCTATTACACTAGTAATGGAATGTCTGTTTATGTTGTGTTATTGTCGTGTGTACATAAAGAGTACCAAAGATTTTTCTGCTTAGCAGCTTCAATTCTCATATTGCCCTTCATGATTTCCAGACGAAGACGATGGTGAAAGGAAGAGGGTTTGGGACAGGAATCTGTAACCATGGATAAAGAAAACCAGCAGAAGAATATGTCAACAATCAACCTGACTCTTATATGCCTAAACACACTTGAATTTAAGAAAAGATTTTACATAGCAAGCAATGCCATCAAAACGACTAAGGAGATAATCAAAAAGTACATAACTTGCGATATCTCCTTTTTCGCGGAGATGTTCTTCCGTCGCAGTGTGAGTCTCCTGAAACATAATCACTTCCTTGTTCTTGCTTGCCAATTTCTAAGTATAATCTCGGAAAATCCCTTCGATATTCAAACTCAACAAAACAATTCCCTCTCTGTTTGACCAAGAGAGCCCCTATGGCTCAGGTTCGGTCTTCTAAGTGATGCCGATTATGTTCTATAGATGTTTTAGAATCATTGTTAACCCAATAATTCTGGTTGACATCTTCCATATATTATTTTTTCGTTGTTCTTGTTTAATTTAAAGAAGAATTAGCAAAAAAATTTTGACAATAGGCAATGATGTGCAATGATGAAGTTACTTTTGTTTAAACAAAAGTAAGAGTGATGTTCTTTGTATCTAATGCGAAAAGATTCCTGTCTCGCCTATGTATACACAGTTACAATCAGGGCAGCAGAGTCTATATACCCCTGAATTATCTAATTTGTGAATTTTATCTTCGGCATTAAAAAATGATTGTGATAATTTACATGTAGGTTTTCAAAAGCAATTTTTATGTTATAACTTGACATTCAATTTGCAGCTTACTGTAAAATTGGACCAAAATACATTAACATGAAGTTATATACTACTGTGAGCTGACAATGTTTTTTTAGAACTATTTTGTCCACTATGGTAGGGTGGTAGACGTTATTACTGTCAAAAAATTATCGCCAGTAATTACAGTTATCTCCTCACCATAGTGGACAAAATATAGCCATTACGTTTGTTATTTGAAAAGTTTACACTTAATTTTGTGATATCACATCAGAAACTGTTTTTTCCCTCTTTCTTAATTTTTTTTTCGCAATACATGTAACTGAATTATGAACTCTTCATGACTGTTCATCAATTTTCCAGAAGTCATTTTCAGTTACCTGAATAATTATCCACAATTCAATAAAAAGTTTCCATATAGCCGATTAGTTTTTATCAACCTAAATGGTATACATTTGACACAAAAATTAAGGCTACGAAATCTACGAAACCTCTTTCATTCACGAAATGATTGGAATTATTTCCATTTTTCCATTTTCTACTCCGAACTCACCACTAATTACCATTTTTTAATTCTATATATAAATTTTGCCTGAGGATATTAATTTTCCATCGAAAAATCACATTACTGAAACAAGAGGAGAATTATTCGTTCATATTGTACACCACGAAAACGAATATGACGTAAATATAATTAAAAGTTGGAAAACTTCATTTTCCGAATAATTCGACTAAAATCTATTGTGTTAACGTTCCAATCATCTTTTTCAAGCCTATGGAAAAAATAGGCGATCAAAACTGAAGCTTGATATCGATTATATCTTTCTACTTTATCGTCCAATCAAGTTTCATAATTCAACGTAAGTTTTTCAATCTTTTCATTACGGGAGAACAATATAATATTTTCAACCGAATATTCTGCGTAATACATTGTTATTCATGAAATATCCTAGAAATCATGAATGGCAAACGTCTGAGTGGTATAAGCAGTTGAACAAACGATCTTTCAATTAGTATCTATATGAGCAGTAATGATCTGAAAACTCGTGAATTAGAAGATTCATCAAAAATAGGAGATACATATTTCATAGATTATATCTAAAAACTATATAACATTATTTTACTTATACCTCCTCTGAGAACTTCTCTCAGAACCAAGAGAATATCAAGTCTAAGTACTATAATAAGAAACAAGTAATGTGTTTTTAGGAATTTTACTTAATAATTGTGATTCGTAACGCGTTTCACTACACCTTCATTCGTCTGAAGAAGCTACGGTGTAGTGAAATGCGTTACGAATCACAATTATTAAGTAAAATTCCTAAAAACACATTACTTGTTTTTTATTATTAATAATGGAATTTTACCAAGTAAAAGCCTCCCAAATTCAAATGCTAAATACTATCACCTCCTGAACTCTATCATCCGAAAACCTCTTAGCATGTCCCAAGCATGATTTGTATATTATTGAATAAATGATACATATTTCATATCATAATAAGAGTTCATTTTATACTCAGTTATTCTTATTGCTCCCTTGGCCCTATATTAGCAACACTCGAATATTTATGAGCAACTAAGCATATTAATCATCAAGAATTAGAGAACGACAAATGGTTGCAAAAATTTTTTTTTAATGTAGATATTACGGCAAAATAAAATGAGCTTAATTTAAAACTGCAAGGGAAAGGAAACCATGACTATGTTTTAGTTGGAGAATTGGTTTGTTTCGAAGAAAGATAAATTGTTTTTGCGGAAGATATTCAGAGTGGTAAGTTTTTTCATTTTGAATTTCTAAAGCAATAATGGGATAAAAGTGGTTCAAATATCGACATCTATTACTTCAGCAAAGTAATGAAAATATTAAACATGAATTTGCTGATAGATTTCAGCAATTCAAAACCAAGAAAACAACTTCAATATTCAAAGTAAATCCTCTCCACACAAATTGTGTGGAGCCATTTGGAGTTGATACAGGATCTCTGAAAATGAAACTCGTCGATTTAAAAAGCAAACCCCTATGGAGTGAAAAATTTACATATTTTTTTTGAAACATCAAAATTTTGTGAACTGTAATTTTTGGCTCTTCCTACTGAAAAGGTTGCCGACCCCTGAGCTAGTGCGTTATGCAACTCGCTTTCATCTTTCCGATAACTTCCAATTTTGCCCTCTTCTAAAAGCGAGTGAACCCACACATTAAATTATCTTGGGCGGCTTTAGCTGTGGTCTGACAGGCAGCACCTCCTGCCAAGAGTTGAGAATAAGAAAAATTGTTGTTATTCATAATTGAGTTGCTTGTGGGTCGCAAATGTGTGCTCATTGATAGTCATGAAGAATGGATACTCTACCAGTATACTAGTGTATATAAATCGATATTTTTAACATTGAAGAACCTTTCCTGAATGAAAGGCCACCCCAGAATATAGAAATTGAGAGGACATACTTTGAAACATAAAACTTCTTCACGAAAGGTTTCTAGGCAATAACAATTTTCTCATTTATACGACACCTTCGTGTTCGTAGATTGAAAACTTGAAAGTTAAGGGTTAGGAGCGCTAGATAACAAAAGAAATAGAACATCAGGTACATCTTTACTGAAAAGGCCATAATTTATGAATGGTACAGGAAATTTTCACAAGTAAAACTTTTATCGATCTGTTTCTCAAAGTTCAGATCATAAAAGTTCTCCATGAGAAGTAATCTACTTCTAATGGGAAATTTATACAAGCAAGTTATTATCATTTTTCCAGAAATTTCAGGCTTAGTCACGAAGCTGCTTAAACTTCCGCAAAAGCTAACATGCATGAAATTTTTACGAATATTTTCCCTCGAGAAGACTGCTGAACCCATTCATTTTGAATTCTAACGGTATCTATTTCCATCACAAAGTTATAGTTTCGTTTCTCCCATATTTTCTTTCAAATAACAGACGGGTTATCGAATTTGCGATCCATTCGAAACAATTTCAAAGAAAATATATTGAAACATGTTTGAATACAAAAATATGTGTTGAAAAAAAAACTTTTTTGAAGCTTGAATACAAGGAGGATTCCTTCAGAAAGATTTACATTCTTGACTTAATGAACATATTTATACACTGTGCCCAATATGTTGGGAATATTGAAATATTTCCGTGAAAAGAATCTTCTTATTTGTATTTGATATCTACCACTGAAAAATAAGTATCTTCCAGCTTATTCAGTAAGAAATTAACCACTTATGAAAATCAGAATGAAATTGAATCAAGGTATCAAGATTCGATGAAATAAATGAAAGAAACTTTTTGATTTCATATTAGCTATAGATAATGCGACCCAGAGGTCTATTGTGGCACACTCCTAAATTTCACCCACAAGCTCCATCCTTCTTGTAAAGATATAAGCCTTGTGGCTGAGAGCTCAGTCAGCTTCAGTTTCTTAGATCCAAGTTGCACCAGACTGACTCTGTCCCCAGATGAGCACTAGCACATAACGTGTGCTATTGGTTCTATATCTTCTTCACATAGTCTACATGAAAGGTCCTTATTCAATCCTAGCTTGTGTAAGGATTTCTGAGACGAATCCATCCTTGAAGTCTCCAGTGAATCCCGAGCCTGTTCCTCGAGCACCAAATGAATCCGCCTTCCCAATTACCTCAATACCCTAGTGACAGAGCCTGTTCCGTTCTTCCAATTCAGCAAGAGTGAAGCTAAATTCTTCAGTGCAGCTTGGCTATCTGTGAAGATTTTTATTGACCTTTTTATTAGTTCCCACGCAAGAAAAAGAATAGCACAGTGATCATTGGCGCTTGAAAAATAGTCAGAAGCCCGCCGAGACAGATCCACTGCTCTTTTGCAGCACATACTCTTTTGCAGCACATACTCTCACACCTCCCTCGGATAGCAGACATATCCTGCTGAAGTCTGTCGGAAACATCGTATTCATCTCTGTCAACCTGAATGACAATATCGTCAGCATACGTTTGTGTATACAGATTCAGTGCGTTGATTATTGCCAGAAAGTCATCAATGAGTGTACCATCTCTATGTTCATGAAAACTGCAGCAGCAGTCTCCTTGCGGTCCAAAGACATATTAAGAAGTTAATTAGTATAATATATTTCATTTCCATTTTTTACTTTCATAACAAAATTATGTCTTCTTGAAAAACTGCTATCTACGTTTCTTGGAATTTGAGGCCACGTATTTCTGTCGGTGACGCAGAGCTCATTTTAATAAATCCTATGCATGTTCTATGAGATTTAGATTTGAAGAACTTGGAGAAAACTGGTCTGAGGAAGCGGATGATAAATTTTCATGGGAATTGATCGGTAACAATAAACGCAATTGCTCTAGGCCTAGCATAATCTGTCTTCTATGGTTCCTCTGGAAATAATTGAATCTGTACGTCCTCTAAAACAGATATCAGCATAAACCCTTACTCATGCATCCGAACACGAAAGCGTTCTTTGCACAAACTTTCTTTTGATTTGTCTCCAGAAAAGATGTTGTTATTCCTGAAAATTCTGGTGTTCTCTGCTCTCCGATTATGAGCTGTGTGGTACGCATTCGAGATCGTAGGTGCTCGGTATAGCTAACTATATGTGAGCGTACAAGAGGAAGCGAATGGAAGAAAATGTTAGCTGCTATGACAAAATTGTTTACAGTCATGTCAAAATTATATAGGGAAATACGCTGCTCTACAAAGATGTACTGATTGCAACCCAGTGAACTGTTACTACTGAAGATCTTCTGATGTCCTGCACCTTTTAATTTCATCGTACTGCTTTTAGACTCCTCCGCAAAAGAACAAAAGGCAATGTAATATTAGCTCCTGAATATATTAGATTTGATTTTGTTTGCCAGATCTTATCTAAATTCATACTCTTCGTAAGTCTAAATGCAAACGAGATATCCCATATAGATCCTAATAAGGAGTAATTCTTGGTCAATCCAAATACACTTTCAATTACATAACGCCAGAGACATAACCATTGCATATGTTTTTCCAACCAATCTCAAGGATTTCCATCGCACTCAGAATCTGATTTCAATTTCAATGGTTGTAAGATATCTTGAGTGTTCTACGATAATTCATCTGCAGCTAAAATTTGAGAACACACGAATATCGATGTTTCACATACATTTCTTTATTTCTACGTCTACACGAATAGCATGATTAACTTGGGAGTTGAGATTGAATTATTAGGCACATGTGTTCAAAAATTACTTGGAGCAATAAGTTAAATTATTCCGCCAACTATTCCCATCTCTATATTCAAATAATATAAATGATAGTTTCCGATCAATCAACGTTGAAACGGTACTTAATCATTTAGATAAGCATCGTTTCCTCAAACTGATTTCACTAATAAAATTCAACCTCAACAATGTGTAGCATCATTGAAGATATGCGAATTTTGTGGAATTAGTTTTGGGAATTTGGGGCATCATCGTCCACGACTACATTCAACTGGAGAAATGCAGATCTAATAAACGAATAACACAGTGGGCGGTAGAATATCTCAATCGGGAATTCCAGAACGAATTGAGAATTTGAGAATGATGACTGTGTGTGTTATAGCTAGTGATTCGACAATTCATCTTTCACGGATCTTTTCAAGGATCTATATGATTTTTTGTGATTGAAGGTGACTTTCATCATTCAAATGAAAAGACCGGAAAAGGAGTATAAAAAGAAACCTTTCTACATTCAAGGCATATATACTTTCAATTTGATCAGTTAAAAAGCGAAAGGGGATCCCCCAAGTGATAACTCGAAAAAAGGTATTATCTCTGACAGCATTCCCGTGAAAGAATTTTCATTCTTGATTGAAAATTGTAGAAGATACAGAGTGAGCCACTGAAAAATAGAGAAGACCATTGCCCCAAGACTATTGGAGTATTAGTGCGAAAAACTGGAATAAATTCATTTAGATGACAGCCTTCGATCTGGAATGAATCTGTCCCATTTTTTTGCACTAATACTTGAATAGCTCAGGGCGATAGATAGTCTCCTCTATTTTTCAGTAGCTCACTCTGTATCTTCTACAGTCTTAAATCAAAAATGAAAATTCGTTCACAGGGATGCAGACAAAGATAATACATTTCTTTCGAGGTATCACTCGACCCATCTACCCTCTTCCAAATTTTCAAGGGTGGTCACCCCTGCTCCAGGGGTTGAAATTCGAGATGAGGACGAAACTTGATTATGACTGCCATTGATCAGCATGGATCTGCTCCATTTTACTTCACTGAAACTTGAATAGTTTCAGGGAAATAGCCTTCTCTATCTTTCAGTTGCTCACCCTGTATCTTTCACAGTATTCAAAATGTTTAAGGATTGTAACCCTTGTTTAGGGGGGGGGGTGATTCAATAAACGAGTGGAAAAACATGGGGAAAAAACTCAAACACTGAAGATAGAAATACTTTCCTGCAATAAGGTTAAATCAGAAGACCAAGAGAATATTCAAATGAGAACAAGTCTTCGAACGCCACAACTATTTGAATGACCTTGAAGAATAGAATAGAACTGGTCTGGATTCTGGAGAATGAAGAGTAACCGAATAGTGGACGAACACAGACTGAAAGGTCGGAGATACTCTTTGTATTCCGAGACTAGTCACTTCTCAAGCTTTTCTGGTTCATCTGCCGCTGTCTAGAATCAGAGAAAGGCAGAAGAGTCACCTGATATGTTACTTCTGCAGATATGAGGACTCACCCCAAATAACTGGCTTGATGGAGCTGAAGTATGTATCACTTAGAACTGAATTGCTTGGTGGGAGTGCAGCCTTATCATTGAATATTCAGCTTGCGAAACTTTTGATGAAGAGGTCAATAAAAGTCATTAGCCCCAACTTGCACTTAAGGCTTGTGGTGCAACAAACTTTGCCTAAAGAAGATCCCAAGGAATTCAGGCATAAAGGGCAATGAAAAGGCCGATTCATTGGCTGCTACTTATGCTGAAGTCTGAACTCGGCATCCAAGATTTTTCTCGAACTTTCAAGGGGTATATCACCTCAGAACTCACCTTAATAGGTTGGAATTGATCGATAATTCCTCATGCATACTATGCGACGAGGATAAAAATTCCGTGAAATTCCCTGACTTAGGGAGAATCAGACTTGAGAAACTTGAATCTCACAAACTGGAACTTAAAGAGCTCACATTCTCTAAACTGCTGATCTTTTCTCGAAGAATGATATGTAAGGATGAAGTTGAGAGCAGAGTGTGCCACAAGAGACTACTGGGTCACCGTGACGGAGTTTTCAACGTGGCGACGATGCGGTTGCATGGTCACATACTCAGACCTCTGACGAAATTAGGCTCAAAATTTGTTTTAACAAGTATCAAGATGTTTGAACTCTCATAAGAAGGAGCACGAATAGGCTACAAACATTACTACCTCTTTATACCAACTCCATAATTTTCTGGGCAGAATTTCGGACGAGACAAGCCGCTGCCAATATTATAAGGGATAATCTCCTTAAAGACTCAAGAAATAAATACTTTCCGGCAATGAAACGACATTGGAACCTTAATGAAGTGCAAACTCGAATCAAAACACGTCTTTCAAAGCTGCAATTTTTAATGACATTCGAGAATAGAGTAAAGCTGATTTTGATTCTGGAGAAAGAAAAGCAACAAAATCGTGGACAAACACAGGCTAAAGGATCAGAGATACTTTGCAATCCTAACATTTATCACATCTCAAGCTTTTCTGATACATGATGAGTTAGAATTGATCTGCCAGACTATGCGAATAGAATAAAAAATCAACCAAACACTTCTTTTCCCCGATTTGGGACAGAACTAGACTTGAGGAACTTGGATATCACAAACTGGAACTGACAGAGCTCCCATTCTTTTAACTACTGATCTTTTTAAGAAGGATGAAGTTGAAAGAAAAGTGCTTCATAAGTGACTACTGGCTCACCGTGGCGGAGCTTTTTGTGAACACTCCCGAAAATATCTTTCAATGAATTTAGTCATCCAGAACTCTCACTTCAACTCAAAGAAGTCAAACGTAGTACTGTTTGAAACTGCAATGAAATTGGAAGAAAAACTATTTCAAACCTCATTTCTACTCTCATATTACTCAGATAAAATCTGACAGATCAATCATATGAAGAAGAGCAAAAACTGCACTCCACTCACTGACGACATGTCCTGCAATGTCTAGGAACAGAGCATAAGCTGTAGAATCTTATGTAATGGACCAAGAGAATATAAGCTTATTCCGGCGTAGAGTATCATAAGCATAAAGAGTCATAGTGTAATGTCTAAGCCTACCCGTCTTACTGCAGTAATCGAAGCGATTCAAAAAAAACTTGGTTACGTGTGCCATTCTGTAGATTCATTGAATACAGGTCAAGTCTTGGCGATTCAATCCGTTGATTTCTTCTCCAGAACGCCCACACACTTCATGAAAATCTGTTTTCATAACTTGCGTATTCAGCATAAAGAAATTGCAGCATTTCAAAATTGGAAAGATAAAAGTTTTCTTTCTTTTGTGTGATATTTCCATTGAACATTCAGACGTTTACCCCGATGAGTTCATGAAAACCCTTCCGTATTGAATACTAGCGATGAATAAATGTGATCCCTATGAATACATTCTATTCAAACAAATAAGGTACATGTGCTTTAATAGGAAACGTCAAAAAGGATTTTCTCTTCAGTTCTGTTTCAGTACTTGCGTGTTTTGCTCTCTCAGAGTAATATATAGTCGTCGCGACTACACTGATCCTTGATTAAATTTTTCCTATTCTTTCTGAAATCTGCATTTATTATTCCGCCAAAGAAACAAAAATGTTTTGAATAAATCACTCAACGCCTTGAGGAGTGTTAGCATTCTACTAAGGGCTGAAAAATCATTTTCACAACTTCAGTTGAATTAATTTTATTGGATGTGTTTTCTGAGAAACAGTGATACATGAACAGAGATGGATTTGGAATGAAACACAATTTTTATTTACTTTTGGGCAATACCAAACTTTAACTTCATCAAGACTAATTATTCATGATCTCCTAACAAAAATTTCTGCAGAGGTTTCTCTTACAATTTATTATTTATCTTCATCGAAGAAACTAATCAAAACAAAATATATACAGGGTGTCCTCGCGAGATGGAACATTAAAAGTATATGGAGAAATGAATGACCCATTGTAGAAATTTTATTTTTGTTGTCTTGAATGTTATTCGAACTAAGTTCAATGCTGAAACACTTGAATTTGGGAGGCTTTTATTGAATCCCATTATCAACGATAAAACAAAAATGTGTTTTTCAGAATTTTACTTAATAATTGTGAGTCGTAACGCGTTTCACTACACCGTAGCTTCTTCAGATGAATGAATGTCCAGAAATTATGATAACTATATATAAATAAGAATGGGAATATAAACGTTCTTGAGTAATTAAAAGCTTATTTTGTTGCTCATTCTTAAGTGGTTATTAATGACAGGTATATCCAATAAAATTAAAGAATCGATTGCTCCTGAACAGATTCAATAGATGTAAAGGGCTTAAATCGACTTATTCATTCATGAGTCTACCAGAGTGTTTGTGTTTGTTGATTTCTAAAGTTTCCCAAAGATCTACCTTTCAATATTTATTATCTTTATGCAAAATTTCAAAGTGTGGGTCGAAAGAGTGACAATGAACAAGTCGATGTAAACCCTTAACCTCTATTTAATCTGTTTGGGGAGCAATCTATTCCTCAATTTTATTGGATATACCTGTCATCAACAACCACTTAAGAAGGAGCAACCCAATAGGCTCTAAATTACTTAAGAACATTTTCCCGGTCCAGGCAATGAACCGGGAAAACAGTAAGAATGTTGTGCTATTCCGAATTACTTTTGTTTTTACAAAAGGAAGAGTGATGTTCTTTGTATCTACTGCGAAAAGATCTTCCTGTCAGGCCTATGTATACAATCAGGGCAACACAGTCCGTATACTCCTGAATTGTCTAATTTGTGACTTTTGTCTTTGGCATTAAAATAATTGTGATAATTTACATGTAAGTTAGATTAGAATATTTATAAACGTCTGATGATGATAAAAATATCGAAGGAGCTATAATGATTGTTAATTAAATATTATCCAACCAATTTTGTGATATTCTTAACCAAGTAAACCAAAATCGCCGTATGATAATCAATTTTCATAAATGAGATAAAAACACAAGGTTTAACTTTAATCTACACTTTATTTGAAAAAATTCGACGACGTTTCGCTGACACAGCAGCTTTATCAAGAATGAAAAATAGAATGAACAGTATGGTATTATAAACAAATCGTAGAACAAGTTGGATGAATAACAGGAAAATCCACACCGAGCCATTGTACAGTTAGTATGAAAGGTAATAAAAACTAATTAAACAAGTTAAGTAGGGGTGAGTAATTCAAATCTACCTGTTCATTCAAAAGCTTGTCCGAATGTTTGTATCTATTTATTTCTAATGCTTCTAGGAGATCTAATTTTGAACTTTTGATTTTATATGTAATATGTCAAAGTTTTCATTGAATGAATGGTTTTCTTTTATTAGGTGGTTTGAATAATTTGAATCAGATTTATTTTTATCGAAGCTACGTTTATGTTCAGATGTTCTTATGCCAAAACTCCTATAGGTCCTACCGATATAAATTTTATCACAAGAACCGCAATTGAGTTTATAGATTCCTGATTTACTTGATTTATCAACACAAGATTTATTATTTTTAATATGTTTACCTAAGTTATTAGAAGTTTTGAAAGCTATATTAAGATTTTGTTTGACGAGAAAGGATTTAATATTTGTACTTGCAGAACCGCAGAATGTTAAACTGTTGAATATTTTATAGTCTTTATGAATAGGATATACTTCATTTATTGCTTTCTGATAGAGTTTTTACGAATGATTAGATCTATTATATCCGGATTATATGAATTATTAATGGCTATCTGTTTGATGATGTTTAACTCTTTATTATAATCTTCTACTGATAAAGGTAAATTGAGTAACCGATGTACCATGCTGTTTAAAGCTGCAACTTTGTGTTGAATTGGATGTAATGAGTAGTTATGTATAATTGTATCAGTATGTGTTGGTTTACGAAAGACCGAAAAAACATGATTATTATTTTGTTTAGTGATTTTTAAGTCCAAAAAATTTATGGAATCGTTCTGTTCAATTTCATCCCATCATGGATCTACATCAAGTAAAGGCCTCCACAATTAAAAAAAAAAAAAAATCAATTTTCACTTAGTATCGTCCGACTAAATATCATTATGTTGTTTTCCTCTGCTATCTGTCTTAGTTTTTTCCGTTCGTGTTAGCTATTCGACAGTTCCAATCTTCATGTTTCGGTGATGGAGAGTTAACATTTCCTTAGAGTTAGTTCATAACTTATTCTTCACTGCATTTATACGACATAAAACCGGGAAAGAATTCTTGGAGGAGATACTTACCGGATTTGGTAGGGCAGCTCAGACAGATTGCGCCATGTTTATCGACAATTCTGAACATTGATTGGAGTATATCAAAATTTACAAGTTAAAATTGAGGTGTCCTTTATAACTACATGATATTTCAAGAATTTGAAGAAGAATAATGGAAAAAGAAACTCATAAACCTCTAGCGGAATCGAAATCTGTTCTTCATGAGTTATGTAAAGGGTCGACTATAACGATAAGGAAATAGGTAGGTTATATGCTGACATTACCACAATTTCGCATATCCCATGAACATCAGCGGTTGAGGAAGGTACTTTTTGTCTACATAAAATCAATGATGTCAGAAAATTATCAGTTTCTATCATATGACAAGATCAGGATATGCCAACGCTACGATAATCCAGAATAACATACAATATCACATTTTAGAGCTTTACACGTTCCATATCGTAGAACACAAAGCTCGTCGACGATGTAATTCCCAAGATAATAAACACGTCACAAAAACTCTCACAAAGTAGTAAATTTTAATGGCGCTATAATTTTTATGTGTATTTTCTTTTTCGAATTCTACGGTATTGTCTCTTATTATCACAATATATTTTTATCGAACTTCCTTGGAATAATAGCAATTAAGAGGTTGCTTAGTTTCTGTGGTTTATTGTTGGCAACTTTTATTTCCTAGATACTTCCAAAGGGAAAGATTTAGTGATTTACGGATCAAGACTGTGGGTTGGACAAAAACGAAGCGAATATTTTCTGTTTGTCATAGCTGCGTCTTCTCGTTTACTGAAATGGGCTTCGGAATCTCAGAAATGATTCGGATTTCTTTCTACTCGTATAAAAACGAATTTCTCGTAGAGAGAAATTTGATTTAATTTCATTATCGTCCTACATCATTTATGCTATAATAATATCTCGTTTGTTCCAATTGCAGCAGCATATGATGAATGTAAACCACATTTGAACGTCATAATATACGTTGAATTTATTCGACAATCCAGAATTTAACGAAATCTTACCTTCTCTTTCTGCATCATTCAATTTCATTGCCATCCTCAATCATTTATGATCGATAATATGATTCAATACTTGACTTTAACTGTGACCAGAGAATCATTTTGAGTATACTAGGACTTCATACTCTCGCCAACTCTTTTTCTGTTGTAGATTAATGGTCTACTCCAGTCTACCAAAAACAGAATACATAACTACTGAAGAGTCACACTCACAACGACTGACAATGGAGTCACTGAATTCAGACTTGGAGAAGATATCAAAGTGGGGCCGGTTGAACTACGTCAATTTTAATGGGAGTGTTCCATGTGTGGAGCTTAGCTCCCAAACATTCTTTATTGTTGACCACGCGAGTTCTCGAACCTCCATCTCAAAAGCGGCAGGTACCCTGGTGTCCTCGTTCAGTCAGCATCATCGTACTGCTGAGGAGTCACACCAACAAAGATACCAATAGAGCATGTCACTTAATTCGATCTTAGAGAAAATGTTAAAGTAGAGCCGGTTGATCTTGGTCTACTTTTAAGTGTTATCTCCAACGTTCTCCAGAAAAAAGGAACCTCCCTAAACCATGCAGGGACATCAAATTTCCTCAGTAACGAACGTACATTTACTGGGCATTACAGTCAATACCGGAGTTTTCTGTATGGCCATAAGTAAGCCATTGCCAAATCTACTTCTCCTGAACCCAGTTTTCTTTTAAGGCCTAAGCTGGGTACTTCACATCTTCACAACTAATGCTTTAATACAAAGTACTAGTATAGTGTTTGAATGTGTGAAGCTCCATATACAAATATTCATCACATCTATCGGATAGTATCTAAGAGAAAACAGTATGCCTCATCGACCATCAGGAGGACACCCCTGATCTCCAGCCTCTCGCTCAAAGGTGGCAGGTTGCTGATCTCTCTGTGTTTAATAGATACTTCCATGGCAAATGCCCCGAAGAACTGAAATGCTTGATTCCAGAAAGGGTCCAGTTCCAGAGAAAATCCAACTAGCAACGCCACGTACCTCTCTATAGAAATGAGTTAGCTCATGTGCAAACCTACAAAAATGATTTTAGATGATGCTGATATCGGTATACCAAACTACTTTGCAGACCTTTACTCGTCCGCCTATTTAGTTAGATTTTAAGTGTGATAGTTTCAGTTGTTGATCTGTTGAAGTCATTACCAATGGTTCATGAGTCCGAAATATTCAGTAGGTTTAATGATTTACAACAATTTAACAAAGCTTCTAGCCTAACATGGTTCAATCAATTTCAAAACTAAAGTATAACTACATTTGCTTAACAGAAAATACAGAATTGTAGTTCTACTTCATCAAATCTGGTAAATCTTATAACAATAAAGTTGAACAAACTACAGATTCATCAGTATAATTATATCTAGAAGAACAACAAGTTTGGCAGAGATGAAAACATACAGACATATTTGATGACATTTATACAGTACATACTGGAGACTTTGAAAGAGATTTGGGTGTTGAGGTTATTAATTCTTTCATCAAGGTCATTCAAGTCAGGGACACTGATATCCATATACTAAACTGCTTTGCAGACCTCAATCAGTCTGCCTAATTAGTTAGATTGTGAGTGCCGTTTGAGTTGTTCACCTGATGAAATCATTGCCAGTGATTCATGTTTAGATGATTCTGAAATATTCAGTAGGTTTATTAATTCTAACTCTAACAAAGATTCTGGTCCTAACCTGGTTCATTAAATGGCAAGGCTAAAGACGAACTACATTTCCTGGGAAATCCCAATAAATCCCAAAAGGAAAACGTTTGAGACATGTACTAAATCAGTCCTCATGACTCTCACCCGCACATACGCCAACAAACTCCAGGTGACACAACGAGCAATGGAGAGATCGATGCTTGGCGTTAGTTTGCGAGATAAGATCAAAACTGAGGAAATAAGGCGAAGAACACGCGTAACGGACATTTTGAGAAGAAAAGCGGAACTCAAATGGCGCTGGACTGGACATGTTGCTCACCAAGAACCCAACAGATGGACTAATAAAATAATGTTATAGCGCCGAAGACCAAACCAAGAGGTGTGTGGGTAGACATTCGAGACGATGGCAGCATGATTTCCAGAAAACAGCAGGAAAAAATTGGGTTCAGAGAGAGAGTGTAGACCCGATAGACGGGGATTGTGAAGGGTGGAACGGAAAACTAGCTCCTGCAAGGAAGAATATTAAACATTTTACGGAAGGTCCAACAAACCTCCCATAGAGATAATATCTGCTTTCATCATAATTAGTTTGTTACCTCTTTTTTGCACCCTTGTTAATTTTGTACCTACCTGTTTATGTATGTATGTATTTTCAACATTAGTTCAGTGCCTGTTGTCAACTAAAGATGGTGAAGAGACCAAAATTGCAATCCTCATTTTCAATAAATCTCTTGTTATAGTATAATATATACAGTGTGTTCCAACGGAAATTTGACCCCCCCTCTAACTCCGAAATGAGTAACATTAGCGAAAAACACCAAGACACGTCGATTTTTGTTTCGAGAGGGAGCATTTTTCGAAATAATTCGAAACTTCTCAGATCAACCCCCTACCCCCAGCAACCCTAACTTTGAAATTCATCATAGGGAATAAGGGTCGAGTGGCACCTTACTGAAAAGGTCTGTCAATTCTCCACCTTGATTTGTCATTTTAGAATTTTAAATTAACATACAGGGTGTCCCAACCAAGGGTGAAGTTGAATTCCTGGAAATCCCAAATACTTAATGAAATAGATTTATTTTGGCATAATGCAAGCGCAGGTTTATGCTCGGTTTAGAAAAACGACCTACACTTGTGAATTTGGAGTTGGTGCAATCAACCCCTATTTCCAGCATCCCCAACTCAAGAATCATTCGATCGATAATAGGTCAAGTGGCACCTCGTTGGAAAGGTACTGCAATTTTCTCTTCGAATTTGGTATTTTCGAAATTCAGAATCATCATACAGGGGTCCCAAAGCAGGAACACTGAAAATCCAAATAACTTTTGAAACTGGTTCATTTCGGTATACGAGAACGTGTTTGATCCGAGAATAGGACTTTCTTGTGTGGTTATAAAATTTTGCAATCAACCCCTTCCATTCAACATCCCCAACTTGAAAATCATACAAATAATTCAAGTGGCATATCTTCAGAAAGGTTTTTGAATTCCAGAATGATTAAAGCATTTCATTCAGTTCGGCTCTCCATACAGGATGTCGCTTTCGAAAAATTCAATATCGTCATTTGAAATTATCAACTAAAATTAATTCGAAACTGTTAAAAGTATTGGGGTACGATGTGTTGAGCATCAATTACGAAGAAATAAAGCTGATTTCTGCATTGAAAATGTTCACATTTTTTCATTTCCATCTGGCGTGCAGTCATCTGTTATTTCTCATTTTGTAATGAAATATTATTATTATTCAGATCAGTTCCTCATTATTGTTGTTGTTCGTCAGTTGAAATTAATCTGAAAATGGTTTATTCCACTGAGGAAAGGGTCGAAATTGTATCGACGTATTTTCGAAATAACAGTTGTGCCAAAGAAACGGCAAGGATATTCGATAGGAACCATCCTGAAAAGAAAGGGAGTCAGTCACCAGTACGTTAAATATTTGGTTGACAAATTCCTAGCTACGGGTTCGGTGGCAAACAAAAACATGAAGTGGCATGTCCTGTCAGAAATGAGGCAACGGAAGTGGCAGTAGTGGGTCATCTACAAATGGAGAATACTACTTCGATCAGAAAACTATCTCCTCTGACTGGTGTATCAGCTACAACTGTCCATAGAATCGTGAAACATCACAAATTTCACCCTACAAGGTAAAATTAGTGCATGAAATAAACGAAGATGATCCAGATCGTCGTTTACAGTTTTGTGAAAATCTAAGTGAAAACCTAAACGCTAATCCAAATTTTCTGAATAACATCTGTTTTTCTGATGAAAGCACCTTTATGCTCAGTGGTGAAGTGAATAGACATAATTGTCGATATTGGGACACACAGAATCCTCATTGGTTTAGAGAGGCCCACACGCAAAGGCCTCAGAAGTTGAACGTTTGGGCAGGAATTTTTGGCAATCATCTAGTTGGGCCTTTCTTTATTGAGGGTAATCTGAATGGAAATGGCTACCTACAGTTGTTAGAGGAACTCATACATCCTAGATTGACAGAAATTTTACAGAACGATCCAACTCTTTCTGAGGACGAAATGCGTTTTCAACAAGACGGTGCTCCTCCGCATTATGATGCTCGGGTGCGCCAATATTTAGACGAAAATTTCCCAGGAAGGTCGATTGGTAGAAGAGGACCTGTTGAGTGGCCAGCCAGGTCACCAGATTTAAATCCCTAGATTTTTTTTGTGGGGCCATCTAAAATCTAAAGTTTATGCCACAAGACCAGAAAACCTGGAGGAGCTGCGGATGAGGATTATCACAGAATGCCGACTTTTGACTCCTGAAGTTTTCGCTAATGTGAGAAGAGAGTTCGAAAATCGTCTGTATAACTGTATGGAGGTGGGCGGAGGTCATTTTGAACAATTGTTGTAATAATCAAGTTAGTTTTTGTTTTCAATTGAATACAAGTTCAATAAATCTCGTTTTCCTGTTTAGATGAGCATCCAATCAGTTTCTCCATCATCCCTCATCCTGATCCTCACGCCAGAAAACCTCGATTGCCAAACTGAAACCAATGCCTCAGTGATTCAGAAAATAGAAAAATCTTTCTGGAACTTTGGCACTCAACCTGTAATCACTTGTATGATTTTTTGAGTTGAGGATGCTGAATGGAAGAGATTGATTGCAAAATTCCATATTCACGCAAGAGAGTCTTATTCTCGAATCAAACATAAACATGTTCTCGTATTATACCGAAATGAACCAGTTTCAAAAAGTTATTTGGGTTTTCAGTGTTCCTGCTCCGGGACCCCGGTATGCTGATTCTGAATTTCGAAAATACCAAATTCGAAGAGAAAATTGAAATACCTTTCCAACGAGGTGCCACTTGACCTATTTTCGATCGAATGATTTTTGAGTTGGGGATGCTGGAAATAGGGGTTGATTGCACCAACTCCAAATTCACAAGTGTAGGTCGTTTTTCTAGACCGAGCATAAACCTGCGCTTGCATTATGCCAAAATAAATCGATTTCATTTAGTATTTGGGATTTGCAGGAATTCAACTTTACCCTCGGTTGGGACACCCTGTATGTTAATTTAAAATTCTAAAATGACAAATCAGAATGGAGAATTGACAGACCTTTACAGTAAGGTGCCACTCGACCCTTATTCCCTATGATGAATTTCAAAATTAGGGTTGCTGGGGGTAGGGGTTGATCTGAGAAGTTTCGAATTATTTCGAAAATGCTCCCCTCGAAACAATAATCGAAGTGTCTTGGTGTTTTTCGCTAATGTTACTCATTTCGGAGTTATAGGGGGTCAAATTTTCGTTGGAACACACTGTATATTCGCAAGTTATAATCTTCTTGAAATATTTCGATTCGATTCAGGAGAAACAAGAATTCCGATTACGAAACCACTAGCATTTAATAATTCGGATTTGCTGGAACGCATACATTGTTTTCGCTATCCACGGTAGATAAAGTTTAGCTCATCTCGCGTATCGCAAAGCCCTATTCCGACTAGATACCAAATGAATAGTAAAATTCATTCCGTCTCCGCCGTTCAACCATTCGGGAATAAGTGACAAGCCGAAGAGGAAATGAATCGAAGTTAATGAAAGGCCAAAACAACAGTCAGCAAGTTTAGAATTAGTTGAATGAAATGAAAGATGAATAATTTGGAGTTTCTGATTCGATTTAACCAAGGGTGAATCGAGTAAACTACAAGAGAAAGATTTAAGAATTTTAATAGGTTAGTCAGTAACTATTTCAATCAAGAACTTTTCTATAATGGCTTCTTCAGACAAATCATGTAAACGTAAGTTATTTGCCTCAAATTTTCACATTTGTTGCAAAAATCTACAGGGTGATATTTATTCTGGGACCATTTTCTTTTCTACTCTACAACCGAGTAAGAGGAGGATCTCTAGGCTAAAGCATTTTAAACAGCTGCAAAAAACCGTCGAGAATATCAACTCTATTATCAACGTAATATGAAGGATGAATGTTCTTTTACTGATACCACAGACTTGGTGTATGCGGCTGCCACGACGGCGTGTGAAAGCCAGGATGTCCCTGTAAATCACACAATACCCTGCAGAACAAGATCGGATTCTCCATGGAAGATACGTCTGGAAAATTAAATAACACATGCTAGAAAGAAAATAAGAATACTACATACCTTCATTCCAATAACCCTCCTCTAAGCTTCAAAAGCAGGTCATGGTGATTGCATTAGAATTTAGGATTACAGCTCAAGATCCAAGCTTTGGAGACAAGGTATCAGCGCTACTGGATGGTCTGAAACAAAAAATGAAGGCGTTAGGTAACCGCACTAGACGGTATAATGAAAGATCGAAACGCTCCAAAGATAACAACCTCTACTATAGGAATCAGAATCAATTTTTCCGAAATTTTGAAAAAAAGTCACGGCATGCAGTAGATGAAAACCCCCCGAGTTATAAAGAGATGCATGAATTTTGGAGTGATATATGGTCTCAAGAGGTTCTACGCGATGACAATGCTCATAGGATCAGAGAAGTTGAGGCAAGGACACCTAGGTATTAAATGCGAGAAATAAAAATAACAGCAGATGGCATCAAAAAGGTACAGAAGAATTTCAATAATTTGGCTGCTCCAGGCCCAGAGAAGCTCCATAACTACTGGTGGAAAAACTTTTACTCTATTCTCCCCAGGTTAGCTTCACTTTTCCAACAGTCTCTCACTGATCCATCAATACTATCCCATTTTTTCACAATGGGAGTAACTCATATGGTACCAAAGGGAGAAATTACGTCAAATCCTTAAAAATATCGGCCGATCACCTGCCTCTACAAGATCCTAACCGTGTACAAGATCATCGCGCCGGAACAGAATGGGTGTCGCAAAGGGCACGACTGGTATAATCGCACAAAAAAACTGCGCAATCTATCAGTAGCATGGATAGATTATCAAACGTATGACTTTGTCCTCACTCATAGGCATTTTCAGGGGACACGTTAAGCCCTCTATGGTTTTGCCTAGCGCTGAATCCGCTTAGCTGTATGTTAAATAACAGTAAAAACGGTTACGTAATAAAAAAGACAGAAATACACCCATTACTGATCAATTGTATATGGATGATCTCAAACTTTATAAAGTTGCTTCGGATCAGATGTGGGGACAACTGGAAACAGTGGCATCTTTCAGCGATGCTATCCAGATGGAGATGAGGCTAGAAAAATCTGCCATGATCAATGTAAGGAGGGGTAAGATTGAGGAGAGATCCGAAGGGATAGCTCTTATGAACGCCACAGTCGTGCCCACACTTGATCAGTCGACGACCTACAAATACCTGAGTATGCAGCAGGCACTTGACATCAGGGTGTCAGAAATGAAGAACTATTTCAGAGAATAGATGTTCACTAGAGTCAGGCGTCTTTTGAAATCAGGCTTGAAAGCGAAGGCTCTCTTAACAGCCATTAACACTTGGGCTATACCAAGTATTGCATATTGCACTCTACGAAGAAACAGAAAATGACATTATCAGCCTAGAAGAAGTACAACAAGTAATCCATAAATTAAAAAATAGAAAATCACCCGATCCGGACAATATAAATAACGAACTAATTAAATATGGGGGAGCAGAAATAACAAAACTGTTCAAAAATTGAAAACAAGGAGATACCAGAAGAATGGAGAGAGAGCATAACAATACCCATATACAAAAAAGGCGTGAAGACAAACCCGGCAAATTATAGAGGCATCACTTAACTCTGCATCGAAACTACTCACGAATTCTACCAGAATGACAAAGATCAACAATTCCGACCAAATAGATGCAACTGGTGAAGAGTTTGACAAACCGATGTTTATATGTTTTATAGATTTGGATAAGGCATTCGACAGAATTCGAATGAACGATGTGATTACTATCCTTAGAAATAAAAACTTAAGCAATAAATACATAAACATAATCAAAGAACTAAATAACTCTAATAAGACGAAAGTAAAAACTACACAGGGACTTACAAGCGAGATCAAAATTAACGCAGGCATTAGACAAGGTGACAGCGTCAGCCCATGTCTATTTAATTTAATCATGGTTGAAATAATAGCAGGTGTTGACCAAATGAACCAAGGCTATAGGATGGGTAACAAAACTATGAGAATACTGTGCTACGCAGATGATGCTTTACTAATAGCCGAGAATGAGGACGACCTACAACGCCTACTACAAAAGTTCAAAGTAACAGCAGAAAAATATAACATGGTAATATCAACACAGAAAACCCTATCGATGGTAATAACGAAAGATCCAATTAGATGCAAACTAGTAGTGAACGACCATATAATAGAGCAAATTTCACACTTTAAATACCTAGGAGTAGAAGTATCGAGCGATAGGCAACTATTACAAGAAGCAAAACAGCAGACAATGAAAGCATCGAGAATATCTGGCTTCCTGAGAGATGTAATCTGGCGGAATAAGTACATAAGCACAGAAAGCAAAGTCCGAATCTATAAAACCTGTGTGAGACCCGTGATGACATATGCGGTTGAGACAAGAGCTGAGACAAAAACAAAACAACTAATGAGGACAACAGAGATGAGAACACTAAGAGCTATAAGAGGTATTACACGCAGAGATAGAATAAGGAATGAGGATACGCTAAGGGAGCTAGGTGTCCAGGATGTGGTGAGGTGGACAAGAGCACGTCGACGCCTATGGAGAGATCACGTAGACAGAATGGGCCCCGAACGTATGGCGAAGTGGGCAAAAACACAAAACCCAACACTAGAAGACCCATAGGAAGGCCGAAAAAGCGATGGCATGAGTGCTGGAGCTCCGGTTCGCAGCAGGGGCTGTAACAGAAAAACAGGACATCGTCCTATTTAAAGAAGAAGAAGAAGAAGTTTGGTGTGATTAGATGGTCTGTCACGGACCTACAAGCCATAGATACCAAGATACGCACATTGATGACGAAGTACGGTGTACATCACCCACGTGCCTCGGTTGCTAGACTCTATATGGGAAGGCACACGAGGGTCAGAGGACTGCTGAACCTGGAAATGGCAGAGGAGAAACAGAAGGAAAGTCTTAGAAAGTACTTCAATTCCAAAAACTCACCTTTTTATCATGAGATATGTGCAGCAGACGTAGACCTCTCAGCGCAGCAACTCTCCAAAAAGGAAGTACCGAACACATCACGAACCCTGGACCAGATATCTGAAGAATGGCACTCCAAAGCTTTGCACGGAAGATACCCGGGTATCCTGATAAACAGCTCTGTGAATAAGGTAGAATCAGTTGCTTGCCTGCGCTCGGGATATCTCTTTCCTGCAACAGGATCAGGTTCTCTCCACTAGGGCCTATCTGAAGAATGCAAATGCCATCGTGGCCTAGAAACGATACAACACGTAACATCTTCGTGTACAATGATGGCATCTAAAGATTACCTCGAAAATCATAATTCCATGGCAAGGGTTTACCATCAGGCAATTGCAATTTCCGCCAAACTTGTACAGGATGCTGTCGAGCCATACAAATACCGCCTGAAAAGCTTCCTGGAGAATGAGACCTTCAAATTAATATATGAAAAACTATTTGTTCAATCGGAAACTTGAAAACATTAATTTTTAGGAATGTTGTCAACATATATGAAATTAAAAGAATCCTTTTCGGGATATTTACGAATCTCTTATTTCTTTATCAGGTGGTGGTGGAACACGCTGTGTATGACTTTAGTTTCACACAAACACAAATCGAAACACAAAACTTTCGAGATATATAACTCGTACAATAAGTCCGCGAACAAGGAACAATTTATTATCAGAATTACTACTACCCTTAATAGTGTGGGCGGTGACTATATTCTCTTCAATAAATCCCCACGTATACTACTTAAATTACTTTTATGAGTCACGTTTGACATTTGCTGCTAAGTGTAAGAACTCGATGCACGTGTTACAGCGGTAAGTGAGATATATTACTGTTCTTGTGAAGAAAAAAATTGGTTTTGATGAGCAAAGTCATTAATTAAATACTTTTCTTCCTTTATTCACAGGACTTAAGATTTTCTGAAAGACAACGTGAAATTCTATCAGCTTCTGTTCATGAAAATCATAAAATAATGAATAAATGATGTATGAACTAGAAATGTTTATTGCTTGCTTGTATATACGTTCTAATCTTGAAAATATCAAATGAATTCAGAAAGGTTTTGTTTGTCATATAAATTCTTATATCCAGGAATAATTTTCAACAACAATTAATCCATATTTCACTAAAAGGATTGGAACAATTAATTTCACCACTTAATTTCGATTAATATGTTATTCATCCTTGAATTTAATAGAATAGCCTGGCGCATTCGCCATAATGTATAGGCTTCCTCATTAGAAGCTCTAGAACTAGCAAATGAAATTGATTTTATTCATCTCGGGAATATAATTTCGGTTCGGAGTTCAATTGAATCTCTTCAGGGAGCAATCTATTCCTCTTAATTTTATTGCATATACCTGTCATCAATAACCACTTAAGAAGGAGCAACCCAATAAGCTTTTAATTACTTAAGAACATTTGTATTTATATTCTCATTCTTATTTTCTGTACATTCATTCGTCTGAAGAAGCTACGGTGTAGTGAAACGCATTACGAATCACAATTATCAAGTAAAATTCTTAAAAACACATTACTTGTTTTTTTTATTGATAATGGAATTCTACCAAGTAAAAGACTTGGATGACCAGTATCGTGATGATAGATACATTTGCGGGTACACGTACAAGAGGCGACCTTATTGTTATGTATAATTTCCGGTGAATTGTAATGAATTTTATATAAGTTTGTGGATTACTGAAAAAATAAATCTACAACATATCCAAACTTCTTCTGAATAAATTTGAATTTTCCATTTTATCCGTTGATTTCTTGGCGCAGTGTATTGCCACTGGTAACCGATTGGATTTTCTGAGCACCCTTTTCGATGCATTTGTTGTTTAAAATTAAATTTTTGTTTGCAGTAAGTATCATACAAGATACTACTCAAAACGTTTCCGATTTTAATAACTTTAGAAAAATTTGATGAGTTTTTAAGAATGGTCTGCTATTCAGATAATATCAAAATGAATTCCAGCATATACAAATGATATCAGATTCTATTTCGTCCATGTTCAAAGTTTAAAACCCGTTGGATATGAGTTCTATACAAATAAATGAATGAATACGAACAAATTGCCCTTAACAATGTTTCATTTACTTTGCTACACCCTGTAGGTATTACACTTTGATTGAAAGTTACTTTTAAATAACGTTTCATTATTATTCCCCGCTGATAAAACTTTCTCTCTTCATTTTGAATACATTTCTGGCTTGTATAATTTAACTCTTAGAACAATTCGAACTTTACCACCTGCTCGAGTAGGAACAACAATGAATTTTCAGCTAATCTCTATTTGTTCGTTAAACAATCAAACCAAGTCAACTGAAAGTGAGGCCAGGCACAATATCTGGATACATTCGAGTATGGAAAACATGTATACTTACTTCAGAATGATTAATGATGTGTTGCTAGTATACGAATGAGTGTATTCAAAGACACTATCATTTCCAGGTCGAAGAATTTGAAGAGAAGATTGGATAAAATATTCTCTCAGATCTGAAAGCTTTGAACGGTATTTAAAAGTATCTAAAAGGTGAAAAAGCTAATGGTTTTACCTTACATTGAAGTTCGGCCATATCCACAAATAGGTGAGTGAAAGCTATGAATCAATTTGAGAATCATAATGGTCCTTGATCTCAGAAGGTAATAATTTCTTATTTCATACTATGGGGTTTGAACTGAATTGAATAGTCAATCGTATAGAGTATAATTGATTGTTATATATTAGCGAGATGTGTGATACAAAAACTGAGTTTATCCAATTTATATTTATTGTCTCTTGGGAGGAGGCCTGTCATGTCACCTAGCCTTTCAGTTCTTCTACTGAAGAGAAAACTGCTATTTCTTCATTTCTTACCCTTCTTTGGTATCGGCAGACGACTAACAACAGATGGTATTTTAGGAGCACATTTTTTCTCCGTTTTCTCAGAGTTTAGTTGTTAAAAAACTTGTCTTACCATATGCGCTTTGAATTTCTCTTCTGGCATATTCCATTGAACATGTGGGACGCTTGGTGGCTCAGCCTTTGATGTGTCTTAAATAGAATTTTACAGAGATCCGCCTTTGCTTCAGGTGATGATGCGATAGAGCCGTTATCTCTGATTAAAGGTGGGAAGGATATTTTGCAGACCAGAACTGATGAATTCAACTGGTCTGCTCCAGGAGTCTTTATCTAATTTTTTCGTTGTTCATTGAAGTAGGTATTCGGTTCATCAATTTTTGAGTTACAAATGTTCCTGAAACGCACATATTCAAGCAACTACTCAGGAGTGGATCATCATACGAACTCTATACCAGAAAGACTCTGTACAGCATAACGGTGGTCTCTGAAATTCACACACTCTCTCACTGGAGCTGTTTTTCATCTCAAAGATCTAGTCATGTTTTAAATTCCTGTTTTTTCAAGACAATGAGGACGAGAATCTCTAAAAAGATGCACCGGGAAACGGGGCCAATGTCAAATTTTTACCGACTGTTGGGATGCCAGCTTGCAGGATATAGTCCCCAAGTAAGAAGAAAGAAAAGAGGAAGGACTACCTCAATAAAGGTGTATAGGCAGACGCAAAAAAACTCTGCCAAGCCACGTTGGTCTTTTAAGGGCTCGCGCCCTTAAAAGTCAGTTCCGCCTAGCGATCCGCTGAAGCTGCTGGAACTATCTTCACCGGACGGATACTGCCTGCTGACTCTAAGCCTTGAAATTATGTGGATGCCCTTTTTTTATTATTTCGTGATTCGCTGAAAATGAAACTCAATAGTCTACCATTTCAATCTCAATACCCTTTTGAACCCTTCAACTAACTCAATGTAGTCGTTCTTTGTGTTTTATTGTCTGTTTCTTTCTGGTCAATGTCTGTTGGTGTAGTTTCAAGGTATTTCTTTCGGTAAAGCTCCAAGGTATTTCTGATAACTGCTTTATTTGAATATCGGTGAAACAAAAATAAAAAAGTACAAAACTGAGAACGGTTAGTTCCAAGGTTTCAAAGTGATTTTTCTTTATAAAATTTATATCAAATTCAAGCATCACTGTTCAAAATTTCAATTGACGAGGCTTTTGCATGATTAGAATTACTCAGAATATGAAACAGAATAATAACAAAAATGATTGTTTCAAAACATTTTCATAATTTTCTATATCATCTGCTAAAGTTGACTTCAATATCAAACACAGATATAATAACAGGCTCGGTACTGAATAAACCTTTTCACTGCAATTCAAATACATTCACTAAAACTGTCTATTGTTCTATAAAAACTCCCCTTTACATTTTCCATATCATAAAACATTCTCGACACTATTGGTGAAAGTTCTCACTCTTGATGTTCCACAGTCGAATGCAGATAATTGCATTGGCTGAAGAACCTCCAGGCGGCATGAGCAAATATTATGGAAAATGTAATTAACTATCCGAGAACCTTTGAAAACACATAGTCCACCGAGAATTATCAAAAACCTCGGGAGCACGTGGATCTGATTTCGCTCGACGGGATTAAAACTCGAATAAAATTCCGTTTTTTTACCGAATGAAAATCCCGCTTGCATTCTGATATTTTTACACTTTTGAATGGATAGATGGAAAAATTGACGTTGGAGATAAACTTTGTTTTTATTTCGTGAAATGAACCAGCAATTTGAATTCATATTCACTTTCTGGGGATTTCAGATTTTCCTCTCATATTTCTGGTTCATATTCAACTATAGACTTCATGAAATCGCTTAGCAAATTGATATTGATCTACAGGGTGTCCAAAATTCGTTGTCCTTATATGGTAACTTCTGAACTAAAAGAGACATAAGGTTGCGGTATTTTTTGATGAACAAAAGATGCTGTCAACAGTTATCCTTCAATATGACGCAATGGTGAAAAATGCATCTTACGAATTTTTTCATGGGAAATCGAGTGATACAGGTTGGTTTACCCATTATGGCGCTGGAAATATTCCGTAAGCGCAAGTATTGTGAATCCAGAGGTGGCATGCTGGATTAACTTCAAGTGATTCGAGCAGTTTCTCTGAATGCCCTTTGGAATATCCTTGTCAGTTATGCTTTCAGGATCTGGTTGCCACCACCTCATCCTAAATAGCCACGATTCTTCCCGCAGTCTCAGAGTACAAGATCTGTATTCGCTTCTGTAGAAAGTGGGGTCCCCCAAGGATCAGTCCTGAGGCCCCTACTTTTTCTGGTCTACATTTCTGATTTGCCTTCTTTTTTGAAATCTGCCTGCTTCTTATATGCTGATGATACAAAACTCTTCAATTGTCCCATCTTGCATCACCCTACAAAATAACTTGAACATTATTACTCGTTGGTGCGAAGACTCCTGCCACTACATACCGAAAAGTGTAAGGATCTCCACTTGGGTAAAAATAATCCTCATTTGGTGTATTTCGTTAATGGTCACCAAATAGAAAGTGTAGAAATGCACAACGATCTTGGAGTAATTGTATCGGCTGATTTATCCTGGAGCCATCATGTTATGCACTGTTCTAATAAGGCCAAAAGTACACTTTATTTACTTCAAAGATCTTTTCATGGATGTGATCCCTTTACTGCTGCAGAACTATACAAGACCTACGTCTGCCCAATTTTGGAGTTCTTTGGTTCAGTATGGCATCCTTGGCTAACTAAAGACGTGAAGCTTTCAGAATCCATTCAGAGAAGGGCTACTAGGATGTCGTATGGTGTCGCAAGCCCAAGTTATGAGGAGCGCTTGTCGATTATGAAGATTCCCACTTTCGTTCATAGGAGACTAAGATGAAATCTGATAGTCGTCTACAAAATTATGCATTGCGTATTCAACAGTGACTTAAGTGATCTTTTCGAACTTAATATGAATAACTTACGTGGACATCAGTTTAAGTTAGTACGTGAATGGTTCCATACGGTATCTCGCGAGCACTTCATTTCGAATAGGACCTTCAGTGTTCGGAACCGTCTAACGAATAGTGTAGTTAGTTCTGCATCAGTGAATGCCTTCAAGAATTCTTTGGACAATTGGTTTATTAATAATAGAGTTGCTTAGTTTATTTCAAAGCGGCCAGTAATTATTTCAGATTATTTTCTTCAGCTTTTAGTTTTTAGTTATCTTTAAATATTGATTCTCATTTTGTCCTTTCACTTTTATTTTTGTCACTGACTATTTAGTGTACTATTTGAGTTACATTAACATTAATACTTTCAAGTTGTCTGAAGTATCTTCCATGCTGTGTCTTTCTACTCCACTCCTTCATCAACTGCTGTTCTGTGCGGATCTTTCCATTCAGTCTCCTCAGCACCTTGACAAGCCACGAGTGCCTTACCGAATAGAAAGCTTTCCTTTAATCGATCCAGGCCATGATCTTGCCGGGTTTGTCGGGTAATTAGGCAATCTGAGAATCCATCGAGATAGAAAAAGAAAAGACCTTGAACAACCGAGACGAACTTTAAGTCTATCAGCGACTTGGAAAGTCATTTTACCTAAGAGGCAATTTATGCACCAATTAACAACCGGAAGGGTTGGATCTTCGAAAAACACCGCTGAACAAGATAGAGCAGATACCAGTTACGATCGAGAACGAAATACCGACGCTTGAAGATAGAAACCGATAACTTTCTGAAACGATGCGAAGAGCTAAAGAACACACAAATGTATAAACAAGTTTCAATGGCGTTATCCACCGCTACAAAGTCAGTAATCATAAATTGTGGCTCTGATTTCTTAAAAAACGCCGTAACTCAAGATTGGTAAGATCGTGAGCATCAAGCTTATTCCCATAACGTTTCACTCATCGCAATTTGTGTTTAAAAACTAAAGTAGAAGATCTTTCGTAATTTATTTGATGCTTTACATTCGCACTGTATATGAGCAAAATATAATTCAATTAATATCTGACTGGATATTTCAATGTGTAGTCTTCTAAAAATAGAAAGGGAAGAAGCCAAATTACAAGCTTCAACACTTCCGTATTCAATTTTGCTCCCCCAAGGTTCATAAGTATTTCTCCATCCCCTCGGTCTGTATTTTATTATCTTATATATGTCAGTCTGCAGCGTACGGCCCGTTAATATTATTTTGGTAATTACTTTTATAATCATAAAAGAATTGGCCATAAAAGTCATCTCGAAAACTCTGATACCACCAAACACGATGAATTTTCTGGTTATTACCACAAAACTTATTCTCAAATTCAACAGATATTTCCCATATATTTTTAGTGCCCCAATTAAGCGCTGTTGATGTTTTCCAATCTGTTCATTCAATCCGATATTAGAGTCATCAATGTTCATGCTCAGGTATTGCTGACGCCACTTTATTTGTATCTTTGGAGTTCATAAACATAATTTTGTTTTTCATTTATATGGACCGAAACCCTTAATGTCAATCTAGTTTAGAAAATAACTATCTTCAAATGAACTGGGAATATCATGAATCAACATGATGTATTTGAAATCAATTTGAAACACTTCTTGAAACCTTTCACTGTAAAGGTGAGATGTGAAATGGGATAATGCAAACCGTAATTTGTACCTTTCCGATTCTTAAGTAGGCAAACTTTTCCTCGTTGAATATAAAGCTCAACTCCAAATAAAAAGCTTGAACACATGGACAGGAAATTATATCTTTTGGACATAAATCAGAATTCCAAATCTGTGAAATTTTACTGACACAATCTTGAATCTTCTTTAGATATACGAGGATGTTCGCAAAACTTTCAGTCTTACCAATAGCAACTATCAAGTTGATTGTTATTCCACAACATTTTTTGATGGTATAGCAATTGAAACCAACAGCATTTATTGCTGCGCTGTGATTTCAATGGCATGAATTTTTTGCTAGAGAAGATGACAGAGCGGAGGAAACGTCATCTTCAGGGTTATCTCGCGATGGGAAATCATCTGGTGATGAGTATTCTTTATCCTTCAAAGTTGGACGATGTTTTCCAAGTTCTCGACTTCCTTCCAGCTAATGTCATATGGTCGAACTTCTCAGACCAAAAGTTGATCTGGCACATTGGAGTAAGGTTATTTCCGAATTTTAAATAGTACTGGTACGAAACAGTTTTCTGTCCCCAATCCATGGATACCCAGAACAACCTTTCTGGTATCATCATTTACCTCGCCCTGGTTCATTATCAGAAATAACAGTGGATTGAGGTTAATCTTTCTCAGATAATGTAGTGAGGTCGAGTTAGATTAGTTAAAAGTAATAACAATTAAATCATCAAGATTATATGAGACATTCAAACCAGAAAGCGACAATGTTACGTCTTCACAGCCAATGGTGGTATCGATTACTGGAATTTCCAATTCGCATTGTTCAAGTAACAGAGCAACAGCTGCTGCAAGAGACTCCTCTGTTTCAGAAGCTGTCATGGGAGCTTTATGAGCTTTATTCTCTAGAGCGCAAATCAGCTGTTTGGTGAGTGAAGTGAATGAAGGAATTTTTTCTTCTTCGTGAACTTCGAATGTATCGTTCCAAACCCAGAAGCTTTTCATTTTATATCATAGCACATCTCAACTCGACTATTGTCATAAACCTACAGCCGTATTTCTAGCTTTTTTACAACAGAAAAGGAAGGAAATTGTTGAATAATAGGTTATTTCTCCTCGAACGTGATTACTAAATGAAAAAACAATATAAACCTTAAAAAACATAATTGTTCAATTCAAACTCCTACCAGCAAACGAAACCTCCACTGGAACGTTTAGCTGTGTCTTGATTGCAGCAATATTCAGTTGTATCATGGGCGAAAATATGGCGATATTAACAATCCTGTCGTTTTAATCAAGAAACCAACATCAGCAATAATTCTAGCCTGAAACTGAAAAAGTTAAATTTTTAGTTTTTCAACGAAATGTTTCTGCCCCTGTGCCTTCAGGAACTTTGAAACCATCAGAAGAAAGGCTCAGATTGATCTCCAAGAAGCACCAGCTCACTGATAGCTCATTCTTAAGGCATAATGTCTGAAGGCATAGCCGTGATGCTGCTAGACTATGCAATAGTCAACAGTGCTGGGGTTCTTATCACTATAACTTATAATGTACATTAATTCACAAGAAAGAAACAGCAACAAAATCTAGTCGGTACAACGGTACGACAGAAGTTGAAAGGAAACCTCATGTTGAGAAGGTTCCTCTAGTACATACTCCATTGTTTATCTCCATTGATAGAGAAGCAATAAAGTATTCAAATCATCATACCAGCTGTGAGTAGATTCTACATCATCATTCGATAACCAGAACGAAGTTTTTTTTTGGTTCAAAATTCATGGAAACAGGATCAAGATGTAGATCTTCAGATGTGCTTCTCTGCCAAGATAATTCTTCTAAATATATGTAGAATGTCACAAGCATAAACGCAGATTTGTTGCGTTCTTGCATCAATAAGTATATTGAATCTATTAAAACTTCAATCTACCAAAATATTGCACAAAAGAACAGGACACAACCGAATAGTAGTAAAAACGCCATCAAGCCAGGAGAAATTCGGTAAAACTGATGAGAAGATATGTAACTATAGAAGTGGTCTGACCTCAGTTGAGTCGCTGCTCCCACGTACTAAGCCTGATAACGAATATCTCTTAGCGAAATATGGAGTCTTTCAGAGAACATGTGCACGCGATGATCTTCTACGATTAAAAAGTAGGTTATACTATTTTGGGAAGCAATATCATCACAGAAAACTGTTTTTCGATGGTATAGTGAATTTGAAAGAAGATATCGTTTGGTGATGATAATAACCTTCAAATCCTTCAGTGAGGAATCTTCTATTACAAGAGGGCATTAGATGTAGGAATACACAAATAAACCTGTTTGCATCATACGCCTCTTGTATTTTTGTATCTCGAAATATACAGCATAGCCCTCGTACTTTTTAGAAATATATCATCGAAAATATCAAAGAACTATCATTACCATCGTTATTCATGCGAATTCAAAATGGTATTAAACCAAGAAGCAAACCTTGTAGAACACCATTTTTTTCTGTAATTGATTACAATCGACCATTAAGAAAAGGGTCAATTTAGCTAATGATTCTCTGACTCATTGATTATTCACCCAGTGGAGAACGTAACTGAAATTCAAATCGATTGAATAAATCAGGTTTTTTTCTAAGAATTAAAACGTCTGGAAATAAAAGTAGGGTATGTTTCCTTTGAATGACAAATTAGATCCTCGTGTGCTCTATTTCATTCAATGAGACGTTAAAGTGACTGGATAATTTAATAATTCTGATATGAGAATATAAATAAACTAAACAAATGTAAGCTTACATCGAAATCAACATTCGATGTACAAAATCCAAAGACTTGAATTTTCAGGAGCTTTGGTCTGATTGTAATTCAGCATAGGATGAACCGATTCCATCTGCAATAAATTCAATTCGACAATGAATGCCACGGGTTTGTGATATGTAATCATTGTGTGCTATTTTCCAGCGTATTCTCATGTTAATTACATACATGCTGCAAGGGATAGTAGCTTTATTGACACAATATTCGTTCTGCAACACAAAAGAACTATCTAGTTTTTCCTGAAAAGAATGTTGGCAAACATGTGAACTTGCACACCCGTATTCATAATTTTCCAATTGTGAAATAACAGTCTAGTTTGGTTTGTGAAATATATTTCTCAATAAGATTAAACTAGTATTAAAGTGAGAAAGGTTTATTGAGGGTATTCTTATTCTTATACATTTATAAAGTGGGCAAATTTTACATACAAATGAATAAGACATTCTGCTTACATTTTTAAGAAAAATACAATGAAGTGGAAAAATTCGTCTCGGTGGTTTTTTAGATGTGATACAAACACCTTGAAATACAAACCATTACCGATTTTTTTGGAAAGAAATATTTTCTTCCTTTCAAAAATGTATAACACATATCTCTCTTGGGGGGAGTTGATGGCTGGTATTCCGCAGCTATGGCCGCCAAAGATGGTTCAATGTGTGTCTTCACATACTACTTCAAGGGGTACAAATTATAAGTTGTCAGAAAGTTGTTCGATGGAAGTTCCATGGCACACGAGGTTTGTGAACAAAAGAATATTTTTAACAAGAGGTACGTGGCAGTATCAATTGGAACGTCTACTGAGTTTTCTATGAGCCTAATTTCTCTTTGAATCTAGACTCTTTCCGGAATCAAACATTTCAGTCCTTTAGAACATTTACCATGAAAGTACCTGTTAGAAAGAAAACGATGAGCAACCTACCTCCTATGAGCGAGAGGCTGGAGTTCACTCGCGATCAACAAATGGGATGAATGTTTCGGTTCAGAGCCCCAGGTTCGTGTGCTTTATATGAAATCATCAGCTATGACGGCAAGAAGCTCTTCTTAGGACGTACCTTCAAGATCACTAAATTACTTCAATGGAAATTTTGGCCAATGTTCATCCATATCTATAGAAGGGACTTCAAGTTGTTTCAGAAGGGTTGTGAAGAAAGTTGAATTGTCTCCACGTATGGGTTAAGGTGAAATCAATGCAGTTCATATCTGGAAGACGTGCACGCCAATTAATTTTGTGAATATCATGCAAATGCATTCTCTGCAGGAGATCCTTAGTGTTGAGCATTCACATTGAGTCACCAAAAGTTTCATGGAAGGGTAAAATATTTCGATTGATTTGATAACCTTGTCCCGATTTGCACAGCATTCATTTTTGAATTCAACATAACAACCAAGTATCCTATTCGACCCTATACACAAATGCCATTCGCTGCTTCCCGAAATTGCTCCATGTGTTGCTGGCCTTGTTCTCTCCAAACATTCAATGTCTAAATTTCAACTGATCTACGAAGAGGAAAATTCCTTAATCATTAGAAGGCATATTTAGTGTACCTCAAACGGTCAAGTGAAATTTTATACTGAGTCCAATTTGCGGGTGTGGAAGGCTGAGCATATTTGAATGTTTATCTATTTCACATACAGTTCTTTCCTCCGACGGTGTTTTTATCCATTGGAAATTCATTTTTGTGATTTGATCAATATAGTATTTCAATTTTCAAGGTTCGGTCCTGTTCGCTTGGCTCTTCTTAGAGCTTCAGTTGTTCATGGAGAACTGAGCTATTGACCACCTGACCGGCAAGGTTAACGCGCAACAAGGGGAGGAGCTATTTCACTCGCACAGATGTTCTTATCGACCAGTATGTTCTGCTGGATGGAAATCGAAATTCAATAAATTCTGAAATTTAAAACTCGATAGATTTTAGAAGTTCAATAATTTCTACGATTAAAGATAGAATTCAATTTCAGACAAACGTTGATTAGATTTTCGGATAAAGGATTGACTATCAATCATTTCTGATTATAGAAGAATGAATTCAATGAATTCTGAGCTAGGTGTTGAAAAGCAATAAATCGCCAGGTAATTTTTTTTTCGAGAATTAACGAGTGAAAGATTCAAATTTCATAGTTTCGTAGTTTCCAGGATATTTTAATGAGTTTTCAGATTAATAGAATCTTGATTATTTCCGAAGAAAGAGGAAAACTTCAATGAGAATCAGTATACAATATCATATCAGGGAATCTGTGAGTTTTCAAGTCGAAGTTGTTTTGAGATATAAATTGAGAGATTTTGGGAAGTTTTTTGTTGAAAAGTCATATTACAATAGACGTTGATGATAAAAAAAGTTCATGTAAGATGTTAAAAGTTCGAGTATGATAATCGAGTCGAAAAGTACAGGATGTCATTGAGAGTTTCATCTGGGCAAAGAATGTTGTCAAGAAGAGGGCCATCGACGTGAAGATGAAACGCCTGTCAAAATCTAAACACGACGAGGATATCATACGCAGTGCTGGTCAAGGTTAATGAGTAATGCTATCTTAAATCATCTCAATTATAGATCAATTAGTCTCTTTCCAGTACCTTCGAAAGTAATGGAAGCGATCATCAATGACGAAATATCAGTATTTATAGCTGACAACTCTAGAATATCAACTGAACAGCAGAATTTTGTGATGGTAGGATATACTTCTACCAATTTTCCATCACCAAATTCCCGACTAATGTAATATACCTTGGTTGTGTTGAAGAGTAAAAGACTGTTCTATAAAGTGGATTTGGCAGGTAAATGCGAAAATCTTGATATGTGGATTGGCAATAATCTGATGAGTAGAACTTTTCCTCTGGGAAACCTGTTGCAAGTGGAGCTATCGACAGGTTGGTTCTCTAGCCCAATCTCTTAAATCCTTTTGTATTGCATATTTGCTCAAAACTACATCCACGGGCTTCTAATCAGCGTTGTTTCATCTCACGTGGATCTAGACGTCACTCTCCTTCCTGTTCCATAACTACTATAAATCTGTGCTGTTTGGTATCCGTTCCTCATTCGTGACTATAACTAGAGAATCTCCATGGCAGTGCGTCTACTTAAAAACATGAGAGAACATATTCCGACAAGCTGCTTTCTTATAATTAGCGTCATCTACGAAGTGATCTGTAGACAGGACTACAGCAATCTCAAGTAGCTGTTCACTGATTCTTTCTGGATAGATAGTTGGGTTTTCGTTTATTTTCCAGAAGATATAATATTGATGAATTGATGAATGAACTAATCGCATATTGACTACCCGAAAACATATGAGTTTGGGTTAGTATCTATCTCTTCAGTAGATTGATTTAGGTGGTAAATACTTTCCCCAACACTTTTTGGTTGCAGATCGATGATCTGATTCACTCTATTAAAACGACTGTACCCTAGTTTCCTCATTTTCCAGTCAGCGCCCTTTAACTGCAGATGCATCACACCCACAAATATACCAATAGAGCTTGTCGCTGAGTTTAGACTTGCAGAAGATATCAGAATTTCCTTATGTATCTACTCTACATGACAGTCAAACCGTCTACTGGCATAACTACGTAACAACCATTGCCAATTCTGCTTCTGCTGAACTAATTCTTCTTTTTAGGGCTAAGCAGTGCTTCTATAGAAAGCACAAGTGCAACCTAATATGAAATACTGTTCCATACCCAAACATACATTACATCTGTTTATTAGTGTCCAGAAGAGAACGATCTGGTGATAACTATACAGCATATCACGTCCGGTTGCGAACAACTAGCCAATACGGACTATCTTCACAGGCATAATCAAATGTGCAACATTATTCATCAGAAACTTGCACACAAGTACGGACTTTTCAATGTATTTCAGCCATATTACAAGTATCGACCGGCGCCCGTATTGGAAAATGACTCTATCAGATTATACTACGATAGGCCTGTTATCACTGACAGAATGGTGATGAATAATAGGCCGGACATAGTGGTGTATGATAAGAGAGCCAGAACAGAAATACTGGTGGATGTCTAAATACTGAATAATAACAACGTGCTGAACAAGTTCCAGGAGAAAAAGTCCAAATACACAGACCTTGCTATTGAGATCAAGCAGATGTGGCACCTCGATAAAATAGATATCGTTCCTGTCATCATTTCTTTGACTGAGTTAATACCCAAAAGTTTGCATGATAGCCTTAAGAAATTAGAATGGCATAAGAATATTTATATAGCAATGCAAAAATCTATAATTCTCAATACATGTACGATAGTAGAAAAATTTATATCAAGTATATTGTAATCGAGCCTATTCCTTTGATTGCAGAATCTGGGAGAGGTAAATTATATCCAATAATTTTTGTTTGAAAAATATAATTTTCAAGGGATAAAAAATACTTATGAAGGAGTTGGTATGAGTTTTAATAAGGGTTACATGGGTTTCCTCGGGCAAAAAACGGTCTTTTTTCAATAATTTTTTTACATATAAAAAATAAAATATTTAAATGAAATTTTTTTCTATTTAAAAGATACATATTTAATAAACATTTTGTGAAATTTTCAAAAAAAAAATATCAAAATGGCGGTCATTACGACGCCATTTCCGGCAGTCCCTCGGAAAAAAGGTGCCTTCGCGTTGTCAGCAGAACTTCTTTCAGGATCATCTGAAATAAAAATAAAAAATACATGTTTTAGTAAAGACAATAAACTAGGTGTTGGACGAAGGAAAAAAAATGAAAATTGGATTTTTGACAGCCGTTTTTATAAAAAAAAATGCAAATTTCGATGAAAATTTCTCGACATTTTTTTTTTTAAATAGTTGTAATTACAAAAAAAATCCTTCGTTCAAGACCTTGTAAATGATATCTCGAAGACCTGTGTAAAATTTTATCAAGATCGGTTGAGTAGTTCGCGAGAAATCTTGACAACCGACTTTGAAAACATAGTTTTGAGAAAAACGCGTTTAAAGTTTTAAGAGACAATAAAAGTGGGAAAATTTTTTTTCTAACTTACATTGAATCGTCGATTCCTGGGCCATAAAGTAGAGAACCTGCTGCAGCTGCAATGTCCAGGGCATCCTTTTGCTCTAGTCTATGACGAATCCTGGCTTCACGAGTCTCGCTGGTAGATTTCTTTTCGGCTGCGGTCACCCAGTTCTCATCCATGTTTCGGGCATATTCATGGGAATTTGGACCAAGTTTTAGGTCCATACCGTGCATAATTAATAATAATGCTGATATTCCTTCATTGAAAACACAAGCAGCGATTAATGCAGCATTTTGAACGATTATCGACCCAGCTGGAAGTATTTTGGGAGTAATTTTCCAAATCAACTGATTGAAACTTTCATTGTTATTTTGTGTAAATCCTCCAACACACCGATCCAGAAGCTCATCCTTACTCAGGTCTTCATAAATTGGTTTCATTGCAGTCAAAACATCATCTGGTAATGGAGTATATTGGTGTTTGAACGATGAGAGAGTACCTGATGTTGATGCTCGCTGCCAGGTGCACCACGTGTCTGGATCTTCAGAGCAATTTTGATGCTGCGGGTTTTTGTCTGAACTGTAGTGGTAGTGAATTGCCAATATCGCATCCCTCATTTTATCAGCTGAATCACTGTTTCTTCTTATCGCTAAGCCGTAATATACAGTTAATTTGTCAATCGATTTACTAGTCAATTTACCTTTACCAGAAAGAATTATTTTTTGAGTTTTTTGCCATTGACTATTTTTTCCTCGACAGTTTTCTTCACTAAATCACGCAACCGGGTTTCCATCCTCTTCTGTACGTGGCCAACGCATTCTTTCTTGTTGACAACAAAATTTTCACCATAAGGTTAGGCTTTGAGAATACCAGAGTATGTTTTAGAATCTCCATCTCCTATATAATTTACGTACCTCAAGCCATGTTTTACAATAGAACGTTTAAATATTTCAATAATTGAAGACACTTCCATGTTTCCAGATGCTCCAGTGTGTACAATGTTCATTTTTGATGTGTTCTTCTTTCCACTCTTCAAATTCTGCCGTATCTAATTTTTTTTCCAAGACTCACATAGTTTACAGTATGAACATTTAACAATGACATCCAAGACTTTTCCTGAGTGATATCCGATTAGAGAACTGACACCATAAAGTGATGCAAAACCACGCTTTTTCCACGTCCCATCACCGGAGACAGTCACATCTGTCGTATCTTCCATGTTGTTTGCTAAACTTGTCAATTGCTTTTCCTCTGTTGCAGCAGAGGAGAATAGTTTCTCAGTAACTATGGTAATACATTCATGTATTTTATTAATATAAAAGTCGTATGTTGATTGATTCAAAAAGGAGCTGCTTAAATCCATCAAACCGCAAAACTTCTTGCATCCAGCAAGACCCAAACCCAATACTCGCATAACAAAAATGAACCGCCGATTTAGTTCATACATTCTGCCAATTTGTTGACATGATAAAATATATTTTGGCATACATCGTTCACATTCTACCACAAGTTTAAATCCCAGACCGAATTTGGAGCATTTTTTAAAATTTACTTTTCCATTACAAAATTTTTCTTCACCTCCACTTTTAATAATGTTTGAACACCGTACAAAACACGAAAGTGTAGAAAAAACCAGAGCAAAGTCAATGATCGAATATTGTAGCGTGGCTTCCTCTGGAACGTGCTGTTTGTCATCGCCTTTTAATTTTTTTGCCGACGTACTCGTGAAAGAATTATCATCTACCTCAGGATTTTTTGGATAAAACGATTGTTTCCTCTTCTTAAGTCTATCTTTTCTACGAACACCTTCAGTTATCTGGGTTTTAGATACTTTAAACGGCATTTTTTATCGAATAAAATTCACAACGAACACTATTCTAAGCTATACCTGACCTCAAGCGTCCACCTTTTCAAGGCTGTATCTCCGAAACTATTAGTCGGATCAACTTGAAAATTTAGGACAATATTCCAGAGATGTTATAGAATTTAATAAGACAAAAAAAAATTTTCGATTTTTTTGAAACCGTGAAACCCATGTAATGTAATAAATTGCAAGGTCAATATTATGAATGTTAACAAAAATAGCATTGGGAAATTTGGCATGAGAAGACCTTTGTAGTTCTAGAAATACTTGAATTATACATCTGGATCTGTGAATTCTACATTCAAGAGACGTCGAAACAACCCCTTTTAATAGTCGAATGCAAATAAAGATTTATACGAAATAGTGAGTTGAAATGGTGGTGGTATTTCCTGCACTTTGCTTTCTCGCGAATGGCTTAATTGACCCATTAATGAAAACTTTGCTTTAATTGAATCATAAAACACTTAACTTAATTAGTTTCAGTAGGAAATAATAACAATCACAAGCTTTTGACCTTTAATTCCCAGGTGATTACTTAGGCAGGTTGGGGTAATTGGGTAGTTACGTTTGTACACCTGATGAATTTGAGAAGGCCAATCACACAATCGCAAAGTTATATCCCTAGAATCAATTAGGGCGGAATCCCTCTGCTCTACACTCCTGATAATGAATTTCTTGGGTAAAATTCCTCAGCAGACGGATTATATGGAACTAGAACAGTAAAAATTCCGCTTGAATCATTGCATTTTCCTAATTTGAAAGCTGGAGACTTTCCCAGCGTTCAGTGAGATGACATCCTGTTATGAAAAGTTAGTAGGGGAAAGAAATGCTTGTATAACTAACTTTCATTTCAATTTGTATTAATTCCATTATGAATCTTTTTTAATTTCAGCAATACTAAAACTGATGATCTATTAGCTTTCATGTGTTTCAATTCTTTGTGGAACAATAAGGTTATTCAATTCTGATAGCCAAGCGAAACTATGAGACTGATGGAGAGAAACATGCTCCACGACAGACTCATAAAGGCTTCACTATTTGAGAAGTTGGTGGATATGAGCGCGTCTAAAAACTGTGCACAGGGCGGAGTACTTTTCCAATAGAACCTTGTATGCGGTTCAACGTGAGTCAGTTCATTACATGATTTTAATTGCAAGTTGCACAGAATAAGTCTCCATCAACATTCAACCAAACAAAATAACTGTGAAAATATTTGGATGAAAATGGTAGGATAATATGTTCATATCAAGCATTTTTTTCATTCAGTCGTAAACGCGGGATGATGTAAAAATGACATCAGAGTCTACATGGAGTAAGAATCAAGAACAAGTTTTAGGGAATCATCTTTGCTTGGACATTTTCTATTTCTATCTATGGGGGAACAGAGTTAGACTCAAGCGTCTCAGTTATTCTTTCCAATGAAAGACATATTGAGAAACCCCTGCTGATTCAATTTGTCTAGTATGGAGAATAGTTCTTCCCAAAACAGAGATGGGATTGACCACCAACTACTGAAAAGTCTATAAGCGTAAATCGAAGCAGATGATCACGAAAGCATAATTCTAGGAACACAGCAAGTTTAACTCTGTACTCATCGGCAGTTAAGCTGTAGTTCAAATTCACGAATCATACCTAATAAATTGTGGATTAGTTTGGGATTTCAAGTATTGCTCTTTTGAAAAGAGAGGATTTACAAAAATTTGAATAATTGTATTCACAATAAATGCTTATATCTATAATTTTGGAGTGTGTCAGAAAAAACACAAGTGTGAGCGCAGGAAATGTAACAGTTGAACCATACTATCTTGTATATAATTCAATAAACGAGTGAAAAAACTCGTATCCCTGTCGCTATTGAACTAGCAATAGCTTGTCTATGTTGTATTAGTAACGTGTGTACATAAAGAGTACCAAAGATTTTTCTGCTTAGCCGCTTCATTCTCTCTTGCATTCCATGATTTCCAAACGAAGACAAAGATGAAAGGAAGGGGGTTTGGGACAGGAATCTGTAACAATGGTAAAAGAAAACCAGCAGAAAAATATTTCAACAATCATACTTCTTATATGTCTAAACAAATCTAAGAAAAGATTTTACATAGCAAGCAAGGTCATGAAAAGGACTAAGGAGATAATGAAAAAATACATAACTTGCAATATTTCCTCAAATCCCCTCTCTGTTTAACCGAGAGAGCCCCGATTACCAGGTTCAGTCTTCCAAGTGATACCAATTATGATCTATAGATATTTTAGAATCATTATGGACCCAATAATTTGGGTTGACATCGCCCATATATTATTTCTTCGTGGAAATTGTTTAATTTAAAGAAAAACCTGCGAAAAGATTTTGACAGTCGTTCGAAAAGTATGACAAATGTCATATATAAAGTGAAACTAGTTCGTGGAATAAATGAACCCGAAGACAAGGCTGAAAGAAAGGGGGTTTGGAATAGGAATCTGTAACAATGGAAAAAGAAAACCAGCAGAAAAATATTTCAACAATCATACCTGACTCTTTTATGTCTAAACACACTTGAATTTAAGAAAAAATTTTACTTTGCATGCAAGGCCATAAGAAGGACTCAGGATATAATCAAAAAGTACTTGACCTGCGATATTTCTTCTTTCGGGGAGAACATAATCACTTCCTTGTTCTTGCTTGCCAATTTTGAAGTATAATCGCAAAATCCCTCAATATTCAAACTCATCAAAACAATTCCCTCTCTTTTTGATCGAGAGAGCCCCGATGGCTAGGTTCAGTCTTCCAAGTGATACCCATTATGATTTATAGATATTTTAGAATCATTATAGACCCAATAATTTGGGTTGACATCGCCCATATATTATTTCTTCGTGAAAATTGTTTAATTTAAAGAAAAACCTGTGAAAAAATTTTGACAGTCGTTCGGAAAGTATGACAAATGTCATATATAAAGTGAAACTAGTTCGTGGAATAAATGAACGCGATTCTCATCGCGGCTTGAAATTTTGCATTAACAATAAGCAACATATTCTGTAGAATACCTGTTTTCTGACGCGAGTACCTTCACTCTCAATGGTAAAGTGAATAGGTATCATTGTCGATGTTGAGATATCCATATTGTAGGACCTTTCTTCATCGAAGAGAATCTCAACGAAGAATTGATGAAACTCTTTCAGAGAATTAAATGCGTTACCAACAAGATGAAGCTCTTGAACATTTTGATGTTCGTGTCAGACAATATTTAAATGCGAATTTCGGGTGGATTGGCAGCAGAGGAACAATTGAGTGGCTAGCCAAGTCACCTGATTTGAATTCTTTTGATTTCTTCTTATGAGGAGTTTATACTACAAAATTTTAAAACTTGGGAGGGGTGAGGATACAGACTGTTGACTCCAGAAGTATTGAGTATTCAGTTTGATTTTTGGCATTGTCAAATTTTCGTTGAAAAACCATTTTTCGTTGTGTTTGAACTGTCTTTATGACATCAAATGTAAAGATACTATTTTTGAATATAGAATTACCAAAGATATACCACTCGACCCACTTTCTCCATAATCAATTTTGACTTAGGTACTGCTGATTTTAGGGGGTAAATTTAACATGAACCATTTAAAAAATTGACGTATCTCAAATGTTTCTGCCAAAATCAGTTTATCCTGAAATAGAAGAAGGGTGACAGTAATAAGTCAAGACGTAAACACGAAATATGGACTACGCAATATTGAAGCTACGATACCACAAAAATTCATTTTGGTTCAGTTGTTTTTTGTGGTGTATGCTTAAGGCTGTCTCAAAGATTCCATTTATATAGAACTTTTCTCCAAACAAAGCATTTGAATCCAGAAAAGCTCATTCGGAGTTATTCATTGATTCCTGTCAACTCGAAATACATGGAGTATTATTATTACATACCACAGAAATTCGATCCTTTTGAAATCCTCCAGTATCTGCATGAAATGTTGCAACTGAGTCGCTACAAATGTTACATATGCTTTTACCATGTACTCACGCCACAAACTATCGCCGCCTACGCCTCGAAATCAATGTTTGTATGAGCTTAATACTTCTACATACATAGTCATTATTTGGAATACGAGAAAACTTGTCCGCAACATATTTTCAGTTGATTAGATTCGAGCAATAAAACTACATAGGAATTTTCCGCTTGAAGTGACATTTAGTCTTCAATGCGAAATGAAATTTCTCACTTTTCCAATATTGAAAGAATAAACATGTAACTTAACATAGCGTAAGGGTTCCCTCATTTAATATACAGTTAATTTTGAACAATACGGTCGAACAGCAAGATATGAAATTATACCTGGGAGAACCATGGCATGGAATAATAATATTTCTGCTAATAAATTATGCAGAGGAAACATTCTGTTGGTGTAATCAGAATGAAAAAAATTATATATTTCGTCAGGATCTGGAGGCTACAAGATTGCGATCAATACTAGTCACTTGGCAAGTAAACCATGCCCTGCCATCTTTCAAACTAAAAACATACTCTTCAATAAAAACATGATGAGAAGGAATAATTATTTCATGCTGAATATACAGAGTGTTCACTTGTCTAATCGGTGATACAGGCTGCTTCAATAATTTCGGTCAAACCACTATCTATATTTTACATTACTGTAATAATCCTCGTTTTGGGGACTAATATTTCTTTAGGTGCACTGGACTGTATGGAAAGAAATCCAGGACGGGATTGATTAATCAATTTCACTTATACAGGGGATGAGAACCCTATCAATGTACTTATAACACGGGGTGAGTTTGAACAATCTATAAAAACATGTAGAGATGGAACTCCAGGTCCAGATGATATACCTAACATTTTTCTGAAGAAGTTACCGACATTAATAATCACAGTACTTTTGAACATTCATAACCTAATATGGCAAAAAAATATATTTCCATCCAATACACGCATGTACGATTATACCCATTCACAAAAACGGTAAAACGAAACTTGAACCCGAAAACTATTTCCTATTTCATTAACCTGTACCATGTGTAAAATTATGGAAAAAATAATAAATGCGAGACTCTGGTGGCATTTCGATAAATATAATTTGGTCAACAACGGACAAAGGGGTTTCAGACAATACCGATCTACCATGGACAATCTTGTCCAGTTCCACACTGAAATACTAGATGCATTCGTAAACAAACAAGAAGTTACAACTGTTTTTTTCGATATTGTCAAAGCTTTTGGCATGACGTGGAGGTACAAAATACTCAAAGTGAAAGATTAGAACATATGCGGCAGTGTCTATCATTTTATCGAAAATTTTCCCACTGATCGTAGATTTCGAGTAAGACTGGGTGGCACCCTACAGAATGGAGTGCCGCAAGGATCAGTATTGAGCAGCACTTTGTTTATCATAGCCATTGATGACATCTTCAAGAACATAGCTTGTCCAGTTAGGATATCTATTTACGCTGATGATGTTCCCATTCACTGTCGAGAACATAACTCTGAAATCAACTATCACCTTCTGCAGAATACAATAAACAACTTAGAGAAATGGACAGAATCGACAGGTTTTTGCTTTTCATCTTCGAAAACAAAAGTTACACATTTACGAGAGAACAATCACGAAACCATATCCTACAATTACATGGAGCACCCCTCGAAAACGTTCAAACACGCACATTTCTCGGTCTCACCTTTGACATTAAAGTTACGTGGAAAAAACATATTACTAACCTTAAAGTCGACTGCATAAAATGTTTGAACACGATTAAAGTTGCTGCAAACAACAACTGGGGAGCTGATGAAGCAATACTTTTAACGATGTACCGTACACTCATTAGGTCCAAGCTAAATTATGGAGCCAATATATATTCCTCTGCGAGTGAAACGTTACTTAGAAGCTGCTGCAACTGGAGCCTACAGAACAAGTCCTTCAAATGGTCTTTGTCGACAAACAGGAGAAATGCCACTGTCACATAGGCGACAATTCCTATTACTAGCATATGCTGCAAGACAACAAAAATCCAGTACGAGAAACCTTCTATCTTGAAGGATATAGTGCACTATACGAAGGTGAGCCAAAACTTAAAGGCCCATATATATTATACCATAAATCACTTCCAAGCAAATGGTGTGGAATGTGCCTTTGTCGCACCGAACCATATTGGCAAATACAAACTCTCACCAATTAGCAGTGTATTCACCGGAGAGCTCATAGCTATAAGGCAAGCTTTCAAATACATCGAAAAACCACACTCAAAACCAAAAATTATATGCTCAGACTCATTATCTGTAATGAAAGCCATAGAAGATTTAACATCCACAAATTCTATCGTCACTCAAATACTTAATTTGAACAACTCGATCCGAAGACAAAATAAATCAGTAATCTTAACCTGGGTGCCATCTCATTCTGGAATCCCAGGCAATCGACACTCTCATGAACTATGACCTATCCAATGAATATAAGTTGAAAGTAAGATCAGCATGTAACAGGATATGGCACCAACAGGACTCGAAATTGAAACACAAAGAACCATCACTATGAGACTATCAACGTATCGATAATATCCAACGACAGGACCTTGTCCACTTAAGGAGACTGAGAATCGGTCACATAGTAGCAACACATGGTTACATTTTGAAGCAGGAGAAAATGCCATGCAACTGTGAAATCTCGTTGGAGCAAATTATTAAACTATGTGAAGTGTACCAACAACATAGGCTTTATCATAACGTCAGTTACAAGTTGAAAGTTGCCCACAGCATGAATCAGGCACATTTCTCGAAAACTCTTGCTTTCATGAAAGACATAAAAGTTCAAATTTAATGAATAATACTCATTTATTAATAGTTCATAAATGAAATGTACAAAATTATTATATATACTCATAGTGAATTGTAATATATACTGTAATGATTAACAACGCTAATGACCTAGGTGTCGAAGCGTGAACAAATAGAAAAAAACTTATACAGGGTGGTGCAGAACTTCATGTAAAACCTGTTTATTATTTCGACACTTCAGGGACAGGTTGAGGATAGAAAAAAAAGTCAAGATTCAATTTTTATTTTTGTATTTTATTTCAGTGACAGGATCAAAAATATCTGGCTCTGAAGTTGATGTTGTCGTTGTAGTTATAGCCTCACCAGGTTTTAAAGGAGCCACCCCTTGTCTGCCCATTACCATGCAGTCGAAATGGAGAATCAGTACTTGTGCTTGAGAAATACGAGCTTCTAGATCAAAACACATATGAATATTTTGATCCTTGGTGTATATATCGAAGACTTTGGCGCAAATATCAACAGGCACAGGGAACACGAAGGAAGTAAATAGAGAAATGGGTAGACATATCGGAGGAGGATTTCTTCCTGAAAAGAAGTAGTTATTAACTATACCAATGTACAAATAAGACTAAATAGGAATCAAAATGATGGTGTATTCTTAAGTGATATCTGTATCTTTCTAGAATTTTTTTTCGAACCATATAACGCATTATTAGGTGGAAGAGGGCTAAATAATGAATGTCAAATAACGAAACTTCCATTAGAAAATTGCTCAATCTAACCTAACCTAACCTATTTTCTACGGGAATTACTCATGCCCTATCTACTTCAGAATCAGTAGGATATTTCTGTTTCAATGTTTACGTTTACAAAGAGGTACCTTATCTATCACAGAATCGAAATGCTCATGATAACTTAGAATAACGCAGAAATCTAGTTTCAACAGACGCGTTTTGAATTTCCAATCAAAATGGACAGATTTTGTAGTCTCTGAAAATAGCTGGTCTTTCAATAAAGTGGGTTTTCGTCAGAATATGATAGAATTCAAAACTATTTAGGCATTTTTGTGAGAAATTGAATGAGCTTTCCAATGATGTCACTTCAAATGGAAAATTGAGACATATGCGCCCCTACACAAAAGGTTGATGAAAGAGAAATTCATTTTATGCTGAAAGATGGCCCCCTTTAAACAAAAATCAACCTGTTTTTACGTTTTAAATGAATACTTTTGCCGTTATTGAATCTGTTTGGTTCTACTTGCCACACCCTGTATAATATTTATTGACTAAGACCTCACAACCAGTGGCAAATACAAAACGAATTGAACAGATTATTTGATTTCATGCGCAAATCTCAAAAACAATATTTTAGAAAACCTTTTGCTTCAATATCATGGATGCATTTCCTTAATTTTCCACATGTTCTCATGAAACACCCTGTTTTAATGAAATATGTATGTATATTTTATTTTTTCCCTAAACTTCTCAGACCTACGTTATATGTCTAGACGCCAGTTTCATAAAATTTCTCGAAGGTGATATCATTTGCGAACTTTTATGAGTTTTTTTGATCCCTATGTCGTGAATAGAATTAATGTTTTCAGTATAAAAGAACTTCACCCTTGTTCAAAAAACAGCGGAGCTTATATACCTTTGGGCCTGAAGCAATACACCAGACAATACTATAAATTTTAATATATCCTCATTCCTTCATTCGCAATACCGCGAATAGAATCATCCACATCAATGTGAAGGTTTTCAATGTATTGTGAATTCAAATTCATTTTATATACATATGGAACAATGTCTAAATGGATGGGTGATTCATTAATTGAATAAACAAACGTACAATATAAGTATAAATAACACATTGCGCCAAGAAATAACGCACAAATTTCAAATTTATTTTACCTATGTTAAAAATTATTTTTCCAGTAATCCATCATCACTCACAAATGCTTGAAAACAATCGAAATGAAAATTGTTCTCATAAAAATTGAAATGAAACTAATGATGAATTAAATAGAAGTTTTGGAAAAAGCCAAAAGCCTGTTAATATCGGATATTTCCACCCCTAGTGGAATTTCTGCATGACATCTACAATTCACACTCAAAATCAATGACCTTATAGCATTCCAATCAATTGTGTTCCCAAATCAGTCTGTTTACAACATGATTGACAGTAGATAGCTGGTTTTGCTACAATTGCTCAACAGTAGTCAGTTTTGTAGTTGGCAGTTGTCAGGAGTATCATCCCTTCCATTATGGTCCCTGTTAGTTAATGTTTGTCTAGCAATAATCGTCTATGTACGATACTATTATTCTGACTGTCTCACAAATTCTCCGATAGATTACAGGAATATATAGCAATCCAGGAGTGGTGTGAAAGTGAGAAACTTAGTATAAACCCTCACAAAACCCTTATGGTGCCATTGACTAGGAAGAGGAGGATATCTGTTCCTTTACCGACCCTGAGTAAAGTGTTTATTCCAACTATGGAGGAAGCAAAATATCTGGCGATTATCTTGTATAGTAAACTTACGTGGAATTCGTACCTGGAAAACATAATAAACGGGATTTGGTATTTATTACCATTATGTAACAGTAATGCTTTTAAACTAACCTTTGAGAAATCTGTAAACAAGCGTCAGTCAGATGTTTTATATTCAGACGTCAAACGTCAGTGTGTCATTGTTGTCTTCAAGAATTCTACCAGAGCTGGGCGAATTTTGTATATCTGCAATACTTCCACAAGCCAAGAATGGGCGGTACTATCGAATGCCTTCAAATAATCGAGAAAAGCTGAATAAACATTACTATGCCCTACGTGTGCCTGTATTATTATCACAGAATCGATGATGAGTTGTTCCTTGCACCCGTGGTGTTTCTTTCTGCATCCTATCTGCTCCTCGTCTAGGTGTTGGTATAATCTATTGGATATGCATGAGATTAGTATTTTGTAGAAATGATTGGCCTATATTGAGACGGATCCTGTTTTCTATCACTTTAAGGCAGCATATATATTAAGCCTTGTTTAAAGAAAGTGGGTGTTTTCCTGGGATGTTGAAGATCATACGTGAGCTGTTTCGCTAGAGCTCCATGGAGCTTATCAAACTTCTTGTACCAGAAGTTGTGGATATTTTCTATACCTGTGGCCTTCCAATTGTTGGTCTCTCTTACTACTGTTGCGATTTCTTCCTCCGTTATTTCTTCGAAGTCCATATGTTTGATATCAAGGCGTTGTTTTTCATTCGTTATCCATTCCGCATCTTTATTGTGTTCTTTGGGGTGCGACCATAACGATGACCAATAATCGGGCAAGCACTGTGCGTCAGGTACTTCTCTGTTATTGTTGTTCGCAGTTTTGTTATTTCCTTTATGAAAATTGGCCGCGCTTTGGAGAAACCTTTGGTTTTGATGTTTCCTTTCAGTATACTTGATGTATCTTGAAAGCCTCTTAGCTTTTGCTTGGAGTTTCTGCTTCAAAGTTTCTATATACTCGTCGATATGTTGTTTGTGATCAGGGTGTTTTGTGTTTGTACCAATTTTTCTATGAATTTTGCGTATATGGGATTTCAAGCACTTTGAGGGCTTTTTGTTTCTCAGGAATTCGGTGAGGCGACCGATCTTAGCTCTAATATTGTCAATATTCTTCTCCAGTCGTTTTTGCCATGGTGATTTTCTGACGCTTTTTGGCTCAGATCGAATCAAGGGTGAATTTTCTCCTAGGTGTTCTGGTCAGTGTATTCTTCAAACACTGAGTTTATGCTTGCTAGGATGATATTGGTGTTCTTGTTCGTCTTGAGTTTGGGCAGTTTGGGTCGTTTAATTGGGTTGCTACCAGTGAGTTCATTTTGCTCTGTTGAGTTCTGATCGTGCTGAATATATGAATTCGTTCTGCTTGTTCATCTCAGAGGGATGCTCTATGTTGATATTCGTTTCCATGACTTCGATGTTATCTGTAACACTTTCATTGATGGTAGGTATACCGTTACTAGTATCATTTTCACTTCTGAGCTCCATTATGACCTCTTCTTGTATGCTTTGCAGAGTTTCACAAGAAAGTAGCCTGTTTTTAACGATTGTTCTTCGTTGATCCGAAATTCTCTGCTCGCATATGTGCTGTAATTCCGGATATTTTTCTACGAACGCAAGATGTAACGCGTATCTGTATGCTGTCATTTCCGATTCCAAGTTTGTAATCTTGTAATAGGAACGCATAATGAAGGAATTCATTTCTGGGGTCCACTTCATGCATTCCTAGGGAGTCCGGCTCTCGTGGTCGTAGACATAATGGCTTGTGCCACCGTTGAAACATCTGGAGTCGGTTGGGCGATATTGATGTCGTTTTCCACTTGGTTTTGTGTTGCAGTATCCCTACTCGATATCACGCTGCTTCCGTCGCTAACGGAGGGAGACTGTGACTCACTTTCCGAACAAGACCCTCCTCCTTAATCTTGAAAGCGACAGGAGATTATGGTGGTACAAAGTCGATCCACCCGTTTATTCCTTAGATTGTACATTATTGGATAAGTTGCATTTTATACCTACTGCCAGGTTACTATTATTATTATTATAAGCAAGAGAACCAAGGAAAATCCCATTTGGTTCTTTGAAATAGGAAAAATAAACGCTCTATATAAATCGAATGGAAATTGAAATTAGGCAACATTCATTAAGTTATTCACTGGTTGCCATATACAAGTCATATTTGCTCTTAAAGCGTTCAACGATCCTTCACTGACAACTTCCTGAAGTAAATTATTCCAAAAGTTAAAGACACGATTGGCCAAGAAATTTTGTCTAGCGCTCTTTTGCTAGTTTTAAGCTATGACCACGCAATCGTAAATCCGTATTTCTTTTGAATAAGGTCGGAATGCCTCCCCCAATGAAGTTTTTCAGTGCCCTGAACGTCACGATGAGATCTCCGCGACGTTGCCGATGTTCGAAACTATGATGTAAGTGACACACTGTGCACAGCAAACACTAGGAGTCCAGGTTTTGTCCAAATTTCGCGCCGGAAAACCAAAATAATTAAAATAACAGTTCTCAACTAATGGTGTCAAACTACGACGTTGACTTTCAACAGTAAGTTGACAGCAATTATAACAGAAGTTATCAGGATGGTTTACACACATTCTCGGCATCTTCGTATTGTGTATAACACTCATCTGAAAAAAACTGTTTTAATTTCAATATTTTTTCGTTAATTTATTCTGAAACACACGTCGGTAAGCAAAATTCGCGTAATCGAGTAACTCGATGTTATATGAAAACTAAGGGTGACTGAATAAAACTAAGTATGAGATTTATATGCGGGTAGGTAGTAGCGTTTGAAAATATGACTACTAGATTTCGTTTAATTTTACTGTTTATCAGTGATAATCTGCTTTGCTTCACCGCGTTCATCGTTCAATTCAGTCAAAATTTAAACAGAAATTTGTATCGACATTATCAGAGGAACAGTGATCCTGCAATGCTTGGTATTCTTAATTCTACGTTATAGAGCAATAATCCAGAAATGTAAATCCTTCAGACGTTGATTCACGTTTTCTCTTTGACCCTGATTCCGACGTTCAGTTTCTATTTTATTGTACATGCAGCTTTCTCTGTTCTACTCTTTTTGGCCTCATAACCCCGTTCGTAAGTTTTTATTCTAATGACAGACACCCTTACATTGATAACAGCGTGTGCTCGAAGCCTGGAGGCAGGAAATGTGTGATTTGTCCTGGTTGTGGTAACCAGGAAATTGTTCTATCTGCTCGTTTTTTGTACCACTAATTATACTTTGCGAAACATTGTAAACTTGAGACTTTTTTGTGTCTCCTGAACCAGATATAATTCTCAAACTACAAGCTGAAAGAATAAAACAGAATGAAACCATTTTGTCAACGGATTTCTAGAACGTAATCCATTAACGCTCATCCAAGGAGATTAAAAATTCTTCAACGAAAGCTTGGAAGTTTTGTAACTGATATACCTACCTATATATTCTCAATGAACTAGTTTACTTACCTGAAATGGAGTTTTGATACACTGATTCATTATTCAATATCATATTCATGTCGATAACAAATTCTTCTGGTCTATATGAGAAGTTTATACATCCTAGAATATAGAAATTTCATTTAAAATTATTTGAATCGCAACAGCAACAAGGTTAATTGAAAGTCTCAAATTGGGGGCAAAAATTTTTTCACCAGCCTGTTTAGAAACTCAAATCTTTCAATGTCCCAATTGATCTCAAGGATCTCATACATTTTTTTTATACAGGGTATCCCAAGTTGAGTTTCCTATCAGTCGTTTATGGAGAACTAATAATTCTATCGTTCTGAGATATTAGTAGTTGATTCGAAACTCTATTTGTACAATACATATATAGAAAAAAGGGTTCAACCCCGACGAGTTGTCCATATATCTGTTCACTAAATCAAACTGATTTCATGAAAAAATATAAATCCACCACCTGGTAATTAATACCATTGCCAGGCAATAGTTTTAATCAAAATATATCATGGAATAATTATATATTAGGATAACGTCAAATGTTATGAGAATATATCAGTCCACCAGAATATATACAAACTATAGCATCATCGGACAATGTCATCAATGTACCAACGAATAATGTCAGAGGCTTTCTCCCCGGAAAAATCCAGTGTACGGACCTTAGTCAAGTAACACTGAATGTTACTCATTAATAGTTTTCTTCGTGTGAAGTGATGAACAATCGATTAGAATACTGCTCTGAATATAAATATGAAAAAATTGTTAGCTAATTTTATTACATTTACATATACAAATAAATGTAATATGAAATGGGATTCTGAGCAGTATAAACTAAAGAGAAAACCTATGGCTCTACCTCATTATTTTTTTCGGAAAGAAACCTACGAAGAATATTACAAGATTTGATGACTGTTATCTTCTGTAACTGTTCAAGCAAATTTTTCATCTGACCCAAAATCTCAATATTTTTGAGAAGATTCCTGGGAATAACACCTGTTGTAGAAATAGTAATCGGTAGAATAAAAATTTTTTCATTTTCCACATTTTTTCAATCTCGTCGCCAAGCATCATATATTTAAAAATTTTTTCATTGTATTTATTTTGTATATGTCAGGTATAGCAATATCAATTATATATGTTATTCGATTCTGTTTAACAGTAAGAATAATATCTGGCCTATTGTGTTTGACAGCTCTGTTGCATAGAATTGTTTTATCAAAATAAAGTCTATATTTCTCATTTTCACAAATAATCTCAGGTTCATATTTGTAAAATTTTTTCTTTTGAGAATAAGGTCATGTTTAATTCCTAGATTAAAATGAATAATATTAGCGACGGCATTATCTAAATAATCTGTTGAAGCAAGGACTGAGCAAGATGATAATATATGAAAAACTGTTTCTGAAGAACAAAAACATCTACGGCAAAAATCTATATTTTGCTTGATGATGTTTTTCTATAATTCTTCGTGAAAACAACCTGATCCTGGATCGCAATTGCCAAGCCTTCTGTTTCAGCAAACAATTTTCCAGAAACTAACCATCTATTTGATGCGATTTCATCAATATAATCATTTTTCAATTCTTTAGGGTGCTTTCCGTGTAATTCCTTCTGCATCCAACTTTCTCTTTTTGAATTATCATCATATATATCAAAATCTACCTTTTGCATTGCAGTTCAGAGGTGTAAGATTATAATCTGAAGCAACAACAATATCATGTAATTTAGACGTTCTCTGTTTATCATGAAAATGGGAACGTAGATGAAAAATCTGTTTACTATGAAGATTATTCAAATCAGTTAATCCACGACCTCCAAGATGTCTAGGTAGTGTAACTCTCTGAACAGCTGACTTTGGATGGTGCCTATGATATTTACAAAGCATTTTCCTGGTTTGACATTGTCATTCATTTAGATCAGTTTTAGACCATTTAATAATTCCAAAAGAAGATGTAAGAATAGGAACTGCATAAGAGTTGATAGCTCTGAAAAGGTTTTTACTAGTTAAATGACTAATATTTTCTTTAGTGCTGCTATGGTTAATTGTCTTCTCTTGACCAAATCAAAGATATTTATATGTATCTCCTTGATGCATTGGCTCGATTTCGATATTGGAAATCTTTATATAATCAGAGGTGATTTTTCCCTTTTCAATAGAAAGATTTTTACATTTTGGAAGCCCAAATTTCATATGAATATCATTGGAATAGTTGAAGGTATATATATATATATATATATATATATATATATATATATATATATATATATATATATATATATATATATATATATATGATTTGATGTGCTACGGGTTTTATTCCGTGGTCCATTTTGATTGTGGCGACGTTTCGACACGTTGTCCCTTGTCATCTTCAGGAGTTCGGTAGACGATGTCTTGAGCTTAGTTGATAGCGGTTTGTCGGTGGACCTGGTGATGGGAATGCTTTCATTATTATCTGTTGATGATGCCGGTTTCCTAGGTGGTAAAATAACTTTCCAAGCCTTTGATAGGTTGAGGGTTTTGTTTCTTTTGTTCATTGATCCACCTTTTTCAATTTCCACTGCTTCTCTGATAAAACGTTTCTTAAGTTATTGTGTGGTGCTGATTTGTTTTGAGTTATCGAAATCTATTGTATGACCTGTATGTAATTTATGTAGATAAATGGCGGATGAAATGGATTTATTTTTTAGTGCTCTTCTTTCTTTTGTTCGTCTATTAGTTTGGTCGATGTATGTCTCGTCAAAATCTCCGCATGGTATTAAGTAAACTCCCTGATTTTCTAAAGGAATGTTGTCTTTCGGGTTTCTGAGAATTTTCCCTATAGTTAAGTATGGTTTGTATGCCGTTCTAATTTTGTATTTTCTCAATGTTCTTCCTATTTCATCTGTTACTCCTTTGATATATGGTAAAACATTTATGTTCTTTTGTTCTTCTGTGCATATCATGTTTCGCCCAATGAGAGTGTCCCTTGTTATATCCATTATTTTCAAGAGCGTAGGTTATGGTAGATAACTCTTCTTCTCTGTGGCTGTCATCTGTGAGTGCTACCGATCTGCTTATGAGCGTTTTGACCACTTGTTTTAATTGAGCTGGATGATGGTGTGATGAGGCATGTAAGTATCCATTTGTGTGGGTTGATTTTCTGTATACTGAGAATTGTAAATGTCCGCTTTGTGACTTTGTTAACAGGAGATCCTGATATGGCAACTGTCTGTTTGATTCTTGTTCAATTGTGAAAGTTATGTTCGCATGGATTGAATTCAGGTGAGCTGTGAACGCGCTTAGGGATTCTTCACCGTGGAGCCATATGATAAAAATGTCGTCGACGTATCTCAGCCATATTTTGGGTTTCAGATGGAATTTTTATCGTGCTTATTTCTCGAAATTTGCCATAAATAAATTAGCAATAACTGGTGACAAAGGAGATCCCATTGGTGCTCCCGATGTTTGCTTGTAACGTTTGTGTTTATAAGAAAAATATGTAGAATTCAGGCAGTGTTCGGTTAGATTGTCCCTCTAACGCCTCTTCCCTGGGAACGTTTGGAAATAAAGAAACTATGTCTAGACTTGCCATGATATCTGTGAGGTCCAAAATGATATTTTTTGTGAGTTCTATGAAATGTTTAGAATTTTTGACATATAATTGTTAGCGCAGTCAATTCACCGAAACACAACTTAGCCAGATATCTTGCTAAAAATGTACAGCCGGAAGTAGAGCCGGAACCATATGTCAAAAATTCGAAACATTTCATAGAACTCACAAAAAATATCATTCTGGAGTGGAGTGGAAGTGCCATTGAAATAAAAATATTCCATAAATGGAGTTTCGAACTAGGTGTATCAACTACCTAAATTTCAAAACGATAGCATTATTAGTTCTAATAGGCCACTCAACTTGGGATACCCTGTATGCAAAGAGTAGAAGAATTTTATAGTATTCGTTGAGTTTTTGATCAGAAATTGATTCATAATAATAGTGCATTATCGTGGTGCACAATCAATGAGTTTATTGTTTCCGACCCCTTTATAACCCAAGAAGAACTGAATTACGTGCAAAGTATCTCACATTTACTTGTCTTGTGAAGTTTATAAAAAATGTATATTGCCATAACTTTACTGAAGTTATTCCATTCTAAGTTCGCACTCTGTATTTATTTCATAATGGTCCTTCGACAAGGATTGCATCGTTTCAGACCCAAATTGTTGTAAATACCTGTCTATTTGAAGCTTATGAACATTTCCACATATTGAAACAACCCTTTTCAATTATTTATGATCCCTATAAAAGATTCAGTTTATATGAACTAAACTGAGAAAACATTCACTCATTTAATAAATACATACCACTCCACAAAGGAACAAATATTTATTTTATTTCAATTGTAACATGAAAATGATTTTATTTATTTATTTGAATGTTGTTGGTGGAATAAATGACTCTAGAAATTAATTAATTAAATAAATATTACATTCAATATATCGGCTCCTTTGAAACAAACAATACATTTGTTTATATTTCCTATATAGCAAAATATTTATTGTTTTTTGAGACCATAAAGCTATATGGAAACTGATGAATTCGAAAAGATGCAAGTGAGAACTGTGGAATAAAATTTCACTTCAGTTTTTGGGAACAATTACTTAACCATACAATTTTTATGTTTATTTGTTGATCGAGTGAATGGTTTATTCAAGAAATTTCGGCATCCACTTTTTTTCAAATTGGAACCCCAATTTTTATCTTTGACATAAGAAACCATTTTGCCAAGTTCTGCAATCATAATGAGGGTCTACGAAAAAAGTTTTCATTTCAAAAAGCTATCATTGTGAATGGATTTCTGAACAAAAACTCAACAAATATCATCGAACAACCTCCGTTTTCACCTGATATGGCTCTGGCCAACTTTTTTCTTTCTACAAAACTCAAATTACAACTTCGAGGTACCCGTTTTGAATCGATAGAAGACATGAAAGAAAATTCGCCGCAATGCAATAAATTTGTATGAAAAATATTTTGGGTTTCATTGATAAATTCCCGTTACTTTTTAACAGAATGTATGTAAAAATAGGCATGTTTATGAGATTAAATTTCAACTGATTTCATCGTATTTGTTTTATCACAGAGCAATTCAATGACATGGAATAACAACAACAATCTTAGAGAGAATAAAGGGTCTCATCATTCATTGTTTCAGTGAATCGATGAGGCTGTTAAACAAATAGGAAATAACCCGATTTATACCTAATAACTTTCATGTTTACTGCAATTCAATTCAGTTTTTCTATTTTCGCACGATAAATCATACTTTGATCTGTGAATACTGTGTTGGTAATGAAAATATACACCACTCAACCATATTGAAAAATTATTTGTGAAGCTCTGAGATTTTGGAAATTTTTTTCCTCTTTATGACTCATGAATATTTCAGTAAAAATTGCAAGGCCTCCAGACTGTTAAAAAAAAATTTCATTAAGTTAGATTTAGTTTTGGTGAAGAAAAAGGTTGAGAAGAAGAATGAAATCATTGTGAATAAAAGGATTGACATGTGAACGGTCGAAAATGCTGAAAATTAATAGTAGACATCACTGATATTTTTCATGATTTGTTTTGTTTCATTTGATTTTTAAGCCTTTGAAAACGAAAATTTTCGATCTAGTATCTCATACATTAGGCCAAATTAGCTAACTATTTCCATGCTTTGCGAGCTATTCGTGAAATAAATTGTTCAAAGTACAAAGTTTTAGCTTTGTTTGTAAACAGTTTGTACATGAATTTTCATGAACAAAGCAAATACCATTTGCATGGTCTATTACTGTGAGTGGAGTTAATTAGAATTTGAACTTTTGCAAAAGCACAAACCTTTCATGTATGATAGAAGTCATAAGATTAATTGCTCAATTATGTCTAGTATATCCGTCTCATGAAAGGAAATGGAAATTGAAAGGACGAACAAAGCGTATGAGTGAAAAAACAATCATCAGCGGTAACATCAATATACGTGAAAAGCCGATAACATATTGAACAACTGGGATAGGCAGACTTGAGTGCCCTCGACTAGGGTTTGAAGTGTAGCTTTCATGTGGGAATTCAGATTTTTGAGGCGAAATTACCTTCCCTATTGAAATTGAATTGGTTCATGTTAATCCCAAGACAGCAGCCACATGTCAGCTCTTGACAGCTACAACCGTTGGCTCGATATCCAATTCTTCGAAGAATTTTCCCGGATTTGGTGAATGATTGGTCACTCAATTCCAATGGATTTATCAAGCTGTTTTCTATGTAAGTTACCCGGAACGATGAGTAGCTCGCAGGATCGTAGAATATGTTCATTTCGTCTTCTTCCAGATCCCCCACTGTTGGTTTTCGTGATTGATTCTTACCCTCATCTCGGTCCCCGTAATCCCCAAACTTTGGCAATCCTGAAAGCAATCAAACAAAATCCACTTTCATTTTAATTATTCGAAACTTGATTGGGTTTATGAAATGCAAATGTTTCCTTCTACAGGGATTATATTACTACAAGAAGAACTGAAATTTATTCATAGATCCGCTCATTATCGAAGTCATATAATTTATAATGGCACAAGATGATGTAGTACCGTTTCCAACAAATGATTATTTCCTATCTTGTTAATATCGGAAGATTAACGACCTTCTGTTAATGGAAATACAAAACGCACGTTCTAGAAATACGAGCAAGTTCAACACTGACCCCCAGGACTCATGCGTATTAGAAAATAGATATTAACAAACTCATTAGTCTTCGCAACAAATTATAGCCAGTTTTCATCACTTCACTGATGAAGTTCTATAACAACAATTGTACAATATGAACACATGCTCAAAATCTTAGGATACAAAATTTTTCTATATAACTAAAGTAAAAACGTAAATGATTTTGTAGGAAGTAAGGAGATGATATAAATGAGATAAAAAACACAAGGTTTAACTTCAATCTACACTTTATTTGAAAAAATTCGACGACGTTTCGCTTTATCAAGAATGAAAAACAGAATGAAGAGTATGGTACTATAAACAAATTGTAGATCAAGTTGGATGAATAACAGGAAAATCCACACCGAGCCATTGTACAGTTAGTATGAAAGGTAATAAAAACTAATTAAACAAGTTAAGTAGGGGTGAGTAATTCACATCTACCTGTTCATTCAAAAGCTGCTGTGTCAGCGGAACGTCGTCGAATTGTTTCAAATAAAGTGTAGATTAGAGTTAAACCTTGTGTTTTTTATCTCATTTATATCATGGATCTACATCAAGTAACGGCCTCCACAATTCAAATCAAAAGGGAGATGATCTTCATAAAATGCAATGTTCAAAATAATTACTTGACAAATTCATTATAAAACATCTCAAGGAATTGTAGAGAATGATATAAAGACTGCGTTTGGAATGGGACTTTCTCGTGGTGTACTAATTTTATAACGCCTTCTCTCATGATTAATTTATTTAAATCTTCTTGGAAAGTTGCAATTCAACACTGAAACGAGCCTGCAATTACTTCTCTTTTATTCCTAAATCTTGGGAGGTGGCGATGCCTGTCATACCTTGTAACGTGCACAAGTGCACTTTACATGTTGCCTCTATTACTCTTCCATTCCTACCTTTCACTTTCTCACTCTGATCAAACTATATCAAAATCTGATCTTCCACTTCGTTATCTTTTCCCTCTCCTTAATTCCCTAGTAGTTTATATTCCTGTATCTCAATTGAATTGATTTATTTCACTTTAATATGACCTCAAGGACACCACCTGTGGTCTGGTGAAAAGATCACACGCTTTCCACTTTGCACACATGCTGCTACCGGTTCGAGGTACATGTGTATCCGTGAGTTTGTAAGAGTCGCCCTAAGGAGGGCATAGATTTCCGAAGACCAGATAACTTGTAGTGACAGTTATCACTTCACACCTTCTAGAAGATTGATTCGGAACCTACTATGAATAGTAGGTCCACCTGTGTAAATAGGCTTAGTTCCCCAGCACATGGTTGAAAGAATAAAGAAGAAGAAGATGACCTCAATGAGGCATTTGATGATTTTATTTAGTCGAGTATTTTTCCGAAAATTAAAAAATTGAGAGGGTTCTGTAAAAATATCTCCAGTAAATAAAGGAAATGTACCAAGGGTAGTCTATTGAAAGTGTCGTCTCCAAAGGTCCGTCTCGAGCTGATCTTCTTTCTTCTATATACTTGAGGCTTACTGACAGTCATCAAGTTGAAATGTGCCAATTGAAAAAATAATTAAATTAAATAAGGAAACAGTTTCAACGATATTATTCAAAAATGATTTTTGAAGGTACTAAACAAAAATAGGCGGTTTCCGACAGATCAACTATACGAAGAGGAGAAAGTTTTAGATATTAGGCAAATGTATAATCTGAATCTAGCAATTGATATAATCCGGATGGGTGGAGAAGAATTGAAGAAGATCGATCATAATTATCAAATTATACGAAGGACAACATCTTCAAAGGGGCACAAATCAAGGAGTTATATGGTGGCTAGGTTGTTCAATTCAATACCGGGTGACCTGAGGAAAATTGTGGACTCTACTAGGATGAAAAAAGGCTGAGAAAGAGAATGATTTCCTCAAAGAGATCCATTTTAGAAGTTTACATGGAATCAGATATAGACATTCCACAAGATTTATGGACCGAGAGACTGTGCTGATCTTTTTTTTAATGGAGATAAAAATTTACTGTTCGAGTTTTAATGAAAATTTCAGTGAGAAAATACAAATGTTAATGCGTCTTGTATTTTTCATTGATGATGTTTTCTCCGATCTTTTATGGCATTTTCTGGACCTATCTGTTCATAATGTTCATAATAAATTTTTTGTAGTTGTTTGTAGCGATCACTTGGTCTGTAATGGCCATAAGGAATCCTTTTGTTTCCGCGAATAAATCTCCTTTCATCAACCATTCGTTGGAGGCTTCTTCGTAGGTGTGTGGTTGATTAATCTCATGGTGATGTCGTCCATGCAATTCCTTTCTTGACTATTGCTCTTGTTTTTCAGTATCTGATAGGAACGGTAGATTCAGCAGGTCATCTCTGGTAGCAAGATTTAGAGGTGTATATCCTTTATCAGCCAACGATACCACTCTATGGATGTCAGAAGTGAGAGCTTTTGCTGAGAAGAATTCTCTGAGATTTTTTATTTGTTCGGTGTATAAATTGACAACATCCATCAATCCGCGTTCGCCTTCTTTCCGCTTCAAAGTTGTTCTTATCACAGACAATTTTGGATGATGATTGTTGTACTTTATCAGCATTATTCGGGTCTGCCTATCATCCAGTTCTATCTTAGTCCATCTGATTATTCTAAATGAGGAAAGCAACACTGGAATGGCGTAGTAAATTAGTAATAAGAGTGCAGTAGTGACGATATTAGTGATGAATTCTTAAAATTCAAGGAGGGGGTCGTAGAAACCATAATATTGACCGCAATTCTAAGTGGTGGAAGAACATGAAGTTCAAGTACAACAATGTTGGCAGTGGCAGCTTGTGACCTTAGAGATCAGCTGTGTGGCAGGAAAAATAAAATCTATTCTTTACAATTTCTTGATATAAACCAGCACGTTTATTTTTTGCATCCAATTTTTCCTTCATAAAATTCGATATAGACTGAACAAATTTTTGTTTAATCGATCAACATTCTATGGCAGTTTTGATACTTCATAAATGCCTTTATCCGTTTCAAGGGAGAATTATTCCTTTCCGCTTTTATAATCGTCCTTATCCAAAAAAAACTTTTTCAAAACTATTTTCGTGTAGAAAATTCAGTAGCATTGCAAGGGACAAGAGACTTTCATATGATGGGGTAAAACATTATTGCTTCTTCAAGCATATCACTAGGAAATATTTTGTTGTATCGTTCAAAATTTTCATTATTATATTTACCACATTTCACTGCTTAGTCAACTACGCTAAAACATGCTGATAAAGAAAACCTTTAGCAAATAATTACCATCATCATGTTATCGTCATATAAATAGCGGTGCCGCTTTTCAATGTTCTGCTCACAATAAGATTCATCAGGCACTATAAATTGGTGAATTAATGAGCCTAAAAAGCCCCTAAAGCTACGTTTTTCGTTGAATTTGCAATGAAAGAAAGTTTTGGATTCCACATAGTCGATAGTATCTCTGATATTGTTCAAATTGATGCTATTGCATCAATATTGCTGCACTTGAGAGAAAAAATCGCAAAAAACGTTAAATAGACGAGGTCGGCCCATTTTGTCACACGTCTAATTCTACTTATCTTGGTTTCCCTTACGACATTTCGAATCGTACAGGTCGAGAATGGAAATTAATTGTTGTAGGATAACATTATCTGAGTTAATCTGGGCAGTTTATCTTTTTAACGAGTCCCACATGCGAATTTGTCCCTAAATGATTTTTCTTGTGTACTGGTTAGAGAATAATAGCAGAATTTGTACTGAAATTAATATAAGCTTAGTATTTTCATTTTCGAATAAGTATATCAAATAAATATAAGGACACCTGTATATATGTACACAGGAGAACAATTTTTACACAAAAACCGTGGCAAATACGAAAAAATGCAGAGAATGAAAAAGTTTACAAATTTATTGAAAATTTAAAATTAATTTTAATTACCAGGGTCGTACTAAAAAAAAGTTGTAGGGGTAGAAAGGACACATGACCTCTGAAAAATTACCAACCTGTATATTTTCATAATCGTTTCTGTTATATGATTATGTGATATTTACAAAAGGCACCTATGTATCGAATTCGACTTGAGATTTGATAAGATGTAGTAACCTCAAGAAAAAGTGAAAAATTCGATTTCAACACCCTATATTTCGGTAACGAAGCTTTTTCGCGCATATCTTCACTTTTCGTCATAAAATGGCTTGAAGAATCACTACTCGAAATCTTTCGTACTTCATTTACACCCTGAATATATTTATACAGAGTGGCCGCCAAGTATGAGCCATTAGAAAAATATGAAAAACGGATGTACAGATTATCATCAAATGTCGTATTTAGGGCTTTAGGGTGAGTAACTACCTTCCAAAAATATTTTCAGTGTTGCACTATCATTTGTGTTACCAGTAACAAAACCGACCTTTGTTATTTTGGATAACATGAACCACTTTTCCATTTTTTTTATTGTAGAGAATCATTTTTCAAACAACTTTCGAATGTTTGGGTTCTGAAAAATTAACCATGTTTATTTTAAATTAAAGTTTTCAAAATTGAAAGGTCTCTCGTCTTTTTTTGGTGAGATTGATTTTTTTCTTCATCTTCGAAAAGTGATGTTTACTTTTTTAGTAATGTACCTTTTTTTACTTGAAATGTGTGTTCACAAAAATGGACTAAGATAAGTTGTAGTTGAGAAACTAACTTTTTATTCGCGTGTATTTTTATGATCGATTGGTAAAAATTAGAAAAAATATATCAGGCTATTTAAAATAATACGTCTAATGTTCTATATTCGTCGGCTATCCTGAATATACCAGGTGTACCGGTAGGAAGTGAGTGTTAAGATTAAGGGAATATTTGTTGTGAACGACCCTCAATTTATTTTCTGTTTGGTTGGCATGACATCTGTCAAACGTATTCAATAACATTACGGTCAATGAACAAACAATATTATATTTTTCAGTTCATTGAAAATGTCAAAGTTTGTAACGGAAAGTGAAGATTTGCGGAAAGCATTAATTTTTTGTTTCCATTTGAAGAAGAGTGCTGCAAAGTCACATTGAATGTTTGTCGAGGCATATGCTGACCCTGCTCTATCAAAAACAACATGCAAAATATGGTTTCAACGACTCAGAGATAATAATTTTGACGTGAGAAATGAAGAACGTGAAAGACCACCTAAAAAGTTTGAAGACGCCGAACTGCAGGCAATATTGGATGAAAATGCAAATGGCAGCCATGTTAAATAATGCACCTCAAACAATTTCAGTCCGTTTGAAATCTATGGACATCCAAAAGTGTGAAAAATGTTTGCCGCATAAAATGAAAAACAAATGGAAAACCGAAAAAACGCTTGTAAAGTTTTGCTCCAAAAACACGAAAGAAAATCATGCAGTTTCGCATCGAATTATCACTGGCAATGAAAAATAGATGTATCTTAAGAATCTTAAACGATGACAATCCTTGATCAACATCCACTGCAAAAACAGATCGATTCGATAAGAAGGCAATGCTCTGTGTTTTTTGGTGGTATCAGAAGGGTGTGGTCTGAAACCTGGGTAAACTCTTAATACTAGTCGCTACAAACCATAAATGATCAGTTTGAACCATGCATTGATCGAAAACGATAAGAATGCGCCAAAAGACACGGCGAAGTAATTTTGTTACACGACAATGCATCTGCACACAAAGCAAAATCGGTTCAGGGTATAATAAAAGTACTTGGCTCGGAGCCGCTACCTCACCCTCCGGATTCACCAGACTTGGCCCTTTTGATTACCATTTATTTTCACCGATGGGACAAGCATTGAGTGAGCAGCACTTCTATTTCTACGCAGAAGTCGAACATTGGGTGTCTGTTTGGTTTGCTTCAAACGACAAACATTTTTATTGGCATATGTACAAATTGCCAGAAAGGTGGTCAAAATATTTGAAAAGTAATAGTCAATACTTTTCTCACTTTCCTGTTCAAAGTTAGTATTTCATTCTTACAAAAAAAGCTTTTTTTATACCAGTTCACTTGATATATGGTGTTATGATTGATAAATATTGATAAGGATATGCTTAATCGCAAGCAACCTCACTCTATATACCCTGATTCTTTTCGCTTTTTACCTACTCGAAAAGCCCAAATTTCGGTAGCCTAGCAAGTATTCAGATAAAGTTCTTCACATTTTAGCTTAGTTTTCAATTCACGTTGCAACATCCGAAGAAAATCGTTAGATTGAAATGGCTGCTATCACGTGTTAACCAAATATTTACCATCGACAAATGTAATTTTCGTTACTTGTGATTCTCATACTCATTTTAAATCTCATTCAAGAAATTTAAATATATCAATTGTACCGACAAATAAACGAGCCATTCAATAGAAGACTCAGAAATATATTGTGTAGGTTAAAGTACAAAACTGACGTGACAAAACACATGATGCAGCTATATAAACTTTTATGGCATTATGCTGAAGTGAATAGCGTTCATCATACATGAAATGTTCATGGAACATAATGTTTTTAAGCATTTTGTTGCATGACGATGATTTAGAATTGCAAATGGTAACCAAAAACGTTTATATTTTCCTGGTACACCTCGATGCATCCCTGCTGCACATTTCCCTCGTTATCCAGTAAAACTCGTAAAACTGGAATATCTCACAAGCTGCAATAAAAATAACATAACGATATAACATCCCAAACAATGTTAATGTGACCCTTCAGGATTGTTTGTGAAGATTTTCAGGTTCATGAAATACGCCACACTTCATTAGTTATATTTGATCAGAAGAAACACTTGGTTAAGTTAATCATCATTTATCTATCTTATAAAAAATTGAGCTCTTAATGAAATATGAAGGATGCAATTTTCAAATTTATATTTTACAAGTTCAGTGGGCTTTTTGATTTGATAGAACGTGAAAAGATGATAAGGACTCATCATGATATGAGATAATTCCTTGGAACAGATTAAGTTTTAAGTAATTTTTCTTGTACAACAAAAGATCGAAACTGTTGCAAGTGAGTTGTGCATTCTAAGACGCATGCGTCGCCGTCACATTCACTTCCAAATACAACCTTCGTTCGTCCTAGTTTGTCAAGTCAATTATGTGTGTGCCTTCAGCGTAACGTGAACTGTTAAGAAAGCGACAAAATTTTTAAGATTTTTGAGAATCACTTTTTCCTATCTTGACATGTAACTCATAATATGTAACCAAATCCCAAAACTCAAAATCTCAAAAATTGCAGAAGCTACAAAAAGAAAACTAAGATAATATCGAAATTCCAACACCCTGTACATCCATAACGTAGCATTTGCAACAAGTTTGCAAGAAAATTTAGTTATAAAATTATTCCATTTCGTTAGCACAAAATATTCAGAAACACTCTGTATAGTTTTCGGTATAGTTATAGAAGTTTTGTATTTTGTGATAATAGTCGAGAAGTAAGATGGATTTTGATGCGGAAAATCGCGTTGCATTTGGATAGAATTACCTCTGGAAAATCGCATTTCTGCATAAGGAAAATGCACTTTTCCAAGTTCACCTTGAACGGCCTTACGACAAAAATTCAAAATTCCAAGTTCGTTACCCGGAGGTTTTTGGGGTTACTGAACATGAATATGATGTTGAAAATCCGGAGAACCTGGTGCCTAGAGTGACTGATATTAAGGTGTTTGGGAAAAATTTTCACAAAAATAGTTTAAGCTCGTCAACACGAGGGGTTTTCGAGGTCACTGAGCACGAATCTCACGACGACAAGTGTCCTTGATGTACCAGGTATCAAGAGTGACTCATATCTGGGTCATCCCCTGGAATTTTGGACAAATTTTGTCAACTCCTGGGTTTCCTCGAAAAATAAGTGCTCAGCGACTATGGAAACCCCCCGAGCTTCAATCATTCTTACGAACATTTTGGAACTCTTGAAAAT